>CM057133.1:5521431-6721431 GCA_029964075.1 Patiria pectinifera
TGTTAAAACTGTGAACGTGAACACTGCCAGTGGGGTTGCAATTTGAAGGGTGCTTTGTCAGTTGAGGGTGTTAAATTTGTAGTCCATTATTTTTGGAGTACCTTTCATTCGACACATCCTGCATTGTAAATTGTACATGTATATAATGCAACAAAGCAGCAAGCTTGCTACGATCATGGATCACTTCCATATTACAGTGGAGATTTTGAATGCTAAGAGTCCAACAGCAGCAGCTGATTTTCACGAAACTTTACGCAATGGCACAAGTCATTGTGCGCCACACTTTATTGCTTAGGTTGCACAACATTCCACGCTGTGTAATGTTTCAATTATGACAAATTTCACGAAAGTTCCATAGTGCGTAAGTTCGCGACTTGCACAACAACTTATGGCGTAACTTGCGCAGTCGTTTAAGGCGGCGTCAGATGTGGCGTAGCGACTGACAATGACTCATTTTACCAGCAAATCGTCATCATCGTGGAGCCTGTTATTGCACAACTTATCAAGGTTGATACAAGTAAATGGATTGCTATTTTACTAGTGACCAAGTTTTTAGAGTTGCCATACGATTCCGAAGAATGTTTGACAAAACTATTTTCAAAATGGCGGGCGGAGGTGATTCAACGACTTTTCATGAACGAACAAAATCATACACAAACAGCCATAGTAAGTGCTGTTATTATTTAGATTATTTAAAATGTTGCGCAGCTACGCTTGTAAGTTTATTGCACAGCTGCGCAATAAAATTTGACAAGTTACGCACTGTTTCGTGAAATTAGCTGTAGGTGCATGGCCGCAGGTGCATATTCCCAAATATGGTCGTTTATGGACAGTTATGATTCCACATTTTGTGTTGTAGGCACAATTCCATTAAAGTTTCAAAAATATATATTGAAAGGTTATTTTGTAAAACTTTGAAGATTTATACTGATGTTATAATCAGCATGAATAACACATGTTGGTCCATCAATCATTCCATAACTAACAGCTGTACATAAAATTAAGCCCTCTGCTTAATCCATTCCACCACCCAATAAAAAAGCACAAGGAATATTAAGGGTGAAATGTACTTTATCAATGGAAGTCTGGGCTTTGCTGATCATCACCGAATATCCTAGCATTTTACCAATTAGAATATTCGAAAACGTGTGAGCCGTCTCAAGAAAATGACGAGAAAACGTCTGCTATGTTATTCATTTGTACAAGTGGAATGATTTTATTGTTTGTCAATTCATGCCACAATTTTGTGGACAGCGACTTTTCAGGCATCATTTCTTGAGGAAATTTAGCCCCAAATGTGCATTTCTTTAAAATTTGTGACAAATCAGCTAGTCAGTTACCGCGAAAAAATATATGGATACACATATGTACATACATGTACATATCCTAAGCTTAATGTCGGTACTTGAATATTCAATCAAATTCTAGTTTCAATAGACAAATACTAAATTATTGGAGCATGCACAGCATAAATGAAGGTTATTTAGTAAATTGGAAAAAAAACCAGCCTTGTCTTCGACAGGCAGACAGTTTTCATGGCTTTTTTGTGATGGACTTTTTCTTTAAGTTGTGTTGTGTGAGGGCTCGTATGGTGAAGAATATTTTGCCTTATCTTGGAGGCCAGTCGATGGCTCTTGATACACATTTTATCTCTACAAATCTAAATGTATGCAAATTGGTGTCACTATACTGTGGCTATAGCATCAGTTCTTTTCCAGCATTATGAAGGTGCACTGCATAATCCAGTGGAAAGTACCATGTAAAATCATATTACCTAAAGAAAATTTCATGGTGTCAGAAGTGGGATTCCATCTGAACTCAAGTAGGAGTCGGAGCAGAGTCCTATCATTACCTAAAGAATAGTACATGGTGTCAGAAATGGGATTCGAACTGAACCCAGATAGGGTCAGAGTAGAGTCCTGTCATTACCTAAAGAATCGTACATGGTGTCAGAAATGGGATTCAAAATGAACCCAGATAGGAGTCAGAGCAGAGTCCTGTCATTACCTAAAGAATAGTACATGGTGTCAGAAATGGGATTCGAACTGAACCCAGATAGGAGTCAGAGCAGAGTCCTGTCATTACCTAAAGAATAGTACATGGTGTCAGAAGTGGGATTCGAACTGAACCCAGATAGGGTCAGAGTAGAGTCCTGTCATTACCTAAAGAATCGTACATGGTGTCAGAAATGGGATTCGAACTGAACCCAGATAGGAGTCAGAGCAGAGTCCTGTCATTACCTAAAGAATAGTACATGGTGTCAGAAGTGGGATTTGACCGGAACCCAAATAGGAGTCAGAGCAGAGTCCTATCATGACCTAAAGAATAGTACATGGTGTCAGAAATGGGATTCGAACTGAACCCAAATAGGGTCAGAGTAGAGTCCTATCATGACCTAAAGAATGTTGCAGGAGTGGGATTCGAACTGAACCCAAATAGAAGTCAGAGTAGAGTCCTATCATGACCTGCAGAATTTTTCAGGTGTCAGAAGTGGGATTCGAACCTGAGCAAACTCTTGTAGAAAATTCTCAATTTGATTGGTTAAACATGCATTGAACCTGAATTTTGTTAACCTCATTTGTCTACATAAGCCAAGGAGACACACCCCTCTATGATACCATGTGTCCCTGCTTATTAATGGCAACAATTCAAGAGTTGTGACATTAAGTAAAGGCACTGTGCATTGTACAGACCATTAACCAATAACCAAGAGTGACCTAAAGAATTTTACAGGTGTCAGAAGTGGGATTCGAACCTCAGCAAACTCTTGTAGAAAATCGTAACTTCATGTCACATTTGCTTCTTGTTGCATGTAGATTGAGGTCAATGCAGCTCAGCAATCTGAAATGTTAGAAATGCTGATGAAACACAGAAAACCTGTGAAGAGTAGTTATATGGTGAATCGTTAGATCTACATCCCCCACCACCCCTAACCAGAACTTCAGAAGCAATTAAAGTCGAGTTACTTTCACTAAAAAGAAAATTGTCAGGAAAGGAAATGACTTTCAGCCACTTTTCTGACACGCTCTCAAATATATGACTAGCTGTGAAAACTGCTAATATCCAATAGAAGCCCGAAAAGCCAATGAACTTTTTTTTTTTTAAATAAATTTCCTCACGATGGTGCGACACAATTTTATTCCACTTCCAGAAAAAGCCCAGTCTCTGGAGAGAATCACGGCGATGTGGTTCGGTTGAAGTCGTTGGTAATGGAGCGTTTCCTCTGTCCATGCAAATCATTCTCATTCCATGTGTCACTCATTTACATGTAGATGATGAACCAATCATGCCAATACCATAGGTGCTGCTTGCTGTAGTACATGAGATATTTCAAATGTTGCTGTAGTACATGAGATATTTCAAATGTTGTCTTTACTAATCATCTCGCATGAGACTTGAAATTTGCTAGGTGATTAAACCCTCTCCTCATACTTTTCCACATTGTTTATTGACTTGGCTCTTCCAAGTACTGAAAAATTGACCTATCGAATCGCATTAGAATCGCGTCAACGCAGCTTGTGAAATATTGTCCAATTACATGATATACAAATGGGCCTTGAACACAAAATCTGAGACAAACAAAACTTAGTGTACAAAAACTCCACAGGGTTGTCTAAGGGGCATGGCTAACTCGCAAACGGTGATAAGTCAATTGTTTAGTCAGTAAAGCGGAAATCACTGCGGTGTGTAAGTGTCAATTAGTTCAAAACTCATGTTTTTGTTCAAGCTATACATACTAGCTAGCTGTTTGGCCTCAATTTGCATGTTGACCCCAGTGGGCCTGGTAAACCTTGGTTAGGCAAATTTGCCACAGTTTTCATCATCAACCATATGTTTTGCTTATTAGTGGTACATTTTGGAGTGTTTTCATGGAGATAATGTTGTAGTATTTAACTACTGAAAGTCTGAAAGAAACAAATTTGCCAAAAGAGCAAAACAAAACTGAACAAACAAAGCTTTTTTTCCGTAGAAACAGTGATTTCAGAAGACAGTGAAATTGGGGCATATACATGCCACTTATAAGGACCTGCATACAGAGTGCGTTCGATTACTTCCCCTGCGCTTACTCGTGCAAGCGCGACAGCGTTCGATTTACCTCTCACGTGACTTCTCGCGCTTACTCGAGCCTGGCCCGAGTGACCAACCCGCCGAGCCGGTTACTTGGGCTAAGTATCCCATCAGGCCATGCAATAAACATGGCTGCCAACGTGATGTCCGGCAAACGCCTCAGGCCGTGTCCGAAACGGGCTTCCAGAGCTACGGCTACGTCCATTGTCAGCCGTCCCCGCATATTTTCAATGGACGTGGAGGCGTGGACCTAGACCTAGCTCTAGACAGTTGATTCGGATGCAGCCTGTGTCATGTCAAAGTTCAACTTTCCAGCTCTTGCACGAAACTTTACCCGAAACCGTTCGTTTATTTAGCTACACTGCGCATGTCTGTCATTACGCGAGGAGCCAGGCGCGAGTAAGCTGGGGGAGGTAATCGAACGCACTCATTATAGCCGTTGTAGTTTGCATACTATTTAGGCCCATTACAAAAAAACGTGACACATACATGTACATCAGACAGACAGACAGACAGACAGACAGACAGACAGACGTCAGACAGCATTGGATCTTTTAATATATAGGATTTTCCCCGTGAAGGAGTGATTAAAATCAAGAGGCCTAGTGATGTTTGTTCCGTTTATTCCTTGAACTTTCCTCCTTCATGTGATGTAAAACTCACGGCCATTCATGTGCAAAAAACAAGAAACTTCTGCCTGTTTTCATTTTTCATCTGGTCCTAACTGCAAGCCATTTCACCACATGACCCAAAATGGCAGTTACGCATACCTGAGAATTGTGCATGGACACTTCTGAAGCACTTTTCAATCCATTTTTGTAACGGTGACCTGTCAATAAACTACAGCATTAGAATGAACCGTAAGCACTCTTTCAGCTGGGATTTGGTTGATGTACGAGCAGCTAAACATACCGGTACTGACATGCCGGCTTGTTAATTTAAGAAGCAGTGGAAAATATCTGTTTGAGTTGTTAATTTTCCACTGTTCTGTGTGTTGTTACCTTGTCTACCAAAATCATCTTTGGTATAAGCAGCAAGGGGCTGGTGGTTTCTTGTTGACAAAGGTCGCCCATGGATGTATAAAGGAAAGGGTTACGGGCTCATGATTGTATGAACTCATAAGTGTTTTGACCACTTTCGAGACCTCAGAATGGGGGGCAAACTGTGTGCATACACTTTGCGAAGTCTTTAAACTGATAGCGTCTTCGAATGAGGGTACAAATTGAATGTCCCTACCAGTGGTCTCTCAAACTCAGTTGAGGGAGCCCTTGTGCACGTGTCGGACGATCCATGGGTTCCTTTTGAGACACAAGGTCGCTGTCTGTGAAAAATGTATTACTCAACATTTACTGAAATCAAAACACAAAGTGTGTCCCAGTGTTTTTAACTGACAGTTACCAAAGGTACCGTAAATCTGGCCAACCAGCAGTGGAAAATTCTGTCATTTAATTCACTGTGGTTCCTCATGTTAAAAAAAAACGTGTGCAAAATTCAAATCCAATGCAAGTTCCGATGTTTTTGTTGTGACATCATCCACCTTCTCAAATGATCTTTACTTGAAAAAAAATACTCCAGCATCTTTGTGCCGTGAAGTGATTTGTTTTCCAAAAAAAATATACAAAATTCACATCATGCTTTTTCCTTGCACTGTAAATTCTTTTGGGGATTTCATCTTTCTTGTGTCTGTCGTGTGGCAAATAATGGTAAGAAATACTGCTACACATAAAGCACATGGTTACCATGGGATCGTATTTTGTGCCCTTGGGCAAGACACTCTATCACAATTGTCTCAGATGTCATGCAATACCATCAGCAACATATACATTTCCATGAGATCCGGTGTTTTATTTTGCTCCGATTGTAGATGTTCCACATCTCGCTACATATTTATTTTATGCACATGAATCATATTGGAGAAGTGTTTTGAGGAAAGCATAAGTGTTGCTTAAAGAAATATCTCATGTGTAATTTACAAATTTGGTTGTAATTCCATGTACTATCACTTCTGTTTGCATAAATTTGTGATTCCATTTTGAAATTTGTACCCATTATGACCAATGTTGAAACGGTGTAAACTTGTCCAATACATGGCGTTGGTTTCATTCATCACTTTCATGATGAACTTGTAACATTTGTGACGCGATCAAGCTAAATGAGTCGTTTGTCGGCCCTTATCAACTTTTGGTGTTTTTTTTTTTACATTTTTGAATAGAGCTATCTTTCAGTACATAATTTGGTGAAAACCCCATGTGAATACGACCTTCCATTCAGAAGTTATGGGACTTAGAACACAGGCAGATCGAAAGGAAAAAACACAGAAATCAAACTGAGAAATCAACAATTCAAAATTGAAGTGTTTATTAAGCAATAACGAACATGCTTTATTTCAGGTTATTGAATATTAACTCCTTAGCTAAAATGTCACATTTTAACTACTTTTATCGTGAGTTTTTTTCTGACAAAATAGTTGACATGAAAGTGGACACATGTAGCCTTTACAAAAAAGTCAATTTAGAAATTTCCACCCCTACTGACCTATAATTGCTGACAAACGACTCATTTAGCTTGATCGCATCACATTTGGTTTTTGCCGTTTATCGCTGTAATTTCATAAGTGCTGTTACTGCTGTATACTCAGTACTGTGTGAGAGCTTGTTATTTTTTAATTTTTTTTGCAAATTTGCTTCGGTTGGACTTGAACCCACAACCCATGTACTGATATTTGTGACCATCTGACTACTGAGCTTGCCAATCACATAAAATTACATCGGCGGACGGCTAAACCTAAAGTTTTTACATCTCCCTATTGCAAACTTTCATTCTACAAAAAAAAGAGATAACCATCCAATTAATAATACTTAACAAAAATCCTCTTTTTTGTTTATTGCAGACACGACATGGAGACAATGCCGATGAAGACTTACGGTATTTTACATTTATTTGATGCAATTTGAACCAATAAATAACACTGCAAATTCGTCTTTTACATTTTAACTCATCAAGCGCAATTAAATATCTCTAAAATAGCATTTACAAGTAACTGCAACGTAACAGAAACTTAACAGAAAAACTGTAGAATGTCATAAAAAAATGTTACAATTTATGAAGATCCATTTTCCTGTAAGATTTAAGGCATCACAAATTTTAACAGTTAAGAAATCTTTCCTGCAAGTGCAAGTTCAGTTTTCCATTTTGGGATTTTACCCCCCCCCCTTTTTTTTATGGGGTGTTGCGTTGAATTACCTGATAATACCAGTTACCACTAATACCTAACATTGACATGTACCGTACCATCTGCAAAGTTATGACACTGAACATCACAAATCAACTTTGTGTACTTTTTTTTTTTCATTCTTTAAATAAACAGAATAAAAAATGTCAGTGAAGGACAGGAAGAAGGCTCAGCCACTGAATCCTACATGTATGAGCCTGCAGGTGACAAAGTGAAGATGTCTGACATTGCCGATGGGATGTAATCAAGTCATCTGTCTTGAGAAAAGACAAACGAGATAATTGTTTTGACACACAAGTACATTGTAGATAACATGTTGAATAATTAAATTCCAGGCAGGTGTGTGCACCACCTGTGGCTGTCGGGATATGTATACACAATTTCAGGGTTTGCAAAAGGGGGTAACTAAATTAGTCAAGTCAGAGTTCTGTTGTGGAAACAAAAGTGCTGTTGGGCTGGTTATCAACTCTGCAAATGACTTCCTCATATGCCTCAGGCAGGACGCCCTTTGGAGGACGCCATACCCCTTTGGACATATTGCCAATCATATCAGAATACATGTCAGAATAAAGGACAGACTGCAATATATTGAACAACATGTTTCTTTCAACAAACATGCTGAAGGACAATACAGCCAGTCCCAAAATACCCGCAACATTTTTTTTTGCTAGGCTCTAGCGTCGCGGCGGAAACACGTACAGCCATTATTTTTACACCATTTTAAAGCTTGGAATCTGAACTTTATCCCTGGTAAGTATTGGTTTGATTTTCAAAAGGGTTTTGAAATGATTTGTGTTCAAATAAAGGCATGCCAAAGACAAACTCAACCGATTTCAAGGAAAATCAATCATGCGCATTTTCCCCTAATGTGGAAATTGTTCGTTATGTTCATGATGTGACGATCTTGTTGCCTGTTACTTTCTGTGTTTCCTATTCTTTTCGATCCATGTAGACTACACCTCAAATGAATTCACAATATTGTTATTTGTTTCAAGTTCAATTTTGAAATTCACGTGCAAGCATGTACCTATTCAAAAAGTGCGCTCAAAGTGTGACTCCAGTTTGCATCCGATGTCGGCATCATCGATTTGCCTTGAAATCGGTTAAGATTGTTTTCTACATGCCTTTATTTGAACACGAATAATTTTAAAACTCTTTTAAATATCAAACCAATACTCGACAGGGATAAAGTTCAGATTCCAAGCTTTAAAATGGTATAAATATAATGGCGGTATGTGTATCTGCGCCGACACCAGAGCCTCGCAAATAAAAAGTTGCGGGTATTTTTGGACGCGCTGTACTATTGCATGCATTTTTTCTCATCAAAACTTTGAGGGTCGACGGAAATGTAAAAAAGTCTGAGTTTTACAAAACATGAAACCATGTATAAAATGGTTATTGAATTGTTGCTGTTTTAGGTCTCAGCCGTGCAAGCTTTCATGTATTTTAATTAGTGCCTTTTAAAACCTGTAGTCTTTATTCTTTTGCCTTTTCTTTGTACAAAAGTTTCTGTAATGGGGTAAAACAAGATTTAAAAAAAAATATATGTAAATAATGAATGATCAAACAATCATAGAACAAAATTGTATTTGCCTTTCATTGTATGCATTTAATATATCCACAGGTGCATGGCATTTTTTTTCCCATTATATTTTTATAAATAGATTCAAATTGATCAGAAACAAGTTGTAATTGTAGTTGTAATGAGAATTGAAAGCGGATCATGACTATAGTGTTACTGTAATTTTTAAATAAAAATATTTCTAATAATGTCTTATTGGAAAGTAGGTTTTTAGAGAATATCCAGGCTTTCAAGTATTCCAAATTTTTCCTAGTTTTTTTTGTCCTTGCTTCTTGTTTTTTTGAAATTCCTACGTATTTCTACTTTTGTGTCCCACAACTTCAAAAATGAAATCTCTTTTTCAAAACAGTGTTACACACTGTCATAAATCACACGATGAAGGGCTTGGGCGCAGGAGTACTGCAACTGTATTTCCAAGAGCTTAGTTGAGGATGGAGCACAAGTGTTGTGAGTACAGAACATGCCAAATACGGTTTATGATGCTGTGGACAGGGGTGACTATCAACAAAAACTACTCCTGAAAGCCTGCAAAAGTCCTACTTTTATCCTGACTTTGTCCTCCAAAGTCCTACTTTTGTCCTGTTTTTTTTAATTTATTTTTTTTTATCCTACTGTTCTCCTACTTTTTCACCTGGGTCTGCTTGAAAGCCTGAATATCTGCTATTGTACGAGACAGGGAATGTTTTTGCAACATTATCTTGCCCATTTCTTCTGAATTTTTACTTGGTTTTACCTGGTGGTGACATTTATTTTGAGGGGTAAAAAGCGCTGACTTTTTCAAAAGCAACGTTCCTCCCTTTTGGTTGTCAGGAAATTACCCCGGATTTTCTGTTGTTAATATTTTTTCAGGATGGAAACCAGAACTTAGGAATCTGAAGTCGGAAATATGTAAAATGTGTTTCAGTTTTAAGGCAGCTGCATGTTTGTTAGTAAAGTAACAGTCAATTTTTGAAATGTTTATGTACCTACATGTACATGTAGGTACATTTTTACTTACAGCTCATGGGTTAAGTTTATAGTCTGAGGATCATATATTAACGTGTGCAGAGACACGCTTGAATGTATGATACACGCAAATTTATGCGACCCGCGCGCCAGACAATTCGAGGTCAACTATAGAAACTGTGATGTCGTTTTGATTAGAAATGTGGACTACGCTATCGATTGGTCAATTTGGATGCCATGTTTTTGTGATACAACAACGGGTTACTGATGACCCGATGTAGAGGGTGCCTGCTGAATGGCCAGAATCGCGAGGTCAAGACGCAGACTTGTTTTGCATAATTAATCGCTGAATCTACTCGCATATCATAGACCCTTGCTGTGCAAGGGATATTCCATAGACTTGGGTCAAGTGGTGTCTATTTTTGCAATCGTCTTGCTCTTATTTAATTACAATTTTTAGGGTAGACGTAGTATCGGTGTCTTGAATTATAGAATTATAAGTGGACTGCTTCCCAACACTGAAATGTTATGAGGCTTATTATTTGAAATATTAATGTAGTTTTAAAAAATGCATATTTTAAAAACCCTTTCCCTCACTAAAAAAAATATGGTCACTTTGTTCCTCTTACTTAACTTTATTATTATTTCTTGTGGAATCTTGTCAAAATTTTATGCAAAGCTTATATTTTGGAGCCTTTAAAAACTTTTGCCTTTTTTTTTTAATAGACAAAACAAAAATAAGTTTTGAAGCTAAACCCATTAAAAGCCGTGGTTTACATGACATGCGATTGTGTACCTGTTGCCTTGTTAATACCCAACAGTAACGGATCCAGAGGGGGACACAACCGGCACGACACCCCCCCCCCCCTTTTTTAATTTTTAAATATGTATGTTTTGTCTTTTTTTCCCTGTTTCGTCTGCTGACAACTGGTTATTTAATCACTTCAACTACACAAATTTCCACCCACATGAACAAATATATGCCCGGCTTGTATGTTCGGGTTTCACCTCCATTTTGGCTCCCCCGCCCCCTCTTTTCTGTAAATGCTGGATCCGCCACTGTATAATAGGCCTAATCCATAATAATTATTTTGTTTTGTTTAGTTTTGTTTAAGGTTCAGGGGTTGCAAACCAGCAACCCCCCCCCCCCCCCCCCCAACCATCCAAGCTAATGACGGGTCTGATTAAAGCGACGATACCATCTTTCAAATTCTGCAAAACTGGATCTGATCTCCTACAGGACTCTATCTTTTCACACTACCAGAATTATATGCAATTTCAAAATAACAAGTATCCCTTCTAGCCGTATAGGGTAAAATAACAAAAAGACCTATTCTACAGAACCAATCGCTAGATATACTTGCAGAGCTGTGGGACAGCGTGATATTTGAAAGGGGTAAAGGATAAAAAAAAATGCAGAACACTGTCAACTTGAGAAATGAAATGCTTTGAAATGTGACCAGGACAAAGGGTGGAATAAGTGTGTTTTTGAATATATAAAAAAACACTGCTTTGAAATGACAGTATTGCCACTGGGCAGGTGAGTTTAATCAACCAAACGCTTTCAGACTGACGTGCATTTGGGATTAAATACGAGTGTAAATGACCTCTGTTGGCTGTTGCCATAATGAAATCCCCCACTAACCGCCCCCACCCCTAAAAAAACACAAGCAAACAATATAATACATGTTATAATAATGAGAGGATCAAGTGAATTTACTTTATCTAACTCAATTGAAACTACTTATTTGGTCATGTGATGTACCTTAAACATTTTATTTTTAATTTTTTTAGATACTTTAGGCAAACAATACACAATAATATAGGCCTACAAGGTACAATACATTTTGAATTGATTATGTAGGCTACATGAGAATAACAGTTAAACAATATCAAGAAAATACATTAAGTATGAATGTCTAAAAGGCCATTAAACCGTGACAAGAACAGATAAAGTGTTTACATGACAAGCTTAGAAATTTGTTTAAAAAAAAAAGTAGGTCCTATATTAAGATTGCAATTTGGATTTTAAAAAATGAATGCGTATTCATTTTTGATTTTGAGGGCTGATATTTTAGAAAGACGAGGTTAATCAAATCTGATTTTGGCTTAATATAATGCAGCTAACGGGTTGTTATGTGGTAGATGAAATGGTGTTGACTTTTGAGTCTGATTTGTGAAAATAAATCTAAAAAAGTGCCAAAAATCAACTTTGAAACCATCAAATGTATGGAGAGAAAAAAATTAGAAGAGGATTAAAACAAAATATGATTGAGATAGTTTGCGCCATTTTGGTTGTTTTTTTTCACACCTGAAAATACACAGTGATGAAAATATTTTCTCATCCACCAATTTAAAAAAAAAAAATGATTTTGTGTCTCTCACATTTATTCTCAATAGGCTGCTCTGTTTGCCCACAGCGAAACGTGTGCAAAGAATAATAAGGAAGCGCCAAATGGAAGATGGCAACTCAATACCTTGGGGAATGAATGAAAACAATACATGCTTGGCTACTTTGTTAAGTTCCAGTGGGAAAGGCCATTTTCAGCTGTTGAAATTCAGAGAGTTGCATTTCAAAAGAAGTGAGTGATCGCCTAGTATAAATATATTAGCATAATCATTTCCTCAAGTTCCAGACCTCCACTGACATCATTGGTATTGATAGTTAAACACAGGGGACTTCAGCAGCATTCAGGACATGGGCGTCACTGTGACCAGGATTTTTTTCGGGGGAGGGGAAGCACATTTTCCCCCCAAATTTTTAACTTTATCAACATGTTCTCAATTATCATTTTCCCAGCGTGGGCAGGGGTTGGCTTCGCACCGCTTTTTCCTTTTTTATTTCTTTT
The DNA here is from genome assembly GCA_029964075.1 of Patiria pectinifera. Lineage (NCBI taxonomy): Eukaryota > Metazoa > Echinodermata > Asteroidea > Valvatida > Asterinidae > Patiria > Patiria pectinifera. Next base: position 5,534,108 of record CM057133.1, read on the forward strand.
CCCCCCTCACCCTTTTTTTCCGGGAGGGGGAGAGGGGTGGGGGGGAGTGCTCCCCTTGTTCCCCCCGTCCTCGTGATGTCCATTAGTCAGGAGAGGGTTTAGCAGGCATATGCGTGCCTTTTATTCTGTTTTTTTCTTTCTTTTTGTGACCCATAACCCTCCCCTCCCCCATAAATCTGCCACAGTTGTGATACACTTTGTTATTTTTCTGAGGGGGAGGGGGGGGGCTCACTATTTCAAAGTAGACCTATAATGTTAATTCTAGTGTAAAGTTTGGGTTGATGTTTTGAAGGAGAAAGGAAGGAGACTGCACCTTTAACGCTTTTTCTTGGAACTTGCCTGTCCATTTTTTATATCACTGTTCACTGGTAGCCAGTAGGCATTGCTCCTGCTTTCTGAGCGATGCAAGTGCTCTCTGCATCTTCCGGATGTTCTTCAGCACATCTTTCTTCATGGCATTCTGTAAAATGATCCAAAAGAACTCATAGGCCTACTTATAAATAGAAACAACAGTGGCGCACCCAAGGGGGGGGGGCTTCCCCCAAAGAGGTCAATTTTTTTTTTTTGTATATTTTTTTTTTTGCCCACGATTTGGCCATGGTGATGTGAATGTGGCCTGTTTTCGAACTGGTGCCACCAACGTAAAAAAAAACCAACCCAATTTTTTTCTGTGGCCAAAAATTTTGGGCAAACATTTTTGACAAAAAAATCAACTTTTAACAAATTTGTAAAAAAAAATTTTTTGAGCCCCCCCCCCCAAAAAAAACCAAATCCTGGTTGCGCCACTGAGAAACAAGGTGAGTAAAAATCAAAAACTAGTATGATATACATGTATGATTAAGTCTGTAGGCGTATTTATTCACTCAAAGTGAACCATTACGTTATACAGATGCACTGATCATGGAACACTTTCTCAAAGACTTAAAATGGCATTTAACTTTAAACTGCAACTTTTTTTAAAGGATCCACTGCCCAGAACAAACTGCCATCAGCAACAAATGCATCAGAAAGGAAGCTCACAACTGACAAATACTAGCACATAAATCTTATATTCTTTTTTCTTTTTCTTTGTTTTTAAGCCTGCAGATCAGTCTGACAACAATCCGAGTTATCGGTCTCAAGACTTAAGAACCCAACGCCAAGAAAGAAAAGAAAAATGGTATAAATTTGCCTTGGCTTTCCCGATCCCTTTCGGCGAGTGTGTGTCCTTTCCGTGAAGCGAGTTCGTCGCCCTCGTCGAGTCTGATGGAGAATCCCCTGGAGAACCCTGAAATTCGTAAACATCCCTTCGAAGGTTGTCTTCCGTGCGAGTTATATTTGTACTGCCATTCAAAAAGAATTCGTCCGGTCGATAATCTGGCTGTTGCGGACTGAATTGTGCAGCCGACGCTGATCCCACGGGCACGGGGGACTGGAGGTTGGTACGCGGCCCGCTCTGTTGTTGAGCTTTTATGTTTTGCTGTGGAAGTTGTGCAGGTTCTAGTTGGTATTTTTTCACAGTTTTTCTCATGGGAGGAATGAAGATCTTCTTGGTCTTGCCCATAGTTGTGGCTATTCAGTTCCACAGGTTGTAGCCGGCAGGCTCATGCCAAAATGCGAGATAATTTGTCCATTCTTTACAGATTGAGAAACTATAAATTTGATTAGGCCTAGGTGTTGCATGTACGTATGCAATGTAATCAAATTTACTGCAGACTATAATGCGTACATCCGGTATCCATATAGCTGTATTTAATTACACTGTACGTACAGTACATGCAGCATGTACAGTATACAAATATTGAATGCTTCGAGTGGTGTAGTAAAACTAGCCTCCCGAGCTAGGTGATCCATGGACCATTCTATTTTCCCGAGGCGAAGCCGAGGGAAAATAGAATGGTCCATGGATCACCGAGGGAGGCTAGTTTTACTTCACCACGAGATAAAGCATTCAATATTTGTTTTATAACACTTCACCCACAGATTCTGCTTGATTTTAATATTTTTAATTATTTAAATCTGAACACAGTTGAAATAAACTTCAATTTCAATACAAAATTGGTGGAAAATGTATTTCTCTCTTAAAAACTACCCCTTCACGAAATGTTTGAACCCAAGTCTGCGGCGCGCTCTCTTTGGAATACGCACAACGTGCAACGCGCACACCAGCATGCATTTGCACACAAATACCGCGCCGTGGAAATAGTACTTTGGTGGCCATGCGCATAGTACTTTTGTTGCTATGCGCATAGTACTTTTGGCCGTGCACAGAAAGATAGCAAAATTAGAAAGTAACATGTGACTCGCTCTCGGCCAATCAAGACACAGAATCTGTGTGTGAGGCGTTATAATACAGTGTACGCAAGCGGTACGGTAGCGGCAGACCCCAGCAGACCACCAAACAGGCGACCAATAGGCGCGCAGCAGGCGACGCGATTGGTTGGAAGTTCATCACCAAAAAAATGACTGGTTGTCCAAAATAACAACTCAGATCTGTGGATCCGATGGAGCGGGAACCAGTGATGAGGGCGCTCTGCAACCGGCCATTTAGGAGCTTTCAGTCGTCACTAGGTATAGGCCTACGGAGTTTTACAAACAGAACATGAGAAATGCCACCATGGGATTAGCAGGATTTTTTGGGGGAAAGGGGATACAAGCTAGTCTGAGGATCAGGACATTCACGTGGGAAAAACCACGGAACGAACGTCTGATATATCGTAGCATGTCAATTTTATGCGACCCCGCGCACCAGCCAATCGGAATGGTCCGAAGAAACTGTGACGTAGTTTCGGTCACTTTTTGTAATACAACAACGGGAGACCCGATGGAAGGCGCCCGCTGAATGGTCAGAATCTCTTTGTATAATGAATGTCATACACCATTGGAATCTCTCCATGAAGTAGCCCTACCGTACTAGCCCTGTGTAAATTGCACGATAAATTGCACGATACATTAAGATTTTGATCGTTCTTACAATTTATATTTTAGCTATTTTAAGCTTTTATTTATTTTTTCCGGGAAGTGGTTTAAGATGGGCTGTATACAGTCTTTTCCACAACCCCTGACCTTGTCAGAAATGGTTATTACAATAATATCTTTGGCAAATAATACACAATAAGAGAGCTAATGTTTTGAGTGATAACAACGATGCACATCATAGCAAAAGCCCAAGGACATTTTCTTTTGGTGAACACTTCACTTTCACGACGAGGTTCGACAAACACAGGCTACCCTCCGGAGACGGCCAATCATGAAATCCTTACTCCATCATCCAGAGGAGGATGCCCCTTTAATGTTGAACCACGTATGGTTGAACCTAGTAGTTATAGTTGATGAAGAAGAATGTGATGTGGCATTCTATCAAAAGCCTTCTACTAAAAACAAACATCAATCCTGGAGGGATATGGTCATTGATCTCCATATACACAGACTGGATAGGACATCGCGTACGAACGTGCGTCCGCGCGCGCGTTTTTTGAAAAGGGTAAAGAACACAATTTCGCATTCGAGTTGTGTACACTTTCGAACGGAGGATTAAAAAATGAAGTTGGGTTTTCTTCGGTTTCTTTGTCATTTTTGAAAAAATAAAAGAAACAGAGATCTAAATTGATCAAAATCGATGAGGAGTATAGTCAAGGTGTGCGCAGCATTAGATTGCTGGAGTCGGGAAGTAAGGAGCGTTGAAGAATAGGACAATTATTCGCAAGTAAGTTGTTTTTTAACGAGGCCTATAGGCCTAGTATACAACATGGCATGGAGGAATATGAACATGGGAATGACAAAGCAAATAATAATAATATCGTTAATGTTGTCGCTCTGAGTTTGAGGGGAAGGAGGCCTGTGTCTAGCGAGATATTCTGTTCAAATTCCATGCGATCTAGGCCTGTCATGCTGGTCGCCATCCATGTTTTTTTTAAGACATATCCTACGTGCATGACTGACCCGGCAATGGCAATGAACAAAAGTTGACTTGTTTAAAATAGTTTATTCGAATAACTTTTATAACTTTTATATGCAAAATCTGATTGAATTATGTCTGCCTTGGCTTTAGCTCTACTGAGTGGAGCGCTGGAACTTCGGTACCCTCCGTCTACTGAGTGGAGCGCTGGAACTTCGGCGCTCCACTCAGTAGAGCTACCTTGGCTTAACGCCTATACCGAAATGTTTCTATTATTTTTCTTTATAAAGAGAAACCGAGGAGATGGTTTATGCTAACTTACTGCACAACTGGCCGATTGACCTTCATATCAAACAAAGAACTTCAGCAAAGCCACAGCAAAAACCACCAGCTGCAGGACCGAGCCGGACGAAAATGGATAACTTCACGGAGGGATGGAATCGACTGTATCATCCACTGAATGGAACATGCGATGTGATAGGCATCTGAGCGCTTGACTTAATCAATTCTTACGATGTGGAACTGTTAACATTGATTGATTTTGGTTTTGGAAAGAAGTTGTGCAGTTCAACGCAAGTATTTTTTTATGAGCTCCCAAGATGACTGTCACATTATTGACAGTTTGTATGGTGAAGAAAGCAATGAGTACTTTTATGGTTTGAAATTATGTTGTGTACGCCGTTATATAAGATTACTAGCTATAGCCATATACACCGTCATATTCGCTTTCAAAAACGATTCCCATTACACTTACAAGTAATTATATTTATTTTCAGAAGCATAGCTAAACATTTAATTATAAACAAGACCGTGCGTAGCTTGAATTATTCTTTGACAAAATTAGTATAGTACTATTTTGGTTTTTGATTCATCTCCTTTCACACAATATCACAAGAGGTGAACGATGTCATTCCCTGATCAATCTAGGGACGGGAAGACGTTTTTACTGATTACTTTGTAAAATTAAGGTTTGTTTACCTTTTAGATTGTAATTGGTGTATGTTCAGGTTTTTTAATAAATATATCAATCATTTGAATGAATCTCCATACAATTTCTCGTGTTAGCGTTCAGTTAAAAAAATATGATGTCATTTTAGCATAATAGTAATACAATTATTCATTTCGTTGATGGAGTAATTCAGTGTGCTCTAATGACCAATGTGCCAAAAATGAAATGGCACTTTATCATTTTTGGGGAAAGGAGGGATTAAAAAAAAAGGGAAAAGGAAAGGGGGGGTTCTTGAATTTCGAAAATGCATAATAAGAAAGTGTATACAAAGAAAGTGTGGAAAAGCTGTTTGGAGGGATTGAGGGTAACTCTTCATCGTTCAGTTATTTTTTTTTTAAAGATTGTTTTGGAGGAACGCTTGAACTCCCTTCTGTAAGAAAAACTTCACTCAATCCATTTTCCAAAGTAAACAAAGTGAAAGCACAATGCGCGTTTACCCGTCTGACAGTAAACGCGCTGCCATTGTTCGGCCGCGCATTCGTGCACAAACACGGCGCGATGTCCTATCCAGTCTGTGTATATGGAGATCAATGGATATGGTCAATGGACCGATCCAGTAAGCACGGCCCCATGGTATTCTGACCAATCACAGCCGTGATTTATGTCCGACAAGCGTGCACAAAAGTCCGACATGCGTGCATCGCGTATGATGCGTGCGGCAGGAAAATGCTGTTTGGCATTGGAGAGGAGCACGTATTAATTAGCCCACGTGCGCAGTGGGAGGGGCTTATTGGATCGGTCCATTGCTTTATAGGGGGATGATGAAAAAGTATATAGGCCTAACTCAGTGGCGGATTTCAGGAGGTGTGGAGGGCCCCTCCTCCGGCAGTGACCAACATTTTCTCAAAATAGGACAATTTTCCACTTGAGAGAGCCCTTCCGCCCCCCCCTCCCCGGCACAGCAACAGCACCCCTCCCCCCAGTTGAACCCTCTCTGGATCCGCCCTTGTAACTGTGTAACACGTGATCAATCCATCCTGGTTTTCCGAAAGAAAATCAAATTGAAAATTCGAAACATCGCTGCCTTACATCAGAATCCAATCGTCAAAAGGGTTCGTTCGATTTCACGGTTGAGCATTCTTTCGACAAATTCGTTCATGTTGAATTCAAATGGTCGTTAATCACGTACACGTTAATTTGTGTTTTCGTATAAAAGGCCAAGCTATGTAGCAAGAGGTTGGTAAAGAATTCAATTTATTATTGGCAAACATTTTCCACGTGTGTGCTTTCAATTTCGACTGTGTTTACGTGCTTCAGACTCTTAATTTTTTCTTCTTCCATATTATATGAAATTACATATTTCATGCAGAATTCATTCGGAACTGCATGCCTGGTTTTCTGGGGATATTACACAAACTCTGTCAATGCGTTTTTGAGTAAGGATGGCTGCCACATAATTGTGTCAGCACAGTACGAGTGTTGAGTGCTGATCGAAGCGTTATTAAAATTAAAGAGAGTATAGCGCCAACTATGTAAATCACATTGGAACGGGTGAAAAAAACCCACGTGCTATTTATAATCTGTTGCCTATCTCTGGTTTGCATGAATGGATTTTCATCAAATTTACAAACAAATTGGAGTACAAACAATAAATTCCATGAACATGAAATGCTGATGTTGGATACTTTTTGAGAAATTGAAAGATGTCTGCTTGCACAACTTTTGTGGGGGTTACCCTGTATTGTAAATATATGGTAAAACATATTAAACGGAATTAAAACGGAATATTAATGACCTGACCGAACTTGAATAAGATCCGTCCGTCTCAAGGGCAATGATCTTCTTCTTTTATTGGGGGAACAGGGGGAGGGAGATAGCGGGGGCACTTGAATTTTACTTGAATTTTACGATTACACGCTCTTCACACACGCATGTTTACGTTACATACGTAGTGTGGACATTCCTTTGTTTTCGTGTAGTTAAGTAAATTCCTCTGAAAAAAAAACCCCTCATTTTACTCCCACTGTGAAAACGCTTTCAACCCATTTTTTCCCCTATGATTCCCTTTAGTGTTTCTCTTCATTTTGCCACCGATAAACCTAACCCCAAAATGCCTCTAAACCTGTTTTCCAGAGAGGGGGAAACATTGTGTGGACGTGGGCAAGTCCACACAACGTCGCTGCTATGTGGACCTCTTTTGCTCGGAAGTCCTCACAGTGAATGTAATGCTTGTACAACCGGTGCACACACTGTGTCAAGCGTAGTCTCCAACCAAAGGGGTTCGTGGTTCAATGCACCCGGCGGACTTGCCCAACATTCGGAACAAAGGAGAAGGAGTGGTTTTAAATTTGCCGTTCAGGGTTTTAGATTTTTATTTTCCAGAAGACGCTTTAATAGTGCTGATGTGCGAGCGGATAGCACGTCCATGATGTTGGCATATTATATAGGCCGTTTCCCCCACAAATCCTGTATATCAGTATGCACAATCAGTATAGGAACTAGTCAGGCCTATACTAAGACACAGTTATGTCCGGCGTGGCTGCCCATGAGAGCAACATACAAATCGTTTCGTTGTTTTGCCGAAATGCCAGAATGGTTATTTTTAAAAGAATGGAACAGTCCGAGTAGGTCTGCAAATGAATGACCGGTACCCTAATCCGTGCGCTATAGTATTATGCCCGTCACACAAGATGATCGGTCAAGTACTTTATTGTGATCATGCTGCGACTGCGCACTTGTCACTGTGATACGCACACAGCATCCGCTAGCTTTTTTGGCTTGTTAGAAACACACAACATCCGACATCATATGTGAGCGCGTTTCATTATTGCACCAGCCAGTCTCAGAGCATTTGTCTCAGAAGCAACAGTCCTAAACTCCCTTCAAGTTGATTCTCGGTGCGGTGAGCGTATATCTCTCTCTCTCTATCCGTTATTTTAACAACTGCGAAGAATGAAAATAACATTTTTTACAAGATAGGCCACATCAATTGAAATATTTTCACAGAATCTGTTTTTTAAAGACATATTCACCAAATAATATTTGTGATAATTTTTGCACGATTTTCTTATGGTACAGGTCTATACAACGATTCTTTCCTGTTGCCAACTTCCAATACAAAAAGGAGTGTACCGTACTCCCGAAGAATTCTTGAATTCTGTTAATCCGTGTTATCTTTTAATCTATACCCACATAGGACTTACAGGAAAAAGTCATGATCGGGGCAGCAGAGCTGGTTCTGTCGGTGTTCCTTGTGGTTCTTCTGACTGGTACGGCACTCGTGGCAAACGGGTGCATCTTCGCCGCTTACTGCCGCACCACCAACCTGCGCACCGCGGAAAATTACCTTTTCATGCTCCTTATCTCTGCCAACGTCGTGGTGGGACTGTGCTATCCTCTTCAGTGCCTCGTGGACTTGGGCATCCTCAACTACCGCGCGGCCTGCCTGCCCCTGGCCTGCGTGCTCCTCGTCGTGGGCTTTCTCATAGCGTGGGCCATCGTCGGCTTGACCGTGGAGCGGTACCTAAACATCCTGCATCCGTTCGCCGCTCGCAGGATCCTGACGGAGAGGTGCGTCCTGTGTATCGTCTGCTTCATCGGGTTTTATGCCGCGGTGACCGGCGCAGTCGTTCCGCTGGTGATTACTTCCGTGAAGTCCAACATTTTGTCGGAGACGGTGGCCGCCAACGGTACCGCTTCGGGGCTCACCGAATGCCGGCTGGCCGATCTGGTTCCGTCTCGTAATTATCGTTACTTCTACCTGGCCAACCGAGTGGTGGCCATCCCGTTGTTCTTCGGCATTTACCTGAGAATCTTCCTCGTAGCACGGAGACACGTGCGAGCCATCGGCGTGCAAGTTACTGCTCCTGCCAGCCAAGATGGGCCGTCCAACTACCCAAACGGCACCGGTAATGCCGTGGGTGGCACCGGCAACACCCAGCGGCCGGAGAGGCACTCCAAGGCCGGCTGGCGACGGCAGATCCGGCTGACACTGCTGGTCTTTGCCATCGCGCTCTACCAGAGTATTTGCTGGATCCCCCAGAGCCTCTTGCTAATTCAACACCAGTCACCCCCGTCAATCTACTACACCCTGACGCACTTCGTCACATTCAGCACCTCGGCGACTTACCCCATCATCTACGGCCTGGGAAATCGGGACTTTCGTAAGGCGCTGACTAACCTGTGTGGTTGCAGTAACCGGCTGAACCGCTCGAGCGGAGGTGAACGGGTGTCGATGAGCCCTGAGGGCAGGGGAGGATCTAGGCGCACTGTCTGCACGATTCCCGACAATGGCGAGCCGTGATAATACCTTAACCGCACCTGCGAGTGGAAGAGATCCTCAAGAGACGAACCGATACTCAACAGAACATAATCCCAAACCATATCAAGATTCTGTCAGGAACGATTACTGCTTACAGGCATAGAAATTAAACAAATGGACTAAAACCATGAATAATGCAGCACACTGGGTTGCTGCGAAAATGCCAATTATGTAAAAGAAGTGACTTTTTTTCATCCTCTCCAGTAGCGCTTCAAACATAAAACATTTTACTGTAAGTCCACTATTTGCAATTGTCTTTCATTAATTTTGTACATTTGTTTTTATATTGATTTTTTGACATTTTTATGATGCTGAAAAGGTTTTAAATAGGACTAAAAGGATAAAAAAAAAAAACATCATTCACATGAAAAATGAAAGGTATTTCCATCGAATTCGTTTGCACTCTTGTCATATTGCCTTGTTGTTTGATAGGACACAATGTGCTACATGCATTTCATGCACAATACATTGTACATGTAAATCCGATTGGAATGGACCCAAAAGGAGTGTGTTGCATAATTGGCATTTTCTCAGCAACCCAATGTGCTTGAATTTGATACCCTAAAATAACAATTCACAGACCACGTTTTGGAAGAGTATTTTTTCACTCTTTCACATTAAAGAGGGTAGGCGCGCAATCAAGAGGCGCATTTTCACCGATAAAATCGTCACACAAAATAACGGGTGCTGCAGGTGAGATTCGTTCCTTCAACGTTCAACATCAACTTTATATCCTTTCTGTGTAGCACTTCTATGCACTACAAAAGTACATCTGTGTACATGTATTATAGTTTACGAAGCAAGTAACGAACCATGAAACTACAGTGTTTTAAGCCATTGGTGTTAATAAACACGTAATAAATGGGTTTTTGTCTACATTCCGTACGTTTACCTATAATCCCACAGTAAAGTTATGTTTTAGTACATTTAATTATATAATAAAATGTATGTACAGAAGACTGTGCTATTTATCAAATAACAACATTTAAGATATTATTCCAGGTGTATTTTCATGTTGTGACTTTCACTTCTCAATATACAGTACACATAAGTGTTTCTCACTTTAAAAAAAACCCCGATTAAAACAACGATTCTCCATTAACTATAATGCCTTGAACTTTTGTGCAACGATTTTCCATTAATACCTTAGCCGTTTTGGAGTGTCTCTGTGATGTATATTTATTTATAACATTAGGCTAAGCGTAATAAACACCATCTGCAAACTTTCAAAAACCAAACTGCCAAAATGTTATGAAATCATCCCAAATACTTGATGGTATGAGTGAATATAATGCAACTGGCTGAAGCATCCTGTGAAATCCTTGCGCCTATACAGGGTGAGTAAAAAAACCCGAAACCCAAATGTCGGGACCATTGTTTTAGTGAAGTTTTGCATGTAGCTCTTTCAAAATCTAGGATTATATTAGCTTGAGTAACTCCAGCTCTAATGCTTATCGCTTTAGAGCTGGAGTCACAACTATACGTTACAAGAACTGGGTCGTAAGAATCCCGAAATCCCGGACTGTTAAACGGTCCATTTTCCCTATATGATCCCGATCCAAATTCATACCTCATACGATGCAGCAGACATTCACGAAGCTAATAATCGACTTCAAACAGAACAATGAAGACTAAAATATGAAATGTTTCGTTGATTTTGGTGGCGATTCTCCAAAAACCATAAGAAAACGTCGCGCGACACTATTCTGCTGATCCGCCCCCCCCCCTTCGACTTTTTCCGCGATAGCCTTGAAAAAGTTTTTTGCGACCCGAGCTGTTATTACTTTTTAGCCTGGAGCCTTGCGCATCTTTTGATACCAAAAACATAAAAATCGGACCACGGGTAGCCGCGCAGTTAGTCCGATGCTACGCGCCATGAAAACTGAATTTCCCCTTATACGTGTACACAGAGCAAAATTAATATTCGTGCCTATGAATAATAAATTGGCCATAATTCCAAAACCCTTTGACCTATAGTCATGAAATTTCTTGGCTATGTTCATGATAAGTTGTTCTATGCATGTACCAAGTTTCATAATTTTTCGTCACTCGATGGCCGAGATTTTAGGGGGGGGGGCGTAATTCCCCTCCCCCTGGCCCTTTTAGGGTTAAAAACTATCCATTATTTCAGTGCTTTCCGCTGAACTATGTAAATTAACAGATATTACGTTTGTGTCAATGAATGAAAATGGCCCTTTCTTCACTCGTGTATACGCATATAATATGTGTTTTTGACTGCTTGTGAGCATGAGCATGATAATATTATACGACTTTTTAACTTCGGAATAATTACGCAACTGAAATGCATGGTAACCGCATCTACAAAATGCAATCTTCCATGCACGCAATCAATTAAACAACGAAGACAAAGCAAGCCAACAGCCCACAACTGAACATTGTATTCAACTGATTCAGACTGGCTGTTCAACGTGAATCTATTCGTGCACGTGGCCTGCACCACAGTAGGCCAAATTTAGCCCATTCATTTCGTAAGTCTAATTTACAAGTGAGATAAGTTAGTGAAAGAGCGAGTCAGGCACAGTACACTGTTGCAAGAGAACAGGCCGCCCTCCTGGGACGCACCAATAAAAGACTTAATTCCACACAACAAAACTAATGGAACATGAAAAGTACACGGTACAATGTACATCCTGTCTTAAAGCTATAGTCCATCATTTGCAGCCATCCGAAAAGTAACTGGCGTAATTATTGTTGAAAAACAAACTTGGTTGAAAGATAGTAAGGGAACTAAACTCCCTGTGAAATTATTCTTTCTAGGAAGCTGTCATTTTGAAGTAATTAACAAAAGAAGGCATTTCCAACGGTGATTCTTAAGAAGCACCGTAGAAAAATTTAAATTAGTAGTTCGTTTTGTTATTCAGCGCAGCGCGCACAAGGTTTGGAACGACGCACACGCGCGCGCGGTTGTTATAATTCGTCGGATCAGTGCGCTACGTCGCGTATAGCTGCAATTCAAAACAATTCAAAACATGATTCAGTAACTTTTGATTTAAAATTGAGATCCTAGAATGCTGTTTTTCTCGGAATATACAGCTGAAGCTTAGCTGAAACTTCATCAGGTTAGTTGCTCAGTATCCTTCATTAGATTTTGAACTCTTTTGTTGCTTCAAACGAACAAAATGCACAAATTACAAATGATGGACTATAGCTTTAAGACATGGGGCCGACAGAATTTCGCGCGTACCAAAATAGAAATGAAAAAAAAAACACCCCCAGGCACTTCTGCAATTCTGCTGGTACGGTGCATGCTCACCCTTTATTCGATACGACTTATTCATCCCGAGAGGAAAATAGTCAGATCATGATTTGCGCATTCGCGCTCACTTTTTGAATATCGAACTGTCTGGCTTTCGCTCGTTACCCCCGCTCTGCAAACAGGACGCTGGGATACTCTGATGAATTCACGCTCTGATTGGTTGGCTGTGGCGAGACCGTTGACCTGCGCGTCATCACGGTCATGACTCTGCAAGGTCATTACTATTTTATTCCAGTTTAGGCCAAAAAAAATATATATATTCGGTCTCTGGTCAGACCAAAGTTCCAGAATTGACGCGGCAACGCGGTTTTTTTTTTTTGGCTTTTTTTTCTTTCTTCAAGCTTGGATTGTACAGACAAGGTGGGGTACTATTTTGCTTTTTTGGTGTCCTCATGTACATTGGTGTCCTCCGCAATTTGCCTTGGTGCTTTCGATCATTTGCCTTGGTGCAATTTCCCATTCCTTGGTGCTCTTTGGCCAAAAAAAATTGAGGAGGTGCGGAAATAGAGGGCGCTGTTGGAGCTACCGGGGAACATTTTGAAAAAAAAAAATAGACGCGCATGATTAAAATTGACGCACGTGCTGACCAGAGACCGACTTATTTTTTTTTTGGCCTAATAATAATAATAAAGCGTAATAATGTAGGAAATTCTTTAAAACTTATCTGTGTTGTAAATTTACAATTCCCGTCACTTGCTCAAGCTCCGTTTCGAATCACGAACTGTCGGATTGCATTATGCGACGCTCAAAATGTTGTCCACATGGTCCGCAATGAAACAGAAATTACATCCGGTATGGAACGAGTGCATTTCTGTGGGAAGTTTTCGGATAGCATTTGCGCACATTGTCTAACTGCGGTCTTGAACAGCTGCAGCCAGATGCTTTATACATATGTCATAGGCCACTTCCTTTACAACATTCTGTGAAGCTCATCAGAGTATCCCAGCGTCCTGTTTGCAGGGCGGGGGGTACGAGCGAACGTCTGGCTTTGTCTTTCAGTGCCCGATATTACCGCGTGATCCGCTAGCACTAATGACGTCATCACCAAAGGCAAACTATCGTTGCAGGACAAAAAAAAACGCAACACACTAGTCCGTAGCTATTTAGCACAGTCAAACACTGTTCCATGATCAAGCGGACTATGAAAAAACACCTCGTATTGTCCAGTACCTCGTATTATGCGTCGCGATGATTTCCCATTCGTGTACTGAGCACAAGCCGCGCGCCATGCACGTGAATTTTATTATTAAAAATGTAATATTTACTTAATGTAATTGGTGCACAGCTTCAAGCCTTTTACCTTCATGTCGCGAAATATAATGTTTGTTGTAATGTGTAATAAAACTACATGTACATTGTATAGTGTATGATCGTAGGACATCAAAGTACCATCACTGCAGTAGGCAAGCGTTTGGTCAGCAACCACGCCGTGCATTTTATTGGGCTTATTTTGATGCAAAATAAATGACCGTGAAGTTTTTATCAAATGTGGCATCATGGTCATTACCTGAGCCGTGTAGGGTTGTCATATAAATCGTTCCGACCCAGCACTGGGTGTTGGCTCCACGTATTTTCTCACGGCTTTTCCCATTCAAGGCTTGCATATACTACCTATACTGTGCGCGTTGCTATACGATCTTTGCTATACAATGATGCCGACCCAACCTCGTCCCCAGTGCTTACTTTATTTCCAACCTCGTTTCCAATAGTGAGCCCTGCATAGGAAGCTTTCTTCCTGTATCCTGATTCGATACCGCAATTGGCTAGAACATGTAGAAATGGATTTATATCGTGAACTTGGTATTGTTATTCACAACGCGTAGTACGTGTTTTGGCGATCATTCGTCCACGCCTTCTCGAAGATATTTATTCCTTTTCCAATTTGTTAATATTAATATGAAATGTGATATTGCATGTTGTCTCGTTAAGATCGTTACAGTTTTTATTCCCCCATGGTTTAATTAAAATAAAATTTTGTTTTCGTAACTCACGCCATGCTCGCTCTGCGACGAATTGATTCTGTTTCTATCCCAGACACCGCATAAAAATAATTAACGCAAGTGTAACGCACAGGCAGGCACCAGACTATTGCTCATTTGCATATGTGTGCAAAAATGTAGCTCATGCAAATGATCCAATATCAGGGGTAAGAGAGCAGGGAGTGGTGGGCGCGTACTGCTCGACACCCTGGGGACGAGGTTGTCCCCGAGTCGACTCGGTTAAAGCAGATGGATTAGCTGCGAGAGAGCCGGGATGTTCGAGCCAGCATATCAGGTCACCATGATGATCACAATTATGACGCGCTACATAAGTAACTAGTGCGAGTTAACCTGAGCTAATCGAACGCAGCCCATGCATGATGACCATCCACTAACCATGTCTGCTGCCACCAAGCGTCCGGAAAGCTTTTTTCTTTACAATAATAACTAAACTGGATGTCTTCCGTAGTCAGATATTAGGCCAAGGGAATATACGCCGTCGTTTCATCACGCGTTTCAAATTAAAGTCTGTGGCATTTGGAACTGGAAATTAACCAAACTGGATACGCACTACGTAAAGTCCTTTTACAATAACAGTGAGTCTACTTTTGCGCATTAATTTTGTACGGAATAATACGAACAACTTTATACCGGCAGCCCATACTCCTTTCAGATGTCATGCAAACTGTCTTTATATTAAGCCAATGCCAGACTTCTCGGGTTCAAACATAATAGTCGGGCACGAGCCAACCGAGTTTATTTCGCTGGTACTCGAGGGAAACCATCTCAGCTAATGTTTATAGGAACGAGTCCGTCTCCACATCGAATTGCACAAGTTCGGGATTGACCTTCCAGTCCGAAATCAGCTTCCCCATTGGCGGCCTGGGCTCTGACGTCATGTGGTGTAGCTCTTCCAGGGCCGTCTGGCAGGCAGTCCGCCATTTGTCGGTCAGGTCTTGTAGTTCCGATAAGTCGTTCTGGAACGAGGACAAAATGAATGGCGAGAAAGTCACCGTCAGCTATTGTGCTTTTTAACTATCATCGTGACGTGAAAAGTAGTTGTACTTATAATATTAAAGGGACATTACGGCCTGGAATGCGCCCAAAATGCGTCTCAAACTAAATCATATTAACTGGATAAAACCATCCTTTAAAAACTGGGCGTTTTCTGTTATTCTTGCGAGAACCATGCGAGAACGAATTTCGGGGTTACAATTTTGACTCCGAAAAATCGAGCCGCTGCCTACTATATTTGTGCATCCAGCCGCACGGTATCGCATTCTGTGTATTGGTGCTGTGTGTATTCGACATTCACTCATGCAGAACGTGTACGATACATTGAATAGATACGACTTGAAAATACGAGCGAACACCTTTATAACAAGGTCCTTGGGACTTTACAAATTACCTTGTTATCATGTACCTTGTATTAACAGTATTGGAAAACAAAGGAAATAAAAGAACAACAAAGACTTGGGACCTAAAAGTTTGCTTGTTATAAGCATGACGTTGTATTAACAGTGCTCTTCTTATCAGTGTTTGACTGTTTGTGTATGCCAGCCAAAAAATGTCCGTCGCGTCCAGTATTAACAACCGTTTTTTTGTTTTTGTTTTCTCGAGAACGGTAAGAGTGAGACATTAGGTATGTTTCCTTTCAACCAGACCTTTGAAATAAGATAAGTAAACAATCCAAAACATGACATTTTCGTAAAACAATGTCTTGATTACGAAGGATGCAGACAAGGGTAGATCAACTCACAACAGCTAGGAACCGACTGAAACTGTATTTTTGTTTTAGATGTATATGCCTATAGGCCTACAACAAAATAATATATGCCAAATTTGTTGAACGCGAGCCTCCATTAGCATTTTTGTGATATCAATGGTGGACACAATAATTGGAGCGCGCTATATTTACTTTGGGGAAACTCTTTGCCTATGTCTGTGGCCTCAACCCAATGTATGTAGACCAAATAGCGCCCTCCTATATTGTGTGCGCCACACGCGAACGAAATGCTTGAAGCTGGTAAAACCACATGTAGGCTAATTTTGACTCACCTTTGTTCGGTACATTTTGACCATTTTCAGCTTTCGGAGTCTCTCCGTGTCAGCCGCGACCTGTCTCAGTAACTCCTCTCGCCGCAACTTCAGTGCTGCGATGTCCATTTCATTGCCATCAGTTTTTCTCTGATTTTGTTTTAAATTTCATATCATACAAGGCTGCAACAAAGTAAATGTACCAATTTATTAAATGGCGTGTCAATGTCATACCTATAACCCTCGAAAAAAATGTCCATCCCAAATAGGCAATACGCCCTTCATCATTATGCCTATGCCTATTATGAAACCAGTTACGCTTCGACAGTGGACGCCGGAAAATTTCGTTCGTCCACTTCGTCAGAATCATCTACTGGTGAGATGGCAATCTTTGAAATGGTGAGAATCAAATAATAATTTTGTGAGACTTCGACTGTGAATACTTATAATTCAAGCAGAAAACAAAATTGTCCTTGGTCATACAAGGGCCTGTCCTGACTCTCAGTTATTTCGGTTCAAAGGGCATTCTTTCACCAGGCCAACGGGCCCCGAAATTCGGTTATGGTAGGTGAATCTTCGCAACGGGCTTTCAGCTCACTGAGTGCAGTACTAAGCCACTGTAATTGAGGACCTTTCGGGTTCTTTTTGTAAACCTCTGAACAAACGACAGGTTGAGTCAAAATATAAAACGAAACCCATGTCGGGACCAGTGAAGTTATAGCACTTTCAAAATCTAGGATATGAAAGCCAAATTTACAAGCGTTCTCAGTACAAGAATCGTTCCACGGGATGATCATGTTCTTTTAGCAAAACGAAGACAAATCACATAATGATGTGTGTTGTTTTCGTTTCTTAGTACGAGAATCGTTCCACGGGATGATCATGTTCTTTTAGCAAAACGAAAACAAATCACATAATGATGTGTGTTGTTTTCGTTTAGCGGAAAGAACGCACACGTTTTTCGTGATCCGTGGACAGAAATTTAAAACGGTGGTTGTGTTTAAAATTCCGTAACTTGTAAAGTTCATGAAAGATTTGAATGATTCTTGTACTAAAAAGACGGCTTATGATTTGGGCTTTCATATCTTAGATTTTGAAAGTGCTATACATGCAGAACTTCACTAAAACAATGGTCCCGACATTTGGGTGTCTTTTTTGACTCACCCTGTATGCCCTGACCGGCTTCAGTGCCAATTTGAAATTCTTTTATGTTTATTCTCGTTTGCACGCTATTTCTAAATGTAAAGCTTAAAAGGAAACACATCTGGGCAACAATGCCGGATCGATATCGGATGTGAAGGGTGAGCTCGTTTTTACTCATCTCCAAGTGATTTCCCCTCTCAAATTTACCTGAAGAATACTGGACTAGGCTAATATTCCAATACGAATTGTAACGGTTGAATATTTCTGCCAGAAATTGCAAAGGGAAACCCATGTAACATCGGGCCCATAAATCACCGAGTAAAAAGTGACATGTACATGTACATGTACTCTCTAGCCTTCACACACTGTCAGGCAACGTGGCGCGCTTCAGTAGTGGGGTGTTCCTAGCCCTAGCTCTATGGCGGCTAAAGTCGGCCGCGGCCAATTCAGGTTAACTTAAGGCCTCTCATACACACGGTGTTTTTTTCTGGCAAGGTGGTAAATTTTGTAGTCACGAGAACGACAAATGTCACGCACCCATTTAACAAGAATTGCACGCGGAAGTTTATGAGCTGCGTGAATGCACAGTTTTGCAAACTTTTACGTTTCCCGCGGTTAGGTTGCATAATGCATGATTTTGTAATAATTATGTTCGTGACCTGTGACCCATATCTGCGCCACTCTCGCGCGCGAGCTATTTCTGTTCATCGTACATGTGGTTCGCACAGTTCTTACACTTGCTTGTCAAGTGCTCATGTATGAGCAAAAAAACCTGCACCTTGCTTGATGAAAATGCTACACAATCTTTAACTCAATGGATGAGATAATAACCTCGTCTGAAGCTACGAACCATGATGGTGCAGTTTCCCGACATCAGAAAATGCTGTGCTGTATCAGACGAAACCATGAAATATAAAAGGGGAATTCAAGACATAATGATTATGTGAAACTAAAATGAAAGTAAATGAATTGGTGAACAAAAGCAAGTTGTCCCTGTAGATACACATTTTATCACAAATAATGTTATATTTGAGATCGTACACCTAAACCAAGGGAACTGTTTTCTGAAGTTGATTTATTGTAAATTGTCAACAAAAATGTGTACCCCCGAATTAACATCGACTGGCCCAAATTAGTCACGTGACAGGCACACTGGTTGCGAGACAAGATGGCAGCCTTGGCTGAGAGAAACGTGGAGTGGAGCTTCACTGTTTTGGAAGCCTAATTATTTCCACGAAATAATGCTGACACCACGGAACATCCAGCCTCCTAGAATCCCCGATAGTCTGCCGAAAATCCCAGACTATGATTTTGGCGCCGCTCGCCGGCGCGTCATGGACAAAGACAGTGAAGAACACAATGCTAACCAGCAACACAACAGCGCCGGTATCGCAACCAATCTGCTCGAGTTGGCAGCGGCAACCATTTCGGAAGAGCTCGAGTACGAGTACGAGAGTCTGCCGGAAACCACCACGCTGACCACTCACCTGATGGCCGGTGCGATAGCCGGGATCATGGAGCATTGTGTTATGTATCCTGTGGATAGTGTTAAAGTGAGTGCTTTGAAATGCCGCTGGAAGTGTGGATGTGGAAAGGGGAGGAGCAAATGGCGAATGCATGAAATGTTTTTTGCAACATGTGCAAAGGCGGAGTTTTTCATTTGTGGGGCCAGGAGTTAAATTGCAGTATCCGCTCCGTTCACAAGTACCCCCTCACCGGCAAAGAAAGTACAGTTGACCAAACGATGCCATCTTGCCTGACTGCAATATTTTGCCGCAAAGCGTGGCCACTGCGTGTACATAGTACAAGTACCCTTAGCTGGAGTTACCCAGCTCTGAGTTTTATCATTGGGTTGTCATCTAGAGCTGGAGCTCATTTTTCTCGAAAACGATAGTATAGGCAAAAAAAATTTGGAAAATGTTGAATTTTGTCCCCGTTACACACTAATTGCAACTGCAACTCACCCCAAACTTGCCTGGAATAACCATTACACAGGTCCTTGAAGTAAAAAACGATCCACGATGAAGATTCAGCCTACAATTGCAGTGAAAACAGGAAAAATAACCGCTAACCTGACAACCTTGCGAGCATGTCCACGAACGCCAATGGTTTGTGCACACACAAAAATTTGTGTACGATTGAATGGCGGTCGGTTACCGGTACCAGGCTGTCAACTAGTTGTTTTTGCCGGCTGGCGATTGGCTGTTGGCGCATGACGTCGCGCGGAAGCGTAACACCCGATGACTGTTTCATGTACTCATATTAAGTTTACCACTCGCATCACAGCTGCGGTACTGGAACCGCAACCGATAGTGCATGAAACAGTCATCGGGTGTTACGCTTCCGCGCGACGTCATGCGCCAACAGCCAATCGCCAGCCGGCAAAAACGACTAGTTGACAGCCTGGTACCGGTAACCGACCGCCATTCAATCGTACACAAATTTTTTTGTGTGCACAAACCATTGGCGTTCGTGGACATGCTCGCAAGGTTGTCAGGTTAGCGGTTATTTTTCCTGTTTTCACTGCAATTGTAGGCTGAATCTTCATCGTGGATCGTTTTTTACTTCAAGGACCTGTGTAATGGTTATTCCAGGCAAGTTTGGGGTGAGTTGCAGTTGCAATTAGTGTGTAACGGGGACAAAATTCAACATTTTCCAAATTTTTTTTGCCTATACTATCGTTTTCGAGAAAAATGAGCTCCAGCTCTAGATGACAACCCAATGATAAAACTCAGAGCTGGGTAACTCCAGCTAAAGTACCCTGGTGTATGTGAGTCGCACACAAGGAATGGTGCGCGCGTCAACCAGCGAATTGTTGCGCAATCGGTAACACATCCGTGAACGGGTGCAAGCCAGCTAGACTGGTTTCCTGACCTTACTATTCCCCAATGTGACGACCTCTATAAACTGATCCGTTTCATCTGAAGTGAGGTCAACGACCGAAAAAACTAGAGTTGAGGGAAAGATTTCCACATACGAAGTTCACTAATTTTCCTCTGTATTGACTAACAAGCCCCCAGATAGCAATTTCATGTCATCAAAGTCAATTTGAGCAGTGAGAAAATACAAGCATTTTCTTAGAAAACACTTAGAAATTTTCAGTCCAATCTCATAGGGTTTGTACACAGGGTGTTGAGTGAACTTCGTATATGGAAATCTGTCCGAGTTGAGTTATGGAGCGGCCGCTGTATATTTATACCCCAAGACTATGTCCAGTACTTCTTGACATACTCACGTTCAGTCCCCTTAAAGTATAAGGGTTGAATTGTTCCCGATGGTGCAAAAAAAATGATGAAAACAGTCCCATTTCCGTACCGAAGCTACAGTTTTTAGTTTTAACGTGCACGCGAAGCGTGAAGTCGCGCTAAGAACGCTTCGCGTGCACGTTAAAATGTTAAAACTCAAACTGTAGTTTTGGTATGGAATTGGGACTATTTTCATCATTTTTTCGCACCATAAGGATTGATTCAACCCTTATACTAAGCGGACTGAACGTGAGTGTTCATAGTCTTGGGGTAAAATATACAGCGGCCACTCCAAAACTCAACTCTTTTTTTTGGGGGGGGGGGGTCGTTGACTGTATATTAAGGATAGCGTATACTGCATGGTTTGCGTTGATATGCCTATCCATGGGTATGGTGTAGCAAGACCCATAGTTCTAGGGGTAGGGTCAGGGAACCAGTCTGCAAGAAAGGCCTTTTTTTTTTCTTGGTTTCTCCAGTATCTATGAACACAGAACTTTAAATAGCTCGATGCAACAACATTTGCTATAACATACATGTACTAACCCCCAAGTCCATCCATTTCTGAAAATTTCAGCAAAGGCAAATGTTGTTTATTCCCTTTTTAAGTAACAACTAACATGGGGCGTTGTAATGCAATTTCCAAGGACTCTGCCCTTATAAGTATCGCCGATGAAGTTGCATTCTTGGTCTATCCTGCTTTAGAGAAATGCCTATTCTGGACCAGACTGGGACCTTAAGTGCTCGAAACGATGAAAAAGAAGATCAGGCCAACTTTACTCACTCTTTAGCCAGCAAATTTTCTCCAAAACTGTCATTGTGGGAAAGAAAAGGTCCTCAGTATTTCACCAACCAAGTTTGAAGCTTCAATTCAATTTTTAAAGGAGACTTTTCTTCAATATTTGGCAGTGGCTTGCACATGAGAGGGAAGTCATATGATTTCAAAATGAGGCTAAAGACTAGACTTCTACATGTCCATCCATGGTCCAACTGTTTGACAGGACTGACTTCTTCATTCGTTTTCACTAGTCAGGTGCCTGACTATGGAGAAATGTGTAGAAATAGTGACCTTGTACCCGACATCCTAGATATTTCTTTTGGCACAGTCAGCTGACAGTCAACCTCGTCCCCAGTGCTTACTTTATTTCCAACCGTGTTTCCAATAGTAAACCCTGGATAGGAAACTTTCTTCCTGTATCCCGATTGGATACCGCAATTGGCTAGTAATGGATTTTTATCGTGTACTTGGTGCTATGTATTCACAACATGCAGTACGTGTTTTCGCGATCATTCGTCCACGCCTTCTCGAAAATACTAATTTCCTTTCCAATATGCTCATATTAATATGAAATATGATACTGCATGTTGTCTCGATAAGATCGTAACAGTTTGATTTCAAAAATCGTGTTTTCGTAACTCACGCCATGCTCGCGCTGCTACGAATTGACTCTGTTTTTACCCCAGACACCGCATACAAAAACAAACGCTAATGTGTAACGCATATCCAGGCACCAGACTGTTCCTCATTTGCATACGTGTGCAAAAATCTTGCACATGCAAATGATCCAATACCAGGGTGAGAGAGCAGGTAGTGGTGGGCGCGTACTGCTCGACACCCTGGGGACTAGGTTGGCTGACAGTTGATTGATGCAGTACTGAAGAGTTGTTGGACTGGTTGTTTCAGATGCCAGTCTATTTTCTTGTATTGCATGTTTTCAATACCTTAAGTTTTGGGACTCTCATACACAGTATTGAGAGTCCCAAATTTTCGGACTAATTCTGGACCAAATATATATACTACTAAAATTACTAGTCTCTGATGCTCATTAACCATATGGTCATTTATCGTGTTACGTCAGATTACCATTGTCGTGTATTTTGGTTGAAAAAAAAAAGCTTAAATGTGAGGGTATGTGCTATCCACCCAAAGCAGTGGCATTGAACTGCATGCTGGCATGGATTTTCAGAGGACAAAATAATGATCAGTCATTTTCCGACTGTTTTGGCTGTAAAAAATTGATGTGATCTGTCGAGATCTTTACTGATAACTACATGTATCTACATGTACATGTAATTGTATGCTCTGCATGTGGTTGTGATTGTACACATTTTTATGGTCCAGTCATGGTCCAATTTGTCATGGTCAATGAAAACCCTGAAGTTGATCAAACTCTATATATTTAACAGCTTTGTAATTTGCCTACTTCAAAGAGACACCATTTTGACTATAAATGTTTTTTTTAGGGGGGAGGATGTGTCTGAGCTAGAGGGGTTGCAAAGCCAAACATGAAATAGCTACATGTAGCACGGCACAAGAACGCTGGATGTGCATACCGGTACATAGAGCGCATACTATGCCTGAATATTTGCAGTGAAACACATATCCAACATCAGAGGATGTACATGTATTTCACTGCTATCCTATTGTATTGTTGTTTGTTCTGAACTAGCCGTTGGCAAAATGTGCCTCGAAATACTGCTTAGTCATTGAACAGTGCATGTATTATGTAAGTAGGTTAACAATGGCTGGCTTAGTTGTTGCCTCGGGATGTTTTACGAATGTTTGAACACTGTGCTTGATTTGTGGAATTTCAAATTCATACTTGTCATCTATGGCATTTGATCTACATGTACATGTAGCATCTTTCATCATGTGTGCCCATTTTTATTTTGACCAAAACTCCATTGGAATGTTTGCTTCAGGGATTTGGCTGAACCCTGTCATTGCATTTGTATGGATATGTACATGTATGCTACTGCTAGAGCAATAACGTAGGGGAATATGGTTTCATAGTGTTAGTTTCCTGCACATGATAATAAATGGCAGGGTTTGTATTAATTTCGAGGACTGCCGTTTTTTTTAGTTTTTCTGTGCAAGGCTTTTCCAAATCTGTTTTGCTGGGTAAGGGTTCAACTTAAAGTAAACATTTTTCAAGTGTTTGCCTTGACTGTGTCTGTATGTATAGTACCGATCGATAAGATATCAATTTGTGAGCTCTCTGTGGGCTTGTGCGTGGCCTGGGGCTTGTTATGCAAAAAGTATCAGCCACGCCTGTTTCATTCAGGAAAATGAAACAGATAATCGCATGACTGAAAGATAACTGTGTATAACCTTAAATGATAACGCTCACACAACACATTGATAGTGTAAGCTTTTGACTGAACTTTGTTCCGTAGATTGTTCTGTGGACTTGGCTGGTCTAGGTATCGAAACCGAGTTCTCAAACAATTGAAAAGGAAAAGAATCATTTAGTGAACTTCAATCCCTTGCAGAAAACAAATGTAAATCTGTAAAGAGTTAGTGATTTATTTTTTTGTTGGGAATCTGTCATGTACTGATGTAGCTGACCCAGGTTTTTGCTTTTTTGGGGGGTGGGGTGGGGTAGTCCGAAAATTTGGGACTCTCAATACTGTGTATGAGAGTCCCAAAACTTAAGGTATTGAAAACATGCAAAACAAGAAAATAGACTGGCACCTAAAACAACCAGTCCAAGACAGCTTCAGTAACTGCATCAATCAACCGTGCCAAAAGAATTTAAGAAACATGTGGCATGAAGCGGGAACTAGTCTCAATTTACTACACATTTCTCCATAGTCAAGCCACCAGACTATTGACACTGAATGAAGAGGTCAGTCTTTTCAAATAGTTGTACCATGGATGGACATGTACCAGTCTAGTATTTAGCCCCATTTTGAAATCACTTGACTTCCCTCTCATGTGCAAAATATTGAAGAAAAGTCTCCTTTAAAAATTGAATTGAGTCTGCAAACTTGGTAGGTGGAATACTGAGGACATTTTCTTTGCCCCAGTGGAATTTTTTGAGAAATTTGCTGGCTAAACTGTGAGTAAAGTGGGCCTGATTTAGTTTTGCACGTTTCAGAACACTCCAGAGCCCTGTCTGGGATGGGGCTGCTAGTCCCCTGTTGTCATTTACACCTCAAGACACTGTTTTTGCCCTGTTAGTGTTAGAATAAAGAAAAAAGAAGTAATTGACAAATTGGAAAGTTGAACTTTTGGGGATTAAATCTGCCAGAACACGGGTACCAGGGAACTGTATGGTATTCTATAGGTCGTAGGTACATACTCCACTACAGTCAATTTCTTTGTTCAACTTTCTCATTATTTCTTATTATTATTTATAGACAAATCCGGTTGCAGCTATTTTCTGCGGTGGCGCCAAGCTCACGCGAGTCACACTCCGGGCGTACACATGCCCTCTGGGCTCATTAGACCAATAGGAATACAAAAATGGACGTGCCCCTCATCTTCAAGAATGCGTGCAGCATGCGCGTGAGCGTGACAACACCGCCGTAAAATCTTCTAATTCTGGTCGCAGGATTCCATTAGGCCAAATGCCTGGTATGGAGCTTGCCCAAAAAGTGGTGCGGCGACGCGGCTTTTTTTTTTTTTTTTTTACCTGATTTTTTTGCTTCAAATGTCGGCTGATGACTGCAAATGGTGCCTGACTAAACTTAGTACAAATATATTGGAGTCCAGAGAGGCCACATAAAGCTTATTCTCGACCATAACCCAATCTAAAAACACGTTAAAATTGTGCTGCAGCAGGATTCCAGTCAAACCAGTGAGTTTGGCGGTTTTGAGACATCATCTTTCATTGAAAAAAAAAACTTTTTCATCTTTAAGAATGTGTGCAGCATGCGCGTGAGCGTGACAACACTGCCGTAAAATCTTCTTATTCTGGTCGCTGGATTCCATTTTGCATCCTGTCGGTTTTCCATTGTGATTCATTTGAAGAAGTAAATAAAATAATTACTACAAATATTTTTCCTTTGTTTTGCCCAACAGACGAGAATGCAAACTATACGACCGTCACCAAACGGCAGGTACAAGAACGTTTTTAGCGGCCTGGCCACCATCGTTCGCAACGAGGGGCCGTTTGGTGTGGTCCGAGGGCTCAACGCGGTGGCCCTTGGGGCTGGGCCGGCCCACGCTTTGTACTTCGCCTGCTACGAGAAGATGAAGCACGTGCTGAGCACCCGACCTGGACAGAATCCACTCGCTAACGGTATGTTCATTGGGAGCAGGAAGCAAGTTTTATTTTATTTGTTTAAAAAATCTGTCTGACTGTGCTTGGCCTTCCAATTTCTCAGAGGCCAGGGGCCGATTCCTCAAAACTCATCACCTCTGAGATGAGTCCCCACTCTGAGATCGATCTTAGCTAAGACGCGTCCTAAGACCGATTTCACTAAACCCATCTTAAGCAAGACGCACGCATCAAAACTACCAATTTGATGGCTGTTTCATGTTTGTTTTTACCGCTTGACGAAACAGTCGTTGAAAAGAAACATGCAAAACCAATTTCCCGCCTGTGTGCATAGAACACGAACTTTCGTCAGAAGATTTATTCACTGAATAAATTTCACACGCAAGGTAGATCTACACAAGATACGAAAGAGTCATTCTTGCTCCCCGTTTCATCACTCAATTTTTAAAAGTCGACTAGGTTTGGCGTATAATTAAATTTTGTAAATAAGCTATTTTATTAAAAGTACCCATATACATGTATCCGGAATCTTTTCAAATCTGTTTCTAGGCCGACAGTCGTCTTTAACGGCAATGATTTCCAGATGATTTACAACTTAACGCACGCATTAATGAGATAAGACGACCCTCAGACGCATTTTAAGTTAAGACGAGTTCAGCCATGTTGCTAAGGAAGTGAGGACGTGTTGAGCGCGTCTTAAGTTTGGTGAAATCGATCCTAGGACAGGTCGTGAGATAAGACAAGTTACCCTTCCTAAGACGCTTCTAAGCGTTTCTTGAAATCGGCCCCTGGGCAGTAGACCAGTTTGCTGGGGAAAAAATCAAATTATGTGTGCACAGAAGCTTCAAAGGCAATAAATCGTCTATAGCTTCTGTGTCTGGTACCGGTACTGTCCACCATTATGAACCCTAAAATATCAGAAATCTTGTTTGAAAAAAAATTCACACTTTAAGGCCCAAAAAAATAATAAGTCGGTCTCTGGTCAGCGCCCGCGTCGATTTTATTCATGCGCGTCAATCTTTTTTTTCCAAAATGTTCCGCGGTAGCTCCAACAGCGCCCTCTATTGCCGCACCTCCTCAATTTTTTTTTTACCAAAGAGCACCAAGGAATGGGAAATTGCACCAAGGCAAATGATTGAAAGCACCAAGGCAAATTATGGAGGACACCAATGTACATGAGGACACCAAAAAAGCAACATAGTACCCCACCTTGTTTGTACAATCCAAGCTTGAAGAAAAAAAATAAAGCCGCGTCACCGCGTCAATTCCGGAACTTTGGTCTGACCAGAGACCGAATATTTTTTTATTGGCCTAATACCCAATTTTTTTGAGCAGTTTTTGAAATTATACCACAAACTTAATATTGATGTCAAGCAGTTAACATTCTCCAGCGTGTCCAGAGCACCGTGTGCCCTTCAAAAAAATATTTTCTGTCAGTTTTACATACCTGTCCTCATGTTTTTCAAACTATTTTGTTTGGTGTAATATTTTCTGGTTATATTTTGCAACACAACTAGTCTTTCATCTTGTTCCACACAGCAATGACCTACTTTTGTTGTGACAGGTTTTGATGTTTTGAAAGTAAAATTAGGTCAGTGTACTGAACAGGCATGCAACTTTTCCTCAGATCTGCTGATTTCCTCGTTTTTTTTACTTCTCGTGAATGCCATTACAAATTGAAAAATAGTGTACAAAACATTGTGTGGTTCGGAACTTCCTCGTTTTGTTTCTAAATTACCAGTTGCATGCCTGACTATTTAACCTGATGAGCATCTCAGTCAAAATTCCAGGTTGATTCCAGGTTGTTGCCTCAGTGATGTCTGATTCCTCCAAAAAAGTGCCTAGCCAGGTACTTTTCAAGATTGGGAGTAATTGATACAGTATTAAGATACCTATCGCTACTTGTACGAGTGGGTACAAAAAAATTAGCCCCCAGGATTATGGGATCGAGTACCAGTAACCGACTTTACAAATTACTTGGTAACTTTTCAGACAATGAAAAAGAAAGGTTTGAATGTCATTTGTTGGGAATTTTCAAAATGAACACCAGGCTACACAGGAAAACAAAACATATTTCCCGTTTACGATGCCTGCGAAAGTTGCCGTTTACACTGTAAAGCTATCTGCTCCGTTCACAAGTACCCCCTCACCGGCAAAGAAAGTACAGTTGGGGGTGACTGACGGACGCCATCTTGCCTGACTGCAAGTTTGCCGTGTCGCGTGGCCACCACTAGCACTGCGTGTACATAGTACAATTGAATCCCCTGGTGTATGTGCGTCACGAAATGTCGGTAAAATGGTGCCTTCTTTTGTTGGCGCATGGAGCCCATACTCAATATACAGACTTGTATCTACATGTAGCTGTATTGACACACAGATGTACAAATGTAGTAGTATTATCGTGTGGACCTTATGAACAATCTGAACAGCTACTTCTGAGATATGAATTTTGGGGTTTGGTTTCTTTAACTGGTACCTGGGTACCCTTGTTTTTTTTTTCAATCGGGTACCAGTTAACTACCCTGGGGGGGGGGGGGGTACCCTTAAATGCATACCCCTACAATGGGTTGACTATTTTTTTTCCTCTGTTATTTTTTTAAGCTCTGGCAGGAGCTTCTACACGTCACTTGGTGTTCGGTCTGTCGTCTGTCTGTCTGTCGTGCTGTCTGTTCCCGAAAATTGACCAAAAGTATGGTGTCCCATACATGTATGTGCCATCTGCGTCTCTGGCAGGGATCATTTTGATCAATTTCATGCAAGACTTTCATGCAAGACTTCTTGCAACACGGCCAGAGCTTATTGTGCAGTTGCGCTGTGCAACATCTTCCTCGAACAACTTACAAGGTGGTCGCCATTTTGTGTAGTGGTTGGACGGTATCCAGAATGAGGGAATGTCCCCTAAAGGAGGGCGGGGTGCAATCTTTAAGCTCTGGCAGGAACTTCTACATGTCATTGGTGGTCGGTCGGATGGTCTGTCTGTCTGTCTGTCTGTCTGTCTGACCTGAAAATTGACCTGAAAAGTATGGTGTTCCATATGTGCCATCAGCGTCGCATTTTTTGCCAGAGCTTATTGTGCACTTGCACTTGCTTTTAAATTTCTTGTTGGGTTGGATTTAATTCCTGGAATGTGGGATACTGTGTTGATTTCTGTCTGTCTTTCAGCTTGTGCGGGGAGCCTGGCGACACTGCTACACGACGCTGCCATGAATCCAGTAGAAGGTAGGTCATGTCTTCAGTCTTGCAGTCCGGTGTATCACGAAACCATTAACCCTAAGCCCCTAGTACTTCCTCAGGACTACCCTGCTAAATCCAAAAGAGTCCAACCGGAGTTTCCTGCTCAATCCATTGTGCCTCATTTTCAGTTGTCTGCTGAATCCAACAGAGTCCAACATGGCGTTATAATGCGGTTCAGTTGCCTGCTGAATCCAACATTTTGCATGGGGAATGTACACAAGGGGTTAACTGCTCAATCCAACAGGCTCCATCGGGTACAATGTATGTGACATACCGTAGTTGGATCCTGTTGGATTCAGCAGGGTTAGGGTTAAAAGTCTCAACCAAATACACGTAGGTATGGGGAATTGTTTGTCTGGCCGTTTTTAAAGGTACATTGTAATACAACATTTGCAAACATCAAAAAACAAAACTACCAAATTAGTATTAAAATACCTAATGATTTCAAGCATCCTGTGAAATCATGACACCTGGTGTGCTGTCATTTTTTTAGAAAAGTGGGATTTTTGTATCAATTTCCAATGATTCACCAAATTTTATTCACCAAACTTAGTTGAATTGTACTTGTACAACTTTTCAAGAAAATGGGTTTGAATGCCTTCCTTCAAGTTATGTAAAGCTGCAAAATGGAGATTGGGTTTACATGTACATACATACATACGTGACTTGTCTCATGTATGTACATGTGCACAAACACTGAATCCTTTTTCAAAAACAAATTTGGTGGCAAAATAAAATGATAATTTTGTCTTCAGTGCATTGACACTACATGTACTTAGTATGAATTATACTTATGATTTTAAAAATCTTACATTTATGGGAGTGTGTTTAAATACAGTGAGTGTGTTCATGTAAATATCATTTGGTTTGCACATTAAAATAAACAGTGCATTTAGTTTGTGACTGCGGAATAACATTGCCCATACATGTATATTTGGCCAACATTATAAATACATGTTTAATACTTAATACTTCAATCACAGACCTTCACTACCGGTACTGTATTTATTCATTTAGTATCTCGTCTGGTCCATTTAATGACCTGTAACATATGGTCACATATGCCTGCCTAACTACACTACATGCCTACCTATAGGATGTGAAGGGCATTAACAAGTGATAAAATATTAACAGTTGATTGATAGTTTTCAATGATATTTGCATTTAATTTAAAGCGTTGCCATAGTGCCCACAATTCCAAGCCAGGTATCTAATCTAATCTTTTTCCGATTGCATACTGTCCTGAAATAATTCCGTTTGACGGATTTTGCCCCGCTCATGAGTAATTAAAGATGTGTGCATTTGGGTGAAACAAAAATGCACCCTGTATTTTGTTTGGTCATCCAAAACTTATTTATTATATTCCATAAACAAAATTAATGTGCAAATCAAAAGATATTCAACTAGGAGCTGGATTCATACATTTGTAATTTGAGGCGTTATGCAAATTGTCTATATTTGCTTATGTGCTGTTGTAAAGCTAAATAATTGGCAATTCCATTTGAAAACTAAACTTTATTTTGCAATGACAGCCTTTATTGCTCAGGCAGTATGTGTTTAATCAACCTGTATCAAAATAATGACATTCTAATTGACTAATGTTTTGTTTTTATGTTTTTCCTTCTTTGCAATGACCGTCCCTGTGCTGTTGTCATGGAAACGCCCGATGGTTGATTACCCGTTGATCCATTATCTGCTGCGCCACCTGTGATTCAACGCGACATGGCTAATTTCGAATGATCAACATCTCTTGTTGAAAAAAAAAACACCCAAAATGTCACTTTGTTTTGGAATCTGTCATATAGTGATCAAGCAACGCATGCAAATGTTCAAAAGCCCCTACAAGAACGTGACCGAGTGCGTTCGGACCATAGTTAGGACAGAGGGCATGCATGCATTCTACCGTAGCTACACCACGCAGCTGACCATGAACATACCCTTCCAGAGCATTCACTTCGTCACCTACGAGCTCGGGCAGGAGACGCTGAACCCCGCGCGGGAGTACAACCCGACCAGTCACATGATCTCGGGGGGCGTGGCCGGAGCCATGGCGGCTGCCATCACCACCCCGCTGGACGTCTGCAAGACCTTACTCAACACGCAGGAGAAAGGAGTGCTGAACTCGGGCGGCAAGCACAGGACAGAAATCAAAGGCATGGTCAATGCCTTCCGGACGGTCTACCGCATGACCGGGGTCAGGGGTTACTTCAAGGGCCTCCAAGCCCGAGTCATCTTTCAGGTGCCCGCCACGGCCTTATCTTGGTCCGTCTACGAGTTCTTCAAATATTTCATCACGATGTCGCGGGCACAATCATCATGATCTCTTCACCGATCAGATGTTATTTGAAACGCACACAAAAAGGCGCACAAATTAGATTTTCCAGAAAATATTGGGCAAACAACGGAAAAGAACTTTTTCTATATAATTCTATTAAATTAGGTGAAAATATATTGAAAATTTAAATGTAGAACTGACAAGTAGGCTTATTAGGAGCTTCTGACAATGTAGCATATTTCCCAGGTTGAGTACTTTGTGTACAGCAGTATTTTCTTAACACCATAGTTTTTTTCTATGAGCAGAGGACTTTGAATTGAAAAAAACAATTTTGCAGTTGGAACGGAAGTTAGTGAGAGGATGAAGATTTTGTAACAGATGTTTGTCATATTTTGTTGTTTTGGGGAACGAACTGATTGGAAAGCATCATTGACTGATTCAAACACTACCAATAAAAAAAACAACAATCAGGGTGACCGTAAGGTCATGGCAAAATTCTGCTAAATGCGCTTCAAAAATCTGTCAGATTTATCAAAAATCTTCCAAATTCCGCAGAATTACTCAAAATACACTATAAACACTTAAAATCACATACAGATTTGTAGTATTGCCTTAATTAGGGTTCAAATTACATTATAAACAATCTTTAGTCACATAACGATGTTATGAAATTATTGCATAAATTTCAGGCAAAACGCGGTTACGTCACGACGAAGTCCGGTTCCCAGTGAACCTCAGCACCTAGACCAGCCAACCTGTCCCATTATGCAAGGGTTTGTTTGAAAAGACTGAAGCTTTTTTAAACAAATGTTCCAAATCTGTCAAAGTTAGACCCTGATAACAATTGAAACTCGGCATTCAAAGAGTCAATAATGTGAGCATTTGGGTAAAAAAAACCTGCACTTTATTGGGACAAAGTTTAGGATGGCAAAATAAAGTCTGTTTAATTTCACCGCTGCGGCTTTGCTAGAACAATCAAAAGCACAGCATATGTTTGCATCTGTCTATATTAATTAATACTCATAATGATTGTTTTGTAACAACCTGGCACATTTTGTTTTTACCAACAAGTCGTGTGGCCTGTTTGGAGTAAAAACACAAAATCCCCCGGCTCCCCCAGAAAACACAAACAGTTAAGTTGCAAAGTTGGTGTGTGTAAGCGTCCATCTACAGCTAGCAAACTACGTGTACATGTAAATAACCGTGGCAATTGTTGAACATGCTTTGAGGATTGGTTTGGGTGGACATTTTTTTCTGATCCGTTTATAATTGTGCAACTTAAAATTAATTTTAAATGATTTGCATTTGTATGCATGTAACCGTACAGTTTCGGGGATATACATACAAGCATTAGGAGTAACGGGCATGGCGGTTTGGGGTGGTACACAGACTAAAAAAAAACAGCAATTGTTGTAAAAATGACTGAATGCTGCCTAAGTTGTAAAATTTAAAACCTGGTGTGATAACATTGATTGACTACCCCCACCCCCCCAAAAAAATACACGTTTGTCTGAATTTTGCAAAAATTTAGATTAGATATTTTACAGAAAGGTAGACAGTACATGTATGTGCAATTTTGTTTTCACACAAATTTCCACTGGGAAAAAAAGCAAACTGCTAGTTTAATAGTAAAAATAGTTTTAAGCTTCATGTTTGAGTGGATGAGTTTAAAAAGGTCGAAGCTACACTGTCTATGTAGACAGAACACGTGAAGGAGACTTGGGCGGCTATTGTGCCTGTCGGAAGCTGACGGGAATGTCGTCACCAAGTACAATGAAACATGGTCTTTATACTCACATACACGTATACTATTAATAATTATGGCCTCTGATTTGTTTGAAAAAACAAAAATCTGATTTTGTTTTATATGACAAGAGAATTCCTGCTTGGGATGTACCAATAAGCGAGTTGGGTATTCCAAGTGCGCATGTGCAAATCAAGATATGCCGATTTTTCTTTCGGCATAAAAATGTCATCGTGTGCCCGCAAAAGCGTAGCGGGGTACCAGCAAAATTGAAGAGATCATCGTGTTCTGAAGTACAACATTTTGCAAAAAAAAAACTTTGGACAGCAAAATGTTTGTAGGTGTCTTGTGTGTAAAAACTTTTGTGTGAACGAAAGTTCCATCTCATTTGGATTACACGAAAAATTACACAGCATGCAGATTTGGTTACCATGTCCCCCATAGCCTTGTGTGCATTTATCTGCCACGGTTACCCCGAAAAGAATTCGTCGAATCTTGCTGTGCACCAGACTATTTTGGAATACCGAACTAGCTTATTGAATAAAAATGCAATAAGGCCAGAGGTTTTTTTCTTTGTCATTAAATAAACAGTATTTTTTTTAATTGTGCTGGATTTAATAACTAAACTCGGATTAATTTTTGTAATAATTTTGCCTTGAAATGCTTTTTTTTTTGGAGAAAAAGAGTAAGATGAATCACAGGTGCATGTACATGTAGACAGATGCTGTTGAAGCGATGAAGTACATGAAGTACAATCTTCTTACTTTATCCTTTGGCGGAAGTGTGGTTTTCTTAAGTTGCAGATTACCATGGTTAGACGTACATCTAGCTCGATTTCATTTGATGATGTGATTGTTGCATACACAACTCTCAGAGAAAATGCAGCATCTGGAAATGATGTCACTAGTTGCTATATTATTTTGCTGATACGGTTTCTCTTTCACTTCTTTGCAAACATGAATCATGGATGAACATACATGTACAAGCATGACCCACATTTTGAAATAATTTAATCAGCAGTACCTTGAATACCAAATAGTATTTGCTACTTCAAAAGTACTTCAAATGCTGTGTCCTTGGGCAAGCCACTTTACCAGTGTTCACCTCCACTTGCCTCGTTCCACCCAGGAGTATAAAGGGGTACCAGCATTTGTTTGGGGAATAATGTTGCATCACGTTCAGGGGGAATAAAAATATTCTCAGTCACTTCATGCCGTAGAAACAAGATATGTTTTACTTAATTTTCTGCTTCGTCATTTAAACCACACTTACTTTTTTTAAAAGATTGTTAGAGAAGAGATTTTGAGTGTCGGCTGTGAGTGGCTTTTGTGTTGGCCTTCACCAAGACGCTTCTTCAACATGCACTAGTAGATTTCCATGAATTTGCAAGTAGACAAATTTAAATTTAAATTGGTTCAGTTGAGAATGGACTGCATATTTATCACAATGTTTGATCACAAGAAGTGAAAATTTCTAAGAGACAAATCATAAATACAGAATGTACTAGGCCCAGACTAGGACGTCTTAAAAACAAATTTCCCACTTTTGGGGTGTGAGGGTATAAGTGCACGTTTTAATTATATTAATTTTTTTCAGATAAGTTTGGTTTGATCTATAAACATTTGCATTTATTTCCTGGGCCATATTTTTATTCTGAAGTGCCCTGAATGGGTCCAATTTCCTGCTAACCACAGAATATATTGAAGAGCAAGGCCCAGGTTTTTGGCGTTGCTAACCACAGAATTCTGCACTTATGATCACTGTTCTGTGCTAACCGTGCTAGCAGAAAAATGCTGCGCTAACCCAGTAGGCACAGAATCCTTAGCTAAGGGATGTATGCAAGCGCATAAGTTAAAATTCCTTGCTAACCCATGCAATACGCTTACCGTAAGCTTGGAATTTTCTGTGACAGTAAGCAGGAATTTTTCGCTAACAGTAAGCAGAGTCATGAAATTGGGCCCAGGTTACATGCCAACAAATTGTACATTTCATTTTGCTTGTTAATATTTTCATCTGTTTTTTTTTGCTTAGAACATAAACTTGTTCAGCAATATTTTCGGCTTGGGTCCTTGAATTCGGGCCCACTATTCAAGGTTAAGGAGTCTACATGCAGTAAGCACACTAAGTTGTGATCCGCTCCACCAAAAAGGGTATTAAGTCGCGCTGTGCATTATGGTGTAATGGCCTGCTCAACGTTGAGAGGTGGAAGATTTAGTTGAAATGTGATTTTAATTTTTGTGTAATGAATGACATCTTTGTTGCCTAAACTTTCAGGGTTCCCACAGAAATGTTGATGTGAAATGTTGATTTTCAGTGCATCGTGCCCAAATCTACAACAGAGCCAGCTATTTCAAAGCCTGTTTTCTCAGTTGTGTAATTCGAACTCCAAGGCAGTAATTAATATGCAAATTTATACGTCTATCTCCAGAGTGGGAGGGGCTACAGAGCTTTGTATACATGGTTAAACCAAATGAAAGCTAAATACGTTGTGGGCTTTCCAACCATGTATATAACTCAAATTCACTTCTTCTGTTTTGCGACATAATATTTTTTTTCTGGAGTGGGGTACATTTGTGTGCAACTTCTGCTTAAAATTAGGGACACGCCAATGGAACTCAGTGCATGTGCAGACATTGGCTTTAGTTCGTAATAAATGTCAAATGCTTTATGTTAAACAGCAACACTTTCTTCGTTAGTTAGTACAGATACATATGGTTTCACTAATCCTCGTTAGCACTAACCCAGCTGCTGTGACAGCAGGCCTATCTCATTGGTTGAACTTGGTAGCCTTGATTTTCCTTCTTTTTGCAAGACGATCCTTCATAGCAATACTAAATTTTCCAATGATGTGGTCATTTCAAAATTAATTCTGTGCACTATGCATTTTATATTAAAGGACGTTTTTTTTTAGAGCATAAAATCAATCGGCATTTCTCCAACTTGCAATGTTGCCGCATCAGGTCAACAAAATGTGCTTGGAATGAAATTTGTGTGCTTTTGTTTCAATTTTGAACCTTCTTTTTAATAATAGTGCGAGTTGTTTAATTGCAACTAGAAAGGGAATACATGGGGGAAAAAGCACTACACTTGAAAATTGTAAATCACATGCATAATAATAAATTGGATTTTTGTTTGAAAATGCCAAAGTGCCAAAGTTGGGTTGGGCTAAGTAATATTTTAATAATAATCTTGATTAGGTTTCTAAAGTAAAGGGTGTCCCCCCCCCCCCAAAAAAAAAACTCCACCTAAGGCCAAAAAAAGTTAGCTCCAACAGCGCCCTCTATTTCCGCACCTCCTCATTTTTTTTTACCAAAGAGCACCAAGGAATGGGAAATTGCACCAAGGCAAATGATCAAAAGTACCAAGGCAAATTATGGAGGACACCAATGTACATGAGGACACCAAAAAAGCAAAATAGTACCCATCTTGTCTGTACAATCCAAGCTTGAAGAAAAAAAAAAAAAGGAAAAACAAAACAAAACCCGCGTGGCTGCGTCAATTCCGGAACTTTGGTCTGACCAGAGACCAACTATTTTTTTTTGTTGGCCTAATCTGTCTTTGTATTTTGCCTGTTTTTTTGTTTTTATGTGAGATTGCGTGCATCAATTTAAAATAAAGCATTATGGAAATGCATTTAACTGCTCAATACTAAAAACTATTTAGCGTAGCATGTCTAAAGGGAGTTGTCTAGCTTTGTCTTTAGCATCCTTTATAACAATGATATACCAATACTGTATGATATTTAATTTCAAAAGGCTGTGTTAAATTCAATATATTTTCTTTCAAAGTTGTGATATCTGGAAATGTGTATTTTAGTTTTACCTTTATTGTAAAAAAAAAAATATCTACGACACTTGATTAAAAAAATACAAATGTGCATGTGTGCAGCACTAATTGTAATCAGAAAGCAAGCTGAGTTTGGAATTATTTCATTGTCTTTAAAGGGAATATACAGCATTTGCAAACATAACAAAAAACTTCCAAATTATTATGAAATACCTTACTGGACTGTTGGTTAAAGACAGTCTAAAGCATCCTGTAAAATCATGGCACCGTCTGTGCCGTCATTTTCAAGAAAAGTGGTATTTTGTATCAATTACCAACAGGTCGGCCGACTGGCTTTGTTTCAAATACTGCCCCCAGTTTACCATATTTAGTTAGTCCGCATTTTTTTGTGCAATCGATTACACACCTATGAACGGGTACAAGCCAGCTAGACTGGTTCCCTGACCTGACAATTCCCTGACGTCTATAAATTGCTCTGTTTCATCTTAAGTGGGGTCAGGGAACCAGACTTCAGGAACATGATTGTTTTTCTTGGTTTTTCCAGCATCTACGGACACAAAGCTTCAAACAAGTCAGTGTAACAATATTTGCTGTAAAATACTAACCCCCCAAATCCATCCATTTCTGAAAATTACAGCAAAAGCAAATGTTTTATTCCCTTTAAGTTATATTTTTGGCTGGCCCACCTACTGTCCCCTTAATTTGTACCTATCTCACTGACTGACTGTCATTTTTGACAGCTTCATTAGGTTTGCATATTCTTGCATACAAATAATGAATGCTTGTGAGTGCAATGGTAAGAGTAATTTCATGCGGTGATACATGGAATTCCATTCCACCAGGCGAAGCAGTGTGGAGTGGATCATACCATCTGTCACCGAATGAAATTACATGTACGACATTTGTGACAGATTCACTAGGCTTGCCTAGTCTTGCATACAAAAAATGAATGCTTGTGAGTGCAATGGTAAGAGTAATTTCATGCGGTGACAGATGGAACATTCCATTCCACCAGGCGAAGAGGTGTGGAGTGGAACGTTCCATCTGTCACCGAATGAAATTGTCATTTGTGACAGCTTCACTAGGCTTGCTTACAAATAATGAATGCTTGTGAGTGCAATGGTAAGAGTAATTTCATGCGGTGACAGATGGAATGTTCCATTCCACCAGGCGAAGCGGTGTGGAGTGGAACATTCCATCCGTCACCGACTGAAATTATGTCATTTGTGACAGCTTCACTAGGCTTGCCTAGTCTTGCATACAAATAATGAATGCTTGTGAGTGCAATGGTAAGAGTAATTTCATGCGGTGACACATGGAATGTTCCATTCTACCAGGCGAAGCGGTGTGGAGTGGAACATTCCATCCGTCACCGAATGAAAACATTTGTTCCATTGCACGAATGTGAAACATTCATTATTTGTTTTATACACCACCTGAATAAATCCTGGTCATCTGATTGGTCAGAGCCGCCAAAAGTGTGACCGTGCACTGGAACTTCCATTTACCGTGGAATGGAACTTCTATTTTTGTTGTGTGGCCGGGCCGTGCATTGGGACGAATAATTTCATGACACTTATCAACGATCCACCAATCAGATGATGGGGATTTATTCCGGCGTTGTATAATTAGTTTTATTTACTCAGTAATGTTGGAGAAAATAATTTCCGATTTTACAAAAGATAGAGTACGGGTTGGCATCATCTTTATGTTCAGGGGACATTCAGCTTTTTGAATATTTCTATATTCTATATTTCTATATATGCAGAAAAACATTTTTCTCATTTTTCTCATGCAGCCAAAAAAGAAAAAAAAAAGAAAAAGAAAATCAACACACGAATGAAAACCGTTTGACATAAATCATTTTTTTTTGACAAAAATTATTTTGTTGATAATGACACTTTTATTTCAGAGAGAATCACCTGTTTGGAAAAGGCTTAATTGGAATCAGTACTGTCAATTAAAAATATGATCTCAAAATAATGATCTAAAATGAGATATTGATGCAAAATGGAACCTGCATATGATAATGATCATCTATTACAGCATAACTGAACCGAGATTGAATCGCTTTACATAATAATGAAATATACTACCTGCATTTGCATATTAAAATAATGTCAGCCAATTCAGAAAAAAATAATCTAAAATTACAGCCTCGTTGATTGACAACGCAGCAATTGACAACCACTCTACGCTAAAATTACAATGAACAGTGCATTCTAGGTAGAAACTAGCAGAGTTCAAAAATACATCTGGTATTAAAGAATAGCAAATACTCCTATAAATGCTTTGGATCAATTCCACTGAGCTGCTAAGGGGTCTTATCAGTTCACATCTGGGACGAGTTCCAGACAAGTTGCGAGTAGAATCATTTACTTTGTCCGGACGAAGCTCTGCATTGAAATTTTCATGAGCAAGTGGTTGACTCGCCAACACTGATACATGTAACTTCATTGCGGGAAGATTGCGGGGAAGTTGTTCAGAATCCTGCAACTTATACCCGATACAATGACTGTCTGCAGCTTGTCCGAAACTCGTCTTGGATATAAATGGAGACTGGCCCCAGGCACTGAAAACAGTTGTTTAGTTATGGTACATTTATTGCTATTTTTAAAGGGAAGATACAACATTTGCAAACAACAAAAACCAAAATGATCAAATTATGAAATATCTTACTGGATTGCTAGGGAATGACAGTCCAAAGCATCCTGTATAAAAAACGTGGCTCCTGGTGTGCTGACATTTTCAAGAAAACTTGTATTTTCCAACGCTGGTCGGCCGAACAGCGTTGGAGAAAACTGACATTTTTTCAAAAAGTGCTCCAAATTTTTCATATTTAGTTATTCCGCATTTTCTTTGCAATTGATTACACATCTGTGAAGGGGTACAAGCCTTTTGGACTGATTGTCTGATCTTACAATCCCCCAAAGTCTGTAAATTGCTCCGTTTCATCTTACGTGGGGTCAGGAAACCACACAACAAAAACATGCTTTGTTTTCTTGGATTTTCCAGCATCTCCGAACCAAAAACGTGAAGCAACTCAGTTTAACAATATTTGCTACAACATACTTATCCTCCAAATCCATTTATTTCTGAAAATTGCAGCAAAAGCAAATGTTTTAAATTCCCTTTAAAAATGTCTAAGTTCTAAGCACAGTAGTCTATTGCTCTACCTTGTAGTGTGTATGTTTGCACAGTGTAAATTGTCCCATTGAAACCAGTACATAAATGTACTACTTTTTTTTACGCGTGTGGAAACCTGTGACCATGCGCAGTGCGTATTGTCCCTCGTGTGGCACGCCACACATAACAGTCCAGGCTTCTCGCGCAGGCTACTTTTGATCGCCCCTCCCGCCCTCCCCCTGCATAATGTCAAACAGCTGGTCGCCCTGCCTCAGGGCGTCGGCCGTGGCTTCCAAGGCCTCTAGCCATGCCTCCGGTACCGCCTCGCTGCCGTAGAGGGCGCCAGCAATGGCCCCGGCCATGGAAGCGATAGTGTCCGTGTCGCCGTCCAGCGAGATGGCGTAGATCAGGGTCCTCTCCAGGCGGTTGTCGGTGGGGATCCCTTGGACGGGTCTGAGGCACCTCAGGACAGAGTACACAGCGGCGGGCACAGACCTGTGTGCAGCTATGTCGTTACCTATTGAACAAGCAACGATGCAAAATAAACACTGCTACCAGTTCTTCTACACAACTGCTCTTCACCGTTGTAATCCCTCAGTCTCCTGACGATTTTAGTCTGGATGCTGATAATGAACCGAGCCAAATATCAGCATCCATACTCCAAACCGGTCTTAAACATAGTGTTTGAAACTGGCCAAGCACACATTTATTCCCTCAATAATGAATGCGTAAAAGGTCTATTGAAGCCTATCGAAGCAGTACAAAACCATTGCCCTCTAACTCCACCTTAATGCACAAGGTCTGTCTTACATGTTTCTATAAGCTACAAGCTAAAAATGTGAAGTTGATCAAATTTGTTGAATTGGCTCTTGGTCTGCAAGTCATGGCAACACTGAGCATGTTCAGTGCGTGCGCAATCTCCCAATTCCATGGGTGCTTAGTTTGTTGATCTCATAACAGATGCTCTGATTTGTGATTAGTGTTATAATTCAACTGATGTCCTCTTTGAATTCTAGTAGAACTGCTGAGTTCTTTTAGTTTCTTAAGTCGATTGCATTCTAGTTTTGACCAGGGCGATTTCTTACAAAGTTAAGGCATGGGCCTATCCCTAATAACCCATCTGTTCTGTAATTTGTTCAACAGTACAGCAGATTGGTGATAAGATTATTGAGTTTTATGATAAAAGCATGACATTTGGCACACAGTCAGAGTACGTCATTGGAAAGATATTTGGCTATAGGGCCATCGCAGATTTGTCCTTTGAAAAAAATATCACGGAATAACAAGCACTTTTCAAAATTTCCCAAATGGCAGCCATTGCATGTTATCAAATGATATTTTTTTCGAAGGACAAATCTGCGATGGCCCTGTAGCCAAAAATATTTCCCATTATATACTCTGACTGTGTGCCAAATGTCATGCTTTCATCATCAGATCAACAATTCCATCAAATTGTGCACCAATCTGCCTGACTACAAATGTACAAGCTTTTGTTGAAATGAAGCATTGTTGCCACCACCTGTCTGCATTTAGTTTTTCTCTCTCTTTTCCTCTGTAGTCTGTAACTTCAACTTACTCTAAGATATTCCAAGATCTAAAAACCACCACCCACCTAAACTTTTGGCGACGTCTTCGGTGCCGGGGTCAGAAGCCAGCATTTTCTTCATCTCTCGCAGCTTGCCGGCGTACAGATCGTCCGCTCCCTCTACTCTGTCCATGACTCGGAGCAGCCCGTCCAGGAATGATGCGGTGTCAAAGGTCACCGGGTCGGAGTGCAGGGCCGAGTGGACGGCGCAGGCCTGCAGGACGGCGCCGTTGTAGCCCAGCTTGTTGGCGTGGGTGAGTTTGGAGCTCTCGCGGGCTATCTGAGAGGTAGGGGGATAAGTGTAAGAAGGTTAATACTGGACGATGACTAATGCGTTGTTTTTTTATCTTGTTCTGATTGTGCCAATTTTTTTTGGCCCTGTGCTTTTCCCAAAGTGCAACGTGACCAAGGGCGGATCCAGGGGAGCCAACGGGAGCCATGCCCCCCCCCATCCCAAAACGCACCCATTTTTTTGTTTTTTTTTAAGTGACGTCGCCATAAAGGCGGGCACTGTGTACACCACCATCTTTTCTTCAAAATAATTTGGTTAAAGTGATCAGAAATTGCCTCAGATCGCACCACGGAGCATCTAGAATCCAATTT
Source organism: Patiria pectinifera (assembly GCA_029964075.1). NCBI lineage: Eukaryota > Metazoa > Echinodermata > Asteroidea > Valvatida > Asterinidae > Patiria > Patiria pectinifera. The sequence goes on from CM057133.1 coordinate 5,576,292, forward strand.
TTTTCCGGGGCCTTAAGCGGACCCGAACCAGTGCGTATCACTATTTTGAAAAATATTCAATGAGATTTCATTTTTAGTTGTGGGGCCAAAACAATTTGAAAAAGTAGGCATTTCAAGAAAAAAAGTAGGAAAAGCAGGAACAAGGTACAAAAAACACTAGGAAAATATAGGAAAAGTAGGAATACTTGAAAGCCTGGTTACATTATTAGTATAACAACACTGGATTGTGCAACTAAAGATGGACCCTAACACAGACGTACAATACCTCAATCACCCTGTCCAAGTTCTCGCTTGAGCATAAACCGACCGGCGCTATTCTCATGGCCCCGCCGTTACCGTAAGAACCACTGCCATCAAATTGCGTCTTTGCCGGGGCATAGATGTCCTCGGTGTTCGGGTCTCCGAGGGCAGGAAGGATATCTATGACGTTAGCACCGTAGCCGCGCTCCGGTTCTCTGGCAAACTCCTCCGAAAATCTATGAATATGGAATGTTATAAAAGTCATTTTCGAAGCCTAGGCTTACAACATGAAAATAAAGCTCAGTCGTTCTTCGCTCTCTCTTGTTTTTGCATCAATGAGGGCGTGCTCATGTGCACCGAGCCCATTGGTTGATGGTTTTCCGTTCTCTCAATGTGATACTAACCTGCGTGCCATATCTCTAGCATTGTATTTGCCCTTGCAGTGAATGAGAGACTCGGCCACTGACCGTGCCATGGCTGTGTCGTCGGTGAAAGGAAGCTTGCTGGCTAAACACACCAAAAAAAAACCCCTGAATATTAATAAAGGATAGGTAGGAGTACAACCTGTAGTTTAAAGCACTTTTAACAAAATAAAATTATTTTTATTACCCCTGTTTCTTGAGCCAAAAGGCATCTCTCAAACCACAGCTGTGGTGAGGGGGGGGGGGGGGGCTCAATGACACAATTTCAGTGCAACTGTTAACTCAAACACAACTGCTTTACATCAGGACCTCAAAGGCACTCCTTTTCATCTCATACAGGTAGGTGGGGCGAAGCAGTTAGTGGTAAAGTGTCTTGCCCAAGAACACATCATAACCTGAATCCAATTTACTTGACTTGAATCTCCACATTTTCATGAGCCCATAGTAGTAGTACTCCTGTATGAAACTGAAATACAAATTCACCCTTAATTTGTTTTCAAACGCGTTATGCTTCTACCATCCTGAGTACAATTGCTGAGCGTGATGCTACATTCTGTATAGCCCACATACGACCAGTTCCTTGATCACTGTTGCGCAGACACCGTTCAAGGCTTCAATTTATCTGCAACTAAGGTGACTCATTTTCAAAACCTTCTTAAGAAAACTTAAAAGAGACGGATGGTGTTTACTGCACGGGAAAATGTAATAACTGACCTCCACGTTTGCTGTCAAAACTCTGGAAGAACTCCATGACATTCTCCATGAGAGTGACCCCCTTGGGCAGCAGAGTGCCGCTCTCATAGGGACAGCCAAGGCAGTCACCGGCCAGGGCTCCCAGGAGACAGCCACGAAAACGAGACCTCAGGCTCGACCCCACGTGGGCCATCGCTCCAGTGCAATCACACAGCTGCTGTCAAGAAAGTTTGGGCTGGAAAGAAAAAAGCAAAAGAAAGGTTCCAACTTTGAACAGATGTGATGGCCAAGTGCACAGCAGTGGAGTAACGAGGGGGGGGGGGGGGCGGGGAGGGAATGTGTTCTCTTTGCCTGTCCAGACCTCCTTGTGCACCCCACTTACTCCTAGAACTATGAGGCTCCATTATGTGGAGCCTCATAGTTCTAGGAGTACACCCCACTAAGAATTTTGGGAAGGCAAAAATGAGCTGTTAATTGTTGACTTGACATGCATTGAGTGCCCACTCCAGAAAATGAGACCTGCTTGACCCCTGTTACACCATTGGTACAGAGGGTTAAATTTGACAAAAAGACTGCTCGGACAAAAGTGATGATCGGCAAGAGAGTCGAGAATGGAAATAATAATTAGTATCCATCCGCAATCTTGGAAAATTCGCCGTCTTGAGAAAAAACATCAAAAGGAATACGAGAGCAATGGGAAAATAATGTCATTTCTAATTCTAATCCTCTCCCCATCCCCCCACTCAATCCTATCCCCATCCCCCAACCTCCAATTTCCCCGCCCCCCCCCCCGAAAAAAATCGTAATCAAATCTATCAAAAAAATTAAGGCCCTTTTTTTTTTATTGGCAAACTAACTGTTTTAACACCAAATCTGTAACTGAGTCTTCGTGGATAATAAGTTAGTCTGTGCATGGAGATTATCCTTACTCGCTGTCTTTGCTTCCTTCACTTTCTGTCTGCCGCCGATTTTTCGTTTGTTCCAAAATAATGATTTGCGCCCTCAAGTGTTGACCTACATATAAGCGTAAATATGGGGGCGGGGTTGAGCCAGAGATACAGTAGGATTTTAATATCTTTTTGTTTCTCAAGCACATCCAAATGAAGCCTTAAGCATAAACACACCCAAACCGTAAATCGTTTCGATTTAAAGACATGGCACGAACATCCCAACCACTTGCGGTTCACCCTTCATTCCTTTTTTTTTCAGGGTGGGGGGTTTATTGTTTATGTTGTGTTTGCTTTTTATGACGTCACATTTGTAGCCAAAAATACATCGCTGGTTTCCTCGACCGCACTATATGCCAAACAAATAATTGCCTCTCATATGCAGGTATGTGCGGTAAACCGCAGGGAACCAGCTGATTTTTTTAAAGATGGCAGTCTAGGCTTGCAAGGTTGATTCTTTGTTGATGGTGGACGGAAAACGGGTTTGTTATGATGAGATTAGGAGCTCATTTGAGTCATCATTGTACGCTTTTTAGTTTGCCGACACGCGGTGAAAGAGTTGAGGAAGAGGTATGTAGCCTCTTGAGCAATTTTGACGCCGTACAATGGCAAGAGAGCATAAATCATGTCATGAATGTTTTACACGGGTTGTCATGTTTTTGCAAAGTTTAGCGCAGGCAGGCCGTGTTACTCACAAAGTATAGGCGCTAGGCCGTACTTGGAAAACCCCAGAAAAATACTGAGTCATGCCTATTATTTGGGGAATAAACCTACGGTTCGGTCGGTTTATTTTTCATAATGACGTCAGAGTTGCATATAAGGATTTTTAATACAAAAATTTGCGTTTTTCCCCCTGAGTCTGAGATACAAGGTAACCCCATAAATGTGGCCAATTTACTGGACTACCTCCGTAAATGATTTAAACTTAAAGGCCACACTTGGAACATGTAGGCCTACCGGAAAATGTAGAACTTTGTCAAATTTTTATTTTCACATTTAAGTGTTGTTTGTAGTTTATTTACGTTTAGACTTGCCCTCTAAAGGATAGAAAAAAGTGCTACATTTTAAAGTTATAAAGACATCTACTTTTCGTGTTGGAATTTAGATATACACGCAAACGTGTGCAAACGAACCTGGAAATTACACGGAAAATAGATGTCTGAAAAATGGGCAATGAGTCCGGTGCTCTTAACCACTAGGCCCTGACACTCCACTCAAAATCCAACATCCAATACCCTGCTAAAACCAACCGAGTCCAACGGTTACTTACTGCTCAATCCAACAGAATCCAACGGTGCCTAAATTTTAGTTGTCTGCTGGATCCAACAGAGTCCAACTTGGCGTTATTTATCAGTACCCAACAGAATCCGACTCTGAATACATAATATGTACATGTACGTTTGTACAAGGGGTTTACTGCTCAATCCAACAGGCTCCAACAGGTTTATGATATAGTTGGATAATGTTGGATTCAGCAGGGTTAGGGATAATTATTAATTAATTATTAGAAGTCCTCCAAACTGAGCCATGAATCTGAGAAGAAATTGAAATCTATAAAAGTAGCCTGAGTTCAATTAACACAGTGAAGGAAGAAAAATTATATTTTTTCTGCATGTTTGGGAAAATGACATGTAAAATAGTTTCTTCTTGGAAACTTCAACCAGGGCCCTACCGCGCTCAAAATGAGTGTCTATCCTAGGATCGGGCTACCAAACCACGTTTGGGCAAGAACTTGAAATGGTTTTGACATACTTTTTAACTTTACATTTTGGGCACTGAGTAGAAATGAGGCTATTTCCGTTAAGCAAGTTTCATGATTTTACATACAATCTGAGTAATGCTGGGCAAAACACTTGTTAAATTTGTACGCATCAACATACATTAAGACTTTTTAATAATTTGATATGAATTTTTGCAGATTTGTAGGTTGAGGGGGTCAGCATGACTGATGACCATAAGAAATGGACCTGCGAATACTGTACGTACAACAACTGGCCCAGCGCCATCAAATGCACCCTGTGTCAAGCCCGGCAGCCTGTCCAGTACATCAGTGCCCCAACCTCACCGGAGGCTCCCCGGAGAGAACTGATACCCAGGGCCACGGGTACCGGGACAATACCTCTGATACTACCAGGTAGCGATAACAGGGGGCCGCTCTCCCCTGCCGCAAAGTGGTCCTGCAGAATCTGCACTTACATGAACTGGCCCCAGGCCACCAAGTGCGCCCTGTGCTACTCGCCCCCGGGGAGCAGCAGCCCGACCCTGGAGTACCGGGGGAGGGGCGTGCCGAGGGCCATCCGGATGCCAAGGTCCCCCGAGGCGAGTCAGGTCGGTAACAACGACCGCAATCGCAACCTGGGCCAGAATGTCAAGAAGTGGGCCTGCCCGGCCTGCACCTACGAGAACTGGCCCCGCGCCAAGAAGTGCGCGCTGTGCATGTGCATGCGGGGCAAGCTCAGCCCCGAGTCGGGTGTGGCCGCAGGGAGCTCCCTGATCGAGGAGAACCTGCGCAACGTGGAGGCGTCCTGCCGTGGCTCCCCGCCCATGTCACCACCCAGGAGCCCCGACGCAACAGTGGAACTCCAGCAGGTGTCGCAGCCATCGTCTGCCACCAGGGCGACCCCGCGGACAGTGCCTACCCACGGTACCATCAACCTCTCGGAGCACGACAACCGCCTCAAGCAGATACGCAAGCGACTGCGCAAGTCGGACTGGCTCTTCCTGAACGCCTGCATGGGGGTGATCGAGGGGGATGCCCGGGCCGTGGAGCTGTACCTTACCTCAGGCGGGTCGCCGACCCGTCAGCTTACTCGCGATGAAGTGACCTTACTCAATAGGCCCAGTGCCTTTGATGTCGGTTTCACCCTGGTGCACTTGGCCATCAGATTCCAACGGGAGGACCTGGTTGCGGTGCTCTTGACGCCCGACGTCACAGCCAATGTTGTGAAACGACCCCCTTCGCAGGTCTGCCCAGACCTGGCCACTGGTATACGAAGGGAAATCGCCAAGTCCCTTCGCCAGAGGAAGGGAGATTTCCTTTGCTTCTTTGTGACAGATCTGTTAACATTCATTTTGCCAGGAGGTAAGATTGTGCTATAAAGGCATTACCCTTTTTAATGTGTTTTAGCTTGCTTCACATATTTATCTCTAATAAACATCAACTTTTTGTCTTTGCCACAAACTTGTACCTATATTTAAGCCAAAAGTGGAACGCTTCCTACCCCAAAAAACGTTAAGCTTTCCCATTATATTCAGACTGTGGCCTTAATTTACAGAAAAGTCATGTTGTGGATCCCTTTGTTTTCTTAACATTTTTTGGACATTTATTTCTGGAACAGAAATTGAAGACTTCCCGCTTACTGTAAGGAATCAGCTCTTTGACGAACTTCTAGACAGGGACGTACAAAAAGGTAAAGGAAAAGATTGGCTCTTGTTAGAAGGTCTCACATTTCGTGGACACGAATTGTCCTTGACGGTTGTAGCTCAGGCGCAGCTTGATCCTGAAAATTCAGTCGCTGACTGTTCTGTTTTCCAAGGTTGACCTGAAGGTGGCCTTAGGGTCTCCAAACTGACATTGTTAAAACTCCCTTGTTCATTCAAAAATGTTGTCAACTGTAAGCAATTTGTGAAATAACCGATTACCTTTTTGCCATCACTGGTCCTTTCTGTTACTTCAAATTTTATTTCGTAAACAGAATTGGAACAGGAGTCCCCAATCATCAACTGGAGCGTTGAGGTCTCGGACAGTCTGGGCAGCCGGCTCTACGCCCTGTGGAACCGCACTGCCGGCGACTGCCTGCTGGACTCGGTCCTGCAGGCCACGTGGGGCGTGTTTGACACGGACGCCGCCCTGCGACACGCCCTCGGGGACAGTCTGAATGAGGGAGGCATGAGGTGGGAATCGTTCCTGTGGAGATTTGTTTTCCTCCACATGAAATTTTGGCTGCACCTTGTTTCCCCCCCCCCCCCCCCCCCCAATTCTTGGGAATTTGTGGCTTTGGAAGATTTTAGTTTCAATGGAAGTACAGTCTGAGAACCAATTCCCAAAGACTGACATGTTTTTGCTGGCGATTCTGTAGCCTGGCGAAATCAGGAACCAGTAATGGTTCCATAGCCACTGCCTTGCATTTAAATGTTTGGTTTAGCAGTGTTTGTTTATATGGGGGCATTCTACCTCCACAGTTGTTTTGTGATATGAGATTCACTTCACATTCACATGAAATATAAACTGGCTTTTAAACTCATTGGTCAACTCTGAGATGTTGTTCTTTCTTTTTTTGTGGTGTCACCCCTTCTCCAACTCACTTGCCCCCAGGTTCTTCACACGCTGGAAGGAGTACGAGTCCATGCAGGTGGAGAGCATGCACTTCACTCTAGACGAGGAGCAGTGGGAGCAGGATTGGTCCCTGATGCTGAGCCTGGCCGGCCAGCCCGGGGCGGCCCTGGAGCAGATCCACATCTTTGCCCTGGCCCACATCATGCGACGACCCATCATCGTCTACGGCGTCAAGTACATCAAGAGCTTCCGCGGCGAGAATATCGGCTATGCACGTTTTCAAGGTACAGTGCGTTGTTTCTATTTCTGTCGTACTAGCCCGTGGCCCAAGTGACCATCGCTTATTGTGTTTATTTATGGGTATTGCTGCACCAATGCAGTCAACTGTCATTCGAACATAATCATACAGAAATGTTTGCTATATCTGAATGTTCCTATTAAGCCAAATTCTGGTTACACATTCTATGTGCAAGGAGTATTTTAGATGCATGTATAATTAATGTGTTGAGTGCTGCACTCGCAGTGTTGGGTAAGTGACGCACATCGGAGTAAAACATTGGAAGACTTAATATCAGCACAATGAAGTGAAGCATGACATGTCTTCGGTTTTCACTGAGGGTTTCTTGTCAATGGGTGGCAGACGATGGTTTTGCATCATAAACATAAGCTTGTTCCGTAATTGTAGGGACTACACACGCGTTGCCCCTTGGTACTATGGGGACCGAAGACGCTATGGGGACAGCAGAAGGTCCCCATAATTCGGGTCCTAATTACTCTAACAATAAAAACTACCCCATTACGCGGTTACGGCCCGCCCATACCCACACACCCACACACGCATGTTTACGTTACATACCAAGTGTGGACATTCCCTTGGTTTCGTGTAGTTAAGAAAAACACTGTGAAAACACTTTCAATTCATTTTTTTTTCTATGATTCCCTTTAGTATTTCTCTTCATTTTGCCATGGATAAACCTAATCCCAAAATGCCTCTAAACTGTTTGCCAGAAAGGGGGAACACTGTGTGGACTTGCCCACGTCCACACAACGTTGCCTTTACCTGGTGTATGTGGACCTTTTTTTGTTCAGAAGTCCACACAGTGAATGTAATGCCTACCCACGCACACACACAAGTGTGTATTTGCCTGCAATCGGGGACCCCCTATTGTCCCTCTTTTGTTTGTACTCTAACTTTTTAGGAAGACCTCCCATATGTTTTGTACACGAATCCAAATCGGGGACCTTCGGGAATTGGGGACCCTATTGTCCTCCATTATTCAACGTCCCCCATTGAATGCAGCAACAAACTTACACACACACATCTCATTTTGCAACAGATAACCCTAACCCCAAAATGCCACTGAAATTGTTTTTCAGAAAGGGGGAAACGTTGTGTGGACGTGGTCAAGTCCACAAAATATTCACACTTCCTGCATCCTGTGGAGCTCTTTTGTTCACACGTCCACAAAGAGTATGCAATGCTAGAACACGCAATCTCTCCATGCAAAATTTCTCTAAATCACAATTATTTGCTTTGCTTTCCCTAGGCGTTTACCTACCTCTACTCTGGGAGCCCAGCTTCTGCTGGAAGAGCCCCATCACCTTAGGCTACACCCGGGGTCACTTCTCCGCCTTGGTCCCCATGGAGACAGACTCGGACGACAACCAAGGGGCCGGGGCTAACCTGAACACAGACGACGAGACGCAGACAGTCTACCTGCCACTGACAGACTTTGAGGGCAAGCTACTCCCCATCCACTTCATCACTCCTCTAGAGGTACATCTTTCAAATTTTCCCCGTTTCAGATATTGCCTCTAAGCTAGGGCTGTGCTGACTTGACTGAATACTCAAATATTTAATCATCATCCGAATATCAGAATAGCAGTGTTTTGTTAAATAAAATATTCGAAATATGTGAGAGGTCTTGAGCAGATCGTGAAACACTCCTACGATGTTCTTTTAACCCTAACCTTCCTTAATCCTCCAAAGTCCTCCGGGCGGTTTTGGAGGATTGAGGATAAATGCAACATACAATTTTGGAGGATTTTGAAGGATTTTGAAGTCCGAAGTCCCATTGGTCCGATGTCTCAAGGGTCCGACGTCCCATTGGTCCGGCGTCCCATTGGTCCGGCATTCCTTTGGTCCGGCGTCCCATTGGTCGGGCGTCCCATTGGTCCGACGTCCCATTGGTCCGACGTCCAATTGGTCCGACGTCCCATTGGTCCGACGTCCCATTGGTCCGACGTCCCATTGGTCCGACGTCCCATTGGTCCGAAGTCCCATTGGTCCGACGTCCCATTGGTCCGACGTCCCATTGGTCCGACGTCCCATTGGTCCGACGTCCCATTGGTCCGACGTCCCATTGGTCCGACGTCCCATTGGTCCGACGTCCCATTGGTCCGACGTCCCATTGGTCCGACGTCCCATTGGTCCGACGTCCCATTGGCCCGACGCCCCATTGGTCCGACGTCCCATTGGTCAGTCAACCTGAACCAGTGGAACTACACAGTATTATGTTTCATCAGACCAATGGGACGTCGGACCAATGGGACGTCAGACCAGTGGGTCGTCGGACCAATGGGACGTCCGACCAATGGGATGTCGGACCAATGGTACATCGGACTATAGAGATGTCACCCGAGAAACAGGGGAGGAACAATGACAAAGAATTGCCTTTGCCTTTGAATATTCATTGCCTGTGATGCATTGGGATGATTCGATAACAACTCTTCCTTACTTCTGTGGCTAAGATCAGTCTATTTTGCTATATATTGTTGTACCAACGTGTACATTGGTTTTCAAAGTTTTTTTTTTTTCTTACTCAATTATTTTGTATAGTTGGGCTCTGAGGAGCGACTCTTGAACGAGTGGTTCGACTGCTGCTACACCACGGGCGGGGTCTTCGTCGCCCAGCAGGTGCACCACAAGCGACGGCCCGTCCTGATTGGTCAGATGGTCGAGGAGTGGCTCCAGCGATATCGAAGGATCGCCCAGCAGCTCTGACGCTAGTAGCCTCGTCGCCAACGAAATCATCGTGAGCATCTCTCCCAAATTTAGTCGCAACAAATCTTATATATTTCTTAGATTCTACGATAAGTATTGTACATCAGGTCTCTATGTGTTTGCCTGCGGAAGGCAAAAATGTGTTTTAGCACGAGTGTATTTTGAGGTGAGATTCTAAACACAAAAAATTATAGTGTATTTTTTCGAGCATGAGTGGAAATGAGTGAGTACATTTTGTGGAGTGGTCAGGTATTTCAATATTATTACCTTATCTAGTTTAGATGTTTTGGATGTAAACAGGTTTACCGCATTGACCCCCCGTGCAAAATGGAATTTCCCTCGATTTGTATCCGAAGCTTTAGAACTTTTACATGTAAGCCATCTTCATCTGGGGCCAATTTCACGGCGCTGCTAAGCACAAAAATTCGCTTAGCACAAAAAAAGTCTGGCTTATAAAAGCAGGTTACCAGCCAAATTTCCATGTGATGTATATTGCTTGTGATTGGTATTCAGCTGTTGTTTGCTTTATAGCATAAAAATCACATGGAGTTTTGGCTGGTAACCTGCTATGATAAGCCAGACTTTTTTTTGTACGAAGCAAATTTTTGTGCTTAGCAACGCTGTGAAATTGGCCCCTGGTCATGTTTCCAGAACATTTTGAAGTGAAAATATCGGGAGCTGTGCATAAATCAAAACATAGAACTGACTTCTGTCGGACCGAACTCATGAACGTTCTCAAGGAGAATAGGTCAAGTAGCCGAGTTGTCTATATGACTATGAGTCTACTGAATATGGCGACATCACTTGTCCACAGTTACCATAGGTATTGCTAAACATGGCTATGGTTTACAATTTGGAATGGTTCATCTGCTGGCAATGCGTTTTTGGGAAGTTTTATTCTGGGAGTTCCGTTTATTCGAACGTGCATGTCAGACACGTTGACCCTAACCCTCCAGGCTATTTTGGCTAGAAACCCTTCCAAAGGCAGCAACATTCAAGCCTGCCCAGTGTAGTAAGATCCGTCACGTCGAAAATCTCAAAGCCACACTGACTCAGAGTCTGTGGTCACCGAACGCAGCAGGATACAACTGTGGCATTGTTCAATGGGACCTAGCTCTCATTGTCTCAGAAGTGGCCGTTTATGCTCTGGTGTTGATAGCTGAATGTATCAAAGCGCACCGGACTATTCCCACCTGATGCACTGTGTTGCATCTGGCAGGGTTAGGTTAATAAGCTGCTGTTGGAAAAGTGAATGTGATACATCACTATAAATATGTGACATAAAAAGGGACGAACCTGTGTTCACAGGAACGGAGTGCCCATCTCTCTTTCGTTTGGCGATTAGGCCAGACTCATATGCTGCTGTGGGGAGATCGCCACACCACCTCCACAGCGAGTCTGTTACCTTCCCAGCACTGAATAATGCCGGTACCCATTTAACACCTGGGTTGAGAGGAGTAGTTGAGGTAAAGCACCTTACTCAAGGGTACAACACGCATGGCCATGATGGGGCTTGAACTCACAACCTCTTGATCAAGAATCTTGTGCTCCACCGTTAGACCACACATGCCCCTTAAACTTAACGACCTCGTACGCCACATGTCAGACATACGTGACATAATGAGGAGAAAAAAATTACCGGCCAAACTTAACGACCTTGTATGTCACATGTCAGACATACGCAAGCAGAAAATAGGATTTTACAGAATTGGCCTTCTGTTGGGAACATTTGGACTGAGTTGTGGGGCTTTCGAGTGTCTCTACAATGTTTTTGATCCCCCTAAAACCTAAAGTAAACTGGTACATGTATGTGGTCCCCTGAATTCTGTGACAAATCTGTGTGAACTGGCAAGGTCTCTCCTTGACATCTTCCAACTGATTTTGAGGCTTCTCCCCAGTGTTGCACATTGTGATGCTAATTTTACTAGCAACAGTTAGTGCCCATGCTTGCTGATGCATATATATATGCCAAGTTTTTCTGCCGCAATATTTGAATCTTATAGATTTTGTGTTCTGACTAGATGGGTGCTACGTGAGTAAAGTATGTTTCGTGCTGAGTAATAGGCCGTGTCCAAATTATCTGGCTACGGCTGGATTTAACACACAGGGCTATGAGAAGTGACCGCAGCCGTTTCCATAGGCACGGGTGTAGTCACAGCCATAACAAAATAATTCGTACACGGCCACACTTTCAGAAAGTATTTTTTTTTGGAGAATGTCTGTAATCTGAAGCAAATTTAAATGCTTTTTTTAAGCAGAATGAACACCATTTCAGTTTTATTTGCATTTTTTGGTGCCGGTCATGGGGCGAAATATTTATTGAGTTGCAATGTGCTCGACTGGCAGTCTGCATCGTTTTAAAGTGTATTTTGCGAAGTCAGAATTTCTGCTTAGCTGGGCCTCATTTTATAGCTCTGCTAAGTACAATTTGTTTTGCTAACAGAACCTCTGTCTGTTTCATGGTCCCAATAAGCAGTAAGCAAAGCAAAGACACACTTATTTCATTTATTTCATTTCAAATATCCATGTGAGTGCAACCCCCAGTACATCCATGCCATGAAGTAGTGCTTAAGGTTAGCACAATTTTCTGCTAGAGTTAGCACAACTTTTCTGCTTAAATTGTTAAGCAGTGCTGTGCAATTAGGCCCAACCCTGTGGCAGTAAGGCCAAAAAAAAAAATAGTCGGTCTCTGGTCAAACCGAAGTTCCGGAATTGATGCGGCGACGCGTTTTTTTGGGGGTTTTTTTGGTGGCTTTTTTAATTTCAAGCTTGTATTGTACAGACAAGGTGGGTACTATTTTGCTTTTGCCTGGGTGCAATTTCCCCATTCCTTGGTGCTCCTTGTTACAAAAATTTGAGGAGGCGCAGCAATAGAGGGCGCTGTTGTAGGTTCCGTGTTAATTTGAAAAAAAAGAAAAGTTGACGCGCATGATTAAAATCGACGCGTGCGCTGACCATAGACCGAGTATTTTTTTTGGGGGGGGGGGGCCTAAGCCCTGATTTTGTGTGTGATTTGAGACCGAGAGACGTTGAATTGTGTTCACTCAACTCTGTGCTAAGTTTCACCAAACAACCGGTATTGTAACTGAGATTCACTGAAGTGCCAACTCCAGTTGCGCATCACCACAAAATGTAATCAGTTTATCAAGGAAACAAAGACAATGCAAGCCTAGTAAAGCTGGTCCCAGAGTGCACAAAATTCTATTCAGACAATTAAAGAAGCCTGTGCGGTATTTTAACTGCGCATGCGCACAAGGATATGGGCCACGGGTCGTTCGGGATAATGGATCGCTCATCGAAGTCGCACGACGCTCGCGCGTTAATTGCGAGCAGAATGGGGGTTCGCGTAACGTTGCGTAACTGTGTTGGCAGTTTTACCCAGAATGACCTTTGACCTGGACTACTTCGTCGAGATACGGAACCGGCTTCTTCAGAACGGCTCTTTACCGGAAGTATTTTCATGTATGTGACCGACGCAATGGGCCAGACTTAGCCAAATCTACGGGGGAATCCTATTTCAAAACTTTTGGGCTAATGTGAGACTTAAACAAGTCTAATACGCAAGTCAGGTGCAAAGAGGACCATGGGCTCCGTGCGCAAGTACCCCCTCAACGTCAAGAAAGGGGGAGTCGGGGGAGACCATCGGGAGAGACATTCAAATGTATACAATACAAATGGATTACTGACGACGCTTGACACGCGCATTATGAACATTCAGCGTAAAAGAAGTCGTGCGTACTTTGAGCTATACACGCGCAAATCAGTATGCATACGCGATGTGTCCCGCCCACGGGGTTTACAAAAGTGGTTAAAAAGCGCCCTCTCTTGTTGGTGCATGGAGCCCATAGGCTGGGACTAGGAAAAACCACACAGCATGCAAGTTGTATTTATTCGTTGGAAGTGCATAGCACACAAATCAGTGAGCTTTTTTTACATTAAGAAATGTGGTAGATTTTGAGTAAGAAGTGGTTGCGGATTTCTTTTAAGTTAACAAGTTATTTTAAAAAGACCAGCTTCGGTTCAGAAGCTGTTTTGCTTCTTAAATTATCAGAGTTTGATATTGCGTTTCGCTCTTTTTTTATATTATTATTTTGATTCAATTTCAGGCTGCCTTGCCATGTAGAATATTTATTTTGTTTTATGAGTCAGCACTCTGCAATAGTTGAACTAACTTCAGCAAACTTTGTCGATTTTAAATTTAATTTGGGATTTCTCTTATAATTGAGATTTTTTGTTTTGGTTTTTTTTAAGTCAGGGGGAAAAGCGATTGACATCTGAATACATTGTACACAAACACTGGAACGTTTTTTTTTATTTGTCTGTTTTCGTGTAGCCATGCTTCCTAGCAATTTGCTTATTGCATTTATTATGATCTCCAAGCATAACAATGCTCCACAATAGCTGAAACTATTCTGTTAAACTTACATTGTATCAGAGCATCGTTTCTTATGTGCTCCCAAACTAAGGTGTGTTTCTCTCTACGCAAAAGTTGTACTGGATTTTGTGCACATTCCATTGAAAATTGGTCACAGTCACAAACTTGAGCTAGGGGTGTGCGTCAAAACCGGGTACTCGAGTACCCAACCGCTGATGTCAGGAACCGGTTCCAGATTATGGGATCGGGTACCCGTAACCAATTTGACAAATTACTCGGCAACTTCTAAGGCAATGCAAAAGAAAGATTTTGAATGCCATTTGTGGGCAATCTTGAAAATGAAAGCCAGGCTAAATGGAAAACCTATGTGTGTTTTAAAGGCAGGACAGATGACGCTCGTGAAAGCAGCAGTTTGCGGCGTAAAGCTATAAAGCCCTTTAGACAACTTCCAGGATTTGAAATTAGGAATTGGGCTTCTTTTATGGGTACCCGGGTATCCGTACTACCGGGTGCATACCTATGTTCCCCAATACCGATGTTCCCCAATACCGATATTTCCCGAAATCCCTACCCTATAACCCTAACCCCATAACCCTAACCCCTAGGGATTTCAGGGAACATCGGTAGTGGGGAACATCGGTAAATCCCCGTACTACCCCTAAATGCACACCACTAGCGTAAACCGGTGCACGCATCCTGCACAGTGCGATCTTTCAGTGGCTCTTGGAAGTATGCCACAGAGTTCCTTGGTATACTCTCAATCTTTCCTTTGCAAACCAAAAAGTAATGTATGGGCTTGTTACTCCACCAGGCGAATATTTTCAGACGATTAACAAGCAAAAGCAGTAGTCTTGGATGGTCTCACGTTAACTTATATCACATTGTTGTGAGTTTGTGGACAAGTATTCATGATACACACCTGAACAAAAAAATGCTCTATTTTTTTTTTGAAAATCTTTTACAAAACCTTTTTTTTGGGGAACTCCAACAAGTTAGCTAAGTCTCTGTAAATGGAACTGTGTGAAATACCATAACTTACACAAAAAAACATCTACCTTTTTAGGAGGTTTTCCAAATCCACAGTCCGCAGTAGAAAAAGGAGAACATGTCGGTTTTGAGTTTGAGTGAATTTGCATGCGAGTGTTGGCGTACCTAAACACAGTGCACGCGTGAAAGTTTGGTGTCTTTTAATTTATGTTATTTGAGAATATTCGCGTCATTCACTAAAAACACTACACAATCCAAAAGTACATGTACATCCAAAAGTCAAATGGCAAGTATATGGGTGGTTTTTATTTAATATCGTACTTCCTGTACACAAAATACTTCCATGTACTTTCGTTTACCCTCTCAATCGATGAAGTGTCATGCACTCGAGCATCATACTTTTTTGACAACATCATTATTCAGGGAGTGGTTTCCGTATGTGACTAGCTTTCGTTATGGAGTTCAATTGATGATGTTTTTTTGTTTTTTTGTTTTTTTTTTACAAATGTGGTACAAATGTAGTGCATCAGTCTCATTATTATGAATGCACATAGGCCTACTTTTTTGTAACAACGTTTGAAATTAACAATTGTGTTGAGTGAAAACTGAGAATATTTGTTTTGTTGGAAAATTTCGTGTCCATACTCAATACGTGACCGTTTCCGTTTTCAATTGATAGTCCGTGATCGTGTAAAGAAAATAAAAAAAAATTGTGGATTTTGCACACACATTATGACTTGGAAAAAAATTGCTGTAGGATTGGTCATGACTTTTTGATATATTATCAGTTTTGTCGGTAGGATGGTGGTATAATAAGTTCACTTTAATCAGTTTGGAATTTTTTGGGTGGTGTGATTGTCTTGAGCTTAGTTCACAGTACACGGCCTGGTTTGATGTGGAAAGTTGCTTGATTGCTTTGGAAATTTCGGTGGTATAGCTCTGACTTTAAATTCATCTGATTCTAAACAGATGGTGGAAAACTGTTGGATTAGACTGCGTGGTTAATTGGAGCGGGAAGGGGAGATTTTTCCTGTCAATTTTTTTTGTCTCAAAAAATCTAGAGGCCGCCTTTTTACTTCTTCAAATGCTCCATCCTTTGTAAACACAAAGCTACCAACACAAATTAGGCACACAAATGCGTGCGCTGTCCAGATGCAATCGATTTGTTATGCCATTAACAACGAAATCTACGCACTGCAAGTATTCCCACAAACTTTCGCATATATAGAAAGCCAAATTAACACTATTATGCAACTAAAATAGTTCACAAACATATTAAAAGACAGTGTCAAGTAAATATATTCTGTTGTCTACTTTCTGAATTTAGAATTATTATTATTTTTTTTTTAACCCACTTGTTTGTTGAAATATCATCACACAAAATAAAGCTGAACACGATATTTATTGGATGACATTTGCGTCTGGAAGATATGTAAATTCGATATTGGTTTTTGCCCTTATCACATCTCATCTCCATTTCATACATTTGTCTGGACGGTTTTTCATCTTTAAGACAATTGTATAGGTGCTCACCTGACAGCAAAACAATGTCATGCTTTCCAACAGTTATTTAAGCATTCACTATATGACATTCGCTTTTATGCATACAGCGCCTGAACAAATCCCAGTCGGATTGGTGGATCGTTGATCACGTGTCATTGAATTTTTTTTTATCACACATTGGTTGCACTTTCACACAACCCTGAAAGTCCGAAACATTTTACAAAGTTTACAGAGTTTGCCGATCAGATGAGGAGGATTCAGTCAGGCGTTGTAATAAAACGAACAACGAATGTTACACATTCGTGCAATGGAAAGAATAACTTCATTCGGTGACAGATAAATGGGATGTTCCATTCCACTCGGCTTCGCCACGTGAAAAAAATGGAACATTCCGTCCCCTCATGAAATTACTCTTACCATTGCACTCATAAACATTCATTTTGGTACACTTTTCACCATAACCAAGCTACAAGCCACTTCTTACCAAATTGATTTTGCATTGTATTCTAACGGAATGATTAGGCCTATGCACCACATTTTTACAATGTATTTTTTTGCATAATACAATGAGTTTTGGCCCCTTGTACTTTTTGGGGGGCTGTTTCCACAGTGACAGAACTAAAACAAATGTAAACATGTGTAATTATGTGTATAGGGGGTATTCCTTGATATAACCCAAGAGACACATCAGATATTATTCCGTCTATAATTGGTATATAGAGGTATTTTAGATAATGTTTGTAAAAGCTTTTTTGAATTTGGAGTTTGTGCTTGCAGATCCAAGGCTTAAAGGGTAATAAATGTAGGCCATATCCAGAACAGAAAACGGACGTCATGTATTTCTGCACTTTTGGTGGTCGGTTTGCTGTGCGCTGTGACGTTATGTAATATTAGGCCATCAGCCTGGGGGGTTTGGTCGGTATCAAATGAGAGGGATAATGGTCATTGTGATTTTTGGCAAGGTATGCACCCCTGTATAATAGGAAAATATGTTAGCTTGGCAGCGGTGGCAGCTTTTTGAGTGCTATCCTTTGTTTTGTAAAAATGGCGGCCAAAACATGCTTGATACCATATATATTTTATCCGGTAACAAGCATATTGGCGGCCATTTTGAAACAAAAAATTAAAAGTGATAACCTCTGAAAACAAACGCCACCGCTCACACTGCAAAGCTATCCCACATTTTCCTACTCTTGATGTGCATACCTTGCCAAAAATCGCAATGAGCATTGCTCCTTTCAGTCATTGTGATACCGATGGCCAAATTTTGGACCGATGCTGACAGCCTATTTACATTTGTCCTAACTTTCCCCACCTGAACTGAGATGAGAGTATAGCCATATATTTTTTTCAAGTAACAGTTTCCTTTGTGTACCTATGCCCAATGTCATAGCGCTGCTAAGCACACGATTGTCTGCTAAACAGAGCCTCCGTGTATTTCATGGAGACCGTAAGCAGTCAGCACGGCACAAGACACGCTTACCTCAAGAGGAAAAAAAGTTGATAACAGAAATCTCCATGCGCGCACCCGTTAGCAAATCCACACCACGAAATACTGTTAAGGTTGACCCCTGATGGCGCGCCTCCGGACCCCTCGAATAGGAAAATGAACGAGTAAAAGTCGGAGTTTTTAAAATTATATTTGTAACATTTACATTGATTTCTTAAGAAAATCACCCTCGGAAAAGACCTCACCGTTCGGCCGTTCGATCACTACAGGGTGAGTCAAAAAAAAAGAAGCGATGTCGGGACCAAATGTCGGGACCATTGTTTTAGTGAAGTTCTGCATGTAGCACTCTTAAAATCTAGGATATGAAAGCCCAATTTATAAGCTTTCTTTTAGTACAAGAATCATTCAAATCACTCATGTACTTTTCAAGTTACGGAGTTTTAAACACAACCGCCGTTTTAAGGTTCTGTCCACGGATCACAAAAAAAGTTCAGTGTTCTTTCAGCAAAACGAAAACAAATTACTACTAGAGTTTCGCGTTTGTTGAGTTACAAACGCAGAGTGGTCGGGCGGACAGCCTTTTCATTATACACTGCCCAGTTAAGTTAGGAATAAATGTTTCTGTAGAAAAAAAGGATCACGAAATTAAATCCCTTCAAGTACAATCAATTTTTCAAAAAGGTATCTTTAACGGTGTGATAAATTTCAATAAACATTCTATGTGCACAAAAAAGTTATTTCTGGTTTGATGACGTCATCAGTCAAAAACGGTTAGTGAATTCTGATAAAGTTCGGAGAGGAGAATTTGTCATGGTAAAGTTAAAATAACGTATGAAAATATGGGAAATATAATTGTTTGTATTAATAACACCTAACTTCCGGTTTGATGACGTATTGATAACACCTAACTTCCGGTTTGATGTCTTCACAGCATTAGAGATCCAAAAGTGAACATTGTAATGGATATCATTATTTGGACTTCGAAGATATGACAGGGATCAAATGATAGAATTAAATTAAAACTATGATCCTTTTCAAATTCTCCTTAAAGTAACTTCCGGTCTGATGACGTCATCAATTTGGAACCATGCCAAGTTATCTGTGGTTAATCAGAGAATATCAAGGGGCGATTTGGTAAAATTTGGACGGATGGTTTTACAATTAGAGAAGAAAACCTCTATTTTATGTGCCGATAGAGGGCGCCCTTTCGGATGTTGACGTCATCACACTGTTTTCTGTGTCTTGCATTCCTCACTAAACACTCTCATAATATATGTCTGTAGTAAAATGCTTCCGCTTTTGAGTTATATTCAGTTTTTATTTCACTTCCGGTAACACCGGAAGTAAAGGTCAAGCGGTTTTGCTTTCGGGAACACGAAATGTTTCTCGCGGCATAGTCTACAACCTCACGAAAAAACGAACACGATACTCTATTTAGTTCAAAAGATATAACGCAGACTATTTTGTCAAAATTTGCCCTTAAATCGCTTGTAATTTGATACCTGATGACGTCATGATGACGTAACAAAATATTTAGTATCTTCGTAACGTGGTACAAATTCACACTAGGTTTTATGATCATACCGTGAACCGTTCGGAAGAAATGTTGCTTTGTTTTGATGTCAGGCTAACGTCTTCATTTTGAATTCACCTAACTTTGACCTTCCGGTAGACCCGGAAGTAAAGGTCAAGCGAGTTCACGTACACGACAAAAACTGTTAAGCGAATAATGGTCTATCTGATTACAGAATACAAACATCATTGAATGTTTAGTTCAAGAGTTATAGGTGAAAGTAATTGGTCACTTTTTCAGATAAAATCACTTGTAATTTGACACCTGATGACGTAATCATGACGTCAGGGTAATATGCACCACTTCGGATGAGGGTCGGTATATATTGAAAGTTACAAGTTCATACCATATACCGTTTAAGAGAAAACCCGCGGAGAAGTATTGTCCGGAAAAAAAAAGAAAGAAAGAAAGAAAGAAAGAAAGACTAGAGTTTGGCGTTTGTTGAGTTACAAACGCAGAGTGGTCGGGCGGACAGCCTTTTCATTATACACTGCCCAGTTAAGTTAGGAATATATGTTTATGTAGAAAAAAGGATCACGAAATTAAATCCCTTCAAGTACAATCAATGTTTCAAAAAGGTATCTTTAACGGTGTGATAAATTTCAGTAAACATTCTATGTGCACAAAAAAGTTATTTCTTGTTTGATGACGTCATCAGTCAAAACGGTTAGTGAATACTGATAAAGTTCGGAGAGGAGAATTTGTCATTGTAAAGTAGTAACGTATGAAAATATGGGAAATAATTGTTTGTGTTAATAACACCTAACTTCCGGTTTGATGACGTACTAATAGCACCTAACTTCCGGTTTGATGACGTCACAGCATTAGAGATCCAAAAGTGAACATTGTAATGGATATCATTATTTGGACTTCGAAGATATGACAGGAATCAAATGATAGAATTATTAAATTAAAACTATGATCCTTTTCAAATTCTCCTTAAAGTAACTTCTGGCCTGATGGCCTCATAAATTTGAAACCTTGCCAAGTTATCTGTGGTTAATCAGAGAATATCAAGGGGCGATTTGGAAAAATTTGGACTGATGGTTTTAAAATTAAAGAAGGAAAACTCTATTTTATGTGCCGATAGAGGGCGCCCTTTCGGATGTTGACGTCATCACACTGTTTTGTACGTCTTGCATTCCTCACTAAACACTTTCATAATATATATGTCTGTAGTAAAATACTTCCGCTTTTGAGTTATATTCAGTTTTTATTGCACTTCCGGTAACACCGGAATTGGAAGTAAAGGTCAAGCGGTTTTGCTTTCGGGAACACGAAATGTTTCTCACGGCAAAGTCTACAACCTCGAGAAAAAACGAACACGATACTCTATTTAGTTCAAAAGATATAACGCAAACTATTTTGTCCAAATTTGCCCTTAGGTCGCTTGTAATTTGATACCTGATGACGTCATGATGACGTAACAAAATGTATAATATCTTCGTTACATGGTGCAAGTTCACACTAGGTTTTAGGATCATACCGTAAAGTGTTTGGAAGAAATTTTGCTTTGTTTGGATTTCAAGCTTACGACTTCATTTTGAATTCACCTAACTTTGACCTTCCGGTAGACCCGGAAGTAAAGGTCAAGCAAGTTCATGTACAGACAAAAAATGTTTATCAATTTATGGTCTATCTGATTACAAGGTTGGAGCATAATTGATCGTTTTGTTGAAGAGTTATAGATGAAAGAAGATCGTCATTTTTTCAACGAAAATCGCTTATAATTTGACACCCATAATTTTTATGTGTGTAGTAAAATACTTCCGCTTTTGAATTACATTCGGTTTTCATTGCACTTCCGGTAACACCGGAAGTGAAGGTCAAGCGGTTTTGTGTCCGGGGACAAGAAATGGTTCTCACGGCATAGTCTACAACCTCACGGAAAAACGAACACGAAACTCTATTTAGTTCAAAAGATATAGCGCAAACTATTTTGTAAGAATTTGCCGTAAAATCGCTTGTAATTTGATACCTTATGACGTCATGATGACGTAACCAGGTTTTAATATTAAGTAACATTAGGTTTCTGGATCATACCGTCAACCGTTTGGAAGAAATTCTGCTTTGTTTTGATTTCAGGCAAAAGTGTTCATTTTGAATTCACCTAACTTTGACCTTCCGGTAGACCCGGAAGTAAAGGTCAAGCGAGTTCACGTACACGACAAAAAATGTTTATCAATTCATGGTCTATCCGATTACAGAATACAAACACTATTGATTATTTTGTGCAAGAGTTATAGGTGAAAGTAATTGGTCACTTTTTCAGCTAAAATCGCTTGTAATTTGACACCCGATGACGTCATCATGACGTCAGAGTAATATGCACCAGTAGGGATGAGGGTCGATATTGGTTGAAAGTTACAAGTTCATACCATGTACCGTTTAGGAGAAAACCCGCGGAGAATTATTGTCCGGAAAAAAATAAAGATTAATCGTAACAATAACAGAGAGTGGTCGGGTTGTGCCCGACCACTCAAAGATTAATCGCAACAAATCCAAAGAGTGGTCGTGTTGTGCCCGACCACTCAATTAATCGTAACAGATCCAAAGAGTGGTCGGGTTGTGCCCAACCACTCAAAGAAAGATTAATCGTAACAGATCCAAAGGGTGGTCGGGTTGTGCCCGACCACTCAAAGAAAGATTAATCGTAACAACTCCAAAGAGTGGTCGGGTTGTGTGTGAATTGTTTCGTTTTTGCTGAAAGAACGCACACCTTTTCTGTGTGATGGGCCGCTTGTAACCGACATGCAGTGACCAAATCGTCCTTCTTGTCATTTTGTCTCCACAAACTGAATATTTTAGCCATAATCATCTCAAATTGAGAACTGATGGTAAATTGTGGCTACTTGCCAAAATAAAGAACAGAAACGAGTCGGAAACAGATATTGATTTGAAAGGGTTTTTGCGTCGATGGCGGTCGGAATGTTTCAAACTCAAATTGATGGAACGTATCATTTGTCTAATACGTTCACTCAGTTTTGGGGAGATTTGCCTGCAGGCCACGTCGTTGCCCTAGTTTATATTGGACCACGGGTCCTCATGATGTATCGGGAGTATTTTACCTCTCTCCACAGCCGGATTTTTCTCCTGAAAAAAACCCCAACCGAACCCCTTTTCTTCATACTTGGCTTCTGCAAGCGTAGAGGGAATTTGTCAGTTATCAAACGATTGCATGTTACCTTTTACCAAACTGACCCAAGGGTGGCATAAAGAAAATAATTGCTTCTGTCGGCTTTTTTTTTTCATTATTCACGGCGCATCTATGGCACGCCTCAAGAAAACGACTTCCCTAAAAAGTGATTTATCATTATCATTAATTTGTCCTTTAAGATTTATAGCTTTCCGATCACAACTGCACCCCCGTTTTTGCCGCGCGCCTGTTTGGGTGCGGGTGTCCGTCCCAGGATTTCAGTCTTCTTGACGATGCTTAAAACGCTTATGGAAATGAATGGTTGGTTTGTTGATGTCCTTGGGTGCGTCTGTTGGGGTGTTTGTTTGTTTGTTTGTTTGTTTGTTGGGGTGGGTTGTTTGTTTGTTTGTTTAGTTGGTTCGTTCATGGCTGGCCCAACCTCGTCCCCAGGGTGTCGAGCAGTACGCGCCCACCACTACCTGCTGCTCTCTCACCCTGGTATTAGATCATTTGCATGTGCAAGAATTTTTAACACGCATGCAAATGAGGAATAGTCTGTGCCAGCATGTGCGTTACATTTGCGTTTGTTTTTGTATGCGGTGTCTGGGGTAAAAACAAAATCGATTCGTCGCAGCGGGAGCATGGCGTGAGTTACGAAAACATGATTTTATTTTAATTAAACTGTTACGATCTTAACGAGACAACATGCAGTTTCACATTTCATATTAATATTAACAAATTGGAAAGGAAATGAATATTTTCGACAAGGCGTGGACGAATGATCTCGAAAACACCAACTAAAGTACACGATATAAATCCATTTCTAGCCAATTGCGGTATCGAATCAGGATACAGGAAGAAAGTTTCCTATCCAGGGCTTACTATTGGAAACGAGGTTGGAAATAAAGTAAGCCCTGGGAACGAGGTTGTTGCTGGCCAGATTGGCTAGTCATTCGGTCGGTTGGTCAGGTTGATAGCTTGTGTCGGATGGTTGGCTTGTTGGCTGGCTGGCTTATGCGCATGCGTCAGTTACTGACAGATTGGTTCACGGACTTATTCCTAAAAAAAAACCACCCAGAGTCAGTAGGCCTTGATTAAACACGATAAATGATATGGAAAATTCACAGTTGGGGGTGTGGAATTGGCACATTTTGAAACTACTCGTAATAAAAGAGAAATCGATTTCCCATGTACTTACCGCGTAACCCACAATGCTAAAAAAAAATCATGATGAGAAACTGTCATTCACTATCTAAAAGTAAGGCCAAACCATGGATATAATAGGCGCTGTGCAAGAGTCATCATTACAAGGTATTGGACACAATCGCGAACCAGCGGATGTTGAGAACCAATGAAGACTGTAGCGCTGTGATTGGTCAAAAGTTGACGATTAGGCCACCATAGGACACATTGCCTTCAGATGGTCAACCGAATGATATCCATCCGCGTTGTATAAGTGTAACATACACATCGAAACTAAAAATGGGAGTTCACATCGCCAAACTCCAAGTCCTCTGTACAATGAGAAAAATAGCAAGCAACGTCCACGATAATTGACTTTTATTTCACGCGCGTGTGCCATTTACGAGGCTATAGTAAGTGTGTATCCTGCTCTCTCCAGGTTCGGTGAAAGTGGAGTAGGCCTACAGACCAGGCAGCGTGGGTGATTGTCCAACGTGTTGGATGGCTTTCAGCGAGCGATTCGCCTGGTCGCAAGCGCAAACTCTTCTCGACCGTCAACACGGCAAAGTACGAGATGGCGTGGGAAGGGAAGGGTAGATTGAGTGTCTCAAGCAAACAAACACCCGGAGATACGAAGTTCATTGAAAGTTTATTGACATTTACGATCTATACTGTTTGTACGGATTCCTTCCCCCCCCCCCCAAAAAAAATCGTCATGTACGCAATGTATGATGATGGGCGTGTTTTTTTTGGGAAAATCAGGTGTCCTTTTTATGAAGAGGTTCTAAATGTCGGCTGAGGATTTGTTTTTCAAGCTTTTCAAGCTTGAGCTTGAAAAATAGGTTGTCACGCCCAAATGAACGAAAACAGTGAGCTCAATGTTTTCGTTCATTTGGGCGTGACAACCTATTTTTCTTGTTAGAATTCAATTGCTAATTTGTAGCATGCAGGACCAAACGACATGAAACTTTACTGCTGTCAATAAAACAGTGCGCATCGAACCAATAAGATCCCGACTGGTTGTCAGGTGGTCATCAGGTGACAAATTTGACAAATTTGACCTGCGAAACTTAGCTTTGAGATTTTACGACGAAGCATTGTAAAAAAGATATGGCCGTCTGCTGACGTGAGGCCCTATATTGATTTATAGCCGAAATACCGCCGGATACTGTTCTTGAAATAACGATTTTTCTCCCAAGATATTTCTTCCACCCATATACAGTAAACATGGTCTTTCTATGAAGGGCCAAAAACGTTGGGCTTGCCCGTAATGAGATCGCGTAATTTGTAAGTAGAATCTATCTTTTGAGCTAAAACTGTTTTTCCTTTACAATGATATTGATGTTTTGTGGAGTGAAATGTAATTAATTGCAATAAAAAAAAATCGGATATCCCTAAAGGAATGTGCTGGAAGTATTTTCATCTCGGAGGGGACATTAGCAAATGTTTCTGAGTTGCCATGGATATCCTCAAAATTCAGAAAATCAACGGCGAGCAGCGAAGCCATAGCCAAAAATGCCTGATTCGGACACTGTGACTAGCGCCCTCTATTGGTTTCCCGTTGGGTTTCAAAATTTGGCGGTAAAGCAACATGGCGGACGAACAAACCTGACTGACATTGTGACAACAGACTAATACATCGGCACGTAGACTTCAAAATGTGTTGTTTTGTTGGACTAATGTGCAAGAAGGATGATGAAACGGCGACTTGACAAGAAATACTGGGATTTGATATCTAAGACCATGTTCTGGAGGAGGGACAGCATGACTGCTTTGGAGATTCATTATTGATCAAAAAGCGTGGTTTGCTATGGAGTGACAGAGTGTACTACTGACGCGTAGCCTGCGTAGGAACACCTTTGGCAAGTTTGGGTAAGTTGGCAAAACTTACATGACTTAATGGCATATTTGTAATGATAATTTTCCTTAATATGCCCACCCACGTTGTTTGTGTATCGGAGGCTCCCAGGTCCATACATATAGCGATTCATGTGCCATCACTACACGTGGAAGTGAAAAGCATATACTGCCATCTGTTGGGCATGTGTTGTGCAATTATAACATTTTGTGTTTTACGTCATTGGTGTAGTGGCGTAACTACGAGGGGCGGGGAGGGGGAGGCACGTGCCCCCCACCATTTAAAACTCTTGAATTGCTGAAAATATCGGTTGCCTTTAGTGCTCCTCTTGGAAAATTGGTGCACCCTAAGGTGCAGACAGGGCTCTGGAGTGCTCTGAAACGTGCAAAACTAAATCAGGCCCACTTTACTCACACTTTAGCCAGCAAATTTCTCCAAAAATTCCACTGGGGCAAAGAATATGTCCTCAGTATTTCACCAACCAAGTTTGCAGACTCAATTCAATTTTTAAAGGAGACTTTTCTTCAATTTTTTGCACATGAGTGGGAAGTCAAGTGATTTCAAAATGGGGCTAAATACTAGACAGGTACATGTCCAACCATGGTCCAACTATTTGAAAAGACTGACCTCTTCATTCAGTGTCAATAGTCTGGTGGCTTGACTATGGAGAATTGTGTAGTAAATTGAGACTAGTTCCCGCTTCATGCCACATGTTTCTTAAATTCTTTTGGCATGGTTGATTGATGCAGTACTGAAGCTGTGTTGGACTGGTTGTTTTAGGTGCTAGTCTTTTTTCTTGTTTTGCATGTTTTCAATACCTTAAGTTTTGGGACTCTCATACACAGTATTGAGAGTCCCAAATTTTCGGACTACCTAAGGTTTCCCCTACAAGTTTAACCCTATAGATACGCCGCTGATTGTGTGCGTATAACATGAATTAATTTCCTTATTTGACAAGTTACTGTTTACTACGAACTTAAAAGTTCTTGCATGTTGACAAGATGCTGTCTGTGGTTGGTCGGTAAACTACAAAATGGTGCGACTGGTCCATCGTATCCACTGGACTGTATTTTGTCGTTTAGAATCTAGTGATTCTTTATCAGTTAGCGGTCCTGTATTTAATAGATATTTTTTATTCATGAGTTAAGTGTGCTTTTCGGTTCTTTGGTGGTGATTATAGGACTTTATACAACGCCTGAACAAATCCCCGTCATCTGATTGGTGGTTCGTTTGCCTTGTGGAATGGAACATTCCATCTGTCACCTCATGAAATTATTCTTACCATTGCAGGAATGTGAACCATTCTTTCTTTTGTTCAACAAAAGTGTGTTTATTGGGATTGTCAATTGTATGTCAACGTCTCCTACAGCCCCTTCAGTATGATTGGAACGCCGGCATTCCTCGCAATAACAAAGGAATTAAAAATATGTTTTGGTGACAGTTTAATTGTCCGACGGTAGCTGTGTAGATTTGGTGGTGTTCGTCTTTTCGGTGTTAGTATTCGTCTTTTCTGTGATAGCCGAGTAGCCTAATTGTGTTATGCCCCACATTTCAAGAATGTATTGGGAATAATGGCACGCCGTGAACACAGAACATCTTGAAATAACACATTCTCTCATGTGATTCGAAAGCTGGACTAGAGTTGTTGAATCAGGCGACGGGTGATTTCCAATGTTCACATGCTTTCTCGACCCCCCCCCCCCATCCCCCGGCTGCCTTCTCCGCACACGCCGCCCCGATGGGGAGTATTTGCAGTCTGCAGCTTTTCAAATAGAAGCAGTGAGGTGACATTATTTCAGCATATAGAGCTAGCTCTGTGATTTCAGCGACCCTGTAGTTATACACGTGCTCGCCGTGTTTCCGTGTTGACTTACACACAGGAGTACTGAGAATTTGGTGCTCTGCAGTAAAAAAAAAATCTTGAAATACCCATTTAAAGACGGAATTTACGAAGCGAGTCTGTGCGGCTTGTAGAAATCATGTATGGCCCCTATGAGCTCCGTGCGCGGGACAAAGAGGGCGCCCTTTTACATAGCAACGACGTCCCATGGGTGGGACATTTCGCTGGTTGACGCGCACCGTTCCTTGTGTATACAAGGAACGGTGCGCGTCAACCTATTTAGTCACTTTCTATTTCATTTTCAAAGTGGAATTAAATTGACGACCTAGAAGTTCAGTGATTTGCTGATCCATAGGCACCTGCGGTAACAGTCGTACGTTTGTTTAGGTGTGCCAACTGAAACTTGGAGTCTGCTCTGGTTCCTTTCATAATAATTTACATAATTATAGTTAGGCCTATAATAATTGTAACCGAATTTGAAACGTTGGAACGCATCTATCTTTAATTAAACGTAAATTGCAACAAGCAGCAGGAAATTTCGTGTTACAAAATATATAGTACATACAGACGAAGCTAATTTG
Organism: Patiria pectinifera; assembly: GCA_029964075.1. Taxonomy (NCBI): domain Eukaryota; kingdom Metazoa; phylum Echinodermata; class Asteroidea; order Valvatida; family Asterinidae; genus Patiria; species Patiria pectinifera. Next base: position 5,604,359 of record CM057133.1, read on the forward strand.
TTTTATGTGATGTGCGATACATACACATTAATTAATCATGGGAGCGTAGTTTTAATTCGGGCGATTCACAAAAAGTAGGTACCTCATAATAATGTATGTCATAAGGTATCTGTTTTGTAACTCAACCCTCATCCATAAAGGGAGAATTATATAATACAGTGAAAGTTGACTGGCTGACGTTCTGTACTTCAATAATCATTAGAGAGCCATGATCTAGAAAAAAACCACACAGATACCTCATAATGTATGTCATAAGGTATCTGTTTTGTACTTCAGCCCACCTTGTTGCCAAAAAGGGAACATTTTGTCATACAGCGAAAGTTGACAGGCTGACGTTTTGTACCTCATCGTCAGCCACGATCTAGAAAAACAGGTACCTCATAAAGTATGTCATACGGTAGCTGTTTTGTACTTCAGGTCTTTAGCCCACCTTGTCAAAAAGGGAACATTTGTATCATACAGCGACAGTTGACTGCTGGCTGACGTTTTCTACTTCAATAATCATTACCCTCAATCTAGAAAAACAGGTACCTTATATGTATGTCATAAGGTATCGGTTTTGTAAGTCAGCTCTCATAGTTACCATAAAGGGAAATTTGTATCTGCAAACAGCGAAAGTTAATCATACAGGCTCTTGTTTTGTACTTCAATAATCAGTTGATGAGAGCCACGATCTAGAAAAACTGATACATAGCATGGAATAAGGAACTTTTCTCATATGTATGTCATGAGGTATCTGTTTTGTAATTCAGCCCTCATATAGTTACCATAAAGGGAAAATTTGTATCTGCAAACAGCGAAAGTTAATCATCCAGGCTCTTGTTTTGTACTTCAATAATCAGTTGAGAGCCACAATCTAGACAAACAAATACATATCATGGAACAAGGAATAGATCTGTTTCTTGCCCTATTCTCAAATGTATGTCATGAAGTATCTGTTTTGTACATCACTGTTGCTCATAATTGGGAACATTGCTAGATACAACGTAAGTTGATCATCCTCACATGGTGGTATAAGATATCTGGGGTTTTTTCTAGATCGTGGCTCTCTAATGAGTATTGAGTCCGGACGACCGCTGCTGATGACCGCAAGAATGATGGGTTAGTATCGCGGAGGCCCGCTTGTAATAAATCGGCCCCTCGCTGCGCTAAAAAGCCGTATATCCTTGCCCATTAGAGGCGATTTATCTTCGGACATTGGATTATACACGCACGAGATGCATGCCCCTGTTTCTGAAGATGGTCAGGGTCGTGTACACACGGCAGAGACTTGGCAAAATAACAATTTAGCGCAGCTTGTCTTGAGTGCCAGTTGGTAACCAATTGTTTGTGTACGTAATTGGGTCGAAGAAGATGTTCTGTGTACTTTGCAAGCAATAAGGGCTGTGGACACAGAATGGCGTCAGCGTGCATAAACAGCATCATGGTGCGAAACCTTGTTTACAGCTTTGATTTTAAATTAGCGCCTCTTTTGCTTTGAGAGCCTACTGTACTAATGGTGCAGGTCAGAGCACTAACCTTTTTTAAAATTGAACATTTCAGAGATAGGCAAATCATTGAAAAAAAAAACACTTGTAAGGAAGTTCTGGTCTCGAAATGGCTGCAGAATATCTTTTCTATTCGTGCTGAAACTGCTGATATAACTTCGATGTCTGCATCCTTCCTGCAAGGATTGTAGGCCTATAAATTCCAAACCACTTTAAAAGGAATGTAATGACATGACAATGTTTCCATCCTCTTAAAAACGCGCCACGGACATCAAAAAACAATAATGTTACTTTGCGTGTTCGGTATCTCTCTTTCAAAGCAATCATGGACGCGTTTGCTACGTTGTGCCTGTTTGCAACTAGCCTTTAGTCAAGTCCCACGCGCCTATACCCGGACCATCCGGACACGTAACGCAACCCGGATGCTGGCACGTAAAAAGACTAGCACGAGCGGCGAAGCCGCGAGGGCCTTTACTATCTCGTGAAACTAATCACTTATTCATTTATTCACGTAATATAAATCAAGCAATATAAACCAATCATCTAACGGTGGTTTGCGGTTACCAGCAAGAGCATGGCGCGCGTGCTGTCTGGCGCCAGACGACTGCTGATTCACGTTAGTAATTCTGCATTTTTATTGGTAAATTCACAACGGGTAATGCATTGTGCATGTCTACCAAATCGGTAGACAAATGTAAAGAAAAACATAAGCGTTCTCCACGAGATGGTAAAGGCCCTCGCGGCTTCGCCGCTCGTGCTAGTCTTTTTACGTGTCAGCATCCGGGGTGCGTCACGTGTCCGGGTAAGCGCGTGGGACTTGACTAAAGGCTAGTTTGCAACTGTCAAACAGCAAAAACACGGCCTGCCAATCACCCTTGTTCTGGATGACGGTCTTAATTTGATCTGGAAATTAAATTTTGCTCAGCTGCACGGGATGTGAAAACGAACCACCTTAAAACTCTTCCGTGTCATGCATGTCGCGAGCAGTACGTGGTTTGATGATGGACGATGTGTCCACACATGCAATTTTGTGTCCTGAACCGGAAATAATCCCAGAAATGTTTGACAATGTGCCCGAATGACGTCTTGACATTTCGATGTGCAAACCACAGACACATTTTACTCGCACATGGTCATATTAAAAAGTAAGAACAACAAAAACCCATGAAATATTCGTAAGTCACATGAAAATTGTGTGCTTCTGTTATGTTTTGTTTGCACTAGCCTGTACATATTTCGAATGGGATACTGACCCGTCGTGTGCAGCCCAGGCACGCAAAAGCACTTTTGGAGATAATCGAGTTGAATGGTTTTGTGCTCCCATTTCTAAATGAAAAATCACATCAGGCTGAAATTAGGGCTTATGAAAGTCGTTCATAATTAAATTGTGCATTTTTATTTCTAAATATAACCTAATTTTGAAGTTATCTGAACATTTTTGCTCACGACCTTTTACCGGGAACTCCATCTGCCTTAAACGTGAACTCGCCCTGCATTAAGTGTGCGCTTAAGAGGCGTGTTAAATCCTAACGTCCTTTTGCCGGGAACAAACTTGGCTTTGCGTACCCATTTAGGTGGGACGTTATGGCGCTTGGAACATTTTTTGTTACATTATAATTACACGCTTACGACCTTTTGCCGGGCACAATGATGAAAACCTCCTGCCGTCCTTTGTTTACTGTTAATTACGTCAGAACGACGTAGCCCTTTGAGACAATATGTATATCAAATGAAATATATTTCCAAGCTTTATTGATTACCCGAAAAACCCGAATTTGACCTTTTGACCCATTTTCGCCCTTGCGACCTTCTTCCTTATCCTTCAGTTTGCATTGCCTTCAATTCTTCAAATCACGCCCAAATGTACAAAAATAATAGTGTTTTTTGTGTGTTCACAAACAATTCTTGATTTTATTAGTGTATATTCTTCGCATTGTCTTTCAATCAAAATATCATACAGTTTACAAAAGATGGCTGTTAATACTTTATATATTTATACGATGGGGGCGAGATAGAAGTATCAGGCTAATATCATAGAGCATCACTTGCTAACTTAACATTTAATCAAGAATACATCCTGTTTCCTCGTAGTTGCCAAATATTACATAAATATTTAGTCATAGAACAGTAGCAGATCGATCAATTCCGTTCATACGTACGTAACCAATTGAAAGAGATAGTTAAGGAGGAGCTTGCGTTCGTTTGAGACAAACACTTTTTTTACACGCTTTATACATGCAGCTGAGAAATCGAAATTACAGGAATACTTTTCATTTCCATATAGAAACCCAAAATACAATGAGAATACCCTTTTGAGCTTGTGTGCAATATGTGACCACACAATCTGGTACACTGTACCCTGTGGAGACATGTGCACAATAGGGAACAAAAGATTGAATACGTCTCCACGGAGCAATTTCTATAGGTGAATACGTCTCCACAAGGTTATCACAAAATATACATGGATTTTACTCAAAAACTAGGAATTTCCAAGGTTGGTTGATGCGTCGCAAATTGAAGTATTTTATGTCAGGGATATTAAGTCCGAATTTCAGCCAAGGAAATTAATTCGGGTTGAAATATAAAGGAGCATTTTGAAAGTACACTTCCAAAAACGAAAACTTTAGTATACACGAGAACAAAGAAATGACTCCACAAGGATACAAATTTCAATGAGTGTGTGTTTGTGTGAGTGTTAAAGGGAATGTACAACATTTGCTTTTGCTGCAATTTTCAGAAATAAATGGATTTGGAGGATTAGTATGTTATAGAAAATATTGTTAAACTGACTTAATTCACGTTTTGGGCTTGTAGATGCTGGACAAACCAAGAAAACCTATCATATTCTTGTAGTCTGGTTCCCTGACCCCACTTAAGATGAAACGGGGCAATTAATACACTTTGGGGAATTGTAAGGTCAGAGAATAAGTCTAGCAGGCTTGTACCCCTTCACAGGTGTGTAATAAATTGCAAAGAAAAGTCAGGATAACTAACTATGAAAATGTAGGAACAGTTTTTGAAAAAAGCCAGTTTTCTCCAACGCTTTCTTGAAAATGTCAGCACACAAGGAGCCACGATTTTAAAGGTTGCTTAAGACTATCATTCCCTAACAGTTCAGTAAGGTTTTACGTGATAATTTGATCATTTCGTTTTTTGATGTTTGCAAATGTTGTATCTTCACTTTAAGATCCGACCGCAACACCGAGCGCACGTATACAACTGACATCGTGCATTTAGAAGAAAACATACTTGCTAGTTATAATTCCATGCACTGCAAGGAGTTTAATATCAATTTGTACTTGAGCATTGGGCTCATGATAATGTTCAACAATGCAGTTAGGCATGTTGTGCTAAACCAACCGTTTCAAGCAGTGGTGGGAATGTCAATTTCGCTTTGAAATTGCACGAATTAAAGAAAGTGTTTCAATAAATCGACCAACATGTTATGAAGCCATTTTAACCAACTTCTATTGCTGTTACTGATTACCGTCACAGTTCCTCCTTGCTACGATTCTCAAGATATAAAAAAAACATGCTTTAGCAGGCCATTGTGTGTAAAGCTAATTCATAAATTTATGTATAGCCCTACATCAAGGAATCGTTTGACTCTATCGAAAATATACAACCAATCTTTTAAAGAAATACAGCAATGTACTCTCTGCGTTGAAGCTTGTACAGCAATGTCCACCTCTTCCTACTCTACCCCAGAATGATTTACATAATTGCAGTCGCCGCAGCTCATTAGATGAATGAAGGTACATCATTATTCACACCATTAAGGCCACAAAGGTGTTGCTAGAGTCTTTATGTACAGGGTGTCTAAAAAAAAAGGTAATCCTACTTTAAAGGTTTATTATGGCCAGGCCATAATGTTAACCAGCAAAAAGCATGGTATGATCTTAAAGATGTAGCTTTGTGCTTTTCAATGATACCTTGGGTTTGGGTCACGCATGGAGCACCAGTGTCTTGAAGTTGCCTGCAATCTTCTGGTTTCATGCAATTTCTTGACCACAAAGATTCTCTGCTCTGCCGTTAGCTGAACAAATGTGACAACCTGAGGTTTACACACTGTCTGAAGGCCAGAATGGGTTCAAAAGTGAACCAACTGCATTTTTGCACCACAACTTCAAGACAGTGGTGTTCCATGATTAGTGACCCTGGAATGTTACCCAAGGAATCATTGAAAAGCACAAAGCTTTGCCTTTAAGATGATACCGTTCGTTTTGCTGGCAAACAAAACTGTCTGGCCATAATAACCATTTAAAGTAGGATTACCTTTTTTGAGACACCCTGTATAATAAACAAGACACAGAACGAATGTGGTAAAAGACTTCTTCTTTTTTTAAATTGTTTTAAATATTTTTTTCTAGTTGTTCCAGCTCAGGGTGAATGAGAAACGGGTCATCTCGCAAATGCCACTGCATCGCCAGAGGGCGTGTCGTTGTCCACTCAGCGGTATTACTTCGCGAGAATGACCTTCCCCTAAGTCCTCCACCCGTAATTGCCGCCGCGGATCCCGACCAAAAAGGGCACGGCAACCAATTTACCGCAAAAGTGTAATTTGACATTCGGATACATTATGCATAGCATCGATATCTATGTTATTTGGTGCAGAAGCTAGGGGCTGCAGTCTCGGTCCTAAAATATCACGTGGCGGGAGTGATGTGATCAAAATGTGAGCTCTTTTAAAGTGTTCAGGTTGCTGTGGCTTTGCCAAACAATAATTGCGTTCGGTGAACGAGGGGGAATTTACAACTACCTGGAGAAATATTATACTAGACGCTTTAAAAAAGAACCGGACGAATTTGGAGTGGGAGACAAACAAAGAGGTGCGAGAGATCGTGTCGTGCGTGCACGATTTAGTCCTCATGGAATAGTGCAAGGTAGTTCGTGATGACTTGGTCTTGTTTTTAGTTCTTGTGTCCTACCGTGTGATATTGTTCGGGGGAGAGAATACCGCTCTGGCCCCCGGGGCACTGAGAGACCATTCTCGCATCAGCACGCCGAAATTGCCCCGTGTAGCCGCACAGCTTGGTATACAGCACAAATCCTCTACTGTAAGGGTATCGACTTAAAAGTACCGGCTTACAGCAAGACTTAAACCGTGCAGCGGCTACGGATCACAGACGGTAAGATGACAAGCGGGGAGGGACCAGCTAAGATATGAAGGGCCTAACGAGATCGGTCGAGGTATAGCGTGTCCGTCAATTCGATCACGGGATATCGTATATAAAAAAGGGCTAACTGGATAACGCAAGCGGGGTTTTGAATATTTTTTTGCGACCGTTCCTGGGGCTATGCATCGAGTGGCCACACGAAAACCCGAATAAATTGAATTCTGGGCACCTGGGGCCGCGCCCCCTCGGAATTTCGAATTGATATCACTAGTTGTTTTTCCATTTCCTTTTGGTTAGGCTTTGAGATTTTGGCGATTATAATTGCATTACAAGATTGCGATTTCATGGAAACTCGCGTTAGAAATGAGCATTGCAACTGTTTTGGTTTTACGTTTCCGTACTCAGTCGTGTGAATACATAGATTGCACACAAAAATAAGTGACAACGTAGGTAAGATGAAAAGGAAATTGTTACTGATTTTGCCACTAAAGTTTATTTTTACAGCAAGACATTTAGTTTTGTTGCTAAACTGTATAAAGGAACACGGTGACTTTGAAAAGGAAAAAAAAAAAATCTACAATCCAAACTGTGTCCAATAGACCAATATACCCCATAAGGAAGTCTTCAGAAATCAATCTACCCCATAAGAAAAACGCTATGGAGTTTGAATTTCAAGAGGAACAAAGGAAAACAAAAGAAGGGAAACAATGGTTGTCCCCATAAGTACATGACTTTATGTTTGTAAGGCTGTACGTGTATGTGGACGGGCCGTCACCGCGTTATGGGGAAGTTTTTTTTTATTGTTAGCAAATTAAGACCGAGTTATGGGGACTTGCTGCTGTCCCTACAGAGTCTTCGGTCCCCATAGTATGGGACAACTCGTGTGTAGTCCCCACAATAAATAAGGAACAAGAATGTGTGTGTTTATGTCAGAAGTATGTCATTTATGCTCTTGAAATGTCTGACGGCGTCCAAACTGAAATGATGTTTTGAAAAGACATCATACAGTCATATCATAAACCATATTGTGCAGAACTCTGTTGTTAAGGCATAAAATTCCGTTGTGGTTTTAATAAATGCGGTGCAATTAATGAGCTGTCTCAAATATAACTACAATCTGAGGATGTGGAAAAATAATTAGTTTGGTCTTGATCCCGGCCGGATCACATTTAAAGAACATTATATAATGAATCCTCGATGTTAATATATTTGGGTTGGTTTTTTTTTTTTGGGGGGGGGGGGGGGAAGGGGGGAATAGTAGTGCAACCCGTCTGTCCAGGTAAAACCACGCCCCTTTTCCCTGTTCCCAGTTCTCCCAGCCAACCAGAACGCTGGATTAAGCCTACGTGACAGCCTCGTTAGCATAACATGAGGAGCCGGCCCCTACCATGTCTAGTGGGGCTGTTTCAATGAGTAAGGAACGTTATCTATGATCGAAATATTCTTTTGAATATTTTTTTTTAAATGTTCTTTGTTATTAGACCTTTTCATCTTATAAAGCTACAGGTGATTTTTAAAGGGGACAAAAAGGGGTTGGTAAAAACAAATTGTTACCAGGAATTTCAGTTGGGGCAAAATATCAAAATGATGTTTGACAGCAGACCTGTCTTCGGTGAAATTCCTGACAAAGCATTCGAAGCGTTGGAATTATGAAGACCCGTTGCGCTGACGTTCACGTTACCAGATCACCGTGACATTTTCAAAACCAGCGTTTACAGTTTCCCTCTGCACTTTTTCTTGAAAAAAGGTATTGATGAAATCCCTGGATTTGACAGCGGAGGTACTTCAGTCTAAATGTATTGGATATGTGATAGCTACCTCGGAAACTAACCCATCACAAAAGGTTCGCATGCTTAATTATAGTTTCCTGCGGCTCGAAACGGGCGGTGTATTTTACTGTACCAAGTGTCTGGATTTATATGGGAGTGATATTTCACGATTCGTTAACATACCTGTCAAAAGAAGCGGGAATTAACCCGGTCTTAAAGGGGCATTACGACCTGAAATCACCGATAATTTTATGTTTTGGATTGTTTACTTATCCTATTTCAAAGGTCTGGTTGAAAGGAAACTAACGTAATGTCTTACCGTTCCCGAGAAAAGACGGGAACAACCCCGGTTGTTTCTTCTAACGCGGTGGACATTTTGCGGATACGCATAATACGTATTTCCAGCTGTGTCCGTTCAATAAATGGTACGCGTTGTGTCTGTGTGTGTCACATAATACACACAGCACCAATACACAAATGTTCTTTCTCACACGTCCGCAGAATGCGAAGAACTGTGCGGCAGGATTCACGACTAGCACTCAACAGTACAACGCGTAGTGACAATCAAAGCTCACCACTGAGTATGCAGTGACTATATCCTAACCTCGTTTGAGTGACCTGTTCCGATTGTACTTATTGCCGGTTGGCAAATGTGTTTTTGTGTGTGATGATTCCCTATCATTTTGCACAGCCAGAACCACCATTTTCAAAACAAAGGTGGTGATACGCTTGCAAACTCTTTGTAAACGATCCCCCCACGTATAGTGTGGACCTTCCTTTGTTTTCGTGTAGTTAAGAAAAACCTGTGAAAACTCTTTCAACCCAATTTTTTTATGATTCCCTTATTGTTTCTTTTCTTTTTGCCACAATCAAACCTAACCCCAAAATGCCTCTAAACCTGTTTTCCAGAGATGGGGAAACACTGTGTGGACGTGGGCAAGTCCACACAACGTGGCTGCTACCTAGTTTATGTGGACCTCTTTTGTTTGGAAGTCAACGCAGTGAATGTAATGCTTGTACAGCTCGTTTTTTTTTTACTATACTCATGAGGACCTGCCCCTTTCCTTCTTTTGTTCCCTTTGTTTGTACTCTCGACAGCTCGCATGAGGTTTGTACACGAAATTCTCCCGAGGACTCGTGTCCAGGTCCTCGGGCCCATTGAAATCGCGCACACCCCATTGTCCCAAGTCCTCAGTCTGAACGGATAACCAATCCACACACTCCCCGGCACAGATTGACGCCAATGACCCGAAGCGCCCCCTGCGGGGCGGACACAGCATCAGATTATTAATTCCTCCTGCCACTGGAACAAAAAAATCTATCCGAATGGACTGCGTCAAGGCTTTCCCCATCGGCCGGGAATAACTTATAGGCTTTGCTGTGTGCTCCGCCCTAACACAAGTAGGTCACATTAATGTACCCCGGCTCATTTACAACTCAAAGGGACCGCTCTCAGTCGTCGCACGCTGATGAAAGAGCATCAACTCCTTATAAATACCCCCTTAAGTAGGTTAAACGCTTCTTGGTCTTAGACCAGCACTGTCTCAGAAAAGTAAATGGAGCTATAGATGGCTGATGCTCTCCCTGCAAATATCTCCGCGTTAAGGGTATAGAGTTTTAGATTTTATCTAGGTTAAATGATTCTCCGATGTATAAGCGAGGGTTAATGTTTACACGGGATTATCTAATTTCGATAAAGACTCTTGTCGGATGCGAGTGGTTTTGTGCGCGTGTGCTCGTTGTTGCTGTTGTAGTTGAAGGGGGATGTGAAATGGAGCACTGCCAATTAGGAGAATAGATTGGGGGCTGTATTGGTCGGAGAGTCAAACCGTATCTTGACTAAAACGTTTAATGGATGAACGACAGGGCTGTGTGTACAGCGAAGCGGCCGGTTGCTTTAAAGGCAGCCGCCGGCTAAGTATATTGTGTGGCATGTTTAGGATAAGATATTTATGGAGGAAGAGGTTGCGAATGGCCATCATACGAATGCATTTCCCCCCTTTGTCGGATCGTTGGTTGGTTTGTTGTCTATTTATTTGTTTATGGTAGTTAGGCAGCCTCGTTCTCAGGATTTGCTTCATCTCAAGCAAACAAGCTTGAGATAAAGCAAACCCTGAGAACGAGCCTGCCTAACCTCCAGAAACACGTAGGCAACAAAGAGGAAGAGGTTGCGAATGGCCATCAGACGAATGCATTGCCCCCCCCCCCTTTGTCGGATCGTTGGTTGGTTAACTTTGTTGCCTATTTACTTGTTTCTGGTGGTTAGCCAGCCTCGTTCCCAGGGTCTGCTTAATCTCAAGCTCTGTCTCAATTATAACTGGCCTCCATGATTGGCCATCCGTGTGACGTCACTTCAGTTTAAACCACGCCCACTGCACATTAAGTAGCATTTGAACCTTTGGAACCGAAACTTAACGCAACTGGAGTGTTTATCCAATGGGCGAATATCCAACGAACCGAATTGCTAAACAGGCAATAGGTCTGTGTCGTGCATACAAATACTCTGTAGTGGTATCATATTTTTTTCATTTGCTAATTGAGATTTTCCAAAAAAAATACCAAAAATTTTTTACTCGTAAACATACCATCTGTCCTTTTATGCGTAACAGCGTTTTTGGTGTAATGGTCACTGCAAGTTTGAAATATAATGTTTGCTTTCCTTCATGGGCGTCGCGAGGGGGGGGGGGGGCAAGGGGGGCACTTGCCCCCCCCCCCGGGAAAAGCAAAAAAAAAAAAAAGAAAAAAAAAAAAAAAAAAAAAAAAAGAAAAAAAAAGAGGCGCGAAAACAAAGTGGTGTAAATTTAATGAGTGGGGGGGGGGGGGCAAAATGTCCCTGCCCCCCTCTAAAACTGATAAATCGAGAATGTGTTGAGAAATACAAGCATTTTTTGGCAAAAATATTTGTTGCCCCCCTCTAGAAAAAAATCCTGGCGACGCCCATGCTTTCCTTAGCAAAACATAACAAGACTTTAAATGAAATGTACCGGAATATATATGATATGATTATGATTATCGACAGTTTGAATGTTAAAATGCTGAAAGTTTTATCGCTTTTAATACTGTTGATTGATATAATAATGTGGTGCTTATATAGCGCTGTATATACCAAAAGGTCTCAAATCTACGGCTTCACAATTATTTACCCTGTTAATCAGGAAATGAGACCAGTTTCTGTAGAAGCTCGAGCTCAGCGCAATCTAGTCTCTACCCTCACTGCTACCCATTTATACTACTGGGTGAAGAGAGGCAATGGTAGTGAAGTGTCTTGCCCATGGGTGTCGCTAGGATTCTTTCTAGAGGGGGGCAAAGCACATTTTCCCCCAAATCCCTAGTTTTTCGAACATTTTCCCGATTGATAATTTTTGGCGGGTGGGCAGGGATATTTGCCCCCAACCCATTAAATTATCAATAATATGATTTCGCCCCTCTTTTTTTTGGGGGCAGGCGCCCCTGCCCCTCGCGACGCCCATGGTCTTGCCCAAGAACACAAGCACCATGGCCCCGTCAGGGTTCGAACCCACGTACCACGGCGGCACATGGGTCGAACACTGTAACCATTGGATCATAGCGCTCCACATTGTGAACATTCTAACGGCAAAAAAGTGCAGACTTATTGCTTGAATTTCATTATCTTGGGAATGACGTGCAATTTTGATTCAATTCTCCAATTGACCCCATTTTTTCGGATTCGACATCATCGCTCTTTCACTTTGACAGAGCTAAAAATGTTACAAATTGAGGGGCTGTTGATTGAATGGAGCGCTTATTAGCTGCATTTATGTCTGATCTTGATTACTGGAAAGAATTTTACAAAACAGGACGAGCAGCAGTTAATATATTAATTAAAGATGTTTTGTCTTCGCCGCTTTTTCATGAATTGTCCGCGCTTCATCCTAAAAATCTGTTGTTGTTTTTGTGTGAGCTATTTTTTGTAACAATACAAAAAGTATTCACATCTGAACAAGACATCGAACGAAAGCCTGAATCTGCCGATGGTAAGGTAATGGTACAACCACATGTATTAACTTTGGGTGACACTTGAGCACCATAAGTTATACCTTTGGGAGACGTGTGGAATTAGCCTTTATTGAGAGGCAGAATATTACCGTTGCAAATACACTAGATCCATTGCTCGTGATCTAATCAGTAAAACTACCAACACTCGTGGAGGTTGAATATGGTAAATTGGTTGGATATGGTAACTGGAGTTAGGGGTCGTTAAAGTTTGGACACAAATTGTGCACAAGTACAAGTCTCGGGGAATATCTCCCTCTATTGACCAATTATCGGTAAAATTAAGACAACTACTTCGCGAATTTCGAATTATGGGCGCCGTGCGCCAAAAAGAAGAGGACGCCCTTTACCTAGCAACGACGTCCCAGGGGCGGGACATTTAGCTGGTTGACGCGCACCGTTCCTTGTGTGTGTGACGCACGTACACTAGGGGATTTGTGTACTATGTACACGCAGTGGTACGGCCGTTACCCCCACCTGTTACCCCCACCTGTACTTTCTTTGCCGGTGAGGGGGGTACTTGTGAACGGAGCGGATATGCTGCCTGACATTGATTCAGTGTATAGGCTGGTTCCCGCCCGCCTATCAGAATCGATAGTATTGGGTCGGGAACCAGTCTTCTCGCAGAGTGGACCTTTTCCGAGGTGGCAGACAAAGAAAACAGAAAGATTTTTCATTCGTGAAGATATAGCATACATGACGTATTTCTGCAAGGAGAAAAAAGAACGTGTTGAAAAGCACGGACAGTACATATATTTCTAAATGTTAAAGGTACATGTGCATAGGATCATGTGCTTTTGTGCATTGTTTTCGATTGAAGCAACAGAATTGATCAGAATTTTAAGTAGGGTGCATAGTAACCTGTTGAAGTTTCAGCTCAGAGGATACGTTTTGTGAAAACAGATACAATTTCAGGCGGAATGATAATCATAGGGTATTTGACACGAGGCCTGCCTTCGCTTCGAGCAATGTTTCTGTTATTAAATCTGTCGGTACATTACCTTTCCGGGTAATTGAAAATGATCCTAGATGACCTCAAGGTCTGGAATGATGCTAGAGTCCTATCGTATAAGAGAATGGGCTCCGTGCACAAAGTACCCCTTCACCGGTAAGAAAGGGAGAGTTGGTAAAGTCTAGACTGTTTCCAGGCGGCGATTTTTTTTCCGTAGGCGGGATGCTCCAAAGTCATGCATAATTCAGTTTTCTTTTGAATCTTCGAAGACACTTAATAGGTTCTCGTTCTCTTTTTTCCTATGAAATGAAATTATTTGAACGATAAATTCAGAAAAGACAGTCGATGGAAATGAGCAGCGAAGGCGTGGATTCGAACCAGGGATCTTTGTATCCCGATAACTCATCACGCTATCCACTAGGCTACTGTGATAGCTCGACGACGTCCGTACTTTAAAATGCTTTAAAGGTAACTGGTTGACTAAATAACACAATGCTCTTGATATCATTGTTCTGTTTCATGAATAAACATACTGGCCCGATCGAAACTACTGAATTATTCATGACTTTGGAGCATCCCGCCAACGGAAAAGAAATTCGCTTCCCGGCCAGCTAAAAATATGGGAACCGGTAGCTAGCTCACATTTAAAGCCATTGATTGGATGGGATCTGCGCGCGCATGATGGTTGTTTATTTTTGAATCACTATTCAGCTTTGTGTATGGACAATGCACATGATTATCAAAAAAATTGACTCCTGTCTTTCCACAAAAAGTACGCAAAAATCACCAGTTTCTCCATGATGGCAACTTTCAAGCATTTCAACTGCATAGGTTTAAATACTGAACGGTAATGCCCTCTCTTTATTGATATTTACCAGAGACACTTTCGTATTCAGCAAAAATCGAAGCTCATCACCTCTGAAATTGCACATTCGTGGCCTATTGCCATTTTGCAATAGGTTGCTTGCGCGCAAACATTACTGCTGCATGTGATTTTGAATTTAGGAGGCGGGATTCAGACCTATCAACGTCATGCATATATAATTCGCATACATTAGGAGGAAAGCCTACTAATGTATTCAGGACTCACTGCTAGCTACCTGTCCCCATATTTGAAGTCCGCAGGCAACCTCGTTTCCATGGGTACGATCTTGCTGCGCCATGTTGGTTCCCATCATGCCTTGCGCGATCTCAAGTGAAGGAACGCGGATGTCAAAAGTGAAGCCCCCCTCTTGTTGGCGCACGGAGCCCATAGGTCCCTGCGTAGATGGGTAATTGGGAGGGAGGCTTTGATTTTTTGAATGGTTTCTTAGCCTGGATATAGCTTAACAACACCAAAGAGTAAGGTGCTATGGGAACATGATGGTGTCTAAACGAAAGGGCCATTGTCAATTTTGCAGCCTTTGTAACATCTGCACGTATGCTTTAAGGCTGTGCATCCGAACCGGGTACCCGAGTACCCGACCGCTAATGCCAGGAACCAGTTCCAGATTATGGAATCGAGTACCCGCAAAAAAACCCGAAGGTTTTGAATGTCATTTATGGGGAAGTTTCAAAATGAAAACCAGGCTACACGGAAAACATGACAGATTTACGCTTATGACGCTTGCAAAAATGCAATTTACACTGTAAAAGCGATAGAGCTCATTGCACACACCTGTATCTTGCTGCATTGACGCACCGATGTGGTAGTATTAACGTGCGGACCTTAACGAACATTCTGAACAGCATCTTTAGCGATGTAAATATTGGGGTTTGGTTTCATTAACGGGTATCGATATCCGAGTACCCGTGTTTTTTTTATAATCCGGTAACCGATTTCCGTACTACCCGTAATGCACACCCCTAGTGTGCAGTGTAAGTACTGTACACGTAATGTGCCGATCGGAACTAACTTTGGTTTCATGTCAGACCCACGGTTTCCGTAAATTACTGGGCTGAAAGGCAAGTCAGCATGCAATGGAAATACTGACTCTATTGTTCCTAAATGTTAAGGGATTCATTTCCTTCTGGGTCAACTGATCTTTGGCGGAGAGTGGAGGTTAAAATTTAACTCCGATCTTGTCTATAAACTTGATACAAGATTTGACCTTTATGGGGGGTCTCCGTGTGTTTTTTTCTTTCCGAGAGGCAAGCGATGGGTATTGAATGGGCTTTTGTCACATAAGATAGGAGAGTGGGGGAGTCGTTAGTCAACCTAGGATCCCTGACTGGGTGCTAACCGTGAACCCTGTGGGCTCCCTGCGCCGACAAAAGAGGCCGCCCTTTTACCCAGCAACGACGTCCCATTTGCGGGCGGCAGGACACGTACATTTCGCTGGTTGACGCGCACCATTCCTTGTGTGTGACGCACGTACACCAGGGGATTTGTACTATGTACACGCAGTGGCCGCGCTTCAACGCGGCAAAATAAATGCAGTCAGGCAAGATGGCGTCGATCGGTCAGCCCCAACTGTACTTGCTTGCCGGTGAGGGGGTACTTGTGAACGGAGCGGATAGGGTAGCAGCTTTCTGCTGCGCAGTGACGAATGTCCATGGCTGATAGATATGATAAAATAATGTGATACTCGAGTATGACTGACGCCATATTGGATCAAGTAATTTTATTTGGTCAGGGATTAGGTATTCTTCGGAGGCAGTGGGAGACTTTTGAGACGTTGGTGGCAGCAAACACACCGGTCATTTTAACGTCATGTTTAAGCTAAAGCGCGCATGCTCAATATGACGCGAACAAAGGGGGCTGTTTCTGAATGCTTATTGGAAATGTCAAATCATTGTCTTATTTGAATGTTCGACCTTTCATTAAAGTGTCAAAGAAAAACAACCAAAGTCTACCCCCGCCTCAAAAGTCAAACAATCATTATTTCTATAGTGGACATAGAAAGTGGACATATTAAGGAAATTGTGTCTTTGATGATACAAGCATGGCATTTGGCACACAGTCAGAGTATGTCTTAAGAGAGATATTTGGCCGCTATGGGGCCAATGCAGATTTGTCCTTTGAACAAAAACAAAATAGGTAGAATAACAAGCAATTTTCCAAATGTTCAAAATAGCTGCCATTGCTTGTTATTCCATATTTTATTCAAAGGACAAATCTGCAGTGGCCGTATAGCCAATTATCTTTCTCACGACATACTCTGTGTGCCAAATGCCATGCTTTTATCATCAAAGGCACAATCCCATCAACTATCCCACGTACTATTCCCGCGTGTCCACAATCAAAGGACTATACGTCCTTTAGCGATAAAACACAATTTGAGTAATCGAAGGGCCCTAATTGTGCGCAGTTGTCTTCGCCCCAGGCTTTAATGTGTGGCCATCATGCGAGTTTGTGCGCACTCAGTCGTACGTTAACATTCCGCGCGATACGCACGCACAAACCGTGACAGAAGGCGACTTTATGCAAATACGTACTAGGTACAGGTATCTCCTAAATGGGCACGAAAACTATTGGCTTTGGCTAAGCATGTTACCAACCAAAAATCTCATACGCGTATAAAATGTGAGCGACATGTTATTTTTATTTCTCGCAGATCCATGACATTTGGCGCAGTGCTTGCTCGATGTGTTCTTCGTCGGTTTACTTACACAGCGCCATTATTAGTTCCCGCAGGAAGCACTTGGGATGCAGACCAGTAAATCAACTGCCATATAGCCGAGTGATAAATACCCCCACTTCCAAAATTCAGGAAAAATACTCAGAGCTCTCCAAGGTGTTTGAGACACACATCAAATTAAAGCTAATTTCATTGTCTTTCCTTTTCTGTTAAATTTGTTAGGGGGTACTCCTGTGACTGGGGATGGGGAAATCCCCATTCAAAGATGATCACCACTAAAAGTATGGCCCGTTTTCCGATAACTTTCGTCCGAAAAAAAGTGCATGTGCTGACGACGGCATGGCATTTGGTCAACATTTGGTCATATAGTTTCGGTCAATTTTCAGGGACAGTACAGGCAGACCGACCGACCACCAAGTGACATGAAGAAGCTCCCGCAATAGCTTAAAAATCTGTATAAAGTACGCCGCACCGGGCGCAGCATGCGTGTCATGTCTTCATCCTTCCCAAATGGAAAATCATATTAATTTCAGAAGGACCTTGGGCGTGTGTATAGTTCAGATGACCGCAAAAGCTGAGGCATATTATAGAGGGATTAGATAAAGGCCCCCGCGAGATTTGTTGTTCTAAGCCGAGGAATAACAAGTCACGGTCAAGTAAGCACCTGGGAGGCGGCAGCACGGACTTTTGACAAGGTCGGGGAGCGAATGAACTTCTCGTTGGGTATGACATTAATAATACACATGTTTTCTTTTCCAGTGGTGTTCAGTAGTGCTGAGCATTGATACGTGCATCATGGGACGGACTGTGGAGGAAGTCATCTGCACATGTGCTTAATGAACAGTGCACTTTATGAAGGTCTTACGAGATGAAGGTCTTAGGGCGATGAGATTTGGGTGCGTTGGTGTGTACAGTTTGGTCTCATGCCACTGCATCGCCGTTTAGATTGAGTGCGTGCATGCAGTGGGCGTTGAAAGCCGAGGAATTGAACTGGGCAACGACAACTTGCTCTGAATTCAAATCACAGCTCTCTTATTAAGCCCGGCGGACACCTTTCTGGTTTTACCGGTTCACCGGATCACCCCATCACCGGTACGTTTTTTTTTTCGCCGTTGCGGTTACACCACAACGTACCGCAAACATGCCCGATTCCGTTCTATATAATGGGTCACATGATGGTCAGTCACATGATGAACAGTAACATGATGACAAAATGGCAACCGTCAATTTCGAATCATGTGACTTCCATCGTGAATCTGATTGGTTAACATAAATACCCCGTCCGGTGAAATAGGACTGTTGCTCGCACACCTTTCTGCCGCATTCGATGAAATCGGATGCGAAACATTCAAACATGTTTGATTTCATCCGGTTGCCTGTACACGGTCGGATCGGTCCGAATTTTCAGCGCACACCTCTGTACGATGGCCCGATGATCTGGTGAACCGGTAAAATCAGAAAGGTGTGCGCCGCGGGCTTTTAGCTTTCCGTCCTATCAGTTCTCTGTTTGAAGCATGTTCTTTATCGAGCCCATCCAACCATGGACAACTTGAATCAGTTCTTTGTAGCAGTAGACGTAGATTGCATAAAATGGCTGGGGTCCGGGTCCCCAGGAGGCTTGTAACTGGAGACACTAGTTCATGGAAATATTAGAGTAGTTTGTGGAAGGACTTTGAGTCAATCCGTGGAAAATTAAACTGGCTTATACCAGTATACCGTTTAGATCACCTGGGTGTGTTTTTTTTAAGGCCATCATGACTTTGGAAATCAGAACCGAGCGGGGAAGCCGTGGGGCGAATTGAGCGGAGAATACACCGTGTACTAGGCTGAGGGGCGTGTCACGAGGGCCTTTGATTTGGCTGGGTCGCTTTTGAAATAGTCAGAGTCTAATGTCATATTTATCTTGCAAAAACGCTGACTGACGGAAGTCTGGAACCTATACCTTGGCATGTTACCAATTTAACATGTGAAATGAGCCACTGTGAGCGTAGAACCAGTTTAAATAAAAACAACACAAATGACAAAACAACACCAACAACACACTCATGTTGCAGCAGCTGCCGACTTCGATAGGCCATTATGACTATACCACTTATTTGCATTGTTAACATTTTTATGAGGACATAACTTCTTAACCAGAACGGATACAGAAGTTTAACAGTTCTGAAGACGTTCAAAAGGTATCGTGACAAGTTAAGCCACTCGGCGTGTGTGTAGTAGTCTCCACTCAACTCCCTTCGTAGCCTCACTCTCACTCAACATCTGGCCCAATTCACTATGGATTTATCAAACGGATGCCGTTGGAGTAGGTCCCAATATGGATGTATAGAGACCTTACCCCTAGTGATCACCACCTTGAACAACACTCCTGCTTGGTGGCTCACGGACCAGTACTTAAATTGTTCTGTATTTTTGTTTCGCGGCGTTCTTCAGAAAAGCGGGATCTGTCCAATCCAGGCGTTGTACATCGTTCTGATGAATGCTGCGGGGGTCCTGTTTTCTCTATCACATCCTCAGTAAACGCGGTGTATCCGTGTGAGTATTGGCACGTTGACGTGTAGTGCATTTACCACCGAGAGCAAAATTGGTTCCCCATCAACACTACTTTTCCCAAATTGCAGGTATTGGTAAATATAATAACCTCGACTGTACACGCTCATAAGACGTCATCATGAGCATAACAGGAAAGGTATAGATTGGTTTGTATTTTCTTTCATGTTTTGCCTAGACGTACATTAAGTTAATATGAGCTGCATGCTGTTGTTGTCGTTTGACCCTGTTGGGCTAAACGGATAACCTGTTTTTGATTTGTGAACATTTCATGGCAAATGCGAATGTTTACCTTTCGCTATCAGGGATGTGTCTGCAAGCGAGTTTGGTACAGGTACCTTGCTGTGTCATCCGTTCTGGACTCGTCCGAGTCTCAATTTCAATCGGCCACATGGCAATTCCTAACAGAGAGTTTTCCTTACTAAACGATGCAAGCAATAAATAGATACTAAACTTATAAGCTATGACCTAAAGCAGTGTTACACTAATGGTTTCTATATCTGAGATGCATCACAGATGAGCGTTAAGTATAGAACAGGAGTTCAGAAATCATAGGTCTCATCATGACGTCTCTGCGCGGCCGCACAATTCTGCTGTTTTATCTTAATGCCGAACCTGCATGGTGACATTCGTGAAGCCATGCCCCTTAACCAAATCAAATCTCGGCTGACGGTCCAATCCCGCCCGCACGTCTGTGAGCGAGATTTAGCCTACTTCGAGTGTGTACCCTTTTCTTGCCTGCGTGTGTTGTGTTCGAGCATTCGAGGGATCGCGGCACTTTTGCGTTGATTGGGGACATCACAGTCCGGACACCCGCAGCGCGGCATGTTCCCGGCCTAAAAGTACATTCATCAAATGCTCGATGCAATTTCACGAAACATTTAATGCGTGTCACCAGGGCAACCAAGTGTCTTTCATACGGGGAGTTGCCATGGATCCACTATGCATGTGTGTTTTCTTATCCAATTATAAAGCTCCGTCCATTCTGACGGACATGATGTCTGCTTTTAGCCGGCAGGCGTTATGGGCTGTTTTCGATTTAATTGGTGATGTCCCTAATTTCTGTTTGGAGTTGTACTTTTGGTAAAAGGGTTTTGTCGTCGTGAACCAGTCTCACGAGAAAATGTTTAAAAGCATGCAGTTATGTTTGCCCAACGTTGTAATTGTTTAATCTTCCACCTGGACAGGTAGGATGCACTGTCGTATGTGAGGGATTAAGGGTTTTCAATGAGAACTTTTTGTTTTTGGAAAATGTAGTTCTTTCATTTCGTGGCTGAATTGAAGGTATTTTCTTTTTATAAAATGTACTTAAAACGAAAACACCAAGATACTTTAATAATATAATAATCATTTGGTGCTTATATATCGCTTTATACCAAAGGTCTCAAGCGCTTCACAACTATTACCCCTGTTCATCAGGCCATGAGACCAGTTTTTGCAGCGGCTCGAGATCAGTGCATTCTGGTCTCTACCTTCACAGGTACCCATTTATACTCCTGAGTGGAGGGAGGCGATTGTAGTAAAGTATCTTGCCTAGGAACACAAGCACCATGTTCCCCGTCAGGGTTCCGAAGCCACGTACCACGGCAGAGTCGAAACCGAAACCATTTGACCACAGCGCTCCACATTTTTACAGTAAAATTAAAATTTTAAATCTGTAATAGCAGAAATTGAGTAATTTTTTTGGTGTTATCAACCACGTATTGGAACCGAAGACTCCTCATAAGATTTAAGACATTTGTTTCTTTCATTTCTGTCTTTATTTACACTTTTTTGGGGCTGCAATATAACATCGAATATCTACAACTGTTAGGAAACTCAAACTAGTACATGTATATGTGCTTGCGTACTTAACCACAGTTAAACACACACAACCTATACATACAGCATATAGTCTTACACATTTAATATACATTCATAATATACATTTCTCATAATATAAGTGTTAAAGTAAAATGTAATTTTTTTCTCACTGTACATTAGCAGCAAACATTCATATATTACAATTTGAGCTGCTAAAATATTCTGCCATCATAAAGATAGTTTGAATAGCTGGCAAATGGTTGCAAACACTGTGTGCTCAGCCTTACCACACGTGACTAGGTATAGTTCCTCTTATTCGCTCTATTCGGCCTTTTCATGCCCAGTTATCGATATTTACACTTAAAAATCAAGTTGTGTCATATATATACGCCCCAAGAACACTTTCCAGTTATGCCTAATATATTACTTACACCACAGAAACAGCCATTCCACAGCCTAAGGTACATGCCCAGTTCACGGGTCCACATTCCACACGGATCCACATTTCAGTGACGTAGAGCTAGTACTAACATTGGTACCTGAGTACATTTGTTTTCGTACTCTTGTTCGTACTCGTAGTCATGGCAAAGTTCTCATATGAAAAAGTTCTCCAGCTGAAATTGAAAAAAATTTCAAGAGATATATATACATGCAGCAAATTTTCTACTGTTTGCGAGGCTTTTGCATTTGTTAAGCGCACCTATTTAAATGTGCTCGTCCTCATCAAAAGTACTTGAATTTGTACATCGTACGCCTGAAAAGGTACATTCGTAGTCGTACTCGTGGAAAGTATGCCTGGTACCCCTACTCGTATACTCATGACACACTCGTACTAATGGCAAGATACACATGCTCGTAGGCATGACAAGGTACTCGTACTCGACGAGTACGAGTACCTTGCCATGCGTACGAGTGCGAGTACCTTGCATGCCTGCGAGTACAACTCGTTGGCATGCAAGGTACTTGTACTCGCACTCATGGCAAGGTACTCGCACTCGTGCTCATGTCAACTCATACTCGTACTCATGGCAAGGTACTCGTACTACTCGTACTCATACTCGTACTCATGGCTAGGTACTCGTACGCATGGCCAGGTACTCGTACAGTACTCGTACGCATGGCCAGGTACTCGTACTCGTACCCGTGGCAAGGTACTCATCAGACTGTTACTCGTACCCATGGTCAAGTACTTGTACTTAGTACTTGTTAACAGTACTTGTAGTTGGTACTCGTGGAAATGTACTCGACTAAAACACTGCCTCATTCAAACATGCTTATAC
The DNA here is from genome assembly GCA_029964075.1 of Patiria pectinifera. NCBI lineage: Eukaryota > Metazoa > Echinodermata > Asteroidea > Valvatida > Asterinidae > Patiria > Patiria pectinifera. The sequence goes on from CM057133.1 coordinate 5,626,891, forward strand.
TTACACATTTCCCGCTTAACTGCTTTGAATTGCACGCCCCTCACAAATCACAATCTTCCCACTCACAAACCACGCCAATTCCCAGACACTCTCCCATTCTCATACCCTCCATACATTATGTCTTTTCCGGTCGTGGCAGTTACTTCACTATTTTCGCGTTCCAAAAATAGTGTTTTCCTTTTGATCTAGGGCCTATGCGTTGGAAGGTTAATAATACAGTAATATACTGCTAATATATGAATCTACTAATGTTTGTGCAGTGTCTCCTTGAAAAGCTGGTGCATAATCTAACCCATTATCATTGTTGTAATTTCGAAGAGCATAAATTGCCCTTTTGAATTACGTACGAATTGAATTATTCTCGAATTATGCCAGAGTATATTTATCAAATGCCATGATATCAGAAACATACTGTTGTCTTCCATCCTTCTTTCGTTCGCATTCCATGTTGATTGGTGGCCAATTGCCCCAGCATGCCAATTTCGGTTTCTTTTATGCTTGACAGATCTTTGGCTACTTATCAAAACGATACATTTAATGTAACTATCTGGCTGTGTGTTTACGGTCAAATCTGTTGGCTTTCCGCCCGTAAGAATAGCCAACTTCGTACTGTAAAATCAAACATTGGCATGTCGTTGATTTTAGATCTGTTTTTCCAGATCGACTCTGTGACAGACGCGGTTCTAGAGCCAATAATTTTTGTGTGTGTGGCGGGGGGCTAGCAAGGTGGATCCAGATTTTTTTCAGGGAGGCGTTCTTAAATGTAGACAGGTTATTTTCTCCGGACACTTAGGCCTCTGAAAATCAATACAATACATGTGTGTGGGTGAGTTTGTGTTACATACCCTATGTGGACTTGTGAACAAAAGAGGTCCACATAATGCAGGTTGTGTTAACCTTATGTGGACTAAGCCGTGTCCACATAAGGTTTTGCCCTTTCTGGAAAACAGGTTTAGAGGCATTTTTGGGTTAGGTTTATCGGTAGCAGAATGAAGAGAAACACTATAGGGAATCATAGAAAAAAAATTGGGTTAAAAGAGTTTTCACAGTTTAAGTAAAGTTATTTTTTGTACCGAGTTTTCTTAACTACACGAAAACAAAGCAATGTCCACACAAGGTATGTAACGTAAGTGTGTGTGTGGGGGGGGGGGGGGGGGCTCGTGCCATATTTTCATTGGGGAGCGCTGATAAAATCCTACAATCAGGTACACTATATTAACTAAAAGTGTACAAATGCACCCTTCTCATTTTAGGGGGAGACCGTTCCCATGTATGTTAAATTGTTACATTTTGCATGTTCATTTTTTTTATGGACTTTTTTTTGGGGGGGGCTAGACAAAATTTAGGGGGGAGCTAAATCCCCCGCTACCCCCCCCCCCCCCGTAGAACCGCTACTGCTCTGTGACCTCTGGGTGACCTTTGCGGTAATTGCTCAGGTGATGACCCAACTCAGTCATATCCCCATACTGACCAAAAGGATAAAATCGGTGAGGATACATGCCTCGAATAATCGGCCAACTTGTACATTTGCGTTTCACGTGTATTAGTAACGTGTAATTAGTTTACTGCAGGGAAACTCTATTATACTCACACCATAATGCACAATATACATGTACACATTTGGACGAGAATCACAATATAAACCGGTGATTATATATTCAGGAAAGCATGTGTACTTGTGCCACATGTTCTGTTACTGGTGAGAAACAAGAAAAACAGTCTCATAGGTAGACCACTATTATTCGCACTTAGCAAGTGACTGAGGGCCGTAGAAAATAATAGACATCTAAAGTAACTTGTTCTTGAAAAAAAAAAGGTTTGTGAATTGCAAGTATTCAGACCTTTTTTGGGATAACAAACACAGCCGCAGCTTAAACAAGTCCTCTCAAAAGTTCCCTCGCGTAAATTGGCGACTGAAACATGAGACTACGAGTAGGCTACAATTCAAGGCTATTGGGTGGCCTGTTGACGTCACGTCGTTCCCATTGTGGTATTGGCTGAACGGCCAGGGCAGTGGGTACAACTATTCTGCATGCAGGGGGAGAAACAAAACAAATAAAAACCGAGGCTGGACTAAAGGCTATAGTAACTGCTGTCGGGTGAGAGCAACTACACACAACAACATTAAGCGATATGATATGATGAGTTAAACTAAAAAAGCTGTTGATTAGCAAGGCCAGATAAGAGGGGCAGAATTGGCTAATTCCAGCTGAAGTTGGAAACAACCGTGAGTAAGCATTGCGTTCTCGTTTGATCGACATAGAAGGCTCAAATTGCATTTGTCAACTTTTATGGCACATTGCTTGGTTGAACAGCTGATATAGAAAAGTGGTACTGAGACGTAGATAAATAATTCATTTATCTACTAGGGGCCCTATAAGGCAGCCCTGAATTATTAGTTTTTTGCGTCCATTTTCCATCTTTCTATGCTACTAGTCAATGCAATATTCTCAGTTTTTTTTTTTAACATTAAAACACCCTACCGATAGACAAAGTGATGAATTATTACAAATAATTACTTTTGTGCCAACGACTTTTGCAAAAAATGTTCAACAAATAAGTGAACGTGGACTTGCTTTGAGTTGGGTATGAGCCACACACAAGATCCTGAAAGTCCCGGGCAGATTTGACCCATACATTTCCGGGTCAAAATGACACCTTTTCGAGTCAAAGTGACACCTGTTCGGGTCAAAATGACACATTTCAAGGTCGATATTACACAATTTGTCTTCAAAATGACAATTTCCGGGTCAAAATGACACCTTTGCGGGCCAAAATGACACCATTGCGGAAGAAATGACACCTTTCCGGGTCAAAATTACACCTTTTCGGATCAAAATTACACCTGTTCTGGTCGAAATGACACCTTTGCGGGTCAAAATTACATCTTTCAGCAAAACGACACATGTCAGGGTCAAAATTTACACAATTCGTCTTCAAAATTACAATTTCCGGGTCAAAATGACTCCTTTGCGGGTCAAAATGACACCATTGCGGGTCGAATGACAAGTGTCATTTTGACCCTGTGAAGTTTGACCCTATAATTTTGACCCTTTGAATCCGGGTCAAAGTGACCCGGGATTTCAGGTTAAATCTGATCCGGGACCCTTCAGAGCACACGTTATTGTGACACTAATGGGGAGACAGCCACCACGTAAGACAACCACATCAGCCTTTGACTACGGTTATAAGTTCAAGGCACTATACTTTTTTTTTTAATCGAGCTTCGCACAGTGATTTGATGGATGATAAACCATGCTCACATTATTGACAAGCAATTAAAAAAAATTGTTCCAGCGCAACGGCAGCGGTGCCATTAAAATGCAATATTGGAGATTATTTTCCGTCGGTAAATATTTGAGGACGTGCGATCGCCTACGCCAAATCGAAAGACGTTTTTCGCTGTGAGCTGATGAGGCGAATCCCACGAAGTCTATTTTTTTTAAAGGGAGGATAACAAAAGTATACCTCGTTAAAATTAGCTCTGACAACAACTCAGAATCACCATGTTCCGTGTACTCCGAGAATAAGTCAATGTTTGATTTTTGGAGTAATCGTGAATCTGGGCTACGAGTCGTTAAAGTATCCGTATATTGGCTTAATACTCAAGTGCCGACAAATATAGTTGTCAAACAAAAAAGTGCCACATGGGTGAGACACGGGGGAGAGAGTACTTTGCAACATGCCATGGAAAAAGGAAAAGTTGATGACTCGTTTTGCATGTATCGGCATCTTTTCTTTTTTGTATTTTGATATAAAGTTTCAGCCGTGTGGGATAGTGTGGCCTAGCGGTTAGGGTTATGACTCACGATCAGAGTGTCAGGGGTTCGAATCCAGCCGCTTGCCATATGTGTGTCCTTGGGCAATCCAATTTACCCCCAATTGCCCCTCTCCACCCAGGAGTTAAAATGGGTACCGGCATTAGCTGGGGAGTAACTTGCGATGGCCTGGCATCCCATCTAGGGGGAATAGAAATAGTCTCAGTTGTTTCATGCCTAGGAAATTACCGGAGGTAAATGCCGGCCTGATGGGCCATATTGGCACGTGACAGACGTTATTTACTTCAGCCGTTTAGCCGTGAATCCTCCAATTTTGAAATATACAGTGTATGTATTTTTCCCACACCAAATAGGGAGTTAAGATATATAGATACACGTGTTTTCATCACTTACTATATCCAGATTAAAAAGACATTTAGAAGCATGCGAACAACCTGCTGACTATCTTTAACTAATTTGGTTGAGTCTTAACCAAAGTGTTGTTCGACTGATCGTATCTACAAGTGGTTGAGGTGACTGCAAACGGTGGTCAACGCGAATAAGGATACACAGGCATGCATGCAAACTAGCCATCGAACTGGGTATAAAGCAAGCTTGGGAATCGGGAAATGCCCCAAATACTTAAGAAGAAAGTAAAATAGCAAACCAGGTTTGTTTTTTTCAAATTAGTGTCAGGCGGAAACGAACGAAAGCAGTGAGACCTTCATCACACTTTCATCTTAGTCTGGCTCCCATCCAAAAGCAGTTGAGCGTATGGTATCGTCGTTAGACTTGGATTTTTTGGCAGCCATGAGCTGTATAGAAAATCTCATACAGTTTTGGTCCGTAGACATTTGGACTCGTAATCATATTTCGCCGTGTGTGCTCTCTTTTACACGATAATGTACTCAATATTAACAGGAAAAGTGCTCGATGTTCGATCTTGAATTAGTCGCCAATTTTAAGGACTAAAAACATTTATATTTCGTGTGTGAGCAGTCCAAATGCTGTGGAAAGTTAGGGCTTCTCACATACATGACATAAGCGTGATGAAGGTCTGAATTACAGCGGGAATGGTCAAGCAGCGGCTAAGGCTAGCCATGGTAGTCAGTTGTGCGGCCATGGACTCTCAGACTGGACGTGGAAGTGAAAGAGCGAGTGGATATGGACCTCTTGCTGCGAGACCGCCGAGCGTCCTCGCAGCGGATCACTGACCGGAACGCTGCCCGGAACTTGGTAGAGATGAGGTTGTACAGGATGGGGTTGATGGCTGAGTTGATGTAGATCAGTACGCGGAAGCCGGCCAGCATGACCACGAAGGTGTGCTGGTTGGCCACCAACCAGGAGTAGACGGACTCTCTCGGCGCGAAGATCTGCCAGAGCATGAGGATGCGCATGGGAAACCAGCACACAAAGAAGACGACCACCACACTAGCCAGCATGAGCACCACGCGGCGGTGGGACTGCCGCGTGGCCGCGTTGGCCATGCTCTGACACGCACTGTTCGAGCTGGCCTGCTGCTGGCCTCCGGAGGCCCCTGACCGGAGAGCCGTGTAGTGATTGACCTCCCCGTCCACCGTGGCCACCGTGAGTGGCTCCTCGCTCTGGCTGCTCGTGACGTGATTGGTCGCCGGTGCCGCGTGGTTGTTGGTCTCCATCAGGTACTCCACGCTGTTCCTGCGTGGCATGGAGGCCAGTTCTACCAGGCGTCCGGCGTCACGCGACGACGCCAGGTCACCAGACGGCGGCGCCAGAGACTCCTTCTTCCGGATGGCAGCCATGTAGTTGTCGTGCATTCGCAGCGTGTTCGCGATAATGCAGTAGATGACGGTCATGAAGCCGAAAGGGAGCAGGAAGAAGAGGCAGAAGATGCCCCCGATGTAGGCTTCCTGAAGCTTGGTGTTAGCGTATGCCTCGCAATAGCTCTTCTGTTCCCCAGTGTCCAGGTCGATGCACGACCTATAACCGGTCAGCAGGACAACCGGAATGCTGCTGATGAAGGCAATGAGCCAGACCAGACAGCAGATGATGAGGGTCCGCTTAGAGGTGCAAGTGTAGTTAGCCTTGAAGGGCATACAGATGACGTAGTAGCGCTCGACGGATATGGCTAGTAGGGTCAGGATGGAGGCGTGAGCAGTAGCACTGTCCAGCACGCTCACTAAATAACCTGAGGAAGAGAAAAACACACACAGGAAAGGCCATCAGCAAATGTTTGAAAATATGAAATTGACCTTTTCTATCCCTCCACGATTAGGCGATCTTCCTTTGCTGAATGTTTATCGTTGATGGCTCGGTTTTTGTCAACATCTCTACCCTTGTCTATACCTCCGAACTCCTGTGAAATCTTTGAAAAGGTTCATGAATATGTCTTTTTTTAAAGGATTTATTGTTACTTTTTATGAGGGGCTCGTAACTAGTAGAAACTCTTTACGTTGACGGATCCTTTACCATCCGTGCCAGTAATTCCAAGTACAACTACACCATTACCTAAGAACATTGCCAATTTGTGTTGTGCTGTTCTGTATATACCATCGAAAATTATACCAATTTGGAGACACTTTGGCGTCAAAGTTATACCTTTGGGAGACATGTGCAATAAGGGAGACTGTTCAATGTCTCCCTAATGCCTCAGCTTCTAGTTAGAGGCAACATTTTACCGTCGCAAATACGCTAGATCGATTGCTTGTGGTTCAAGAAGTAAAATAACCAAAACTCATGGGGGTAGGATAAGGTAAAACTGGGGTAAGGGGTCAGGAAAGTCGGAAATTTGTTTTTGCACAAGTCTATGGGAATCTCTCCCTAAATGGTATATTTTTTTCGGTTATTATTTTACATGTACTTACTATAGACTGATCCATAAGTACTAAATCTCACAACCGACAAATTCCCCGCTTTTTCTCAACCAGTCTTCTGCTTGCATGTCCTAAACAACACACTTTTTACGGTATACTCAAAGAACGATTTTAATGAAAAGGTGCTCCGATTACCAATAAATGAAAAGAACAATTCCAGCGAGTGTATAATGGCCTATATTGTTGAAGCAGGATTTCTAGACAATGTTCGATAATCGTAAGTGTGATTTGACTTTTGCGTGAGACTACATCTTGAGTAAATATATCCAAGTGCTTTCGTGACAGAAGTATATGTGCTTTCATCTTTCATCAGTTATTGGTTTAGGCCTCCAGAAAGGTGAAGACTGTCACAAATAGCCCCAGTGTACTTGATACAGTATAAGGCATGCTAGTTTTTTTCTTTTAGTGAGGTTTGGTATTATGGGCCCTGTTACAACTTATATTGTAATAGCCAAAGGATAACGTATCACCAACCGATAATGTAACAAAAATTGACCGACAATGTAGTAAATGTTACTACACTAGTGTCTGTCAATTTTTGTTACATTATCGGTTAGTGATACAGTATCGATCAATTTTTTGTAACATTATCGGTTAGTGATACAGCATCGATCAATTGTTGTTACATACATTATCGGTTGGTGATACGTTATCCGTTGATTATTACATTATCAGTTGTAACGGGCCCTATAAATCTGAAAACTGATTGCCGTGTGACCGTGTTTTTTTAATGCGTTATATTTTCATAGCATTAATTTGTATTGACTATGATGTAATGCTTCGTATAGATTTTTTTCTTTTTAAGTTTAACAAAATGCTATTGCAATTTCGACCCAATTGTGGTGACCCAATTGGGCTGACCGCTCATCAATGACCTTAAGGCAAGATTTGACAAGAAAAGACAGCAAGAAGAGAATCTTGGAGGCAACACGAGAGACCCAAATGTATCCGTCAGATTGATCGAGGACACCCAGCTTCTCATTTGGGTGTTATTAGTATACGGAGCCCCCGCATCGCCCGCCCGCACTGCATGCATGATGGAAATGCAATCTGATTCCTTCTCGAATGTCGGGAAGGAGAAAAAAAAGGAGGGCAGGATCGAATCGGTCTGACACATTATTATGGACACCAACCGATAGATGTTAGCTCAACTATGGCGTTTTTACCGGGGGGACTGCCCTCTGGAGAAGAGAAAACATCCAGGGAGCACTTGCTCCCCCTCCCTTGTCTTTCCCCTCAGTGCCTGAACGAAGGATCGGTTTCAAGTCGGCATTATTATAGGCCGCTGCTCTGAATCGATACGCCCCGGGTGCTGTAATGAATGTTACCGGGAAAGCTGAGTAAAGCTAATCTGGCTAAAAATGCCCGAGCGGTGCCTGGACTTGGCCTTGTCGCCCGGGCTCCGGACGACCCGTGTGGGACGCCCCTGTACCTGCCCGGAGCGCAATCGATGTCGGAACGGCGTGTATGGACCGAGCGAGACGCGGCCCGAGCCCCTGTACCGTGGATCGCTTCGAATTGACCCGGGTCTATCGACAGGCGCAGCTGGTGAAGGAGTTCTCCCCTCCTCTGCATGTTAATGGACAAAATTAGCTCATTTGTGTAACGATTGACACACAAGTATCAGTGTAAATTATTATGGGCAGACGCGGTATCGGGTTTGTGTTGAAAGAGGTTTCACTGCTCCTCGGCTGCAGAGTTTCAAAAGGTTCTCCGGGGACTAGATTTGGCAGGAATTTCAGCGTGCTGAATTAAAACTTGAGTTTACTCATTGCAGTGCATCAGAATTGTACATCTGGGTGTGGTCAAGTAACCACCCCTTTATATTCGATTCATACTATAAGTAGGCCTAAGCAGTGAAAGTATCATAAATATACCAGTCACGGTATAGCCAATTCAGCTGAGAGATGGAAACACATTATAACTACATTAAAGATGAATTCATGTGTTAGGGTGGTCCAAAATTGTGACCATCCCCCCGCCCCTATTATGCTGAACACGCAAGAACAACAACAACTCTGCCGAAGTACGTCAGGGATGGCAGTAATGAAAAGAAAACCGCTCAAAATTCTGAAATTTGAATGATATGTAATGCCATGCAGGAATGGTTTAGTTTACCTGTTTTCAATTCTCTCTATGCATGTATATAGCCTGAACACAGTAGCGGATCTAGAGTGGGGTTGGGGTGCACCCTCCTCCCCCCGTTAAGCCTCTGACTAATGTAATGCTACCAGTAATATGGGGCCAAACATAATGAAATGCTAAAGTTCCTGAAGTTATTTTCGAATTGCCTTAGAATGCAGGAGAAAGCATCGTAGGTTTCAAACGTTTCCGGGGGCATGCCCCGGCGGACCCTCTTAAGCAGAGCGTGCCTTTGGCACGCCTAAGAGTCACCCTCCCTTTTTTATCACCAGCCTTTTTTTTTGGAAGCTAGACCCGCCCCTGGAACAGTAACACTTAGTGTCAAATGGTGTATAAACTCTACCCCTCCCTCCTTAAATTTCCCGGATGTTTGTATCAGCACTCGCTCCCACACCCACTCGTCGAAGCAAATTTACATTATTGAATTGCATTTACTAAGTTTTCAACATCGGTCCATTCAATGAGCCAGTATAAAGTCATTGCTTTAGAGTGCGGTTTTTCTTTTTTCTCAAGAACCAAAAAATCAATTATGTTTATACATTTTTATCCAAAACGCCTAAAGGTTTAGCCCCCCCCCCCACTTCCATCGAATAACCGTACAGCGAGGAGAAAACCTGCTCGACGTCTATACATTCTGGCACCTGAAAGTCCCAGCTTCCAGAAGACAGCTGTAGAACCCATCGGCCAGGAGAATCAAGTTCCTGCTCAATAACCGTGGGAATCGCTCCCGGGTTGTGGAAACATTATATCAGGCTTGGGCAGACTAGCTTAGGGATGTTCCCCTTTATTCCCATCCATTCTGTGTATTTTATCGGACGAAGGGTATCGATTCTTGCGCCAGGAGAGGTGCTTCACCCCCACCCTCCCCCGCGCTGAGTTTTATGCACAGGCTGTGGTTCGACCCGATTGCCAATTTGGCTGTGCCTTTTCTCTTCCTTCTAGATGCTTCGTTCCCCGAGGGCGTGTGCTCTTCCCTATTCAAGACCCCCCCCTAAAAAAAAATCTCCCCGTGCCTAAAATCAAAGCCACAGCTTTGCATTCTGCCGCAATCTCGAGGGGATCCCCTAGAACGCTGTCTTGGAGAGATACCATTGTATCAGGCTTCGTTGTTGGCTTTTCCCCCCCAAAGCCTTGGGGATCAGAGAGAAGTGGCGAACACGTATAGTCCGATCCGTTTTTACATTATCTCCAGACTTCGGCTTTGTGGAATGAAAACTGCGCTGGCCTGAATCGCTTAACCTTTCAGACTCTAACTTGCTTGAAAGGTTGCATTTCGATAAACAGGCGTTTATTACAAAGTCCACCGTTCTTACAATATTAGATTGTAATCGAAATCGATAGGGAATTGTGAATGAATATTCAATTCCGCCCACTCATGTGACAACATGACGCATTTTATCAAAACGTTGACGTCACCTTTTTTTCGTCCCCCTCCCCCGATAAATTCTGTACATTAAGAAACAGTGGTCGAGTTTGTTTTACCTCTTCTGTAGTTTTATTAAAACTAACTCATTACGCACGTCGTTCACTTTCACGATTATTATCCCCGAGTCGAGTAAAAGCATGCATTTGCATACCTCACGTCCAGACCCCAAATTGACACGATTTCAGATACGTTTAATCGCTGACTATTTTTGAAAGGCTTCGTTCTGTGAGACAATGATGTTTTATTGTCAACTCTAATTATAGATACATATAATATATGCATTTTGGTATTACAAATATTCTGCTGCAATTTCTCTGTGACTTGGAGCCTGAGGTTTGATTCAGTAAACACGAAGGAGAAAATCCCACTGGCAAGATGTACAGTGGACAAAACAAGGCACGAAAAATGCAAAACAACGCAAGATAAAGTATCGATTGATGCGCCCAAAGTGGTGCCCGGTTCACTTAGCGAGTAGTGACGAACTTCCTTCAGAGGCAGAGAGCACAGAGATGGACCGGAATCGATCACCGACAAAGGCAAGAGAAAAAAAGTAGCATCTTCATAATCGATCCCTTGCCAATTTATCATGGGTTTGTCGTGAACGGGTGCGAGCATCGGCTGTGATTTTGAAACCCGTGGAGGAGAGGGGTAAGACGCGAGAGAAAGAGAGAGAAGCCCTCGAGCTTGGAACGCGATACCGGGTTCCGTTTCTTAAACAGAGCGCGGCAAAACGGTCAGCGCCAATACTTGGAATCATGAAAAGGGGGCATTTCCTCTGTCAAGGCCGGCCGGCTCAGTGCCAGCCCACATATGCACGCGTCTGCCATTAATGTCACCGCCATGTTTGGGCCGAGCGTAATGAATGAGCATCATTGACGCAGACGTCTGCCTTGTCTTGCTGCCTCACCCGTCATTCATTGTGACAGTGAAGTTTCGAGGATTTAAAGGTTTTAATGCACCGGGATATTGCAATAAAGTTTGGCCAAACATTCTTTTCTTTAAGTCACTGCCTTGAAATAAGTGTGCATAGCTGTTACAATGAAGTTGATTTGTTTCCTACTTTGGATACTATTATGAATAGTGTACATGCTTCTCTGGAGAGTTGGGACGGATGCAGACGAGTAACTCGTATATCTGTGGCCTTTTCAGTGAAACTTATTTTTAACTGTTATGTGCTAAAAGGCCGTGCCCAGAACAACCTTTTATAACTGCAGCCACATCTATTGTCAGTATCTCCCGACGTATAGTAGTGATGATCGAAGACCTTAGCACTAACCAATGACACCAGATTTACACCCAGCCTTAGCCTGGTGTTGACGTCCCGCTTGCCAGAACGCATCTATACCTCGAACTCGTAGAGAACTGAAGAAAAACAAGTGCCAGTATAATGCAACATCAGCTCTGGCCGTGTTGCAAGAAGTCTTGCATGCATTGCATGCATGAAAGTCTTGCACGAAATAGGTCGAAATGATCCCTGCCAGAGCTGAAAAAAATGCGGCGCCGACAAATGCCACGCTGATGGCACGTATTGAACACCATACTTTTGGTCAATTTCTGGGGGAAAACAGACCGACCACCAAGTGACATGTAGAAGCTCCTGCCAGAGCTTAAAAATAGGACGTGGTTAGAGAAACCTCTGAAATCTCCTGTTCAGAAGAACCTCCTCTAGGAGAATGAAAAATAAGCATCATAAAACCCCTTAGGAAGATAGAAAATAGATACCAGGAACCCCTAAGCTGGTAGAAAATAGGTAGTGGCAATTGGTAGGAAAAAAGTGCGAGTGCACAATAAGCTCTGGTCGTGTTGCAAGAACTCTTGCATGAAATCAATCAAAATGATCCCTGCCAGAGCTTAAAATGAAATCGATCAATATGATCCCTGCCAGAGCTTTAAAATGCGAAGCCAAAAAATGCGACGCCGATGGCACATATGGAGCACCATACTTTTGGTCAACTTTCCGGGGATGGGGATAGACCGATCGACCGACCAACTGACCAACAAGTGACATGTAGAAGCCCCTGCTAGAGCTTATAAAAATTAATTAAAAGTAGCATTTGGTGATTACCACAGCATGCAGTTCGCAGCTTGTTGCACCTGCAAAACAAAAACATCGGCAAAATCGTTGAGCTACTTGAAGTAGGGAACTGAAATATGGACCTTGTCTCAAGTTGACCCAGCTTTTGCCGGGGTGGTTGGACGAACCTGGCCAAGTGTATATGGGTGGAGTGCAAGGAAGTCCAGGGTAGTCGTTGGTTGAAGTTCTTGCCGTGGGAGGGTTTGGATCGGAACATGTGAGTCTCTGGAGTTGTTTTTCACTTTGGACTGGATACCGATACATGTTTTGTGTTTACGTCTATGCATCAGTGCCGTTAGCGCTTCTTGTGCTGGAATAGTAATGCAGTATTGCTTAAGAAACACAATATCGTTATTTATTGGTGGTGAAAGGTTCATGGTTTACACAATTCCTGAATGTCTTGGCTGAAACGTGGGATGTTAAAAACACTCGAGCAAAGTGCCACCGTAAAATCAATCGTCTTGTAGCTTTTTGGTATTCCGCAACTAATATCATACACACAGTTGCGTCCATCTCAAAAGAAGTTGTGTTAAAGCATGTGGGGCTTGCTAACAATTGACATTTCATTTGGTTTTGCATATTGCAGTTACGAATAGATCCTGCACCAAAACACAACCAAGTTATCGTTTTATATACAAGGATATGAAAAAAAATAACGGCCTGGCCACTGTACATTCAGACGTTGATTACTTAACGCTGTTGAAACCGCGTCCAAAGTACGCGAAGTTCTCAAAACATTAAGTGGTACTACAGCTTTAGTGCTACAAGTATCGGGGTAACGTTCAATCCAGATACTGCTTTATGGAGATTAATGTGAGCGTTCAAATAACAAGACCAGACAATAATTAGACGGCTTTTATCCCCCGACGGCTTTGTGCGGCGTTTTATTTATTGATTCCTGCCGGCGTTACACGTTCAATTTGCAACGCCTCATTGAGTCTCGGAGTCTGGCAACCGCGCCTTATTTCGAAACCTGGTTTCGCCACGCAACATCGGTGGACCGAGACCCGTCTGCAACGTCAAAGGAAACCTTGAAATTGATTGCAACCACCATTGCACATTAATCCATTAATAGGCGGCGGTCGTGGAAGCACGTTGCTTAACGAACCTGGTACGACGCGAAACCCCTCGTTCTTTTTATCACGGCCGGCAGCAAGTCATTATTATAGAGATTGGTGCAACAAATGACCTATTTATTCTGGTCTTTTTAACTTTTGCCGCACCCCATTAATTTTGAACAAGAAGTTATAACATCGATATTACAGGGTAATCGTCATTGATGACGCCGCATGTCGCATTCGATTTCGACGAGGCATTCGGAGGCGTCATACAGTTGGAGATGCATGGTAATTTTTGGCGACTTGAGAATTGTTGGCGTCTCGACTAAACTCCAGTCCCAACGGGTATTTGACTCGACTCGACTCGAGTCACTGCGAGCAAATGACTCAACTCGAGTCCCTTATCAGATGACTCGACTCAACTCGAGTTGAAGGCTAATAACACTCGAGTCCTAAAACTGTGCGAAAATATTTTCGTGATGACTTACGGCACAAAGTTATTTTCATGTACTTCGTGTATACTTCGCGTTACCGTAAAGTTGTGGCCGCTTATCGCATAGACGGCCGTATCACTAAATTCCCGCCTCGTGATTTTATAATGTAACGCACAAACTACTGTCCTGGAACTACACTTTAAACGCATTTCCCAATTCTTGGTTTCATCATCGGCTTCGGGTGATTTCTTAAGCCCTTGATGGAACTCTGGCTAAATCTATGTCCCGCTTTCAAAAATTAATTATATTTCTATAAAATCAGAAACAGTTTCGACCGTTGCAATTCGGTTTTGACGTCAGCGTAAAATTATTCTGGACCCAAAGCCAAACCAGGGATAAAACCGAAGTTTCGCTTTGGTAGAAACGTCCATCAGAAGCTGTCTATTGGGTACCATGCAGCATATTTTGTCTTTGGATCTTCATAATAGACTGGTGCCTCGTGTTCCTTCTTCTATTCTGTTACTTATTAGATGGTGTTCATGTGTTATCAGTATAACTCAAATTGACTCGAGCATAAGTTTGACTCAACTCGACTAGACTCGACTCAACAACACACCGACTTGACTCGACTCGACCTTTTTGACCTAACAACTCGACTCGAGTCACTTCCTTTAAAATGACTCGACTCGACTTGAGTCACAACATTCAGTGACTCTGCGATACCAACTCGGTGCGGCCCAGGTTTTTGGTAACTCTTCACAGAGCGTTATAGCCAGACCTTCGGAGAAATCACGATCCGATAGTGAACTTGCATTGAACCTTGAAATGACAGTGGAAATGGGGGAGGTGAGAAATTAGTCACAGATGATACAGCTTTTCTTTTTATTGCCCACGTGAAAGTTGTCTAACTATCCATCGACTTGCTGTGTTTTCGTTTAACCGAAGCCTCTTGCGAAGGACTTGCAATTTTGATTGGCCCTGACAGTTCAGGCTCAGTTACGACTGCTGTCACAACACCGTCACACAAAAAACAGATCAAAACATTTCAGTTTCACTCATGTGCTACACAACCGAGGCCTGCGGCATGACTTTTCCTTGACGGGTGCAATCTAACCAAAAGACAACGACCACATTTTGCCCATCGCCCGCAGGTATTTCAGGCACTCTATGGGGAGTAAGATGTTGTTTTACGGCTCATAAAACGAAACCAGGTATACCCGTACCTCGATTTTATTAATACATTTTGTATTTACTAGGAAGAGGATTCGTGGTGTGATTTTCGACTTGCGAGGACATTTCTGCTCCTTTGGATACTGATTGAAACATTCCCTTGCGGATCACATGGGGTATTTCTGTGTGCATCATCACCACTCGACATTTTTTTCTTCCGTCTCCGAGGGAATGAGAATATTTCTCTCCCTGGATGTGGCTAGGGGATGAAGGTGTATTTTTTCCCCGTAGTTGAATAATTTCTCGGTAAGTGGAACGTTGACCGGTAAAATGAAGGCATTTTTTCGTCAGCAAAGGACAGAAACGGACCGGTTCTCTAGAATAGACCTCGGGGTAATCTTAGAGATTTTTCTCCCAGAATTGAAGCGATGAGGTAGGATTTAATATTCAACTGACAACCTTGTAAATTGGAAGCTAAGAGATTTGTCAGTCCGGATCCTTCGCAATTCGGCCCCGAACCCAAGGCATTTACGGAGATGTTGGAACATTTTGCAGCCGTAGACCCTGCATTATGGCCACGCGATTGTGTATGTTACTGATTGATTCCTCCACATCAGCCCGTGTAGGCTACATACTGCTCCATCTGATTGTGTCACATCGTGACACGTGCAAACGACGCCTGACACATGCCATCCGTTATCGTGATTGATAATGTATACATTTTGACCTTGTCCTAGTTGCTTGCCACTAAACTATTAAAGCCTGCCGGTTGCTGTCATTTGAAGGTTTGTCCTTTACCATATGGTATCAGAACCGACACTGGTCACATCTTTTTCCACAACGATGGTCGTGCTGATCAATACTTTTTATTCCGACCCAGCTAATATTTAGTCCAGTGATTATTAACTGTAGTTTACCAATAGAACTAGTTACTGGTGTGTCCTCGATCGATATGCGTGCAGTTACCGTGTAATTGGAAATTAAAAAGGTTTATTGTCCAATAAAACTTAAAGGGACATTATGGCCTGGAATGTACCCAATTGGGCTACAAAACGAGTTTTAAAAGAAATGATATTAAATAGAAAGAGCATTTAAAAGAACATTGTAGAATATAAACGTCCATGTAACCATCTTCAGGAACTGGGCATTTGAACGAATTGCAAGAACGAATTTCGGGGGTCACAATTATTTTGTGCCCGAAAACTCCGAGCTGTTCAGTGCTAGTAGTGTTCCAGCCGCAGAGTGATTTGCATTTTGCGGACGTGCAAGAAACAACATTTTGTGTATTTGTAATGTGTGTAATATGTACCACACACACGAGGTGTACGCTGCTTGAACAGACACGACTTGAAATGCGTATAGGTATGCCACAAGATGTCTGTCTCGTCTTTTAAACAACTGTTGTTTTTTTTCAGCTTTTCTCGGGAACGGTAATTAAGACATTGGGTTTGTTTCCTTTATACCAGACATTTGAAATAGGATAAGTAAACAATCCAAAACATGAAATTTTCGGGGATTTTAGGCCGCAATGCCCCTTTAATACTCTCTCTAATTCCACTTGAAAGGTCTACTACCTCACAGATACGAAAGGTCGGAACAGTTAAACTATTCGTTCTGCGTGCAAATCGCGTAACGACTTCGTAAAACAAGGCACGGCAAGCTTATTTAATAATGTTATCCCAGACGGTCCAAAATTCTATTCGATTTATTATATTCAGAATGACTTTAATGCAATTCTCTTTATGCATTTCTTGCAGACAATGAGCCGTAATTAGCCGAATCATTGGCGTTATTGGGGTAATCCTATACGAGAGCACTGCTCGGCTCACAAGTGACAGCCAGTCAGTCAGCCCGCCAGCCAGATAAAGAGAACACTGCCGTTGCTGGCTCTCTGACATCGGCCAAATTATAACGTCTACAGAATTATATGAGTTGATTCGAAAATGGTCCAAGTATAATGACAAACATCGCTATGCTGTAAATATTTCGAATTCTGATAAAGTAGTGGAGTAAGCAGTGGATATATTAACCGTTAACCATTGACGTAGGGGCTAACGCCAGCCTGCTGCAGCTGCTGACGGTAGCAAAACGCAGATTTGTTCTCGACTCGGCCATATTAAATTGAAAGCGAGGTAATCTCTTTATTTTTCGAACTACGAGTACGTAGAAATAAAAGCAATGAAATAACAGTTCTTTACAAATTAATACCAGTCTGCTCTGATGAATGACTTAAATTTGTGATTAAGCATACCTAATGTTAGCCACATCTAATTTTTTTTTATTAAAGTTTTAAAGTGAGGCTTGGGACGCACGCCAATCATAAAATAGTCGAGTCTGGCTCCATCCCATTCAACAGTTTACAGTTTAATAAATAGAGTCAGGGCACACGATCGAAAATGGCTTCTTCGTGAATAAGGTCTATTCCAACCTCGTTCCCATGGGTACGAGATCTTGCTGCGCCATGTTGTTTCCCGTCATGCCTTGCGCGATCTCAAGGCACGCGCCCATGGAGTCGAGGCTGGGCCTATTCCGTTTGAGGTCGTGTTTTCACGTTCCTCGCGTGGGAACTATAAAAGGAAGAGGATTTTGATATTATTACCGGGCTCAGACGGTCTGGCCTATGTCTGGAATGAACGGCTACCGTTGCAAAAGTGCATTAGTTTCCGGTGGGCTGGCTATAAAAAAAATATTAAAACCGTGCTCATGCATTACTTTAGCCAGGATTTAAAATTAATCGGTTTGATTCCCGGAGGAGATTAAACCGTGGGTGCGGAGTGACGTGGGGGCACGCACGGCCCGTCGTACAGGGATTAAAAGATGATCCCTTGTTGACAGGACAGGATATTAAGGACTCAGGCCGGATTAGCTAGGATCAACAAAGTAAACCGGATTGCCGGTAATTGTTGGCAGATGCGCCGATGTCAACCCACAGGATGGGTCAAAAATGTCGGAGGGGTTTAGTGAAATTCCGCTCGAAGATATCGTTATGATTTTGCACGATGTCTAGAGCTGCACAAAAATATTCCTGAATAAGTTTTCGTTTAATTGGACTTCCAATTTTCTCGTTTTAATCTACCAGTGGTTCGAGACCCAAATCTATTTCTAATTGTTACAAACATGAAGCAGTGACGAGACTATGGGAAAATTACCGTGGTATCACCCACGAAAAGTCTAAACAATCTGCTTCCCTTTCAGAACATCCCATGTTTTCGACACTGCAGTTCTCCTGAAAAGCGATGTGCTCCTTCGAAATTGGTGTGGAAGGATGGCCGTCCGGGCAGCGAGGCTCTTCTTTCTCTAAGTCAACTCATTAACGCAGGCCCTCCACCGGCACCGAGGTACAGTGTCTAATTTTTTATTCAGAACCAATATATCTGTTGACAGTAATGACGCCAGGGACCATCAACGCTCATGACTAATGACATGCGCTGCCGGCTAGCGGCTAACGACGGTGATCACCCTGACGACAATGACACAGGTTGCCGCGATGATGACGACAATGACAAGAGACTGTCATATTTGGTGTAACAGCCGATGCACCAAGAAAGACAATGGCAAAGTCAACAACAACATCATGTTCTCTGACAAGTGGCCAATCATGTATACCAGAAATTGAAGATTTCAGCTCAAACTTACTTTTGGTATCAAGCAGAGCGATTATAGTTGCGTCTTGTTAGACTTGCCTGTTGCCCAACACCCGGGTAGAAATTTCAAAATCTACACCAGTGTAAGTGTGAATGGTACGGCTTGCCGACCCATGTTCGTCGGGACCCGGTTCCGTTCACGGTGGACCGGTATTGATTACAACACATGTAGGTGAGAAGATAGTGTGAAAGGGCCTTCTGATGTAACAGTTAGATATATCAGAGTTGGGGGGGGGGGAGGGGGTTGTGAGCTGGTTTGACGGGGCTCTCTAACTCGCGGTGATCTATCGTCGGTGACGCAGTAGCAGCTACACGGAGGCTCGTTTATACGCACGTATGTCATTTGTTGCCGGGGTAATCGGAGGCCGATAGACAATGTGTTTAGGATGCAACGGGGGCCGCTCTTCCCGACTCCGTAACTATGCTAAGGAAACGAGGCTGGTTACGTTGATTACCATCCGTCTTGTTTACCATCAGTTGACTCGCCGAGTCCATAGCTTCGAGAGAGAGTGAGAGAGAAAAAAGAAGACATCTCGCAGAGGGACTTTACTATTGGCGCAAATTTGTACCGCCGAATGTTGAATCGTGATTTCAATCATGCTGATTTTTGTTGTCGGTGCTGATCTATCTGATTGTTAATACTCAAAATGTGGAAAGTACCTGGGTTCATAATTGATGATAAAAATAGTAATCCGTATAGTGAGTGGCCACAGAATCGGATGTATCTGTCTGATGCTTTCCATCACTGTGAACCAGATCGGTGTTTTTGACCGTACTACATACGATTATTATTATTATTGAATAATCGATAATTGTTTCCCCAACGGCTATTGTTTAATTCCTGAATCTTTAATATCGATCAGAGGCTATCATACCTACAATTGTGATGGTCAACAAATAGCGCTAAAAGCGCTGCAATAAGACCTTATGCATTGTTGCCGTTCTTTGTGCATGCAGTGCTATTTTGTTTACCATATCTGATATCGCACAGAATTGCGTATGGACAAACTGGTTTTTGACCATCCTTCTTTAAACCGTCGCCATTTCTTAATTGAGGCTTTTTCTTCAGCACCGTTTTCACCATGTACCACGAAGATGCTGTAGTTAAGGAACATCTTAAGACAAACTTAACATGTTTCCCTAATGTTGAGACATCATGCGTCTGAAGAATGTAAACTTTTATGGGGGACCACTCTGTATTTTGAAAGTGTAAGAGAACCTCGCGGTGTTTGGTATCTTTCTTTCTTTCGTTCTAGCCTATTTCGCTCCACGTCCTGCAGGAGGAAAGCCTCTTCACCAATTTTCCATCTCACTCTTGCAATGAAATTATATGTTTTTAGTTCATCCCTCCATCTTCTGTTTTGTCTCCCTCTTTTTCTGGTTTGGTTTCTTGGAGTCCAATTGGTGGTTTCGCATGTCCACCGTTTGTCATACCTCCTTGCCAGGTGACCTGCCCACCTCATTTGTCACCCTGTCCTTCTTTTGTACCCATATCGTTATTCTTTCCATAGTCTTCGCTGTAACCCTTAGTTTTTCTCTAGACGTTTGGTGGTAGACAATGTCTCGGCACCATATAATATCACAGGTAAGATGCACTGAGAACACCAGCCTTTTCAGGGATATGGGAAGTCTCGAAAGATGTAGGGATATAGGAAGTCTCGAAAGATGTAGCTGAGTATGCTAATTTTCACCCAACCTTACAGGATTCTTCTCATTATTTCCTCCCTAGTTTCATAGTTGAGGGTGATCTTCTTTCTTAGATAGATGTAATGGTGTACCGTCTCAAAATCTTTTCCCTGAACTGCTATTTTGATGGTTTGACTATTGCTACTCATCATGACCTTTGTTTTCTTGATGTTCATGTTAAGGTCTGCCTTACTACTTTCGTCTGCAAGCTCCTGAATCATTCCCTGGAGTTCCTCTGGGTCGGGTGTGAATGAAAAAGAGAATATCATCGGCAAATCTGAGATGGGTGAGGTGTTCCCGGTGCACCAAGATCCCTTTATCACTCCATTTGATGTTCTTGAAAACTTCTTCCAGGGCTGCTGTAAAAAGCTTCAGTGATACTAGATCACCTTGTCTGACATGCTATGCACCCCTCAGTGTCTCAATCGAGTCGGCGATAGTATCGTCTACATGATCTCTTGCCGTGGGCTCATTGTAAATTGCTTTGATGATTTTCATGTACTTCCTATTATCATCTTGGTGCCATAGTCCTTTAATCCTTTACGGAAGTCAAAACCCCCTCCAAATTCAAGATCAGCCAATGCCAAGAAGATATAACTAGAGTATATAAACACTCTGGCCAAAAGACGAATATTTGCTGTGTGTGTGTATCCACGGGGATTTTCATGATGGAGCTGCACATGTCGTCCGGAACGTTTAGATTTGATCGGAACGAATATTAAAAAAATAAAGATGAAAAAGTGCACACAAGTACGTTGCCTTCTGTGCGCCGAGAACGAGTGTGCACCTCCTTGAATGTGTCATGGCTTCGAGGGGGGTGTATATATCACTCGTAATCACAGTATGGGGAATCCGGATGGAGCGTCCTTGCAATCAGCCCGGATGAATACTGGAGCATACCGCGGGATTTACTGCCCCGCTTATTCCATGGAGGGCGTACGTACGGGGTGGGCTTAAGGACCGTGGCTTTGGTATGCCGCGCGTTTCTCGGTCAAGTTTAAGCTTGGTTTTTAAGGTCACATCGGAATTCCAATTCACATGGAAACAGATTTGATCAGTGTCACACTGTGCTCACATAAATTGACATTACATGGAGCTGCTGTTGCTGCTGTTGCAAAAGTTCAACATCAAAGTGTACATCTTGCTTTAATACTTTATCACTTTGAAAGCTTCTGAAAGTATGCCAAAACAGGTTTGTACGAGAGGATATATAACTGTGGGGGTGTGTCCTGGTTAGGGATTGTGACTCATGATCAGAGGGTCAGGGGTTCGAATCCAGCTACTGGTCATATGTTGTGTCCTTAGGCAAGCCACTTCACCCAATCTTGCCTCTCTCCAGCCAGGAGCATACATGGGTACCGGCTTTAGATGGGGAGTAACCTGCAATGGACTAGCATCCCATCCAGGGAGTAGAAATATTACCAGTCGTTTCGTGCTACTGAAACCGGAGATAAACGCCGGCCTGATGGGCCACATTGGCTCGTGACTTATGTGGCGGTACTCGTACAAAGGAAACAATGGTACCCCACAAGTCGGTCTTTGTCTGACCGTACCCCACAGGGGAAATTCTAAAGAAGAGGGATAAAAAGGGAACAATTCATGCAAGTACCCCATAAACTCCATCTGTAAGGTTGGCCGGGCCGTGACCGCGTTAGGCCAAAACCGCCAAACTCACTGGTTTGAATTTTAACGAGTTTTTAGAGGGGTTATGATCGAGAATAAGATTTATGATATATTTGCACTAAGTTTAGTCGGGCACCATTTGCAGTCATCAGCCGACATTTGGCCTTATGGGTAAGTTTTTATTGTACGACAAATAAGGACTGAGTTATATCCACACAGTGTCTTCGCTCCCTATAGTGCCATGAGACAACTCGTGTGTAGTCCCCACAACTACGGAACAAATAGGTGTGTGTCAGTTTGTTTCTGCATTCAATAGGGGACGTGGAACAACAGAAGACAAAAGGGTCCAGAATTTCCGAACGCCCTCAATTGACGATCGTGTACAAAACATATGGGAGGTCTTTCTAAAAAGTTTGAGTACAAAAACAAGAGGGACAATAGGGGGTCCGCGATTGCAGGCAAATACACACTTGTGTGGGTGAACGGATGCGTGTGTCTTTACTTGGTCTCCTCTTCTCCGTTTTGCTGCTTTGCACGTGCGTGGCACGGTTTTACCCTAGTTTTACTTTTGTTCAATACGTATCGCTGTGAAGCATATAGCGACTACTTTGACATACGACGTTTGTTTAAAGCATTTCCTACAAAGGCAAAAACTCCATCATAGATGAGGAAATTGTGCCACTCCACCATAGGCTGACATCATCAATTGACCGATGTACGTTATAACCAGTGTGACGTACAGCGACTGCGTGTCTGTAGAAACACACGCAGGAGTAAAACGATTTTGCGGACTCGGCATTGTGTTCTTTTCGAAACGTTCGTTCCTCTGTCTCATCTCGCTCTCAAACACGACAGCTGGATCATCTAACAAAGAGGACGGAACCCGAAGAAGCCTCCGTCGAGAAAGGAGAAATCCCAACCGGAGTGGAGAGACAACGCGGCACCGCTTCCCTTCGGGATTTCTGACATCTGTCCGGGGAAAACAGAGCGGTTGTGTCCCGGGAGGCTACACGCGCCCAACGCAGCAGCTAGCACCACTTGAACCCCTCCGCAGAGGTTAAGCATCGGTAATCATATCGGTGACACTATATCTTCATCTTCGTGCCAGTCTTTTTACATCATGCCAGCATCTCTGTCACATAAGCGATCTATTAAATGTGGAGACGAAGAGCACCAGTTGATGTCCCAAGGCACTGTGCCGACTTCACTCGCGTAAAACACTAGACACGAGCGAAGACTGAACCAGAAATCAAGCGGGTTTTCACCCTTTTCTTTCTCTATGTACGCCGGTACGCCGCTGGCGGTTTGGCGGTTCCTTAACAGACGAGGCACCGCTTTGGTAGGGCATTGAACGGCGCTGACGTCGCTATAAGTGGCCTGCCTGCAATTCGCCGGCTTTACACTTGAGACTTTGGATGGAATAGCCATCTCTTGTATTTGCTTAGTTTTTCATCTAGTCTTTTCATTTTGACAGGGAGCAAATCTGATTTCTATACCACTGCCCGCTTGATGACACAGACAGGCACGTTGGACTTGCAAATAGTTTTCTAACCGTGGCGCTGTTGTGCGATCAGATTGATCTTGGTCCTTGAAGTTGTTTGCTTGTGTTTGCTATTTATGGTCAAGAAATGTCTTAATCATAGACCATCAGTCTGTGGTGGGAATACCGTGGCAAGTACCACCTGCGTGATATTCAATAAGGAGCACGCCCGATATTGCATCAGATTCCATGTCTAAAACAAATGTGCGGTCCACAGCTCTCTTGGGGAGGTTTGACATCTTGGCTTCAAGATGTCAGTGATCTGGAGCAACCCAGTTAATTTAAATAAGGAAGGGCGCTGCAAGATTGTCCAGCAACCTTTTGAGTCATCACCCCGTGATGGGAGGAGCAAGCATCTGCCTCCCCCTCCCGACCGTCATCGGAATGTCAATGCCAGCTGGTCTCCACGGTCCACCGTTCCACTGCCCAGCTAAGTGGAACCGGGCATGACACCGAATTCCGCAGATGTTTTTGCTCGGTCGTAACTGCGCCAAGTGCGATATTCGGTTTGAAAGCGTCTTCGTCGTTCCGCATCCAACAACTCAATCTGGACTTCATCAGAACCCTCCAGACGCGTCTATCAATTTTGCACTAATCAGGCTTTGGGCCGTCGGCCCCAGATCTCCAAATACCAAGCTATAAGGTTCGATGTGTTATCACGGTGCGAGGGCGTACCTGGCATTGATAGTCCATTTATCGTCACTTAACGGCCATGGGTATCCGTATCACTGTCACATGTGAAGTGAAGATCAGTGAAGTGAAGATCACTTCACGTTTGGTTGCCACTGCAAGGACATTGAGGTGATAAGAGAACCTTGGCCTTAAAACCACAGCCCTCCGAAAAAATAGTCCAAGCATGATCTGTTCATCTCGCAGATGTTTTGCTCGTTCTTAACTAAGCGTATAGAGGTGTGCCAATTTAATAACCATTTTTTTCGCAAGTGACAAGCCGCTCTGGCCTTGAAATCCCCGAACCAAGATTTTATGTTTTGGATGGTTTACTTATCCTATTTTTCAAAGGGTCCGGTTGAAAGGAAACTAACCTAACGTCTTACCATTCCCGAGAAAAGATAAAAAAATAAAACCCCGGTTGTTTACATCGGACGCGGCGGACATTTGGGTGGAATGGGTGGCTTGTGCGTAAAGCGCTCGCCTCTCACCAAGGTGACCACGGTTCGAATCCTGGCCGCGGATCGCATGTGAGTAGAGTTGTGCGTTGGTTCTCTCCTGTGCCACGAGGGTTTTTTTTTTTTTTCCCTCCCCTCCTCCCCTCCGAAAAAATCAAACACTCGACGATTCAGCTCTGTGCTGGTCATATATGGGTCGATGTGGCCGGCAGCCATAGGCGCCTTTACGTGCCAGCGGCCCGACCACGTTGTAGCCGCGTCCTTCGCAATTCAGCATACCAGCTGCGAGTAAGAATGATTAGCCTCCCAAATTATTATTATTATTATATTATTATTATTTTTACATTTTTGTGGCATACGCATACGTATTTCCAGCCGTGTCCATTCAATGTACGGTAGGGTTGTGTGTGTGTCACGTATTCATACACACAGCACCAAAACAAAAATGTTTCTCGCACGTCCGCAGAATGCGATGCACTAGTGGATCATGTGCAGCAGGATTCACGACTAGCATCCAACAGCTCGATTTTTGAGAGTCAAAATTTGACCCCTCCCCACGATATGCGATAACGATAACTGGATATTCTTGCGAAAACGCAAGAATGAAACAAAACAAAACAAACAAAAAACGCCCAGTTTCTAAAGGATGGTTGTGTGGACGTTTATATCCTACTTTATAGTGCTCTTTCTAAATTAACATCATCTCGTTTGAAGCGCGTTTTATAGCCCAACTGGGCGCATTCCGTATTGGCCCTTTAACTCAATGCAGACGCACCCATACAGATCAAGACACGAAGCGTTACAGCTTGGTGCATGCTGCTTCTTACGCACACAGATATATAGCTATATATTATAGGGCTATAAAGCTTGATACCATTATGGAGCAAGGAAATAGTTCGAATTTCCACTCGTTATCGGTTAGAGGTCATGGGTAGAAGTATCTATCCACAAACGTACAAAAAATCTAAATGGTCGTCGACGTTTACATTTTCGCCACTGTCTAGGTGCCACTCATCTGATAGTGTCTTTTTCAGCTGTCTTTTTTTCAGCTGTCATGGAACGATTGACGTGATATTCTTGGCCGAGCGCTAAGTTACAATAACAATCATCAAGAAATAGTATAAATTTGTTTCGATCTCGCCAAAAGGAATGCTATTTTTTTGTACTTCCCTCACAATACAGCCTGAAAGTACGCCATCTTGCCTTTTCGAGGGGCCCGGAAGCTCGCCACCAGGGGTCAACTTTCAAGCTCTACACTTCCCTTTCCATACTTAACCTCTGATAAGAATGACTATGTAGTTTTCATCCCTCCAAATCTGTTTACTTCAACAACAACAAAAGCACTGTGTTTCGGGTAACATGTCTTGGACAAACAAGGAGTATAACAAAGACGCCCGTCCTTGCATAAAAACAAATCTTCCACTTTACTGACTGATCTTTTTGTCTCGAACTATATTTAACCGGAGATCCTTCACCCACGAACTGTTTAAAGCATACGTGTAGCAAATCAAGCTGCTCGCGTCAAGCGTAGGGTAATGTAACTCATATTTTGATACCCGACCGCATTAATTTTTTTCTGCAGGCTATTATACTCATTGATCGTAAGCACGCCTAAGCATGCGTGTAACATATCAAGTGAATGATAGATCACATGATTTTGAAGTATTACCTCAGATATTCATAAGATGGAATTTTTGCGTCGGGGTGATATCAATCAATTTAGGTTTTGCCCTTCAAAAAATTCCATCTTACAAATAGTTATGTGGTACCCGCTGCTATGTACATCAGATTCGAACCAGCCAACCGATCCCGTCACGCTGTAACGTCCATGCAGGGCGTTCACATTGCGGTGTTGAAATTCTTAAAAATGTAACAAAACGCCATGAAGGCGCAGGATTCATGGCGCCAGTGGCTTGCAACGCGCGTCTCTGTGAAGTCCACCGAAAGTCTAAGACGTCCGTGTGACATTCTAAAGCGTCCTTGCGGCGTTCTCCATGAGTTCCATTGAAGACAAATGAGAGGTCTGTGCGACGTCCACTGCGTCCTCGCTGCGTCCTCATGGTGTCCAATAAGTTCGTACGACGTTCGTGTAGTCCTTATCGCGCGCTTGATGCGACCTTAAAACGTACGTGTGACTTTAGCAGCCAGAAGCGCGGCGTGTATACTCGGGGCAAAAACGGGCGATAGTCATTGAGTCTACACATTTTGAACGGCATGGACGCAGGAGACGCAGAGGAGACGTGCAGTCCTGATGCATGCACATCCGTGGAGTTCTGACGACGTCGCTCCCGTCGGCCTGCGCGTTGCCAGTACGTCACGACCGTTCGCAAGGAGTTCGCGCAGATATCTTACCGCGTTCTGGTCAAAACGCCGAGGCGCGGCGTTTGTTTTGTGCATGTCCAAAACGAACGTGGCAGTTTGGCGTTCAGCGAAGTCCGTAGAGTCCCTCTGAAGTCCTCAACTAGTATCAATGAGTCCCCACGCCGTCATCTGCGTTCCCACCGCGTTTTTGTCAATTTTCTTGGTTGCAGTACGAACCAGAACGTGACAGTGTGACAGGCCCTTTAGCTCGGTGGTCGAGTGGTAAGACGTCTGTACTAGAAAGCAGGAGGTCGTGGGTTCGAGTCCCACCCAACTTGCCCAAGTGATCTTTTCCAACTTTCACTTGGGAGGTAACACACTGAGTATACAGTGTTTATACGTTGGAGAAGGGCAAAACCTAATTTGATTTACTTCAGATAGTTTATATTCCACGGCGAATAGCGTGGCTTCACTGTGGCGTGCTACGCTTAATGCTGTAGGTTGCGGGTTCGAATCCCCAACATTTTATATTATCATGTTTCCCCCGAAAGTGGATTTTCTTTCCTAAATTGTGTTAAATCAAATCCTACTGATCGATCAAATGAATTTCACCTTTTCCTTCTCATTCATGGCTTTGGAGAATTTCTTTTTAAAGAAAAGTTAAGTCCGAGAACCATTCCGGTAGCAACTGACGCACGTGCATTATGGACATTGACTATACTTGGTTGCCAAAAAAAAAATGCTACCCGGCATTTTACTCTAAGTAATAGAACTATTAATTGTCAGTTCCGACTTGTACTGTCAGTTTACATGAATTGTAGTCGGTTTCGGCCGATAGGCCTGGCCGAACCACTGCGACCGGACGGCGGGATGGATCTTAATTGATTGACTCGGTAATAAATCTATACAGGCGGCGGTATCGGGTAGATTACGTGGGCACGACACGGGCCGTCGGCCGCGGTTTTGAGTTGCCTTATGAGTCGACCGCAACTAAGTCGGAGCTCTGAGTGACTTCAACAGGATTACTAATAAGTAATGTCACTTCCCATCATTAAAAACAGGCTCTCCAGGTAAAGCGGTCGTCACAGTGAGCAAAACAATAATTTGGAGGGAAAATCCTTATAACTTTCCTTTCTGATACCTCTCGGTAACTTGCCGAGGCGTCTGCTGCGTTCAGTGAGGACAGTAAAAATCCCTACATATATCATACTGCAATGGATTCACGCGTTAGAAATCAAATAGTCGTGTACCTTAATTCCCCTGCGCAAGCTTGTTGTGACGGCAGCGGGTGTTAGGAGATAGGTGGCGGGTTAATGGAGCGTGTGCACAGCAGGCTTGGCGAGATCAGAGGCCGGCTGAAATTGAGTCTGATCGGCCCGAGTTAGCCCCCGCTTGGCCGGTGCCATTTTGTTCTATTCTCCGTGGTCTAGATTTTCGCACGGGAGTTGTTCGATACACCTGTAATGTTCTCACCTGCCGAATATGACCTTTTAAGTTTGGCTTCATACCTTAAGCGAAGACAATTTCAACTTTTGATATCGTCTGGTCGCCTTTTCCCCGGTGGACGACCCGATGCATGCAGCGTGCTTGCTTTTTAATCTTTTAGTGTGGGCGTCATATCTTACGACTGATACCAGAGGGATTGTATTGATATCGTTATGTAGTAGAGTCGCACATTAAATTGTTCTGTTCAATATTATAGGGTGTGGGATGCGTCTAGTCTCTCTCTCCAGGTGTTAATCTAGATAAAAACGGTTATACCAGATCAGACTCTTTCAGTCTCGAACTAGGTTATGTGGTCATGATTGCGTGGGAGAAACATCTCCAAATAATGCAATGCGAGCAGTTATTACATCTGTTCTCGCTGTTTGGATCAGCAAATCCAAAATCATGTTTCAAATCAATGTTTATGCTTATTGTTGTTGTTAGGGTTGTTTTATTTTAGTTAAATATTTAGGCCTAAATATTTTAAAAAGATAGTCATAAAGTACATGTCATTACTGTGCAAATTTCACGTCATTTGCATACTCTGTTTCCAAGTTACGTCTATTTTAACATGAGGATCACAAAATGTAGCTGTCCACCACTGATCATTCACCGTTCTACCAACTGATGAATACCCATTAAATGCAATGAAACATGAACGTTTTCCAACCACTTCGATAAATGGAGAACTTTCAAAGGAAAAACGTACCAAAACCGCCATTAATGTTTCAGACAAAAGAAGTTGACTCGTTCCTCGTATTCAAAACACACAATTTGACAGTAAAAATAATGTTTCTGTCTCGATTCTAACGATTAAAATCTCATTTGTATTTGAATGCTTGTGTGCAGCTGTAATTCTTACGCAGCTCAATAGCCTCTAATGACATTCCATGGACAGCTACAAAAGTTGGTTCTTTTAGTAAAACGTGCATAACTTCGGATAGCATTGATCAATTTCAGTAATTTTTCTTTAGATGAGCGGAAGAAGATACCCTTAAGATATACTTCATTGATTTTTAAAACTTGATTGCTTTTTCAAGAAAAAAAAAATTAATTCGGGTCACTTTCTTTTTAACTCACCCTGCAGAGCAGAACCCGTAGATGAGTCTAAAGTCTATACAGCAGTCTATCGATAAACGTCTACCAAGGTTCTCTTTGGACTTCATTGGTAGACATGACAGACAGATTAGTATATTCTCTCAACGGATGTTGCAATGCCTTATGGGCTTTAAAAAGCAAAGAATTGTGTACTAATCGAATGGGTGGGTTCAATACATCCGAAATCATATGTGTTTGCACGTTTTGTTACTGTGAGTTGAAAATATTAAATTAACTCCAATGGAGTCAGTGTTTTGTGCGCAGAAATATCCGTTTTGAAATTATTCGGGAGAGCTATATGTAGCCCCTAGATGTATCCTAGGATAAACACTCCATGAATTCTTCATGCAACACGTACTCGCATCTGGGGCTTCAAGTAAACACTATACTGTTTGTATACGACACAACAAATGAACAGCGAGTAGATTATATAGACGCACAACCGGCGACGACTAGGTTTTAATTTATTGGCCGTGTATCGCACCCTCGAGCTCTATGATTTACGGTTAATTATGAGACGCGAATCTTTATCAGGAGCTATAACGGAGCACGGAGCGCACATGCAGCTAGCAGCCGCATTGGATTCAGCAGTGCACCGTATTAACTTCGCAAGGCTCAATTAAGTGCCGATTCCTCGTCCCAGACTAACATTCCGTTGACCTGTGGAATTTTTTTTTTTCACCGCTGGCTCTGCTTAATACGAGTTGCTCTTGATGTTCACACCAGAGACCGATTTTGCAAGAAAGTATTTGGAAAATAATTGGAAGATACGATTCACATGAAAAAGGCAGAAAAGCTCTTTAGAATCAATATTTTTTCAAGACCCCTTAACATCCCTCAAAATGACGGAGCTTGATTTCTCCCTGATCAAATCAGCCAAGCTGAAGGCCTATTTTGTTTTCAGACATATCAAATACATGCGTTTATAAAATCATCACATCTCGGGCAAAAGAAAAATTGCCACAATCACTCACCGTCACCATTTTAGGCTCTCTCGGTCGATTTTATTGCGGCATTAATTCGTTTTAGAAGTGTTAACGACTCAAGTAAACAATAATCCAACGGCCTTTTCCCCCCTATTTTGGCAGGTGCCGCTTAAGAAAACAAGTGCAGATCGGAGGGCCACATTTTTATTGAGTTTTTAAAAGCCAAATTTAATAGACAACATGAGAAAGAAAGAAAAAAAAGTGTTACCGAATGTGGGTAGCCAGCTGTCAGTTTAAATGGGGAATTTATGGAATAAGCAGAGACAGAATGCTTGTCACATAAATTGCTTGATGGACGATGCAAAATGTTAAATGGCACACTCGAATAATTCGGCAGCCATAACAGCGGCATGCATCAACATTTGGGATAGCGGACTTTGTTCCAAGATCGTACATTGCCGTTTGATCTTAGCCGCCGCAGAACGATTTGCGGTGATCTGTGTATACAGGTTAGATAGGAGTCAATGACATTCTGTATCTTCTTTCCTGGATGAGCCCCAGATGAGCCTCTTCGTTGTAAAAAAAATCATCCGGAAAGCAAGTTAGTGAAACTAGACCGGCGATGGCTAAAAGCCATACGGTACGTTTTGAGACAAAGGCCTGTCTTTAATTACTAACTTCAGGTAATAACTTGCCTGAGCTTTCTTTAAAAAACCCAACAACAACAACTCTGACGCACTCTTAATGCCCACCGAGCATTATATTGAATAAACAATTTCGAGATTTACGGAAGCTTCTTAATGGATGAATGAATTAAAACAAAAATTGGTCACCAACAGCGACACCGACGTACGTCAGCTACTTGCATGATGCGCTGACGACAGACGTAGTCGCACCTCTGAGAGACGGTTTTGGAAGCGGCTGAGAATGGACCGGTGGCCAAAGCCTACGTGCGCATAAAAAAGCTGTGTATTTTAACGCCAGGAGTGTGAATTTCTCATCGGAACCTGATGAGCACATTACAGCGGCAGGACCGAAGTTCTTTTTTTTGTAAAATGCCATGGACAGCATTTCACGTGGCTTTTTTTAACTAATATTGTCTGGTTTGCAATTAGGCCTATCTATAGTCTCCGAACTGACAACATGTCTCAAAAACAAATCTCGAGTGTCTAAATTCGCGACAACATTCATTCCCAGATGGGTACATGTTAGATTGGATCACGCCTGCGCAAGGCCACAGCTAGCTACAGGTTGAAAGCATATTTGCCTTTATAGTGCCTGCGCATGTTTGCATAACCTGCAAAAATGGACTTTTCAATGCGACTGGGGACATGATCGGATAATCGCGTGCAGTCCCATATACATTTCGCTGATTGAAGTCGGGTAATTCTGGCGTGACGCATATCGAGCCGTCACATCTCGTCCGCTGGGGAATTGTTCAAGCATTTCCATGTACGTATTTTCTGACGGACCACTTCGAGCTTTGACTGTCCTTTGGTTGTTTTGCAGATCTCCCAATAGCGGGTCGGTAAACAAACAAACTCTATTTAACCCCGGACGCGGCGGACATGTTTGTGCGTTGAGTGCGTTGCTCCTTCGAAGTGCTTGGGTAGGCCTACAGGCCTACCGGGAGGCGATGCTGGGATTATGTAGTTCCAATGTATAATGCATAGGATTGTGACATCTGTGCCTTATTACCAGTAACAATCTCACATTGCATATACCCTGTAGTCACGTACCGAAAACGAAGTTTTTGATAAAGGGTAGGTCTAAACTGGGTCATTTTACATCTGGGTATCATACATTATACGTTAGGTTTGGTTATTTACGAGTACGAGAATTTCCACAATCATGAGTAAATTTCGGTTCCTTGCTATCAAACTATAGGCATTAAAGAAACGCAGAAGCCTCCCAGTAGAAAACTGGTTCTTTTCCTGCTTGTAGCTCTTAAACAAGTCACGTGATTGTGCCATGTAGCCTAATTTCTTGAAGGAGTAGTGTTTTGAGTTATAAATAAATCAGGTTGTTGACCCCAGTGACCCCATGATGACCTTTGACCCCAGTTTGGTCATGTGACATGTTGGGCCGGGCTACTGATACTTTTGACAAAGTTTGGTTGAAATCGGTCAAAACATGTAGAACAATAGACAATGTCAACGTTTGTCACTAACTAACTAACTAACGGACTAACGGAGAGACACGATGATTTGTTGAGTTGCTATCCCGCAGCTAAAATAAATGAAATCCTTACCGATGAACATTTCTAAGAGTACGAGTGCGAGTACGAGTACTTTGTCATGAGTACGAGTGCAAGTACGAGTACCAACAACTTGTAGGCCTACTCGAGTACGAGTATACGGGTACTACAACTCCGGTGCACGGCACAATTGGCAGCAAAAGAAAAGAAAAATGCCCCTCTTGAACTTTACACTGTCAATTTGTGATGGAAATGTAACGATTATTTGTCAACGCAAATGGAGACAATCGAATTCCTAAAAAGCAAAAGTGAGTCCCTCGCGAGATCTTGTATGTATGGAAAAGCCTAACTTTATTAAGCCTTCAGTCATGACACGACATGTCGATGCTAATACCATGGAAAACACCTTAACGACGGTCCTTTTAAAAAGCAAATAAGATTCTGATGGTCCCCCGCCTGCAATTTGCATTCAAATGAAGTACGTCGAGACTATATTAGAAGTGTGGACGCACACGAAGATAAGCTGCTGAAACTTTGGATTTCGAAACAAAGTTTGAAAATAAAAGTTATTGGAAACAGTTTAAGCTCGTCCTGGCATCAGGGTAGTAACTGCAAGTATTTGTGGATGACAGACATTCCAATGCACATCTCTGGCTGCATGTATACCTACATGATCGCGCGGGAGTGTCGCACACCGGCCACGATTATCGCGTGGCCGGACCAGGCAATACAAAACGCGTGATTCAAAAATTAATACTACGTTTATAGCCGAAACGTCACTAGATATGAATATTTTTTAGAATTTCGCGCGCTAATAAAAACCATTTTTAAAACTGTAGAAGGGCCTGCAAATGCAAACAAGCAATATAATTTGTTATAGGACATTACATTCTTTTAATAATCGTTCGAAAGAAAATCTAATTTTTTAAAAAGCACGTATATACCACCTTTAACGTATAGCAGTGACTCTTGCAGACACTATGTCCAGAGACTATAATATCTTACATCTCGCTTCTATTCTTTATCACATAAATAAATGCATGGGGGTTCAATGTCCATTGTTCGCAGGAATACTGTTTAATAAACAGTTGATACACGGCCAAACGAAAACTCTGAATTATTGGCCTAGTTTTGGAATGAATCCAAGCGGTGTCACACGGACTATTTTGCATGTTTCACTAATACTTTGACACCAGTTCGCATATGTTATCGTGTGACACTCATGCTTATTTATAATTATGTCTCCATGATACATTATTCCCAGCCGCAGGTGCACAACCTGAAAATGCAATATTGTTTACAATATTGAGCAAGATATGGGAACCACGTCAAGACTTCTAAATGTCGTTGAATAAAATATAAAAATAATTATAATAATAATAATAATTATATAGGAGTAATTTAAATTTCAAGAAAAAAAGCGTCAATTTTCCTGCATGTTTCAAGTTATCTGTAAATGCGGATCGATGTATTGCATTAAAGGGGCATTACGGCCTGAACTCCCCGAAAATATCATGTTTTGGATTGTCTACTTATCCTACTTCAAAGGTCTGGTAGAAGGGAAATAAAACTAATGTCTATATACCATTCCCGAGAAAAGACAAAAAACACCCGGTTGTTTTAATCGGACGCGATAGACATTTTGTGGAATATATCCCATACGTATTTCAAGTCGTGATATTCAGCGTACATGTTGTGTGTGTGGTACATAACACACACATTGCCAATACGCAAATATTGTTTATCACACGTCCGCAAAATGCGAAAATCAATTCTGTGAAAATCAACCTTATGGCCGCCACAAAAAAAATTTTCATAAATATTGATCTATGTACGAGTACACCGAGTTGCACAAGTCCGCAATGTATTTTAGATTTTCGGAGCGAAATGTCAGTTTTGAGCACGATATTTATCTTTCACGTTTGATTTATCAGTTTCCATAAATTGATATGCTAGTAACAATTTTACAAAGGCGTTTTCTCGGGAGTAATTTTCTGTATAAAAATAATTGCAAATTCTAGAATGTTTGCACATTATTTTCCCTATTCAAGGGTTCCGGAAGTGCGCCACCAGGGGTGAACGTTCAGCCTGCTGGCTCTACTGTCAGCATATGCCCACGTGGTTGTAATGGACGAAGAAAGCCAATTTTCAGTCAAGTTTACGTCTGTTGCGCGCGCGTGGCCGTTGTCCAACGATTTTGGAATGGCCTATCAAGTTGCGTTAACTTCCGGTTTCAGCGGTTCCAATGCTGTTTAATGTGCAGTGGGCGTGGTTTAAACTGAAGAGGCGTCACACTAACGAACCGAATAGGCCCGAATACCCAAAGGACTGAACACGGGTAGATACGTGAATGCAGTATCAGCTTTATTACGACCCACTCAGTCCACGCCCATTATTTTGCACTTGTCAAGCTGTTCTGCTTCATAAAAGTGGTCGTCGTTTTCGCTTCATGAGTTTCATGTATTGTCACGTACATGTACTTCGTGGCTGGCCGGCTTGGCTGGTGGAACCCGCCCTACACCACACCCGACCCCTGTCAAACGAGAGCTCAATACGTCGTGTTTGATACGCATTGTGAATACGTGACGGGGATGTATGACGTGATACCCCGCGTTGGCTTTGAAAAGCAAATACCACGAACGGGAGACGATACTTGCGAGAGTAAAGATCGCGTGGACGTGGCGAATGCCGTTGCTCCGTATTCCTTGGCGCAGAGTTGTATTTACTCTATCATTAGCAGTCCATTAAGGCGAAATTGAAGTTCAAGTGATGGCTTCACAGCCCAAATAAATACGGTCAACTGTATACAGGAACGCCTTTAAAGGGCGCTTGTAATAGATTTCTGAAAAATAATGCGGCATTTGTTTCCCTGTTCCTTTGTTTTCAATCTCCGTTCGTACAGGTTGAGTATTAAAAAAACAACGGAACCCAAACCTCAAAAAAAAAAATTCATATTTTAAAAAAATATGTAGCACCTACAATAAAAATGACTGGAAAGCCAATTTCTTAAACTACTTTAAGATGAAAAAAAAAATACTCAAATTGCTCAATCCGTTCAAAGTGTATCACCATTTGAAGCCTAAAACCTCTTTCGTCCAAAAATGCAATTTCAAAACTCGTCGTCACAATATGTCTTCAAACATCACCAGCGATAAAACCTCAGTTTAAAAGTTAAAAATATTCAACAAAGTCCTTTTGATGGCCCGTCTTTAAAAAAAAGTGGATTTTATAAATATTATTTGCCTAAGCAGGGTTGTTTATAAAGATATTGTGTACTACAGTTGCTGACAGTAATGTTGTTGTTGCACCAAGTATTTTGTGTCATTTTATTTGTTGTTCTAACCAGTCAGAACGCACAATAAATTGTGGGTTGTTGAAATTGGCTTTCCAATAGTTGTTGAAATTGGCTTTCCAGTCATTATTTTTGGTACTACATATTTTTTTTGTCTCACCCTGTATATGCAATGTCAAGCTGGTCGGTGATATTTCTTTGTGTTAATTTTGAACTCGACAGCCAGTCAAAATGGGCAAACTACGTGCACTTTTTGTTTCAAAATGATCTACAGTGAAGTCTGGATTGGTGAGTGTGCGTATTAAGTGACATCACAGCAACAGCGCCCTCGGTTGTCAGGACATAAATAGTGGAAACGGTGCACTTAAAATTAATCAACCATGGATTCTCGATTTTTTGGGGTTCAGAGCAAAAATATGGTCCTTCTCCAAAAATAGCTGTAATTGTCAAATCCAATTCCCTGAGCATTTAACCATTCCAATGTTTTTCTTCCTACATATGTCCGGTCTTACATCCCACGACGTATACAAAATCTGCATTTTAACAAGATTTCAGCCTTTTTTAATTTGCCAATTTGGTGCCATATACATTTGTGCATACTTTACAGCCGTATACCGTCCTGTCAGATTGTATTTACATCCCTAATTATGACTAACCATCCAAGGGGAATCGCTCTCAGTTACGTTTGATCAGCCAGTTTGCATTGCCTGACGTATTACATAAAGGAGACATTTCCTGCTCTAGATCTTAGATTCTCCACGGATCAACGTAAAGAGGGGGAAAACAAGGTTAAAGGCCTTTTTGGACTTAAAGGTCTTATATTCCCCCTGACCATATCAGTCACCGTCGGCGTTTCATTATGATAAATCCCCGGGGTTTGTTCCACCGGGCGGGTCATTTATAAAATGTACGTAGTGATAAAACGCTGCAATTTGTATGATAAAACGCTGCCGTGATTCGGACATGTCCCACCACTGAAAAAAAACCAAAAACGGTAGTCCCTTGCGCGCGGACGCGGACGTACGTGCGCGGCCAACGTCATTTGTCATGATCGTTGTTTTTATTTTCACAAACGGAGGAAGAGAGCACCTTTTAATTTTAAGTTATTTTTCCTCCGGAAGTTGAGAGATATAGGTACAGAGACATTGAAAACCCCAGCCACAGTTTTCTTACTCGGATGAAAATTATTTTGACGTGGACGTTGCGGCCTTGTGACTATTTCATTTTTGTATCGGCCCATCCCGAGTTCTATGCATTTGGCATTCGCTTTTTACAAGTATCACATTTTGATAAAAAAAAATACCCAAAATTCTTCAGCCTTAGCTCTCGGTGTTTAGCCAGTGTAAGATGACACAAAGTACCTTTTCTGATTCACTTTTAGAGAAAAATTATACTATACTTTAAAATAAGTCGGTATACTTCTCTTTGCCTGCTAGAACATTTTAACTGCACATTATTGATGCTTTCAAGATTGATTCTTTCTCAGCGTAAGGCCTGATTGTTTTACACAAGGGAATATCTCTGTGTTAAATTTCTTTCCTCAAAAAATGTCAAAACCTCATGTGGTTTTCCATCTTAAAAGTAAAAGGTTTATTCTGCTAAACTGCCGTCATCTCCGGTGGCCCATAGAGGACAGACCGATAATGGACGTGCCCAGGGCACCTGACCACCTATGTATGAAAAAGCCAGCGTACTGACATTTTGCTGTATTTTTGTTCTGTAGAAGAAATCCACAGTGGGAACCATTCACACTGAAACCTGTTGAAATCGATTTTCAAACTACATGTTCGCCTCAGCAAATCAATACAGTAGAATTATATTTCATACGTATTCATTAAAAACTTAAAAACCACTTGGTAATAAGAACAGCGCGGTGAAAATACATAATTTTTATACGCAGCATTAGTTCGGGTCTCAAAAGTCGGCCTACACAATATACCCTGCCTTTGCCAAGAAATTTCACCATGGACAGACACCTGCCCACCCAAAAAACTTAATTAGGCCTACCTACTAGTTAGTGGATAGCTAACTTGCTGGGTCATGAATACCAAAACAACATGGTCATACAAAATCCATATAAAGAAGTCAGTTGTGAGAGTATTTGGAAAATCCTTATTCTACTTCACTTTTAAATAATAAATAAATCGTAATGCTTCGTAATAAATCGTAATGCTTATAAATCGTAATGCTTATATAGCACCTTTCATGCATCGTATCAACAATCTCAAAGCGCTTTACAATTATTCCCTCTTTCATCAGGCCGCGAGGCCACACGACAGCCGATTATCAGCGCACATTCGTTCCTCTACCCTCCCAGGTACCCATTCATACTCCTGGGTGGAGAGAGGCAATTGTAGTTAAGTGTCTTGCCCAAGGGCACAAACACCATGTTCCTTGCAGGATTTGATTCGAACCCATGACGAGTCAAACACTGTAACCACTGAACCATGGCATCTTCAGCTGAGTGGCAAGTTGTGTGGCATGTTTTTGCCCGTGTAGCTTCGGTGTTAATATTTCGGCTATTAACAGCTGCGTTGCCCAAAGTGAGACCTAAGTGGATGGCTGGGCAATGAGGTGCATCTGTTTATATCTGTACTTTTTTTTGCTGTGGGTAAAAAGTGCAGAGCGATCTTGAGGTATGGATGGGGCTGGACTACCCTCCCCCAGCTCTTGGTGCACACTTCCCTCGGTCTTCATCCTATCAAGTAAATTAAGTTTCATGAACCCGCGTTGAAGCGGCCCGGGCCCACTACGCTTCGTCTCCCTTGAGAGTTGAGACCCGCGGTCTTGTCACGGGGCAGCGGCCGAGAGAGATCGGAAACTCCCGGACGGGCGGCCGGTCGTTTGTCTTTGCCTTGTCACATTATTTCGAGCCTTACAATGTTTGCCCGGGATTAATTGCACCGAAACATTATTGTGTCCTGTGCATCATTTCATCTCGGGGAAAAAAGCAAAACTAACCCGTGCCCAGCCGTTGATTGGACTGTGTGTGTGTGCCTAATTCGGACCTTGGTCCGTCGTTTCGCCTCAAAGATACACAGCGTGTCATCTCAACGGACGGTATTCCATCAGTAAGTGTTGTGACTTAATAATGCGTTGCTACGAAGCCTTTTCCGATGGAAAGGTCTTAATATGGCGACACTTCAAGTAATTTTTGTTAGTGCACATTAAGTCCCTCTACACATTATAAGAATTGAGCAATAACGTCGCGCAATATAATCCAGGTAGTTTACCTGACAGTGTGGACCAATATTGGTGTAGTGTAGCCTATACCACATAGCCACAATTCACCAAGCCTATAGACAATTTGCGGTCAAACAAACGTGGAGTCTAACTGTACTTGTATTCATTCATATCAAACTTGCAGTCATTCGTATATTGTACAGTGTAGCCTGATAAAGTTCGTGACTCATGATCAGAGGGGCCGAGGTTCGAATCTAGCTGCTGGCCATAATGTTGTGTCCTTGGGCAAGCCACTTAAACCCCCACTGGCCTCTCTCCACCCAGGAGTACAAATGGGTACCGGCATGGGCTGGGGAGTAACTGCGATGGATTGGCATCCCATCCAGAGGAAGTAGAAATCTTCTCATGCAGTTCCATACCAAGAAAACCATAGATAAACGCCGGCCTCATGGACGATATTTGCTCGCGACAGACTTCACTAACTACACTTCAAACCTAGCTCCCCGGGTGAAATTTAATTGAGAAATCCATTAGATTGCCATAGCCTAAAGGACTTCATTGGTTTGAATAGGTAAAAAATGCAGACATGTTTACTTTTTCAAAAATCGACTAATTAGTTATTCGGTATCTGCCAAAGCTGTTGAGATTTATTTAAATCAGCTCTCAATGCGATTTAGAAGTAGTCGGTTGAAATCGTTTTTAATGATTGTAAGCTCTGTGAACAAAAAATGAAATCATTACTCTTTGCACAAACAATGATGCAGCCACCGTTTGAGCATTTTTTTTGTAAACAGACGGTCTCCGCATAGCCACAACTTAACACGCCTAGACAACCGTACAATGTAAATATTTTCCATTATTGGAATATCAGTACGTACACAAAGGAGATCCATGAAGTATAGATAACACAAAGTTGGTATTGACTCAAGAAGCAAGAATAGTTAAACCCAACAAAAAGCTTGGGAAAAAAGACGAAATAACGCAGAAAGGAAACTTAACAAAGTAATGCACATAAAAGCTGTCACCATACCACACAAAACATTGCTAGAATATTTACAGGATGATTGCTAAAAAACAAGCAGCCGTTATCGTAAATCAACCTAAATTGGCTGTTTCACAATAATGAAAACAGCCAATTTCGTAATTGCGAAACAGCCAATGTACACGTTACATGCATATACACATAAGCATGTACATAAGTACATGCTATATAATATGTACTATAGTCCAACATAAAGCATTAAAAAACGGCACATCTTTTGTTTTCTGACAAGAACCCATAATGGAAAGGCATATTTTGTGTCGTGTTTAGTATAAAATTAATTGTCTCACATAAAAAAATATGTTCGAAATTGTTCGTCCTGTTTTTTAACACCTGTGCTTTTCGCCTGGACTCATTAAACTACCGTGGAGTTTGCCCAATGATAACCGTATCGTTAAACAGACGCCAACATACTCTTACTTCATTAAATCTCCTTTCGATATCAAGGTATATACACAACCATCGATAAAATGCATGTGTAACTTATGAATATATTAATATTTGGGGTGGTCTTACAGCACCTATGTTATATGTTACAGCAGTTACCATCCATATCAAATCGTTAGTCACACCTGTGAATACTTCTTGTTGGATGGTTTAAGTAAGGATATAAATACGTTAAACGTACATAAAACAAAACGCCATGTACATTTACGGCTTTGCGAAAGAGGACAGACACACAAAGGGGTGAACAAAAAAATATATCAGTTCTCCAGCGTTGGGTCTTTCGTTGAAAACGGTCCTCTGTCGTACGGTTATGTGCTTAGTCTATGAGAGAGTGTTATATTACAGGGACAAAGGGAAACACAAAGCATTGTCCTCTGACGTATAGAAATTCACGACTGTGTGTTCAGAAAACATTAAGGTATTTCACAAAAACGGTCGAAAATATTCGGAAAAAACTGACAAAGGGGAGTTTTTAAAGAAACTTGTGCTTGGGTATTGAAGTGATGATTTTTGGAAGGAAAGATTTTTGCGTGCTGACAAATACACCTGTCCTTATCAATTGTTTCCGTCATGTTTAAGCTCATGTGCGCCTGTACATAATGGCAATAGAAAAAGGACCGACGTGTTTGCTGCCACCAAGCGTTTAAGTGTCCCAAAATAAGCCAGTTCGATTTTCCAACTGCGCATGTGCACACCAAGATTAGACGATTTTTTTTCGGGATAAACATTTCATCGTATGCGTGCAAAAGCAAAATTTAAGAGATTGTCGTGTTCTGAAGTAGTTTGCAAAAAAAGTTTGGACAGCGAAGTGTTATTAGGTGTCTTGTGTCCAAACTTTTGAGCGAACGAAAGTTTGCATCTCTTGTCGATTGCACGAACATTTACACAGAATGCACATTCGGTTACCACGTCCCCCATAGCCTTGTGTGCACTTATCTGCCGCGTTTATCCCGGAAAAAGTCGAATCTTGTTGTGCACCAGACTATTTTGGAATATCGAACTGGCTTATTGCACATGATTTATAGAAACCACAATGCCTGCACAGGGTTAGGGGGTGGGACTTCAGCCCACTGCCCGCTTCAGGAAAACGAAGGTGAACTGCACCTGACCTCAGGTTGTTGTTTTTTA
The DNA here is from genome assembly GCA_029964075.1 of Patiria pectinifera. Lineage (NCBI taxonomy): Eukaryota > Metazoa > Echinodermata > Asteroidea > Valvatida > Asterinidae > Patiria > Patiria pectinifera. Next base: position 5,668,524 of record CM057133.1, read on the forward strand.
TATTGGCGCCTTTTATACATGTTTAGTCTGTTGTAATGAACACCTGTGGAATGTACGCCAGCCGCAAAATTTGTGTTTACGTTGCAATAATTGCGATACAATCGGTCTTATTTTTAGGTTAATTGTTTCATATCATACTTGACTCATGATAAAAACCGAACTCGATGACAAAATAAATTATTGACATTGGGAATACAGATTAAAAAAACCTGATAGCATTATAATAATAAAGTGTATGAAAAGGGTAAAATGAATGTATTGTGAAAACAACCGTCAACGTTAACACATTTCGAAATAAAAGAGCATTGTATGACAATTATTGATAACATAATCATTTGTACATGATTAAGTGTTGATGCAACATGTGTGCGTCAGAATTAAAGTTCCGAACAATAAAGCTCTACGAGTAGAGATCCTAGAGAATATATGTAAAAATATTGTTTTTCAAATGTAAGGCGTACTTTATAAAACATGTACAAGTGCAACATGATGTGACAAGCAGTCTGGATTTTTGTGACGAGTTCGAATCAGAAGACTAACGAGAAATGGGTACTTGTGGTTAGCACTGACTAGTCTAAGTAAGCGTTATAGTCCATGCGACAGTGTTACAGCTCATGATGTAGATGTCATTGTTGCTGACGTCCAAGTACATACGTGATCGGTGATTTTTTATGTTTTGGATATCAGATTGAAACTGGGAGCTTTTTCTCTCAAATGCTAAAAAAAATCATAATAAGAGCACCGTGACATTGGGTTGCTCAGAAAATGTCAAGAAAAGGATTTGTCATCCTTTCCAAAGGTGCTTCAAATAGTAAAACATGTTACTGTAAGCCCACTGTGCAATGTCTTTCATTTTTGCAAGTTTTTTAATATTTTGACATAGTTTTTATGCTTAAAAGGTTAAAGGCAGAACTAAAAAGGACAAGATACCTGTTCAGGTGGATTATGAAAGATGTTTCCATCAAATTTATTTGTACTCGTCATATTATGTGCGTGTTGTTTGTAAGGATTAGGACGCAATGCGCTACATGCATTCCATGCACAAATAGATATAGTGTAAAGTCCTTAACTTTGGTAATGCCATTGTAATGGCCCAAAAAGGAGTTCTACATAGTTGACATTTTCTCAGCAACCTAATGTACTATTTTCATGATTTTTTTTCGGTATTTGAAAGAAAAGCTCTCAGCTTTAATCTAATATAAAAAAACAGGTCACGTTTTTGGAAATTCTACAGTATAATAGTCATGCTTGTTGATAGAGAGACAAAGAAGAGCATGGCTGAAGAAGCCGAGGTAGAATTTCAGGGTTTATGTCCGGTTGAAAATAGTCTTAATCGATCAGACAAGTTGTCGAGTTCAGAGGAGTTAGGTTTCTCTAGGAAATACGAGCCGGCAATGTTACATCTTGAGCGTTTTGTGTTTCGTCTGCTCAACATTGCAAAAGTATCCGGCCGGACTTGGTAATAATGTCACCTGCAAACCTTCCGTAGTGAATGTTGCAATCATGGTCGTTCCATAATTGGATGAATTTCCGTTGGTGCCAGTTTGTCTAGATTTTGTTTTCGAGTCAGAGTTTGTTTTGATTAATCTAGAGCTAATAAGTAATCTGATGCAGTTAATAATGTGCACCGTCTCTTAGGAATGTGAGTTAAGCGTCATTTAGCGCATTTATTCTGACGTCGAAGCTAAACATGTCTTCACATAACCTGCCCACGTGATTCCCCAAGGCGCTCTCTGAAGTGCAGTTGGCGCGCTTTTAAGAAATTTTTGTCCTCATCACTGCAAAACATTATCAAGAAAGTCTTGACATCTGTACACTTTCTTCCTTTGTTTCTTTAAACTAGAAAGCACTCAGAGAGGGCACACCCCACCAAGGCTGAACAATATCCTGCCATTTCACACCGCACCAATGCATAAATGTGGTTTCTAAAACAAATCCTTAATCTCAAACATGTTGTAGTTTACATGTATATACCTGTGTCGGTCTACCTTTCCACTCCCCCGTTGTATAAATGGTCTAGTCCATTGACCTGTGTGGTTAGATTAGATGGGTGATAAGGCATACAGGGTCACCGGGTCAATGCCAAGTACACCAAGCTGGTCACACAGAGTGAAAGTTTTCAATATGATGTGTGAAAATCCTTTAAATAATCCCGCACCATGACGCAGATCCGGATCACTTCCAAAATCTAATCGATTTGTACTTGTATACCAAGGACCACCCCTAAAGAAAATTCATGAAAATCCATCCATAACTTTTGGAATTATCCTGTTCACAGACAAACGCTGATGAAAATATAACCTCCTTCGCGGAGGTTATAAGAAACTGACAAGTGAACCCATATCACATGAGATTCTAAAGTTTGAACGTAAATACACATTAATCATTCGATATATCAGTCGGAAATAGGTGCACTTTGGCGGATCAACGCAGAGTGTGCCAAAAAGTGACAAAAAAACCCCAAAATTCAAACTGTTTGATGTTGTTTTCTTCAATGAAGTTATTTATTACATTAAAGCCTGACTATTTCCCAATCCACTCCTATTTGCCCCATTCCATTTGGGTCCCTAGATCCAGAAATACAATCAATTAAGTGAAAGGGTGTAAATTTTGGGCCACTCTCACCTGGACATGCTGAATCTGGGTTAAGCATTGAAAAGGCGTTAAATATGCATTGAAGTTGAATCACAATAATTGAGAGTGGCCCAAGTAAAATTGACACCCTTTCGCTTAATTGATTGTATTTCTGGATCTAGCGACCCAAATGGAACGGGGACAAAAGTAATGGATTGAAAGATAGTCAGGCGTTAATGTAATATATAATTTCATTATATTCATTGAAGAAAAAAACATTAAAAAGTTGTAATTATTTGTTGTCTGATTGTTGCCCCTTTTTGGCACTCTCTGTATTATTCAGGGTGAGTAAAAAAAACCCGAAACCCAAAAGGCATGACCAATTGCTAAATGTTGTTTTGCCTGTGGCACTTCGAAAACTAGGATATGAAAGCCCAATAAATAAGCTTTCCTTTTTAGTACAAAAAACATTCAAATCACTCATGTACTTTTCAAGTCAGGGAATTTTGAAAGCACCGTTTTAATGTTCTGTCTACGGATCACAAAAATAGGTAAGTGTTCTTTCAGCAAGACGAAAACAATTCACACAGGGATGTGTGTGAATCGATTTCGTTTTGCTGAAAAGAACTTACTTTTTTGTGATTCGTGGACTGAACTTTAAAACGGTGTTTGTGTAGGGGAGTCAGGTTGGCGTAGCGGTACTTTCCTCGCCTTCCACCGCTGTGACCCAGGTTCGAATCCCGCCCGGGCCAATATGTGGATTGGGTTTTCAGTCCCTACCTGATTCCGTGAGTTTTCCTCAAAATATTCCTCTGGGCTTTTCCTCCCACCTCTAAAACTGTAATTTCTTCTCATTGTCTTCTCTCTACAGGTTTCTTCAGGCTTTCGAGCTACAGTGCTCAGGGCAGTTTTGAGGAATCCTTGGTTTCATTACCAGAAAGAATTAAAATAAAATAAAAAATAAAATAAAATTCCCTAACTTGAAAAGTACAGAAGTTATTTGAATGATTGGGTTTTTATATCCTCGAGTTTAAAAGTGCTACAGGCAAAACTTCATTCAAAAATTGGTCCTGCCATTTTGGGTTTCTGTTTTTTTTACTCACCTTGTACACTTTATACACTTGTCATAGGCCCTTCATAAGCCCGTTTGGCATAAACCCTTCCCCTCATGCACGGAAAAATTACTCGGCAGAAGATACGTCACACCCATTACTATGGATACACAGAAACGACCGCTTTATCTGCAGTCGACTTGCTGGTACACCTAATTACTCGGAAGTCATTTAATGCCGGACTGCCCTAGGTTACCGCGCTATCTGTGGAGCCAAATGAAGAACACTTATCAGAGAATGCCAACTTATTACTATAGTATTGCTACTCCTCTGCAATGGACGGCCACTGTGGGAATTCTACTACCTTGTTCATTATGTTCCCGTCGGTTCAGTGTCAACGTTGCAATTTGTATATTTAATCTAGTATTTGCGAGTGTGTTTTGTTTTGCCGTAAGACAATATTAATATTTACACGTGGCTGTAATGGAATGTAATTTACGAACAGGAAGTATTTTAGACGTCGCCAAAACCGGCGAGAAATGTTGATGTTATCAGGATTATATGTGGTAACTTCTGAGAAATAAGAATGACATAGTGGTTGCTCACATTTGCTGACTTTTATTTCTGTAATAATTAATATAACTAAGGACATAAATTTGTGCTTGGCCGGTATTAAAATATGCTAAAGACTGGTTGAATTCTGGATGCTGATAATTACCCGAACTGAAGATTTTGTTCAACAATTTTTAATTCATGTTCTTCGAAACACCCCTCTAGCTATATTCTGGTATGTCCCTCTCGCGAGAAGCTGTACAAAAACTCCTTATATGGAGGTTGGCGCGCGCGTCGTGCGTACTGCGCGAAGTGACGCAGAACGCAGCTGTGCCGGTGTCTTGTGAATTTTGGACTGTGAAAATACTGACTTACTGGTAGTATTGCGCATGCCAACGCGAGGACAGTGAACGTTCAACCAATGAAACGGATAAAGTGCACCGGATTTCATAGGAGTCCAAATTTCATGTGACACTGGAAAAGTGTTTAAGACTAGCCAACCGTTAAAGACAGGCCACGTGACAGGCTTTCGACCATATGGGGAAAAGTGTTTTAGGTAATAGCCCTAACAGTCCTGAATCCTCCAAATTCAATACGATTTTGCACACCCCCTTGGGAGTTAGGGTTAATGAATGTTTATTTAATGTTAGGTGTTTTTCTTTTTGGGTTAAATTTAAACTCATTAGTTTATTAACGGGGCATGGCCAGGTTCAAGCTTAATTGGCTTTCTGCCAGCCTCCATCTGGTTGCTGTAATTATATTCCGTTAATTGTAACTGTTTATTGTTACAATGTAACGTTTGGAAATTCAAAATGAAATCCAATATTGATTTTTAAAATTAGTTTTCGAATGCACGTTGTCTGTGGAGGCTGATACAGTTGCTGGTAAGTTGTGTTCAATGATAATATTTTTTCTTCCTCCTCGCTTGCTACAGGGTGAGTCTGAATGATCTGGACCCAAAGTTAAGAAAATATTTAAAATATGCAGCGATTCTCAAAACAAGTGCAAATGATGTACGTTAGAGGCTGGTATTTTGGACGTTGGGGACAGTTTTATGTATATCCATTGTACCATTTTGAAGAAAACAGGTGTGCGTTCTTTCAGCAAAACGAAAACAATTCACACGTCCCTATGTGATTTCTTCTCGATTTGCTGAAAGAACACTGCATTTTTTTTTTGTGATCCGTGGACAGAACCTTAAAACGGTGGTGTGTATAAATTCCGTAACTTGAAAAGAAGTACATAAATGATTTGAATGATTCTTGTACTAAAAGAAAGCTTATGAATTGGGCTTTCATATCCTAGATTTTAAAAATGCTACATTCAGAACTTCTTTAAAACAATGGTCCCAACAATTGGGTTTCGGTTTTTTTTTTACTCACCCTGTATACTCTATTTGCCAAAACAAAATGGTGAACTTGGGTCCAGATCATTTCGGCTTACACTGTAGTGTGAATTTGAATTTGCAACTTATTGTATAGGATTCGAATCCCCACCCAGTAAACCCTCTTTTTTTCAATCCCAGTATTGTTCTCACTGATTATGTATACAGCTTTACATTTCTACAATGTCGCCAAGAGCAAAAAAAGCGGCTGGCCTTTCATATGCTGACATTGACGACATCTGCGCAATGTATCTCTGCGAGTAATTCACACCAAGCATATGCTGCACAGTTATTGCCAGTTGTTGATAACTCGGGAGAAATGCAAATAATAACCGCGTATATGAGAAACAGCAAGTGCGTGCGGTGAGGCACGTATCGACAGATTTGTCGTGATTTTGAGGGGCATTCGTCAATTTTAATGAGATTCAAATTTTATTCAGATCGATGAACTTTGTTCAGTTCCCGTGTTAGAGCTCTTTTTCTGATTTTGAAATCTCGTGAGCAACCTCTAATTGTCGGTGTCATTTGAAATTTAGACTCATCTTTATAATATAGCTTCTTTTGTCAGCCTCATATTTGTACGTGAGTTACCGCTGCTGGATTAGTTACACATGCGCAATATTGTCAACGAGTCCGTGTTTTTATGCAGTCCAAAACTCACACTTCACCGGTATTGCCAAAAAAAAGAACGACAAAAATATTGAATATTCAGAAAGTGCCAAAAAGTTCAACATTCAGAAAACAAGCAATTAAAACTGATTAATGTTTTTTTTTTTCAATGAAATTGTATATTACATTAAAGCCTGACTATTTCTCAATCCACTCTTTTTACCACATTCCAGGGTCCCTAGATCCAAAAATACCATCGATTCAGTGAAAGGGTGTAACTTTTACTAGGGCCACTCTCACCTGCGATGTCACCAACTTCAATGCCTATTCGATGCTTAACCCAGATTCAGCACGTCCAGGTGAGTGGCCCAAGTAAAATTTACACCCTTTCACTAAATTGATTGTATTTCTGGATCTAGGGACCCAAATGGAATGGGCTAAAAAGGAGTGGATTAGGCCCCCCCAAAAAGTCTCCGGTTTCTGGTATGGAGCTTGCCTCAAAAGTGGTGCGGCGACGCGGCTTTCCCCCCCCCCCCCGACTTCAAATGTCGGCTGATGACTGCAAATGGTGCCCGACTAAACTTAGTGCAAATATATGGGAGTCCAGAGAGGCCACATAAATCTTATTCTCGATCATAACCCCATCTAAAAACATGTTAAAATTGTGCAGCAGCAGAATTCCAGTCAAACCAGTGAGTTTGGCGGTTTTGAAACATCATCTTGTATTGAAAAAAAAACCTTTTTCATTTTGCCGACGCGCATGGCTACGGCGACGCGCGCGCATACCAGAAACCGGAGACTTTTTTTTGGGCCTTAAGAAATGGTCAGGCTTAAATGTAATTATGTAATTTCACTGAAGAAAAACAAATTAAACAGTTTGAATTATTTGTTTTCTGAATGTTGCACTTTTTTGTCACACTCTGTAGTGTGCCGGATATCTTCAAGTCAATATAGAAGTTGTAACGTGTCCGCATGATTAACAGCCGCGATATCGTGGTAACGCAGATCAAAGTGCAAACGTTCAAGTGCTATACACTTTCGCAAAAAGCTTGCTTTCATGCTTGGTGTCAGTATGACGAAATAAGAATAAAAAAACACGAATTACGATGGAGCCCCATGTCGAATAACATTCCACTTGACATGACTCGTAAGTGAATAATATTTCACTTGACATGACTCGTAAGTGAATAATATTTCACTTGAAATGAACTAGGCCTACTAATTAATAACGTTTGTCATTTATCAACGGTTTGCGCATTTGTTTAAGCTGAGAAAGAGAAAAGAACAGCATTGTTAATGCATGTTTGAACTCAAACTGATTTATGGAATAACGAGAGGAACATGTTAGTCCACGTCAGCTAAATAAATTAATGTGAATAAAAAAAGAGAGTAAAGTTCATATAAACAGGTAATTCATGTCATAGTCTTAAGGGTGCAGGCCAGTAAATGTGCCCGAAATTCCTTACATCACGATTTGCATGACTTCATATTCTCTGGTATTAAAGCGTTTTGTCGGCCGTGAACTTGAGGGTTTGTAAAACAAGAAGGGTGGAAGCCGTGACGAGGCCTGCGAGCTCGTATTTCTGTGAAAATCGCATGAAATTGGGCCCTACAAATCGTCTATTTTGACATCCTTTTTCAAAATGGCGATGGGCTTCAGGACTCCTTTTAGAGGTGATCATTTTTGCATGGAATTTTCTCCCCAAAGCCATCGGTTAACCCCCAGAAAATTGAACCGAAAATGAAAGATAATGAAATAAGCTTTGATGTGTGTCGCAAACACCTTAGAGAGTTGTTAGTATTATTTAAAAATTTGTGAAAGTGGGCGTAATTCTCACTGAGGTCTATGGCAGTTTATTTACTGGTCTGCAACATTAAAATTGTCTGGTCTTGCATGTAAGTCAGGGTCAACAAGATCTTCAATCTTCTGCCTGTTGTCTTGCGCCAAAATATTTGACTACTGATTGTTTGGCATTCCAGTTTAATACATGTATCGCTGCTTTGTGACTTATCTTTTACTATGTTATTGCACTTCAGTGATAGTATTGAAAAGTGGGTGCTCTCAATCCAAAATGTTTGAATGATGTACAACGTGTGATTGCACTTTTCAATCAAATTGTTTCTGAAAGCATTTTCGTCCCGTCCTAGCCTGTCGATTTTTGTATCCGATTTATTGGGGAGTACAAATAAAGAAACTTAGCAACTTAGCACAGGCAACTTAAAATTTAGCTTTGAAAATCAATAGACTTTCATTAACCATACAAAACAACCAGTTGTTTGCCAACCCATGGAAAAAAATACATCTCACATTGATTGATGAAATTAGATATTTAATTAAGAACGTGCTTGGTGTGCGGAATGGACCTAAATCAACCATGCTTTTGTTGTTTCAACCTCGGAGTCTTAAAAATCATTGATCGACAATTCAAAGGAAAGGTCTGAAACGGAGAAATGTGTTCTAGATTCCAGAGGCTTCATTAATGTGCGATATCCGCAAGCGTCAGACCGGAAACTTACGACTACATTGCTTTCTTTGCGTGTAACCCCGAAGGACGCCGAACAAAATTCCCGCTTCGAGGCTGAACTAGATATTGCCTGGTGCTGCCTTTTTTGTGCGTGCGTGTCCTACAGCAGTTTAATTAAGCACACTCGACAGATGTGAAAAGTGCCATTATAACGTGTAACACCGAAGTGTTGCGTTCATGGGTTGTGTTGCCGGCCCTGCTGAGTCCTTGGGTTGCCCCTAACCCTGCGGAATCTCGGCCACACTAGTCCCCACAGGTGCGAAAACCGGGAAACGAGAGAATGGTCGAAGGGATAAAAAAAAATGAAACAGTTATCGATTTGATTTCATCGATCAACCAGTTGGGTCCGCGGCTGGGAAAATATGATCGCCGTCGCGGCGTGAAAAATCCTTGGGTTGAACCACGGGCAGAAAGGACGCTCAGATTGGGTGCGCGTTCCCGTGCGAAGACGGGCGATCAGTAATTTTTTAAAGTGATCCCGGGAAAACAGGGTCCAAACTCGTTAGACGCAATGAGCATATTTGTTGTTACTATAGTGATTTATTACATGTCGGTCCCATTACATTAATTGGAAATGTACGACCACAAGATAAATGAGAATTTCGCCTGATTTTGTAATACCTAAAAGTTCTGTGGAGTGCTGTGGCCTCGTGGTTAAAGGCACTGGGTTCGTGGTCTGTGGGTAAAGCTGCAGGTTGTGGGTTCGAGTCCAGCCTGGGTCATGGTGCATGTGCCCTTGGGCAAGGCACTTTGTCACTCATTGCTTCTCTCCACCCAGGAGTAAATTGGTACCTGTGAGGGCAGAGATGGTTATTGTGATTGAATTAGCTTCCTTGCGCCTAACAGGCTGCATCGAGCTGTATACTCCCCAGGGAGCTGAGATGGTATTTGGAATGTTTAATTGGCCCAGTGATCAGGGGTAATAATAGTGTAAAGCGATTTGATCTTAAATAAAAGCGCTATATAAGAACCCGTTATTATTATTATGCACCAAACGGTTTCTTTAATACTTCACGTTTCGTATCGAATGACTCTCGCAAATTCTTCAAATATTGATCTTTCGCCTAACCCATCCAACAATATTTCGCCTTTAAGGCTACACGGAATCTTCCGTCACGCGCATTCTACACCGATTGTAGCCAACCAACAAGCACATCTGACGAACGAATATTGACTGAATGAATAACTAGCGAATGAATATTAACTGGCATAATAAATTGAAATTTGTCACCACGCCAAGATAACGTCAAACTACACTCTTAATTCGACACACCTGAAAAACTAATAACTTGAAGAGAATGGAATTCCCATCTGGGCCTGTTTCTTTCATCTAAATGCGATCAGTAACATATTGCGGATGTGGTTGGATTTCCTCATATCACGGCACACCACGATATTTGCGGCGGCGCAGAGTGACGCGTGCGATGATTTTCGCTCCACACAGTAACACCTGGCTATGTCTTTTCTCGGTCAGGTCAAAAATTGGAACACTCTTTGACAAAAAAAAAGAATAAGGGATCCATCCCCCAGGTGCTTCTTCAATCAGGCACACACACTTCAAACACCTGTGGCAATAATTAGCTGGGGAACGGCCCTGTGTAGACGAGAATATACGATAATCACTGGGTGTGCCGGACATTCTGATTATCAATGGCTGTTGTGCGACTGGTTACCAGTTTGGTCCTGCACTTCCTTTATACATGGATCGGTACGGACCACCAAGCAACTGACGCACCAATGTCATTTAGTTTGATACTGGTATTTGGGGTCCGCCAGAAACTTCCACGATACCGTCGTTGCACCAGGCTGAGATCGAAGGCAAGCCTTGTCGGTTTTACCATTGAGTCCCGTTGTTTTACCATATCTTTACATCAAAACAATATGCAAAATACATTTGCAAAAGTAATTGGACCCACTGTTCTAATTAGTCACTTTTTGTAGTTAAGAATGGAACACACGACCCTGTATGTAGGAGTGCAGTTCTGAAATTGTCTTGATAAAACGAATCAATGAATAGCGGACATACAGATCAAGCGGATACCTCGAAACGACCGCGAGACTTCGGTACCGCGCATCTGAAACGCGCGCGTGCAAAAAAAGGGGCAATCAACCGAGTGACGTGCATCTCACGAGCGAGTAGAGTAGCACGTCAATTCGGCCTGTACTGTAGTTGGCACTTGCGAAGTAGGCAATCGCTGTTAACACGTCTTCAACTCGTCACTTGGTTATAGACTTCGAAGTCAAAGATTAATCTCGCGAGGTGAGCTGTTGAAGTGCATCGGCAATTCGCCACACGATTGATACGTTCGCGTTATCAGATTTCTCCGCCGTAGCTGCTGAGTCTAAGGCCAGGATTAATCATCAGCCAGAGGACCGCCCTTTTGTGCGAGTGTTGACTTACAACACTACTTCATGTAGGGAATTTGTTCATGTAGCTAATCGCGCTGGAGTGTTGCTAAGACCCAAATGGATGAGGAAAAATGCTTCATTTAAGACATGGCAAAACGGTGTAGCACCGGCATGTTGAGGTTGACTGACATTTTTATGCGATCCGTCATGTCATTTTGAAGAGTGGTTTGTTTTTCTTCCGTGACATGATTAAATTCACAGCGAGAACATTGCATCACAGCCAACTGGACTCAAGAGTTGAGGCGTTATGTGGGTCGAAACCCGTTGTTTAAAGAGGAGAATACGTTGAACTTTAAGATATCGATCGATTGCCACATTCTGAGGTTGAAGAAATTTGTAGTTGGCATTGCTCTTTCGGTGTAAACATAATAGGAAAAACAGGTTTTATTACCAAAATCAACTGTACGCTTTTGAAAAAAAAAACCGCTAAAACAATTTACGAAAACTCGATGCATATGTCCATATAATCGTGAGCAAAACGGCTTTACCATCTCCTGTGCTTCAGCCTTACAGTCGATTGAGCTTAAAAGTTTCTCTTTTTTTAGGGGAGGGGTGTTGTTTTCTCAAGTCAGTTCTTGATTAAAGTGCTTTGCTTGACTACCATAATTAAATGAAATCTGCATGCTTCTACTTAAGGGTCTGTTAAGTGTACAAGAGACATTCATGTGTTACGTTAATTTTACTTCAAGTACGAGTAACAACAATCAAGTATATTACACCTGTGCGGTGAACTTAAACAGCGAATGATCTCCAGACGAATCAGTGTCAAATTTAATCTGGAATACTCAAATCCTGGCTCCCTCCTGTATGTCCTAAATACGATACGATGTTGGTAACTACTAACCAGCTGTGCAACTAACGTCGTTTGCTGTTCTCAACGAGTCGACCGGGCTAAAGTTGACTAGCGTGTGTTCCTTAACGCATTTCAAGTTGACCTCACACCAGCCATACCGCATAGGCGTAGCCAGCGGTATGTAGCCAAGTGTCCGGAGAAAAAAACCTGTCTACATTTCACAACGGATGTACAAGTGCCCTTTTCAAAAAAAAATTACCCCCCCCCCCCAATAAAAATGACCGTGCTACGCCCCTGTACCGCATGCTGTCCGTGTCGAGACTCGGTCACTTGAACATTAAGAAATGATTGAGGAGCTCAAAAGAGGCAACCACTGTGTTTCCGCGATTGTTATGCATGCATATCGTCAAAAATATGATATGGCATTCACTTATAACTTCAAGGAAAAAAAAGTGATATGGCACTCAATCCACGGAATAATCTAGCGAGATCGAGACCCGAATGACCAGGGCAAATAACAAGTAGCTGATGATTTTTTTTTTTTACATGCGGCAGTCTTTACGTGACAGAAATTGATTCGATAGTTCCGAGTGACAACATTTTCAGGAAGAGGGGCATCGATCAGTCTATGCATGGTCTTATCTTGCGATAGTCACTTCATTCCGTTGTACCAACAGCAAATCACCTCCGAGTCAATATTCGCGCGGTAGACCATGTCGCAAAAGGCAGACAACTTTCCCTCTGAATCAATACTCATGTTTTCGATGTGATACTTATAGGCTTGTTTTTGGAATTGCTCGGTTTTTTTTAGCTTTTACTTTCCGTTTATTGTTTATTTCATTCATTTGTTTTTGAGGTGGGTGGGAGATGACATACGGTTAAGTGTCAAAGTGAATCTTTAAAAAGAGCAAGTGTAAAAAGAAAAGAAAGTAATAGCACAAAATCGAAGATTAGATTAATCGAAGATTAATTGCACAAATCCTGACCATTTCGATGACTTAATTTGATTGCACCAATTGCGAAACAAACGGTAAAAATTTAACTAAACCACGATTACAAATGCAATCTTGAAATCCCATCAAAGGAATGACTCAAACGAGCCTGCATATTAAGAACAAAATCTCGTGTGCACAAACACACAATTGAATACAATACTATTTAAAAAAACAAACACCTTGATTGATCTTAATTCGGACACCTGCGTGAATTGGAAACCTTAAAATCAACCGAATGTTGTTGAATTTGGCCGGGAAAACCTACATTTATTTGAAGTATTTGATTAAGTACTCTATACACAAACCGTCCGCACTCGCCCCGAGCTCTCTCTGATGAAAGTGGATCAGAGAGACACGATTATTGCGCCGCCGCGATTGTCTAAATATTTTCTCTAGCGAGCCAGGTGCCCCCTTTGTCAGGTAGTATTCAAGCAGCTGTTTTTATGTCGGTATTATCAAGCCCTGATCGTGGGTGTATTGCCGTCGGCGTTGTGCATGCACGACTGAAAAGTCAGTCTTCCAAGTTCCAGCCTGAAAACCTAGGGCTGGTCAAGGAGCTCAGGCCCGCGGCGAAGTTTTTAATACGCACTCTACATTTGGGGAATTAGCAGCGCGGATAAAAATTGACGTCATAATTTCGTTTCGCATTCATTTTTCGCACGACGTATGTATTGGGTTTGTAAGTGGGCAGTTAAAGGGATTATGGCCTGGAATGCGCCCAATTGGGGTAACGCGTTTGAGACGCGAAATTATATTAATTGGAAAGAGCATTTAAAAGTAGGATATGAACGTCCACACAATGATCCTTTAAAAACCGGGCGTTTTTGTGTTATTCCTTCGAGAACCATACAAGAACGAGTTTCAGGGGTCATTTTGTCCCAGAAAAATAGAGCTGTGAGTGTTAGTTGTGAATCCTGTCGCACAGTGGTTCGCATTCTGCGGACGTGTAAGAAACAACATTTGTGTATTGGTTCTGTTATTTGAGACACACACACAACGTGTACAGTTCATTGAATTGAAATACGTATGTTGATACCGCAAAATGTCCACGGCGTCCGATGTTAACAACCGGAGTTACCGGGAACGGTAAGACATTAATTTAGTTCCCTTTCAACCAGACCTTTGAGATATAAGAAAACAATCCAAAACATTTCGGGGATTCGAGGCCGGATACTGCCCCTTTAACATTTAGGTGTACTTGCGATAGCCAGTTAAATTCTCCCTAATTGAAGCATAGATGAAGGGAGGGGACAGGAACAATAGATTAGCATGTGCCTGTTTGTCCTCTTTTTTTGTATAATAGGCTATGAGGATATCAACTAATTATCTAGGGTGTTCCAAGCGCACGAGTTGTAATCAAATAATATGCTCTGCTTTTCAATTGTCTGCATCTCCTTTTCTTTGCATCTATGGCCTACTGGCACATGTTGCTATTGTGCGTATTGTCTGTTCCACCTTGTTGTTTAGCTATACCGTAATTGTTTATGAAGGGCATTAAACATTGTTAGAATACCCCATAAATTGTCAGCAGGAGTTTACGTTAAGCCTACCATATACCAGTACAACCAACAATAACACTTTCATTTTATGACTATTTCTGAAGGACAAAAACATAACTGTTAACGTCACGAGAAATGATGTAAAATGCACATGACATCGCGTTCTGGGGCCAATTTCACGTCGCTGCTCAGCAGAAAAAAATTGCTGAGCACAAAAAAAGTCCGGCTTATAAAACAAGTTACCAGCCAAAACTCCATTTGATGTATTTTGCTCATGATTAGTATTCAGCTGTTGTTTGCTTAGCATGAAAATCACTTGGAGTTTTGGCTGGTAATCTGCTTGTATAAGCCACACTGTTTTTGTGCTAAGCAAATTTAGGCCCTGATGAATAGATCGTCTGTGGCTTCCAAGTTATGACGAGAACAAGAGGATTTTAACTTTTCTTCAATGAAAAAGAGTTTTTACTCACACATAAACTTTCCAAGAAGCCAGACGTGGGGCACGTACAGCTCCATCAGGGGAGGCGGCATACAGACCAGGAGAACCATTAGGTCGGCCAGACTGAGGTTGACCAAGAAGTAATTGGTGGAACTCCGCATGTCCACGTTGTTCCAAATGACGATCGCCACCAGGGCGTTGCCCGTCACGCCGAAGAAGAATATGAGCGCGTAGGCCACAGTGACCAGGGCCACCGTGGCGCTGGACAGCAGGTCGGGCGGTGCCGGGCACGAAAGTGTGGGCTCCGTGGTGGTATTCCCACCGATGAACGCGTACACAGAATCCAGGGTGTGATTGGTGGTATCGCTGTACAGCGTTGTGGCGTAGCTGGAATACACATCGGGCGGCCAGGTAGAGTTTTCCATGTTTTGTGTGGTAAGGATTGAAATCCTATGGATGCGCCAGTTTTACTCCAGAGGATCCGACACACGAAAACTTCAAGATGGAACAAACTGTCCAGAAAAGAGGCTGCGGTGCGTCTACGTCATGCCAGAATCAAGAACGAGGAATCTGGAAACGTCGGCACGAATATCATCTCACAATTTAGCAGGAGAATGAATGATACCACAGCATGCTTTATCTTCGGATGTGCGTATTCTCACTAGTCTCGTCTGGTATCGAGTGAACGGTAAATTGTCAGTTTGGTCTCGTGTAACTCACGCGTGCTGCCCGCCAACACACGAGCGTGCTCGTCAATACAGATATCACTGCTCACTGTTCAGCGAGTGTGTGTGTCTGTGTGTTTTATACCGATACTCGTCCGTGTGCCGCGCTTCAGATTGCCACAGAGCGCATCCTCTGCGCATCACTGTCATCATGACAGATGGTCAGCGTTTACTGCTCATGCGCATAGAAAAGGGCTTCTCCGTGAACTTGGTATGTCGAAGAATACTTCTTGGATCATGCATCTTCGGGTGTTGGATTTTGCATTCATAATGTCTCTCGATTTTTATTTCTTGTGGGCGAATCTTTTCTTTACTATGTACTTTCACTGAATTCGTTTTCTGAATTTAGCGTTATAGCGTCTTCAGACTTTTTCTATGCTGTCTACTCTTTTGTGTAGAATTATTGTATAGGAAATGGGGTAATCCTTATATCTTCAGGACACCTCTTTTTTTTACGAGTTCTGTTCAAAACTGAATTTTGCAGGTGACTGTCCAGTACCAAAGTGACTTTTGCAGGCTAACGCAGTCTTTTTTCTTCAGATTAACTCATGTTTGTTGTAATTTTGAAATGCACTTTCAAAGAAAATGTGACTTTACTACCTTTTTTGCAGTCAGAGACGTGAGACCTGCACGTTGTACTTCTCACAACACGCGTGAAAGCCCGACACTGTACAATGGAAGCCTGATGCTGATTAGCTGATAGAAAAACTAGAACAATTGTTATCAGCCAATCAGCATCGAGCTTTCATTGAATCGAGCTTTCAGAGTTGCCATCTTGGTTTTTGAGCCTGTTTTCTGGTTGTCGTTGTCGTCTTTTACCCCGTAATTAAATAAAAGCCCTGCCCTCATCACACAAAATTAAACCTGCCATTATTCAAGAAGGTGTCATTACCAGCTGTTGAGATGTGTCAAGAGATATCAGAAAATCACTCTTGAGTGTCATTTAGTCAGCTGTTTTGGTGAGTTTTTTTTTTTAACCTTATATAGGAACGGGTTCCTAAAGATAAGGATTACTGAAAATGGGATGTTCCTACAGCACCTTTGCCAAAACCAATTCATCACAGATGAAAGAGAACTCCGCCATAAACAATCCTCTCAAAATTCAAGTGGCAAGCGTCATGCAAATTTGAGTTTTCTGTTTGTATTCAGCCAAGTTCGGTTATCATAAAAGTCAAAAGAGAGACAAATTAGGTACGGGAAAAGAAGGGGGAAGCGCGCTTGTGCTCATTGGTTTTAAGCTGTCACGGCTGACCTACGCCGGCCCGCTGGGGAGGCTTGCCCGCTAATGGAAGGGTCCTCATGAGTTATGAATGACAGTCAGATAGTGGGAAATTGTCAACAGTCGTGATGGATCGCCGATTCCTGGCCTGAGCTTAGGGGCTCGGCGTGCCGTGACGAGTAAAGGCACTGCGTTTTCTATTTTGTGGTAAATGAACGAATTATACACTCTCAAAACACTGGTTAAAATTCGGCTGGTAAAAAGTTTGTTACAACATTGTGTCAATTGTTTCACATGTTGTCAAAAAAAAAAAATTTTTTTCCCAGGCCAAAAGTGTTTCTGGTGGTCTGGTGACGCGGCTTTTTTTTTTTTTTTTTTTTTTTTTTTTTTTTTTTTTTTTTTTTTTTTTTCAAATGTCGGCTGATGACTGCACTGTGGCCTGACTAAACTTAGTGCAAAATATATGGAGTTAGTTTTTTAACCCATTTTTTAACCAACTGTTGTGTGGTTCACCTGGTAACCAACGGCCGGTTAAAATGAGTCATTTTTTTTATAACCAACGTTGATTAAATTTGACCAAATCTAACCAACGTTGGGTAAGTTCGTTTTATAGCAGTATTTCTAAAGATGCACACATGAAGTAAATTTGCATTCGGTTCGAAACTCCCAACCATAGTCCAGCTATTTGAGATATGCTGTCCAATTGTGATATATTGAGAATTGATACCGATGATAGCATTGTGAATTTAATTATCATAATGTGCCTCGTTCAGTTTAATGCAGTTGTGGATAATAATAATTGTTTTTTTTGTCATTTGTTGCACAGCATCTTCAGCAAATGTTAACCAGTGAAGTTTAACATCATTTTATAATGTGTGGAGACATAGATGCCTCCACCCATGTAAAAATGATGTAGGAGTAAATTACAGGGTTCAGCCAGCTTGTATGCCTAATATGTGTCCCCGTATATTAATTCTGTTATTTATTTCCTTTGGAAACTAGTTTGACATACCAACATATATTTATTATATAATCGTGCCGCTAAAGTATGAAGCACATTCAGGTAAAATTCTGATAATTTGGGGGTTGGTCTGCAACAATTTTGAGCTTCTCCGGTTGCAAGCGTAGTGGAAGCTATTTCGGGTTCGTGTCCTCCTCTCTTAAATGGTATCGGAACAGATGCTTTCTCAAAATCATGTTTCCATCTCGCAAATTAACTTCAGGAATTAAGTTTGTCCTTTAAAAATCGACGCATCCGTTAATTCTCGCGTCACTGGAGGCCCTTGATACGAACTTTTGCCGTGCGTTCTTATTTTAATATTGACAACGCTCGGTAACCCATGGCAACCGGGAACTCTCGTTAGGCTAATTACAATCTCCCATCATTTATTAACCAACACTTTATTAATGAGCTATGCCCTTCTGACAGACAGGTGTCTATAGTGCTTGACTGGCGGAAAATTTTGGTCACAAACTGAGCATACCGATTTTGATGGCATTTGACTAGATTCCAAATCATCGTACGCTTTTCAGTTCTGACTAGACTTACATTGCTAATGACTTTTAACAAACAATACCCATTGCGTAAAAGGGCGCGATTGTCTTTTGGTCTTACGAAGGTTTTAAAGTGACACCAATGAAAAAAATAATGTTCCGTTCCAGTGTGTCTTTTCGGCATTTGGTAGAGTCACTTTCACTTTCCCAACCGATACATTGAATTTTGTTATTGTTTTTCATGACGGATTACAAAACAAAACAATTTTTTTAGCACATTCAAAGATGCATAATTGTGACCTGCCATGGCATAATGAGGAATAACCCCCACCTTTGACTTTTCACGTTATGTGCATCATGTTAAAGGGCAATTCGGTGGCTTTCCAATGATACCAAAATTTATTGATGTAGTTTAATTTATTCCAAAGATATGACGCAGGAACTTCAACAGTGTCCTGCCACTATTCGCTAACCTCATTTTGAGAAAAACGGCTTTGAAAAAAAAAGACACGCATTGCGCTGCCAACGGTAGTAAAAAACGTTCTTCACTTTTCCACTTTCGTAGGTGTTTTTTCCAAAACAAAAACGTATATGCCTAGTATGAATCTTGGGTACCTTTGCTACTCAAAAATACAAAACAATCAATATCGATTTTGACATGATTTTTCTAGTATATCCGACTGCAGGCGGCGATTACTCAAAACAAGGTTTTGGGGGACATTCTTCATTTTGCCTCAATTGTCTCCGCCTCTGAAATTTCACCGGGATAAAAAACAAGTCCGTGTAAGGCTACTAAACACCTGTGCCAACTTTCACCGAGAGGCGTCGAGTTTCGAATCGAGCTCGTGTAACGCGTTCGCGGCGCCATGCATCGTGTTGTTGTGCGTAACGCAGATGAAGAAATCACCAAAAGCACCTTTGCAAGGGATAGATAAGGAAAGAAAATACGCGAATATGAAGTACATGTAGTTGATATTTGTTTTAGTGCGAAATACATCTCGTCGTTGATAACGATAACGAGGCATCTGGTATTGACCGTGTAACTCGGCACAGATGCTCGCCGAAAGTCGTATGCGAACAGTAGCTCTGATGTGGATGTTATAATGAAGCCAGTTCCCTTTTGGGGACTTGGAGTCTGGCTTCTGACGAATTTGAGAGTGGGAGAAATCGATGCAACACGGTGGCCATGCGGTACATTTGGTTTGTGTTTTTTTCCGTGCACAGAGGGGTTCGGGTTTCACCCTACTTTCATAACTTAAAAAAAGGAAAAAGGAAAACGAGGAAACATCGTATTTTAATTTGACCAAAGGTTAACAACAGAATAGGCGGGAAATAAATAGCGCCCTCGAGTGTTAGATGATTTTACGCTAACACCACCCCACGCTAGCACGTTTGTTTATGGTGTAAATCGAGGATTGTTCTTTTGTTCCTCTTCCCTTTTCCTTTGTTTCGCAACAGCCCTCGTTGGTCTTGTACACGTTTTCTAATCGAGGTCGTCCTTGATTTGGTCACGGTCCTCGATTCACTGATGATATGTTGCACGTGTGTGTCCTCGATTGACAACATAAACAAACGCCCCCGCACACGCAGGTTTGTTTATGGTGTAAATCATATCAAGGATTTTGTATTGTTCCTCATCATCGATCTTTTGCTTAAACACGAACTTTTTGCAGCAGCTCCAATTGGTTTTGTGTGCACGCTTTCTAGCCGAGGTCGTCCTCGATTTGACTCCTGTCCTCAATTACTCAATGATGCTTCACATGTGTGTCCTCGATTTACACCATAAACATGCACATCCACACACAACCTTTGGATTTTCTACAGTCTGTAAATTTCGGATTTACTGTTGTTCATATTTAGTCGCTCGTTTTGTTTTGTTTTTTCCAAGTCCTAAACAAATTTAAGTGTTGTAATTCAATTTTCGAGCATATAAGACAGATTGCAATTTAGTGCAATATTTTGGCATGGATAATAAAACATTTAGAATTGTCGACCAAGCGAGCGAAAAACGACAACTGCGCTCTAATTATGAGATGAAGTGCTCTTTTGGGGTCAAGTGACTTTCCATTTTTAAGGTCAAGTAGTCTCTTGACGAGTCGTCGTTTGCTTAGTATTGGCACGAGGAAATTTAATACAAGCAGAATCGCGCGGTGCTCTGAAAATTTGTAATTTAAATCGGGCCACCATTTTGCGGTCGTTTTGGACTGCCTTGTCGGTTTTTACGTGTACGTACACTCAAGAGGCAAGGCTTGATTAAGTTCATCTGGATTAATTTGGCACGTAGGTTATTGCAAATTTATTTTTACCAAAAAAAATGAAATGAAAATGGGTGGAAAGAAAACAAGTCCAGTTTGGGTTCCATTAATGAATTCGGATCTCTAACTAAATATGGGAAAGTGGCGGTATAATAACAGCCCATTTAAATCCCCCACCTTCTCAAAGGGTCATTGGGATGAATTTTCCGTGGAACACATTTTGTAGAGAACTTCTACTCCTCTTACATGTATGAAAACTATTTGACATCCCTTGTTTGGTCAATTTTATGGAAAAGTGCACTTCTTTCAAAAACATTTTTTTTAATTATTCCATGCTTTTCCGGACAACTGAGGGCGACACTGTTACGTTTAGGGGTTTCCTGTTCAAATTGTGAACCTATAAATTGTGTTTATTGAAAATATTAACATTCAGAGGGGGCTCCTAGGGTGCACATTTTTTTTTCATGGGGGACTCCTCAGGGCAAGTGACTTATACTTTCGTTCAGTTCAAGATTTCAAGCATGAAATAGTATCAGTTGTTCAAATTGTTAGAGATTTTAATCTTCAGATTAGTGTTGAAGCAAAAGCTCTTCTGTAATCCGAGGCCAATGCTTTGGCCCTCAAGGCCAAGGCCAGTGCTTTGATCCTCATGTTCCAGGCCAAGGCCATCTTACACAAAATGACTAGTCACATCATCACGAATCGCCGGTATTAAGAAGAGAAACCTCCCAACACAATGTATTTTGGTTGCCGAGAATACAAAAATAAATAGTTCAGGTCTTCAGGGATTCCACTTTCTTATCAAATATGACATGTGTTTGTGGTTTTTGGGAAGGAGCGTAGTCATGCATGCAGCCTGCAATACATCTATTTGTTGGATGGATGGAGGACATGTGTGGGCCCACAGCAATGCGTCTTTATCAATCACTTCTTTTTTTTGGAGATGTATTTACTTAAATGAGAAAATAGCAAGGAATAACTGGTATGCGCATGCGAATGTGGGAATAGTCAATTGATGTAAATTTTTTTGGTAAATTCCGAGAAAATTGCAGTCATGAATCAGATGTATTTAAAGGAAAAATGTGAATTGTTACATAGGCCCTAAAATCCAGCCTTAATTAGGTAGCCTTATAAAGCCAAGGCTGAGCAACAAGGCACTACATCACTGCTTCAGGATATTGTGACCATAAAATGTTGGAAGTGCCGTGTCAGTATCAAAAGTGCATGGATTGTGTCCCCTAAAAGTTGACTGAAGTGCGACTTAACCGGTATCAGCGCCAATTATTGAACCAAAAGGAGGAATGTGCTACAGGCAGACTTCATAAAAGAAATCGTGCGTTCTTCGTTAAAAGTCGTAAAATGTCACAGCTCAATATTACCGCTAATGCGTAAATATTGCTGTTATGAACATAATTTTTTTAACCACCTTTCACACTATGCTCTCCTCACACTTAATACACCTACACGCACGTTTAGTTTTCAACTCAAAGGTGAAAAATAGGGAAGGGGGGAAGAATCGCAGACGGAAAGTGTCAACAGAACTGTTTGTTTTCCACCTACATAATGGACCGAGAACACGAGTCGATGTTGACCGTGAGTGTTTGCCGCTGGACGGGCGGCCGGTGTTGCGATGGCTGGTGTATCCGGGCACGCAGGAGGCTCGGTGTTCGGTGAGAGGCTCGCCCCACCGTCACGTACACTGAGCACACGGTGAGATGGGCCCGTCTGGAGTGGTGGAACCGAGAACCTCTTCAAGGATTGCGGGCCCGAGATACGGTGTGTAAGTGAGAACAAATAACAATCGAGTGGTAGAGGTATTCTGTAGCGACGACGGTTCGGGGAAAAACTTCGAGACACGTCCTGTCTGGAAAACAGTGCAAATTGTACGTTGTTTAACTTTACCTACTTTCCAATTACGTGCACTGAATGGACAAAAAAGGCCAGTTTTTCTGCTGTGTGCTAATGTAACCAGACTAATTTAATACTAAAAGCAAAATGGAAGTGCCTACCTGAACACGTTTAAGCTCCATACTTTACTCCTCCCTTACCCCCCGCCCCCCCCCCCGACAGAAATCAATGTTACATATTTGCTGCCACCAAACGTCAACCCCTGAAGATTCATTCCCCATGAAACGCCCTCTACGGTTGTCAAAAAAGCTAGATTCGAAAGTCGTTATTTGCACTCTTGAGTGACAGCTCTATGTTCCGACACCCCTATGTTCAGACACCCCTATGTTTAGACAACTCGGGATAAGGTGCTTTCGGAGTTTTGTCCAAAGAGGGCGCCTTGGTCACACACAATAGAGAAGTGTGATTGAGTGGCTTCTTTTTACAGGTAGCCTTACAATACATAATCTGAACCAAACGGCTGTTGCTTGTTAGCTTCGGGATAACTGCTCAACAAATCATCATGCCTCTCCGTTAATATAATCCGTTAGTTAGTTGGTTAGTAACAAACGTTGATATTGTCTATTGCTCCTACATATTTTGACCGATTTCAACCACACTCTGTCACAAGTATCAGCAGCCCAGCGCCAACATGTGACATGACCGAACTGGGTCAAAGGTCATCATTTGACTGGGGTCAAAATCTGATATTTTTTAAAACTCATAGCACTACTCCTTCCAGAAATTGCATGACACAATCACGTGACTCATACATAAACATGAATTCGTATAGGCTCGCAGCTTCCGAGATATTTCCGATCGAGCCTGTTTAACTGCCATATAGCTTGGTCGCCAGAAATGGCCAGCATTTTTTTTTCTTTTGGCCGGGGGGAGGAGGGGCCTGGGGCTCGGGGGAGAAGGTGTTTAGACCGATCTCGTATAAATTATGCTTCAGGGTTCATCGCCCAGAAATCCATCCATTAGAAAATGGGATTTTGTTGTCATCCTCTGTGCCGTTAACGGCACCTCGCACGAGAATGTCAACGCCTTAGTGGCACACAAAAGAGTTCTTCCCGTCGATATCCGGTGACACGCGGATCAGCTTACGGACTCGATCACAAAGACAGAATGTTAAGAGTAGAAAAGTTCAAAGTTTCCGGGCGAAACACGTTGCGTCACAGACGCTTAAAGCCATATCCCTCTTTCGGCCATCAGCCTCGGTCCAAAATTTTGGCCACCGGTATCAAATGAGGGGAATAATCGTCATAGCGATTTTTAGCAAGGTATACACCTTTGGCGTTGGAAAATATGTGATAGCATTGCAACAGTGGCAGCTTTTTAGGTGTAATCACCCTTTTTTCAAAATGTCCATCAAAATGCTTGTTACCACTCTAGGGGCAGTAAACCTCGCGCATGCTCATTATAATCATTTATGCCCTGATTTGATACTGACCAAACCCCCAGGCTGATGGCCTAATTACAAGGGAACCTATATGAGTTGTTTATTATTTTATGGCCTGCAAATATAACAGTTAATACTAAAAAAATTGCATTTCATTAAACCTATAGTCCTGTTATAGAGATATGTCTTTTTCAATTACATATATTCCTTATACATTCTGTACTAAATGTTAACTTGCGCAAGGCACGTCTGGAGATATCTTTTTTTTAAATACAGATATCTCATTTTACCACGGGCCGGGACAGACATCAGAGAAATGAAATAATACAGAATCCGGTTCACAAAAGTTGTAGTATTCAAGTTTGTCAACATGGAAAATGTAATGGACAATATAAGCCGTGAAACCATAAAAAAAATAAAAAATACATGCATATTTAGAAATTAACTAGTAACCAGATCTGTGGATGCATTTTACCGTTCACATACAATGAAATAAAGAGCCTTTTCTTGTGTTCATGAACGAACGAAAATTTGAACAGACAAAGATCACCATCATCATTTCAGAAAAACAAAGTCCTCACATTCAAAACACACAATCTAACGGTAAAAATAATGTTTCAATCGTGACAAAAAATGATAAAAAGTCTCATTTGTATCTGAATGCCTGTGTGTAATCTTTCATTATCACTCAGCTCAATAGCTTCAAAAGGCATTCAATAGACAGCTGTAAAAAATAGATTTTTTTTACAAATTAAAATATGCATATTAACTTCTCATAGCATGGATCAATTTCAGTAATTCCTTTTTTAAAATGAGTGAGGAAAAACATGCCCGTTTAATATACGCTTCCTTTGTATGTGAAACATAATTGCTTTTTAAGGGGAAAAAATTAATGCAGGTAATTTTTTTACACAAGTCGTTAAAGGGGTTTATGACATGAATTTTACACTAAAGTATTTTTTTAGCAAATATCCATTCCTTTGAAATGTATAAAATCTACACGAGACAATGTGAACAAACATAATGCAAATTGCACTTTTTTAAACATCGGACCTATGAGGCGTCGGACCTATGAGGCGGAATTTATGCCTCATAAGTCCGACGCCTATGAGGCGTCGGACCTGTGAGGCGTCGGACTTATGATACGGCCCCCAATAAAGTTCAAGAGTGGGTTTACACCTCTGTGTTCCGACACCCCTATAATCCGACACCTCTATGTTCCGACTGCACATATTCTTATCCCTATCCCTTACCCTAACCCTAGAATCCTCACCGGGAGTGCACACTTTTTTTATGTGCAGGCAGTCGGAACATAGGGGTGTCGGAATATAGGGGTGTCGGAACAAAGGTGTGTCGGAATATAGGGGTGTCGGAACATAGGTTGAGTTGTCGGAACATAGGGGTGTCGGAACATAGGGTTGTCGGAAAATAGCGCAGTCACCCAAGAGATACATTTGAAAAATATTCCAGTTCACGGGCCCTTTATTTAACACGATCGAAAAGCAATTATTACCTCAACAGCAAACAGCAGATGCAGCATCATGAATAATGTTCCTTAATACCCCACATGAGAATGTGATTGCCAGAAATGGCATTGAGACGTGTGACGTATACAGGCGATCGCCATCGACTGGATGCGCCCGAGGCGTGAAATCCCATGGATGACAAAATAGCGGGGAAATTAATAATTAGCCGACAGAGATGCGTGGTCACGGATGATCGCAAACTCAAGGATTTTTTTGGGCAATTGCGCATGCGTTGTCGAAATTCACAGGTGTGGACAAAAGTGCATTTCAACCCACGAAGAGTCAAAATAGTGTGCACTGAAGTGTGACCAGACGTTTGAACAGCTTGATTTATTAATTTTTTTTTAACACACGCATGCAAACAATATGAACGTTTCCAGGGTGGCTTCGACTTTCAAGGGATGTGCGTTTGGGGTAGCTCTCTTTGCTAGGATTACTGGAACGATTGTAGATCAACTCGCCCCTGACGACTCACCCCTTACCGTCTCGCCCCTTACCAACTCGCCCCTACCCGACTCGCCCCCTAGCCGACTCACCTCCTATAGCCGACTCACCTTCTATAGCCAACTCGCCCCCTCGCCAACTCGCCCCTCGCCAACTCGCCCCCTCAGTATGGATCGAGGCCGCTGGTTTGGATATTGTTTAAAATGTGTATAATCAATGTAAATGTAGCAGTAACCACGAAACATTCGTCATTATCAAACACTTTTAGGGACCGAAACAGGCGCGTGCCGTTTTTTTATGACGCATGGTAACTCCACTCCCGAATGACACGATGTGGTGAAAAATAATTTCTATCCAACAGATCAGAACCGTGCTCATTTTCAGTGGCTTTGCATGTGACATGATAACGTCATAGAATATTGCAAATCCTAATTCATTACATGGCATGGGGTAGGCTTAGTCTATCGCCAAAGTCTACATTCTACATTTTGGTAGATTCGCTGATTAATTATGCAAGACAACCGCATCTTGACCTCTATATTTTGACCAATCAGCGGGCGCTTACTAAATACTAGGTCTTCGGTCATTCACCGTTGTCGCGTCATAGACATGGATAAAAAAAGAGGCTGTGGTCACACGCTCTGTATTTATGTTACACGACAAGCGCCCGGCTGCTGTTGTGTTACAATGATTCGAATTAGCCAATCACAGTTTTAGTCCTGATTTGGGAATGAAATGACACCACGATTTAGTAAAGTAGGCTCTGATTGGCTGAGGCGCAAGATCGCATAAATCTGCATGTTTAGACATATCAGACGTTATACAGGAGACTTGGCTCCGTGGATAACGGGTGATACTCAGACTATAGGCCGGGCCTGAGATTTGTCAGACTTTTGTCAGTATAGAAAGAAATGTATTTTTTTTTACAGACTGTTCATCCCTTTCTCAGACTTTTTGAAATTGACTTTCTCATCCCTACTTTGGTCTTTCTAAAATGAAAAGTATGTTTTCGTTTATTTCACCATCTCAACCACTTCTTCAAAAAAACCTGGGACTTCAAAACCTCATGCATCCCCTTTAATGATCCTGGATCCGGGGGGGGGGACCAAACGTGACTCGAAGGTTAACGACGTTAGTTTACATCATAGGTGACAATTCGTAATTATACAGACGATACCTCGAAGTTTTCCTCGAGCTTTTTCAGGGTTGGACGGCCATGGATACACACAATGTAATTAATCCAACAGATCGTAATTGACAATCTTATAATTATAATTATTATTATTAGATTAAAGAACGGTTACGAATACGATATAAACTGCTTCAAGGAACGGGATTTTACCAGTGTTTCCACCCAGAAAATGGCGTCGTACGTTAACAAAACAGACCACTTTACTTCAACATCTACAATCGTTCAAAAGTTGGGCCAGTGACGGTCGAGTTCCTGTACACCGGTCGAAGACAGACGACTGTCACGCTCACTGGTCTAATTTTGTCCGTGTCATTAACCCCGTTGTAATGTTAAACCCCCGTCTAATTCGTGGGAGGCAAAACTCATTACCTTTCCAATCGAGTGGTGCTGATCGATGAATACAGACCTGAACGAAAGACGGCTTCGTGTGTCCAAGGCCCCACAAAAGTCATATTTTGCTTTATTTCATCTTCATATGCACTGACACACAGTTATCTTTTTCACTCAACAATATTCATCCAGCTGTGCCTTTTTATGTTTTTCAAATGTGTTTTTGTTTTTCTTAATATGATATCAATGAGATTCATCTTTGTTTTCCCTTCACGTCCATTGTCACTCTTTGTCTTGTCATTTGCAAGGGGTTTCAGGATATTAAAGGATGGTTGTACCAATTTTAGTTTCTATATTTTATGAGCAAAACTTTGTGTCAATGTTGCAATGTTGCTTAAAAACGTGATTGATTGTGTTTTTTTGGCTGTCTGTTTGTCTGTTTTTCATGTTCTTCTCCTTCTTATTCTTTGTTTTTCTTGCAAAAACACCAAGTACATTGTAATGCATCCATTTTGCTACATGATAGATTTCCCCTTTAAAAATTAAATCCTGACTGTTTAACTGCGTGTACGGAAAACGAGAACATAACAGCGCCCTCACTCGTCAGGAATAGGCAATGTGCTACGTTTAATAGTGAAAATGCGTTTTGCAAAATTGTATTCCACTGAAAATATAACGCTATAAAAAAGGTCAAACTATTTTCATATTTCAGAGACATGAATATTTAGGCAAACTTCGTGTGAGTGTGTGTGATTTTCATTTTTTCATTGATTGTTCTTGTGTTAAATAATAATAATAATAATGTAGGCCTAGTTACGAGTTTTAACCGGTGGGTAAAAAAATCGGATCACGTGCGTTTGAATATGCATGTGATGACTTTATAAATTTCGAAATAGGAACCTATACAAATTCAGCTAGGTTATACACCGGATTGACTGGTTCGCGCCCACTATCGGAGTTGATAATGTAGGGATCGGGAAACCAGTCTACTCACAGGGATCTATTTGCGTGCAAAAAACCACCCACAATATAAGCGTTTTTATCTCAAAGGGTTGGAGACAATAAATACAGAAACAAAGTAACTTTTTCCTTAAAAAAAAACATACGAGATCAAGATTTGTAAGGAAGAAGGACTAGACAAATCGGCATGCAAGTGTTGAAGATAAGTGCATCTTCAAGCAGGTATACAGCGCTCAGCTAGGGGGAGGACAGCGTGGCTTCGTATAATTGCTGCGTTGCACGCGTTTGCAGTGCGTTTGTGGGTATTCGTCTCCTTGTTCAGCAAAAACACGTCAGGTATAGACTCGTAACCTGCCTTTTAGTGACTTTCTCCAAACTGGGACTAAAAGCTTCCAAAATAGATACTCTCTACTCACCAAAAATAAAGCTTTTAATGCACCGGTTCAGGTCTCGGTTATTGCCCCAATTACAAAGTTTGCTCGTTTCGGCGTGAGACCTCGCATTGTGAATGCCAATGTGGGACACCGACAGAATACGGATTTTTTTCTAGCTGCTTTTAAACTACTCCACGCGTTGCAAGGGTAAGGGGGAGGGGGAAGGGGAAATGGACACCACATTTCACTAGGGGGCGCTGTTCATGATACAAATACACTTAACCTTGCAGCAAAACGGTGCAGGTAAAGCTTTTGAACTTTCCCCCCCGTTTTTCAGTGTTATTGAATACATTTTGATTGTTGGGAAGTTCGAAAAATACCTCAAAATCTGCATTTTCTTTTTCCCATCAAGAACAATTAGTGGGGGTGGGGATGGAAATAGCTCATCCCTCTGGTCAAAAGGAGGGCGATTATACCTCCGACCCCCCCCCCGGATTTACGCCACTGGTGGAAGGTATACCGTGTACAAGGCGCGTAAAAACTGAGGTTGAACATCTATCCTAGACTCGGAATATCAAGGCGTTACGACAAACCTGCACAGTTGCCGAGAAGCAAGATTAACAGATACATTATGTAATCGTTTTCCGCTGGTCTCGTTAATATATTGATGACGATGAAATGCGGATGGATGGCACTTTAATAAGGCTCCGGCTCCCGTAACAACGCGTTACTATGGCAATGAACACGTACAGTAGAATTGTTTGTCTTGTTTGAAGTAGAAATCCGTGAACATTTGTGCGGAAACTCAGCTGTGGTTGCTTAATTGGTGCATGTTTTGGATGTTAATTAGGCGCACTTGGCACAGTTATGGACATCCGGGTACTACTCAATGAATGTCCATCCTCAAGCTCTGGTGCAGGCGCACATCATACATCCATCATCCATTCTCGTAGACCAGTGCTGAAACACACCAACCTCGTCCCCAGGGTGTCGAGCAGTACGCGCCCACCACTACCTGCTCTCTCACCCTGGTATTGGATCATTTGCATGTGCAAGATTTTTGAACACGTATGCAAATAAGGAGTAGTCTGGTGCCTGCCTGTGCGTTACATTTGCGTTTGTTTTTGTATGCGGTGTCTGGGGTAAAAACAGAATCAATTCGTCGTAGCGCGAGCATGGCGTGAGTTTAATACGAAAACATGATTTTATTTTAATTAAACTGTTACGATCTTAACGAGACAACATGCAGTATCACATTTCATATTAATATTAACAAACTGGAAAGGAAATGAATATTTTCGAGAAGGCGTGGACGAATGATCGCGAAAACACGTACTGCACGTTGCGAATAACCGACACCAAGTACACGATATAAATCCATTTCTAGCCAATTGCGGTATCGAATCAGGATGCAGGAAGGAAGTTTCCTATCCAGGGTTTACTATTGGAAACAACGTTGGAAATAAAGTAAGCACTGGGGACGAGGTTGGAAACACACGGGTTGGCCTGAGCTCAAAACGTGAAAGAATAGCACGGCTGTAACGATGTAAATTCAATTGTCTTTGGCCCATACATTTCGACCAATGGGGTCGTAAATTATAGCTACATGTGATACGTTTATCGAAATTGGCCAGTAATCAGGTCGTACAAGTAGCGTTCCCTGAACATCAAGGTCATTCTAGTAACATCCCCCCCCCCCTCCAAAAAAAAATGACACGAAAACAAAAACAAAACAAAATCGCCCGCCAGTCTCGTAAATCATGAGAAATCCCAGTATGCCTTGGCCCCGGCTGAATTCGCGAACTTAAATTGGGACAACCAAAAGTTCGCCGGAGTTTAAGTCAGATTTTAGATCACGTGATCCGCCTGACCAATGGCGAGGTTGCAAAGTTGTGGCACTGAGCGCTGCGGTTTTCAGATCAGCGCGTTCAACAGGTGTTTCGGATTTTAGTTATACGGGGATTATTTTGTAATAGTTTGAAGACCAGCTGGAGCAAGTGTTCGAGGAATAAGGTATTTTGTCGTATTTTCATCGATCGACTCTGGTGAGTAAACGCATTCTATGGGAGAGTTATACCGGGTTAAATGTAAACAATTTGTATGGTACACGTATAAGTAAGAGTCAATCAAGTTGCGGCCAAGTTGTTGATGAATTAAAATGCTGAAGTTTGAACTAAGAATGGTCAGTGCAGTGTATTAGTGTGGACCAGATTGTATAGTTTGAAAACCAGCTGGAGCAATTTATTGTTCGAGGATTTTAACTTTTTTTCATCGATCGACTGTGGTGAGTAACATTCCATGGGGGAATTATACTCGGTTAAGAATGTAAACATTTTGTATACACGTATAGGTAAGAAATTTATCAATCGAGTTGCGGCTAAGTTGTTGATGAATTGGAATTCCAAAGTTTGAACCACGAATTGTCAGTGTAAGTGTGTTAAAATAGCCTAAGTGTGATCAGCTTATAAACCCATCAATTCATGGTGCGCACACTCGATGAATTGATAACATACAGGCTGCACTTCACACTCTTGTGCAGCTTTGATGATTTATAACATTTATGTTGTCTTTTTTCTCTCTTTTTTGTTATCATTTCAGCATAACAAGACATGATGGGCTTGTTTGTCTACTTGTTGACGGTCGCTGTGATGTGCTGCGGCTCGACGAGGCAGGAAGCCATCGATCAGCCGGGCGAACGCTCGCGAGACGGTCAGTACAATCATGGAGCTATGTTTTATAGCTCCATGGTACAATCCCCGCTTGCAGCATGGGATCAATTGGAAAGCCGTTAATTATGAACTCGGGAAAGTCTGACAGCCATTTATAAAAATGATAACTATCAGTCTTTAGAAAGGGCGATTAGGCGACCCCCCCCCTCCCTCTAGAAAAATACCCCTGTCATCAATGTGATTTGAGTTGAAAGTCTTAACATTAGCGAAGAATCGTGTAATGTGGTGGATGCATTTTATCATGGTAGTTCACGACAATCAAAGAGATACCAAGCAGTGGTGTAACTGGGTGTGGGGGGGGGGGGGTGGCACGAGGAGCGTGTCCCCCCCCCGGGAATTCCGTGCCTCCCGGGTACCCACCCAACCCCCATCTAAAATCCTTCTTTGCACAAAAACAAAATATCAGTTGCCTTAGGTGCCCCTTTAAAAATTGGTGCACCCTATACGGGCTTAGACGGGGAATTGAGTTGTTTGTGATCACAACTTTCCCAGATACAAACTTTTCCGCACAATTCTAGATATTTTTTATACCGATTTCATGCGATTTAGGACCATGGGCATTCGCACATGATTCGAACAGGGTGAGTCAAAAAAAGCGGAACCCAAACTCCAAAAATTATATTTCGTATTATAAATGAAATGTAGCACCAAACATAATAATGACTGGAAAGCCAATCACATAAGCTACTTTTAGATGATAAGAAAATACTGATTGCTCAATCCGTTCAAACAATATCACCATTCAAACACAATGACCCTTAAACTGTTTTCGTCTAAATATGCAATTTCAAGAATCGTTGTCACAATTGTCTTCAAACATCACCAGCGATAAAACCTCAGTTTAAAAGTAAAAAATATTCAATAAAGTCCTTTTGAAGTCCCATCTTTCAAAAAAACGGGATTTATAAAATCATATTGTTTGCCTAACCAGGGTTGTTTATAAAGATAGTGTACTACAGTTGTTGACAGTTTTGAAACAAGTGTTTTGTGTCATTTTTGGTGTTGTACCAAACAGTCAAAATACACAATACACTGCTTTTTTTGAACGAAACGGGTTTTGGGGTCACTGCGTTTAAATGGTGATATTCTATGAATGGATTGAGCAATACCAGTATTTTTTTCATTGAAAAGTAGCTTATGAAATTGGCTTTTCAGTCATTATTATGTTTGGTGCTACAAATCTGTTTAAATATGAAATATGTTTTGGGGGGTTTGGGTTCCGCTTTTTTGACTCACCCTGCATATAAACTGTCATCTGATTATGTGAGTGAATCATAACGACTGACTTAAAGACTGACGGACTGACCGACTCGGTGAATATAATCATCACCCAAAAACGACTACAACCGTAGTCTTGTTTACTGAAGTGAAAAAATGTTTCCAACCACGCAACCTTCTTCCCCGGTGTCTCTGTAGCTGTGGACGATGCCTGCAATGCCACGCATTACACCGTCTTGGACGATGCAAGACGCAGTGTGGGCTTCAACTCCATCCACCTCGAGCCCACCCAGCTTCTGAACGACCATTCCCTGCCCGAGGGTTGGTACAGATTCACCGAAACACCGGGTAAGAGTTTGAGTTTTGTTCAAATTTATAACAACATCTGGTGACAAAGACAAAATCATCACAAAACAAGACTAGACTGTAGACAAGCCTAATTTGGTCTCCACAGGGTGAGACAAAAAGAAAGTGACCCTTAAAAAACAATCAAATTAGAACACCAATGAAGTGTACGTATATTAAAAGAGCATCTTATTCCACTCATCCATAAAAAAATTACTGAACTTGATTCATGCTATCCGAAGTTATGCACGTTTTACGAAAAGAACCAATTTGTATAGCTGTCCGTGGAATGTCATTAGAAGCTATTGAGCTGAGTGAGAATTACAGATTACATGCAAGCATGCAAATACTAGTGAGATTTTAACCATTCTAACACTGAAACATTATTTTTTTACCGTCAAATTGTGTGCTTTGAATACGAGGAACAAGTCGTCTATTTTTTCTTAAATATTAATGGCGTTTTGGTATGTTTTCCCTTGCAAGTTCTCCTCCATTTATGCTTGACTCAGATTTCATGCAATGAAATTCACTGGGTATATGCCGGCAATTTTATTAGAAGTAATCAGTATTATTTATGTTCCTCTGCTCCCAACTCAAGGCACAAGGATGCCGACGGAGTGCGTGGCCATGGGGCTGTGTGGGACTCGCTACCCGGTATGGATGAGTGGGCATCTGCCTGCCGATCGAAGCAGTTCCGTGGTGGAAGGCTGTATCAACACGGGTCAGTATATTGGGTCAAGCTTTTTAAAAACTTGGAGAAAGTTCAATTCAAGACCATTATAGTAGACCAATGGTTGATTCGTGACGTAAGTTACGCCTACTCACAAAAAAGCACTTGAAAGCGTTCCTAATCGAACGATGATCAAAACGTCATCACTAGGTAAATCGCTTGGTTGTGTCTCCTCCCCCCCCCCTTGTGCATTTTGATGCGTGCGGCTATAACCTGAAAGTACGCCATTTTGTCTTTGAGCTTCCGGACCACTCCGCGACCCTTCTATGGGATGGGGTTGCCCTTTCTCTTGCTATAATTTTTGACAGAATGATTCTAACCGTAATCACCCCAAGGAACATTCGTGTTGGAATCTTTTATCTTGGCGTTCCACAAGAGAAAAAATGATGAGAAATCAGTTGGAGATGGGTAAAAACGTTTATTACTTACGACCTTTCACATCCGGCATTTTCGTACCTTGTTCGATCACATTTGTTTTTGCGTGAGAACAAAACGGCCGATGGGTTCCAGATTCAGTCGGGCTTGCTTGAATACTGTTCTGATCAACGGCCATTTTAGATTTGTTTGTAAATGTTAATGAGTCCTTCAAGTTTATTCAAAAAGAAATTGAGGTCTTAAATAAAACCATGTTATTCTCCTAATTTAGTTTCAGTCACCCGATGACCGTCACAAAAAAATCATAAATTTTCTTCTTTGTACGAGTGCACCGAGTTTCACTAATATAGTCGACATGTAATTCAGATTTTCGGACGTGAGAGGTCAATTTTTGGCACGATATTTCCCTTTCATGTCAGGCGATTTTTCAGTCTCCATAAATTGAGATGCTAGTAACAGTTTCACAAAAGGCTCTTTTTCGAGGGCGATTTTCTGAAGATATTAACGTACCTAAAATAATTGTGAATTTTGCACGTTAATTCTCCTGTTCAAGGGGTCCGGAAACGCGCCACTGGAGTGAACTTTCAGGCTCTAATGTAACCGACGATTCCATCTATATCGGCAAGCTTTTGATCCCAAATAGTCGACTTGATATTATTAGGTCGTCGTCGACACGACGATAGTATAGGACTATGGATATAGCTATAGTTCCAGCTCGATGAACTTGCTCTTGAATTTAGTAAACAAAACATGATTCACTTGAATCAGCCAATTCGGTATTCGATTGAATAAACTTTCCATTTGGAATGAGCAAACTGCTACATGCGTGTGAAACCATCATGAGCGCCAACGAAAGTACAGGGTGAGTAAAAAAAAAAAAAAACCCAAATGGCAGGACCATTTTCTTGATAAAGTGCTATACATGCAGCACTTTCAAAATCTAGGATATAAAAGCCTAATTTAAGCTTTCTTTTTGTATAAGAATCATTCAAATCACTCATGTACTTTTCAAGTTACAGAATTTTAATCACAACCACCGTTTTAAAGTTCTGTCCGCGGATCACAACCGAGGTGTAGTGTTCTTTCAGCAAAACGAAAACAACTTTCAAACGGTGTTTGTGTTTAAAATTCCGTAACTTGCAAAGTACATTGAGTGATTTGAATGATTCTTGTACTATTAAAAGAAAGCTTATTATTGGCTTTCATATCTTAGATTTTGATAGTGCTACATGCAGAACTTCAGTAACTTCCTTTTTTTTACTCTTCCTGTTTTGTTAAAACCCATTTAGCCCCCCTCCTTATCCGAAATAACAATCAGCAAAATGGGAAAAAAATATTTTTAAGTCGCAAGTTGAATACAAGCTATTATTTCAAAGGTGAATTTTAATCCCACGCAGTGGCAATGCTGGGGTTTGTTTTGTAATTACACGAGTGATTGATTCTAAACATCTGCGAAGCAATGTGGGTCACGGCCTTTATGAAATTTGATTTACAAATTTCGTTTTTTAATTCTCCAAAATCCTTTGGGATTCCAACCCCGGCCTAGAGTCGTAAACGGGGCAAAAACCTGAACTCAAACGCTGTCGCATTATGACTCAAAATGCCAGATGTAAAGGGAATGGCGAATGGGCTTCGATTAGACCGAAACCTGGCTATATTGTGAGGGGTCGGGGAATCGTGTAAGTCCTTCGGGATGAGAGTTTTACACAAAAAATGAGGTCAATTTATGGAACTGACAAAATCGGCCTGTTCGACATTCCGGGTCACACATGGGACACAGACATCGTAAAAAAAGGGTAAAGCTCATTCATAATATCAGCGCTAGTTTTCTAGAATGCTGAATACGTTTGTCAATGCAATTTCGTGGCCTTTTTTTAATGGCTGGAACCTTTCCACGTACGTTTTGTGGACTTCCATTTCTTGTCTGTCCATGAAAAAAAATGGATTTTTTTGTATTAATCCCAACGATGGTCGGCCGACCACCGTCGGGAAAAAAGAACAGCATTTTGTTTTGGTTTTTCCAGCATCTATGAACACAAATCTATAAATAATAATAGTGTACTGTGTATATATAAAGCGCACGTATCCACCAGGGCTTAAGCTCAAAGCGCTACATAATTATTACCCCTGCTCATTTAATTGGGCCAATGAAACATTCCAAATACCATCTCCGCTCCCTAGGGAGTACACAGCTGGATGCTGCCATTTCGGCGCAAAGCAAATAAATTAACCACACGTACTATTGAACATTTGCCCTCACAGGTACCCATTTACTCCTGGGTGGAGAGAAGCATTGAGTGACAAAGTGCCTTGACCCCGGCTGGACTCGAACCCACAACCTGCAGCTTTATCCACAGACCACGAATCCAATGCCCTTATAACCACGAGGCCACAGCACTCCAAACTGGTCAGCGCAACAATATTTCCTATAAAATACTA
Source organism: Patiria pectinifera (assembly GCA_029964075.1). Lineage (NCBI taxonomy): Eukaryota > Metazoa > Echinodermata > Asteroidea > Valvatida > Asterinidae > Patiria > Patiria pectinifera. The sequence goes on from CM057133.1 coordinate 5,704,999, forward strand.
ACCCCCTGATGATCCATCCTTTTCTGAAAATAATATCAAAAGCAAAAGCATATTGCTTTAAACTTCTTTGGTCTTAAAATGACTGTATTTTGTGCAGAGGAAGAGGGATGCTGCAACGAGCGAGTCCAGATGATTGTACGCAACTGTGGTGATTACTACATCTACCATCTGCCGGCGCTGCCCCGCTGCGTCAGGCCAGCGGCATACTGCACAGGTACGGGTAGGCTGATAATTGGGACCATCAGAAATGCCAAAATTATTTGGCGCGGAAAAGTTAATTGCTTGTTAAATCACCATTTTGCGTGGTTCATTTCATCGGGCACACTATGTGGGCAATGTGCATTTCACATCACAAAGTTAAGATTTGTAGACAGTGTCCCAAATAAAGTTGTGGAAGTAGACATCCTTTAATTTCTCCAAAAACTACTTAACCTGATGGAGCATACTATTGTGTACAGTCAGTGAAAATGTCATCTGTTGATGCAAACCAGAGATCTAAAAGATTGAAAAGGCTGTGGGTTTTTTTCACCACAGGGACTTCAAAGTGTGCAGAAATCTGCTGTAGTGTACCTCTTTATTATTTTTTTAATTTAATGTTAATAGGCCGTGTACAGGTACCTCAAATCGGAGTAAACGCTAATTGCTTATTGCGATGGTGCTTTGTTATGGCGCGATCATCATGATCGATCGATCGAGGTATATGCTGAGCATCATTAAGAGAGTAGTCCTGTAATGGACCACATTTTCAACGAAAGAGGGCGCTGTAACGATTTCATTTTCTTGATTCAAACGAGCAAGTTTTTATGCAACTAAAAACTGAAGATTGTAAACATTTAGGGTACTGATTTATAACAACATTCACACTTCAAATTAGGTATTGCCCTTCACCGACGTTTAAACACTGTATACTCAGTGCGTCACCTCCCGGGTGAAAGGAGGTTCACACTTACGTCTATAAACTGGGTTTCACATTCAGCGTCGCCCTCAAAAATGGTTGTTGTAAACAGCGCGCCCTCATTTTCTAAAAGAAATGTGTCCTTTTCTGGTTGCAGAGAGGGGTCATTGGGTGATGGTCTTCAAGGCCCTTAGCGGCCTGGCTTATCCCGATCCCTACGAGCTGTGGACGGGCGAGAGGGAGTGGAACGAGCACAAACCGGAGGCCTCCCGGGTCGGCACGGGCTACCGCGGCCACTTCAAGAGTGCCCTGGTCAAGGAATGGAACTCCCTCAACATCGCTGAGGTAAGTTTCATTACAGTAAAACGCAGCTCACTCATAATTTTTTTTCCTCTTTTTAAATTCTGTGCGTCCTTATATGTCCTTATCCTATCAGTCAGAAATTTGTGCTGATTTGAACTAGCTTTTTATAAGTTCAGTGTTGCTTCGATACAGTGAATATGTGTGAAGGCAAGAGTTGGTTGATTGCAATTCTAACGGTTGGTGCGTGCAGAAGTCCCACCGTTGCAATCACCTTTGAAATGCACCTTTCACTTATAAGCTCAAGAGAGTCGTACGTTTATTCCCTCGGTTTTATAGTTATTCAGATGACTCAATTAATGTAGTTTTGTCAGTTTATTTCATAATTATGTTTGACTAATGCACTAACAATGTGTTCAGATTCTTACGAACTGTTCATCTCCATTTGGAAAGTAATTTCTTTACCATTGGAATTACAAGCTTGCACGGTCAGGTTCGTCGGTCGGACCGTTATGGTCCATAAAACATTGTATGAGGCTAAAAACATAAATTCAAAGACAGCCAGCACAACGCCTTTGCCATTGAAGTGGTCTTCCGAGATTGAAGTGACAGCGTGCCCGAATTGGTCTAAAGGCCCAAACTGTGGACCAGCTACTCCATGTAGCGCCCTCTGTATTTCCATGGAATCATAAAGATACTAAATGATGCGGCATTTATTTATGTTTCCAGGTTCGCCTGTCTCTGTACGAGGCAGGGGTGGAGGTCTTACGGGTCATCTTTGACGGCTCTGGCATCGACAAGACGTCATGGTTTGACGCGGAAAGGATCGTCTCCAGCCCCTATCAGGACCTGAACGCCTCCAGGTCCGACCTCCTTGATGTCAGAGTCGAGTACGTACATAAGAAATTCTTTGGGAAACTTACAACTATACTTGGTGTCATTTTCACACTGTCAAGTTGGATGCATTGTGTCTCTTAATCTTTGATTCTTCATATTCGTTTGTACCACTTTTCACAGGATAATTTTGCTACCGAATGCGAAACAGAAAAGACCAGAGAATGACACAATATCTTGTACAGTAAAGAGATACACCGAAGTATGCGTTTCAATTATAATTTGTCTAAATTATACTTTTTCTGATTGTACACTAATATTGTTCCTTCGCAAATATTTTACTCGTTGGTTATTTAAGTTAATTTTCATTCGGTCCGGTCAGGCACCAGAATCACCGCTTTATGATGAGCCGTAGTGCCGTGGACTGCCGCAACGCCAACGGCTGGCTGCTGATGGTGGCCGCGGCAGGCGACTGTGATTGGGAGACGGACGGCCCCTTCCCGGTCTTCAAGTACAGCCGGTCCGGCTCGGCGACCATATGGGACAATGGTACTAATTATATAAGATGCATCGTCCGTGGTTTTCAACAAAATTCTAATTTTTTTCTCCTTTATTCGAATTTTCAACTCGTATGTGTCATTTATTAAACGAAAAAAGACTGCATCCTTAAAAAAAAAAAGAGGTTAATTTTTGGTTGCCTTTGCGCACGATTTTTTTTATGCTACGGTACCGCGTCTCTACCAAAATTACAGATGATCACTTGAAATGTGGTTATTAATTTCGTGAACACGGGGATTCCTTTTAGGTTTTTTATTTATTCATTTCAGACCAGGTTGGCCAGGCAGACGAGTTGGTCATCTTCATGAAGACGGAGGGTAAGTTGGAATGGAATGATGTCAATGAAGCTGGAATGCTGTCATCTGCAAGAAAAGTGGAATTTTGTATCATCAACTTTCCAACAATGGTTGGCCATCCATCGTTGCAAAAAAACCCTGACTTTTTAACGAATTTGGTTATAGTCCACATTTTGTTTGCAATCGGTTTTCATATCGGCAGCGGTGGCGGACCGGTTTTTTTTAACTGGGGGGGGGGGGGGCATCACCAAAAAGGGGCACTTGCTCAGTGCAAGGCATCTTCCGTCGGTGCAGCAGCATATCCAATGCTTTCATTTTTAACTTCGGAATGTACGTTTGTGAACGCTGTTAAACTATTTTACCATTTTGCCAGAGGCACCGGTGTGTCGAGATAAGAGCTACCAGGTGATAAGCAACACAGAGCGCGGGGTGAACGCGCCGAACAGCGTGGAAACCCTGGACGATACCTCGCTGGTCCCGGGGTGGTACCGCTTCAGCGGACCGGCGGGTAGGTACAGTGTGAGCCCCCCAAAAAATGTCCGTCTGACTATTTTTGAAATAATTACAAAACCATGAGGTCAATTAAGAGAAACGTTTGGTTGTGCAGATACCCCTATGCCTTGGCCTCAACCCCGATGAGTTTCATTTAGTTTCAGTCACGCATCACTACACAATTATCAATTGATCACAACAACCTTTTTTCGGCTTAGTGACCAAGTTCCTTACCTTATATTTCAGTACTGTATTAAGTAAGCTGTGTAAAATCCTTCCTGAGAATTTTAGGCTTTCATTACCATTCTGTGATAACCACTTTCATATTGATATCAATATTCTTTGCTGTTTACAATGTGTTATTGTCTCAATAGTTTGAAGCATGCCAGCTTTGTTTTCCCATTTTCAGGCGAGGAAGTCACCCGCTATTGCCAGCCGATTGGCGCGTGTGGGACATTTTACCCGATCTGGCTCATGGACGTGCCGAGTACAGAATCGGGCGAAACGGTGAAAGGCACCATGTGCATCAATACCCGTACGTATCGTCAACATGGACACCATTCGGATGTCCTTTGTTGTATCCCAACAAGTCTGCTATTATCAAAGATTTTATTCTTTTCTCTGTGATCCTTCTCTTTAGGACCCGTTTCTATTTGACATTCTGATATTTCGTGACACATCTAAACAGCTGGTAATGACACCTTCTTGAATATTGGCAGGCTTAATTTGTGTGAAGAGGGCAGCTGGGGCTTTGATTTATGAGGGAAATTACGGGGTGAAAGACGACAACGACAACCAGAAAACAGGCTCAAAACCAAGATGGCAACTTTGAAAGCTCGATGCAATGAAGGCTCGATGCTGATTGGCTGAAAACAAAAGAAGAAAAAATCGAGTTTTTCTATTACTAAATCAGCATCAGACTTTCATTGTGTTGGGCTTTCACGCGTTTTGTGATGCAAGTTGAATGTGCAGGTCTTACGTCTCTGACTGCAAAAAAAGGTAGGAAAGTCCTTTTTTTGAAAATGCGTTTAAAAGTTAGAACAAACATGAGTTAATCTGAAGAAAAAACGGTTTTAGCCTGCAAAAGTCACTTTGGTACTGGACAGTCACCTGCAAAATTGAAGTTTGAACAGAACTCGTAAAAAATAAAGGCGTCCTAAAGACAAGGATTACCCTATTTTTAGTGTGCTTCTTATTATAGCATACAGCATTTACATCATACATCATTTGGAATTCACTTTTTAATCAAATAAATATACTAATTCATTGTGCGCGCCTCTATTCAGATCAGAACCCTTTGGTAACAAAATGTTATTCGGCATCATGTTGTCTGTGCTTGTATTGTTACCATTTAAATTTATCCAGATTTGGTTGGATATTCGCTCATCTTTCCTTGTGTGGTGGTCTTTTTTTTCTTTATCTGGTTTTTTTTTTATAGAAAAACCTGGTTGTTGCAACAAGAAGATCCAAGTGTTGGTGCGCAACTGCGGTGGTTTCTACATCTACCGTCTCCCACAGCTGGAGACAACACTCATCGCTGCATATTGCACAGGTATACGTGTACGCAGATTGTTTGTAGAGTTCATTGTTTCAAGGGTCCAGACCAGTAAATCAGACCAAACTTGCCTATGCGCCGGCCAAATCATGATTTGTGTGCCCTCAAATTCTTTGGTATAAGAGCATTTTGTGGGCCATGAACTGGAGGGTTTGTAAAAGGATGGAAGCCGTGCACAGGACTGCGAGCTTGTATTTCTGTGAAATTTGGATGAAATTGGGCCAAGGGCGCTCTATTTTGCACGGAGCGTAGGCATCGTTATTCAAAATGGCGATGGGCTTCAGGACTTTTTTTAGGGGCGTCTTTGTTGGGATGGAAATTTCTCCCAAAAGTCATTACCCCCAAAAAAATTAACAGAAAACGAAAGATGATGAAATAAACTTTTATTTGATACGTGTCTTGAACACCTCAGAGAGTTGTAAGTATTTTTTAAATAATTTTGAGAAATTGCGCGTAATTACAACTGAGGTCTGTGGTCTGGACCCTTTAGTGAAGACAACCAGCGCCCTCTGACAAACCAATGTTTTTCACCATTGCTTCACAAAATCGATTTTGACAGAGGTGAATCATGTTTCACTACCAGAGCTCGAATGATCGGATAGGTCTAAGTTTATTATTCTTGCGAATTACAACAAAGATGAAACTGTTTGGGGGAAATCTTTGAAATGCTTTATGCTCTGATTTTCTCGTTGGCTTTTGTGAAGCATTCGACGAGTGGGATCTGGTACTGAAGGGCGTCTCGGTACCAGACCACGATCCTGGCAACCTGTACGAGCTCTGGGCGTCCAACGAATCGCAGAATGCCGACGAGCACCAGGCTAAGCTGATGGACACTAACTTCGAAGAGCATTACAAGAGCAGTCTGGTGGCCGACTGGGACCGGATGTATGTGCAACAGGTTCGCTAAACTTTTTCTTTTTGTGAAGACTTGTTAAATTCCTTAATTCGGAATCCTTTGGATTTATTTGGCAACTTACATTATACCTTCTCAGCACCAAGAAGTAGAAACTTGACAACGATTGCAAGATTAATCTTCCATTGAAAAGATAATAAAAACCACTTATAACAACGCCACTGACACAACTGCCCAGCAACACGCCCGTATTTCCAATATCGCCGTGAACAATAATAACAATGGAAGAATAAATCGTTACAACATCCTACAATTGCCGTACCTTTGCAAGATATATTGCCTTTTGTAGGATCATTTGCAATTACCCGGAAAATTTAAAGTACGTACGATCATTGACAGAAACCGTGCTGAAGTGATGATAGGACTAGTAACACTGTAAACATTATTCCGCCTGAAATAGTATCGTTCGGAAGAAAACGTGGAATGTGGTTTCAAAATGGTGCACGCTGGCGCCTTTTATACGTGCGTTTGCAATGAATACGAGATGTATTATTTTTAACGCAAACCTTGAACATGCACTTTTGGGCCTAGAACCTTACTTTCAATTTTCGTTTCGCCATTTTCAAGGGTATTTTGGTGCCTTTTTTTAATGTTGATACGAATTTCAATGTTTATGAGAAAAAGTGTGATGTCATTCCGGGCAGAAACCTCAATGTTACAGCTATTTGAGCACAAAATTAGAATGAGAATTTTGCATATTTTGCTGTTGTAAACTTTCTTTGGTGATTCGATGTTGTGTCAGTGCATGGAAGTAAGCCAATGAGTAAACCTTTCTCACAGATGTTTTTAGTGAGCAAATTTTGGGGTCCACAGTTTGAATAGAAAACCCCAAGACTGAACAGTGTCTTCCTGAAATGACATCACAGCATCAGCGCCCTCAGTTGTCCAAAAAAGCATGGAACATTTAAACAATTTAAAGAAGAGCACTTTTCAATAAGATTAACCAAAAAAGGATATCAAATAGTTTTCATACATTTATGAGCAGTAGAAAGTTGCACAAAATATGTTCCTAAGAAAATTTCATCGCGTGGACCCTTTAATGCACACCGTTCTCTGTTTTCTCAAAATGCGTAGTAGCTGCTAGGCTGAACATTAAACGGGTTAACTGTTGTAAATTTTGGGCAAATTTATTGCTTTATATAAAAAAAAAAACAGGAACAGCAAATGAAGTTACTTATCTTTAATGCTGCCCGTATAGGTCCGGCTGTCTCTGTACAAAGAAGGCCAGGAGGTGCGGCGGTTCATCTTCGACGGGCGCGGCTCGGACCGCTTCAACTGGTTCTCGCCCGATCGGATCATGGAGACGCCCTACACGGACATGACGGCCAACACAAGCTACACGCACTTCACTCTAGGAAGGTAAGATGGGGTTGAGTTTCGTACCGACACTAGATGAAATTGTTACAGGTTTTGAGCTCGGAGACGTGTAGCGTGCAATTTCAGTGAACAGATATGCACCAGTTGCCCTCGAGAAAGTTGTCTCCCGTGAAAAACAAACAAACCGGTCCTGATCTCGAGAATCGAACTAATTTGTATTAAGTAATGAATTCATGCCTGTCACCATTTTCGTTTCATAGCGTTTCGTTTCCTGGAGAACTTTCTAAACAAATTGGTTCACGTTTTACGAGGTACTATGAAAAGAAAACTCATAAATATTCAGTATCCAATGGTCTATAATACACTGAAAAGCACCGCAAAGATGTCGACGTTTGATGAAGAGCTATTTCTTGCCTGTGAAAAAGAAAAATGCATGATTAAACTTACATTTTACTCTAGTTTTGCAAAAAAAAATAATCTGCAACGTCGAAAAGACGAAGGGAAACAAATCTTATATAAAATTGCGGCAAGTGTAGTCGTCGGCAACCCTAAAATTGACAGCAAGACCCAAATAGCCCAACAGACGAACAAACAAACAGACGTAAAGTCTGCTTGACGAACTGATCGTGGTCACACCAGTGTATCCCTTCCACTCCTGCAGTCCAGACACCAGACAGTTCTTCATCAACAATGTTGATAGGGACGGAGCAGCGGATTTCTGCCGGGAGTCGGCGGGCTGGCTGGCCGTCACGCACGGCGAGCAGGACTGCCTGTCGCAGGGGAGCGCCGTCCCTGGCTTCGTGTACAGCGGACGGGATACCGCCGTCAACTGGGAGGAAGGTACACGCGCTCAATTTTAATTTGGCCGTCACTAATCTGTTTTACTGTAAGGTTCCACCACATATTTATTGCCTGTCAATCTTGAGCCCATTTATTTTCTTGTTATGATTTCAAGGACTTATTGTTTGAATTATGAATACGTGATCGACGTTACTTGGTCCCTTATTGTGCTGTTTTGTTATGCGTTCGGCTTCCTGTAATGAGATATTGCTCATGAATTTGCCGTCGAAAATGGACAAAAAGTTGTGATCGAGGAGCTGGAATCTTGCACACTGTTAAGAACTTTATTTCCATTAATTGATATAACTAAAACACGGACGTACCACATATCAACATGTACAGAGAACACTTTATAATTGTGTGTTTATCCGTCTTGTGTATTTTTAAAAACAAATTTGGGTTTAAAAAAAAAATGTATTCTTACTTGTTTTTATTCTGAGTAGGTCCGGTTGAAACTGCTGACGTTCTGGCCATCTTCATCAAATCTCCAGGTAAGGTTCTTTGATACATGTAAGCAAATCTGAAACAGTTGACGCCAAAATTATCCAAGTATACCAGTGGGTTATTTAATTGTGCACCGCTCGTTTTGATTTGTGACATCAAGCACCGAAATGACAATATTCAACCGCATCTTAAACTATCGTATATCAAAGGAACGTGACTACCATGTAACAAGACGAAGCAAGCCTAGTAAAGCTTTTACAAGAACACACAGTTTTTTTTTCGATTCGGGCGATTCACAATGCAGTGCGCCACCAAGAGTTTGCCACGGAGAGTCCATTTTTCCCAGTGCATTGTGGGCGATGGTCGACAGATTCGCAGCGCGGGACATTTGAAATTGTTAGTTTTTCCGGCCAGAAAGTTCATAAGCGTAAGATTCGAGTATATGTTTGCCCTTTTCTTTTCGTTTTATCAATATGGAGTTTTTGTAAGGCGGCAGAACGTTTTGCCCAAATCTATAACAAATAAGCTCAAGTTTTCTACTGACACTCGTTCAAATGATCCATGTTTTGTCGACCGTGACCTTGAAAAACGAACTCTCCGTGGCAAACTCTTGGTGGCGCACTGCATTGTGAATCGCCCGAATTAATTCAGAGTGGCAGTTCACTGGAGGTTTTATCATGTGTGTGCACATTGGTCACGATTTATCCCATAACGGGGTAAAGTTGGAAAACAAGCATTTTGGGACACTGCAGACAAAGAAAAGTACGGGTTAAAGTCTCCATAACAATTTTGGCAATTCCTGAACGAGCCATTGCTAAATACAGTCTTGTCAAGCACAATCCTGGACATCCATTTTTCTTGCAGTGTTGTTCAACCCATGCAGTGAGAGCGGTCACACTGTGATAACGGACATTCGACGCAGCGCGGATATGATTCACTTCAGCGGCCGGTCGGTCGACGATAGGTCCCTGCGGCCCGGTTGGTACCGGTTTACGGACAATAAAGGTATCCGTAGTATTAAAGACAATCTTGTTCTACGTGTGAAAAAAAGTATCCTACTTTTGATCCAAAATAACTCTGTGGTTTACCAATGGAATTAAACCAAAATTTCAAATCATGTAAACAAGGCATGGCAAATCTTATGGAGCGAGTTTCATCAGCTTTGTGCAAGAGGGTGAGATTTAAACGCCAGACGAAAAAAAATATACTCACTTTCTCAGAATCTGCCACTGTCCTCCAATGACCATACAGCGCTGGAGACGGTGGCGGATGGCGCGTGCTGCGGCTGAACATTTCTGAAGGAATGCAGGATCACCCCTGATGTCATTGCACACCTCCTCGATCGTGTGTTGCGCCAAACGATCGAGGAGGTAAGGCATATTTTTTTTCGACACGTAGTAGTAACGTCCGTTCTTGTATCATTTCCTTGTATCCAATAATTGTGTTTTATATCCCGAGTATGAGGTTGCTTGACTGAAGTTGGGATTCCCTTAATTAAGACAAAACTTCCTGTAATAATCAAATTCTTTGGATTGTTTTTTTTCAAAGGTGCATCCCTGAATATGCCGACTAGCTGTGTGGAGGTCAACCACTGTGGAACGCATAATCCAATTTGGATTGACGACAAGTTGCCTTGCAAACCAGGCGAACGCAAACCGCTGATCGGATGTATAAACACAGGTAGTAGATTTGTAACTGCGGTTAATTTGAGCCATTATAAGTGACAAAGGAAACACGTAAACGTCTGATGATCAACCTTGATGAAAGCGATTACCCGATTTGTAGCAAATCTTCAATCTCGTATTATGCAATTGTTTTTGACGATGTTTGTCAGTTTATCTTCTGGGTTTTTTTTTTTGACAATTTAAAATGTGATAAGGTGCCGTCACAGTACCAGATCTAGCAGGACAGTGCCGGCATTGGGCGGAGCCATGCCAGGATTTGGTTACGTCTTTTTTGCGAAACTGATTTTTCTCTTGCCTTGGCACTATCCAGCCCAACGCCGGCACTGTCCTGCCTTAAGCTGGCACTGCCCCACCCAAAACCGGCACCGCCCCGCCCAAAGCCGGCACTGCCCCGCCCAAGGCCGGCACAATCCCGCCCAAAGCCGGTACTAGCCCTCCCAATGCCGGCACTGCCTCGCCCAGAGCCAACACTGTCCTGTCCAAAGCGGGCACGATCCCTCCAAATGCCGACACTGCCCCGCCCAAAGCTGTAAGCTTGCACTATCCCGCCCAAAGCCGGCACTATCACTCTCAATGCCAATGCCGGCACTATCCCTCCCAATGCCGGCACTGCCTCGCCCAAATCTGGCACTGTCCTGTCTAAAGCCGGCACTTTCCCGCCCAAAGCTGGCACTGTCCGGCCCAAAGCCGGCACAATCCCGCCCAAAGCCGGTACTATTTCTCCCAATGCCGGCACCATCCCTCCAAGAGCCGGCACTTTCCCGCCCATAGCCGACACAATCTTGGCCAGAGCCAGCACTATCCCGCCCAAAACTGGCACTATCCCTCCCATAGCCGGCACTATCCCGCCCATAGCCGAATTAAGAGGCGACAGTTGCTTAAGAGGTGAGAGTACATGTACTGCTTACAGGCACGTAGGTTCGGGCTGTTATTTTTACGGCCGATTCTTGATTCGCCATTAAATAAACAGAAGTACTCTAGACTAGTTGATTGATTACACCTATGCTCCATTTTCCCTAAAACATTTCTTTAGATACACATAGATTATATTTCTTGCAGATAAGGATGGCTGTTGCAATGAGAAGATCTTTCTCGGGGCTCTGAACTGTGGTGATTACATTGTGTATGGACTGGACCAGGTTCCGTCCATAGAGGGCGATGATGAGCCGTCTGGATACTGCACAGGTCAGTGCAGAATCTTTAACCGTACAGTAAACTGCAGCCATATTTCGAAGCGACTCTCAGAGAAAGACCAACTGACTACATACCATTCGCACCAAGGCTCATAATGCAGTATGGCATGAAAAAAAAGGTGTCTAGTGCTAGAGAAACGTGCACACAAAAGATGTCGAAAGATAAAAAGGTAGACACTGTATACTTAAGACATTACTAGTACGCGAACTGTAGAGAATTCCTCGCAAACCCGTGAAACACGATTAGTGTAAGCACCGAATTTTCTGCTACAGTAAGCAAAATATTTCGCTAACGGTATTAAAGTAGAGCCAATAAATTGGGCCAGCTACTACTCCTACAAGGATGATTGCATCGCCGCATAGGTGTGCTAAAAAATGTGTATTGCGTTGGTTCTGCCTCTCTATAATAGGGAAGATCAAGAAGAGTCGTAATGACGTTTGACCTCCATTCGACTCATACATGTTTACGTTGCATACGTAGTGTGGACATTCTGTTGTTTTCGTGTAGTTACGAAAACCTGTGAAAAAACTCACACTGTGAAAACTCTTTCAACCCAATTTTTTTTCTATGATTCCCTTTTAGTTGTTCTTTTCATTTTGCCACGGATAAACCTAACCCCATAATGCCTCTAAACCTGTTTTCCAGAGAGGGGGAAACATTGTGTGGACGTGGGCAAGTCCACACAACGTCGCTGCTACCTGGTTTTATGTGGACATCTTTTGTTTGGAAGTCCACACAGTGAATGTAATGCTTGTACACCATGTTTGCACCTTACAATAAGCACACGCACTGCAACGCACGTGAAGATCAAACTCTAATGGACAAACTGTCATTAAGATGGAGCGATGGGAGTAAGCAAATAATACCGTGTTTTTTGACAACCAGAGCCGGACCAATGGGAGCTGGTCTTCAAGCTGACGGACGGCTTCCTGGCGGGACCAAACCTAGCGCAGCCCTGGCGTCAGCGCTCCTCGGTCAACACGGACATTCCGCACGCGCGCCAACTGGACAACGCTTTCCCCGGCAACTACAAGACCAGTGGCGTCTGGGAATGGTCCCTCATCAATAAGGTAATGAGAAGTTATGGTATTCAAATTACTTTGGTTCACATTGTGTCATTTTTGCAAACGAATGTGGATGTGTGGATTTTTTTTGTGAACTAGCGGGATGCCGAGCGGCATCTCGCTAGCTGGTTGACCTCAATTTGCATGTTCACCCCTATTGAAAGTCTGAAAGAAACAAATTTGCCAATATAGCAAAACAAAACAAATAAATCATTTTGTTACGTGGCAACCATGACTGCAGAGGACAGTGAAATCAGGGCATGTTACACTTTGTAAGAACCTGTGTACAATAATCGTTGTATGTTGTGCTTGCGCCCACTATTACCTTTAACCAAAAAAAATGTGACACACAGATATCAGATAGGCAGACAGACAGACATCAAGACAGGCAGACAGACAGACATCGGGCAGCATTTAATACAGGATATGGCCACAGTTTGTTCATCTGGGAGGAACAACAACTCAAACCGTTTTGTGTCATAGAATTCAACACATGTGGTTTCGAAAATTGTTTCATATGCCATCAGCCTCGGTCCAAAATTTTGGCAACCGGTATCAAATGAGGGGAATAATCGTCATAGCGATTTTTGGCAAGGTATACACCTCCAGAGTTGGAAAACTACCCTCTCGTGGAATTTGCTTTACTCTATATCCGTTTCGTTTGTCTCAAAAAAGTAAAGTGTTTTACTGCCAAGCAGACAATATTTCCATCATTTGAAACTTAAACCTCTAAACTTCAAGAAGATTGGTACTATTATTATTGTCAAAACTAGTGGGCGGGCCGCCACTGCGTTATGGGGATGTTTTATTGTTGGGCAAATTAGGACCGAGTTATGGGGACTTTCTGCTGTCACCACAGCGTCTTCGGTATCATAGTACCATGGCACCCCTCGTATGTAGTCCCCAAAGTTAACCGAACATGCATGGATGCACTCCTTACAGTGTGTTTTCTCCCCAACGAAAGTTCTTACCAAAGTTATTCATGGTTGTAACTCTTAATTTTTAAGGTAAAGCTTGTTGTCTACAAGGACGGAGAAGAAAGAATCGTACTCATCTTTGACGGCCGCTCCACCGACAATCTCAACTGGTTCTCCAAGGGTAAGCTCCTCTTCTCACCGTGGACTGACCTCAATGGACCTGGCGAGCTCAACATCTTTTCAATCGAAGGGTGAGCCTGATTACATTTACAGTTCTCTTGAAGATTTATGGAGTGGTTTTCCAAACTTCGGCTCCGTCTGTGTATTGGCCGCAGTAGATTTGGCGAACTACAGCTTATTGCAGGTCCATGTTACTGCATGGGGAGCATCAAATCCTATCACGTGAGGCCTCAAAGTTAGGAATATTTGAGTTTTGGTTCCAACATTGAAGCCTTCTAAGCATTTTATGCCAGCAATGATTCCGCAGCTGGAGGCGAAGCCAAGATTTGGGAAACATCCTAAATATCCCCTTGCATGAGCGCAAGAGGGCGCCTTTAAATATACTGAATTGTTTCGCGATTAGATGCAAGTTGTACACAGTGGTATGTGAATGCGCAGATGCCTGTTGAAATGCATTCAGTAACCTGTGAAACCATTTACTCTGCGCAAGTGTGGTTTCGCTAAAATACAGAACAGACAGAGCACATCTCGAACACATAAACTCAATAAGCCATTTCGTACTGCGCGTGCGCGCATCAACATTTTGATATCGTAATACAATCCGCGTCATAGGCCTATATGAAAAATCCTACCAATGACGGGACATTATTTGAATGAAGAAGACTGGACTTATTTGCACTCCAACAGACGAGCTTCTAGAATTTTTTTTTATTTGGTGGCAAATTGCACAATGCAAAATTTATCCGTATCCCGACAGGGGCGGCGGAACCGGGGGGCACAGATTTACCCAATTGCCCCGTTTGTGCCCCCTGCAGCATAAATGTGCTCCCTGGAGATGAAAATAAAAACTTGCCCCAACATTTTTGGATAATTTGTTTTCAGTAAACCATTTCCCAAAATGCTATAGAGAGTTTTGATCTGAACACACTCACACACCCACACATGTTCGCACCGTCGATCGTGGACGTCCTATTGTCCCTCTTTTGTTTGTACTCTAACTTTTTAGGAAGACTCCCATAGGTTTTGTACACGACGCCAATCGCGGACGTATGCTGGGAATCGTGGACGATATTGTTTTCTTTTGTTCTGTTGTATTTTTCGTCCACGGTTTGAATAGAAGAACACGCCCACACTATTTGAAAAAAAAGTGTCGACATTTCAGCACGGATGTGCCAAAAAGAAAATGGTGGATACGCTGCTGCACCGACGGAAGATGCCTTTTACTGAGCAAGTGCCCCCTTTTGGTGATGCCCCCCAGTTTAAAAACCGTTCCGCCGCCGCTGTATCCCGATGTGCACATGCGCAGTTGCAGCGCCTTATACTGGATTATTTAGGTATCTTCTTTTCTCGATCTCAGAGAGTATACCCCAGACGTCTTTGGCACGCGCCGTTGGATGATCAACAAGAACCTTAGCCCCTGTGACAGTGCCAGCGAGGGGTGGCTCATGGTCATCACGGATCCAGGCTTCTTGTGCGCAATGCAAAGACCGCCGCAGATACTGTACTCCAACACCAGCACTGCCGAAAACTGGTCCGAGGGTGAGTAACAGATCCTAGGCCTAAATTCGCCTGTCCACCACTGACCATTCATCGTTCAACGAACTGATGAATATAGCCATTAAGTACAGTAAAACATGGACATTTGGCAACCTCGATGAATAGGGGAGAACTTGCAAAGGAAAACATACCAAATTGCCATTAATATTTCAGACACAAATATCTCACAGTAAAAATGTTTTAGTCTTCATTTAAGTGATTAAAATCTCATTGGTATTTGAATGCCTTTGTGTAGTCTGTAATTCTCACTCAGCTCAATAGATTCCAGTGGCATTCCATGGACAGCTAGAAAAATAGGTTTTAAAACGTGCATAGCTTCTGATAGCATGGATCAATTTTCGATCTTTTTTTTTTTTAGATGCTGAGTGGAATAACATGCTCTTCCAAATGATACTTCATTGGTGCTTCAAGTTTGATTGCTTTGTATGAAAAATTCATGAACTGGGGTCACTTTATATTTACAGTTAGAAATCATTCTGTCAAAAAATCCGGAGGGGTCCGGAAGCTCAAAGAAAAAATGGCGTACTTTAAGGATCTGCTCCCTTTCCGGGTTTAAATTACCATTGTTCCTGTACGTGCCTTTGAAGATTATTCAGGAGAATTGTATTCGCAATTTTCTGAGTCTTCCTATATCATGACAGGTTCGGTCGAGAAGGGCGACTTCATGGCCGTCTTTGTCTCGGGCCCAACGGTGACCAGCCGACGGTGCTGCACCTGCCGAGAAAACTAAAAGGACACCTGCCGATTCATGGGACCACCATAAGTTGTGCCTTAGCCCTTTTTGATACATGGCCGACAATGTAAGGGCACTTTTTGGATATGGTAAACTCTTTCTATTTTTTTCCCAAACCAAATAGCGCCGTCAGACGGACGTATCTCAAATAGGCTAATGATGTCGGCAGCAAAAGCATTGTAGGGCTCACTGGATCGATGGGAGTTAAATTGCATGAGAAACCATCGGATACGATTTTCGGATACGATATCTGACGTTTTGACTGGGATCTATGATTCTGACAAGTGTGTTCAAAAAAATAACAAAGATACAAATTTATCTTACCAGAGTGACGATTCGCTTTCAGATTGCTGTGAAATCGTGAGTTGCTTATAAATTATGACTATGTTTTGTAAGAAGCAGAGAAGTTGTTTATTTGATAACAACTTAATTTTTAAGTATAAAAAGTAGGATGGATATAACCGTAGCCTCTCGTGTGACTGCAACAGTCTTGGTACTGTTTAGTCCTTTATTTTTATTTTTTTCATTAAGAGAACGTTTGAAATAGTTAGTTGATAAACTGAGAAACGTATAACCAATATTCGTATTTCAATTTGTACTAATACAGTGTACAAGAAATAATACACAAAAGTCGCGTTGAAAACGAACTGTTTCAGATTGCAGACCAGTAAATTAACTGCCACAGGCCCAAGTGATAAATACGCCCACTTCCGAAATTCAGGGGAAAATACTTGCAGTTTTTCTATGTGTTTGAGACACACATCTTATTTCATCGTCTTTCATTTTGTGTTCAAATTTTGGGTTTAACCTATATGGCGTATGTGAGAAAATTCCATCGAAAGATGATCACCCATAGAAGTAATCCTGTGTATAGCCCGTCGCCATTTTGTAAAAAAAAAAGGGATGCCTGCGCTCCATTGCAAAATAGAGCAATTCGTGGGGCCCAATTTCATCCGAGTTTCACAGAAATACCAGCTCGCAGTCCTGTGCACGGCTGTACCGTTCTTTTTTTTCTACAAACACTCAAGTTCAAAGCCCTCATAATGCTCTATTAGCAGAGAATTTGCAAACCCTCAAGTTCATGGCCCACACAATACTCTAATAGCAGAGAATTTGAGGGCATGCAAAATCGTGATTTGGCCAGCGTAGGTAATTTCGGGCGTATTTACTGGCCTGCAACCATAGGCAATTGCACGGGCACAAGTATCAGTTATAGCGAGCGTGTTACCATAGCTTATAAAGTGCGTAGATTATTAAATAGCTTTTAAAAACGTCTGTAAGAAAATTTATTTCGTATTTCCTCCATCCGTTCAGTCATTTTTAAATAAAATAAGAAGCTGAAAACAATATTTATGTTGTCTCTGCGATGATATTCATTGCCTCCGTTTTCTACATGAAAGTTCAAACAAAACCTCTTATTATAATACCCCTTTGGCCTTTTGTACTTTATTATAAGCCGTACGAATTCAGTGAATTCGTCAGTACATGCATACATCACTGACTGAGATATTCACATTTGTTTCTGCAGGGCAGGCTTTTAAACTGCAGTAATTAACCTTCGGTATAATTACAGCTCGTGTTGATAATAAGCGGCGAAAGCCTCTTTAAATGTAGACAATGATCCCGATTTAATGAGTGCCATGCAGTAGGGCACGGGTAGGGCTAATTAGTCTGGGCATACGCAAGATTGCATACAGGCATGGAATTGTTTTGAATATGCAGGTCAGGCTGACAGATGTTTTGGGTTTTTTGTGAGTGTGATCATGCCGTAGGTTATGCCGCCAGAAGCTATAAGCCGTTCGAAAAACGCGAGCCAACGCCAGTAGACCACCATTCGGCCAATTACCATGTGGTACCATATGCTAACGGTGGAGGAGTCGATACCAGTCAAATTGCATTATACACTGATTTGGATACGACAAGCGTGTTCTGCAACGACGCGGTAAACTGCTATTGGTCGTAATATATACCGTGGAGTTATACAGGCGCGGTCTCTGATGATCGTGGTTTTTGCTTGGACCACGGCATGCAAGGAAACGCCACTGGTACCCGGGTCTGAGTGAAACGCTTGGTGTATTTTGGTTCCTTGAGAAGAGACTGGTATCTGGAGATTCAGTGTTTTCGGTAATGCGAGCCACACTTTATGAAAGCGCATAGGCCTACGACACGTTATAGCGAAGGAGTTTTTAACTGTATATCTGCAACTTAATTCCCACTGCCTCAGACTAAAAGTGTGAACGTGACATGCATGCTTGATGATTTGCCGTCGGTGATACTCACTCTTGCATCGCATTGATACTAAAAAGCCTAGCGTTGTAGAAGGTACAAAGGTACGTTTGTAACGAACTACACGTGGCAAATTCAGAACCTCATCTCGATCATTAGTAGTCACTCGCTTCGTGTGAGGCAGGTTTTACATATATTGAACTGCCGACGGATTGTGAACAAATGTTATTCGCAAATCAAAGAGAAACCAAATTAGATACATCTGCAAACAAGAAGACTAGGGTTAATTTCCAGTGCGGAATGGTAAACTATGTATAGTATACAGTTCAAGCGCATTTTCAACAATTGTTTCAAAAGGAAATTGGGACTTCATTCGCGGCTTTGGGCGCTCCAATACGGGAGATAGTTTCTTCCCAACCAAAATTGGTAAGTACCTTTTCAAAATGCATGTATTTATATACCTATTTTTTTTTAATTTGCCGTGTATTTCGTTCTCTGTGACATGATTGGCTCAAATAGCAATTTAGGTAGAATGATCATCAGTCGACCTTGTTCTTCCAATACTTCAATTTACCAACCCGATCTATTGTTCCAATTCCTAGTATTAAGCATTTTGTTGCGTTTAATTATTTTGCCTAATGATTATTGTTTATTGTTTTATTGTTTTATTGTTTTATTTTTCATTTGTCACACATTAATATAATGCCAATGCAACAATTTATTTACTACAGTGACTTAACTTAATAGAGTGCTAATACATGTACAACACTTTGATCAACATTATGATTCAATAACAGGAACCTACAAAGATAAGCATATCAAAAGCTGAAATAAATTATGTATATTTTATTTTTGTCTTCGGGGAAACAAAATCATATTTTGCATAATGTTCCCAAAACGGTTATACCTGTAAGATACGAATGAGTCCGTCTCGGCCTATGTCGTGAATAATCTAGTGGCTCGTATCACATCCTGCCATTCGTATGATGATTGCGCATTGTATTCTCGATTCGTAATCAAATTGCAAATACGGTGGCGCCACGGCTGTTATATACAGTGTGTATGTAGCATGCAACGGAGCTGGGCCAAAGACTCGTGGGTTGTCATGGCAATGGGGCACTGATCCCTCAGAAGTCATCCAATGCCCTCGCTGATGAAATTTTAATGTATGTCTACACGAGGCTCATAACATTATGACAGCGGTTTTGGCGAATATATTATCTAAATATTTACGTTAAGAATATCCTGAATTGCTAATATACAAGACACCCCGTGCAGCTTCGTTGGATATTCGAAAATAGGTATTTCACATCTTAAAAATCATAATAACAATTTCTATTACTTTTTTGTACTTATATATATTTTTTAATTGAAAATGGGTATAAAATGTTAATAGATTTTTTTTGTTTTTAGCGTTGGTAGGAGATGCCTTAACCGTCACGCACAACAAATCAATGCATTGTTTTCAGCTAACGCAGCTTGCGGGTTTTTTTAAAATTTGCTGGTAGAATGCATGTTTAAAAATAATTATTTTCAATTTCTTGTTGTACTTTAAATTTCATCTATTTTTAAATTGAAAATCGATCATAACATTTTCATTGACCTTTTTTCCAGCGTTATTAGGTGCCTTACTGTCATTCACAACAAAATTAGTTTATTTTTCCGGCCCATGCAGCTTGCATTTTGTTTTTGTGGATAGAATGCATCTTAAAAATGATTATTTCGATTTGTATTACCTTTTCGTACTTTCATCTTTAAAACTGAAAATCGGTCATAAAATTTCATTGACTTTTTTCAGCGTTGTAGGGCGATACCTTACCCTCATTTACAACAAAATTAATATATATTATTTTCGGCACAGCAGCTTGCATTTTTTGTATTCGTGGATGGAATGCATTCGTATAAAACTTGAAGAGATGCCAAATACATTATCATATAAGCCTGTAATCTCTTATTATAATTCCATAATATGTTCCACAACATGTGACCCACATGTGCTAAAAATTGAAGTTCCTCATAAAAATGAATTATAGACAAAGCATTTTTTTTTAATTTACAGTATTAGCAGTAAAATACGGTTCCCGCAATTCGTTGTGTATCTCGACAGCATTGTATTATAATGCCATAATATATTCCACAATATGTGACCCACATGTGCTAAAAATAGAAGTACCTCATAAAAATGAATTATGGACAAATATTTTTTTTTAACTTACAGTATAGCAGTAAAATACGGTTCCCGCAATTCGTTGTGTATCTAGACAGCACTGTGCTATACCGTAGCGATCGCGCGAGTGAAAATTCTTAGATCGTCGGGGTTGAAGTCAATCTTCTATTGATTCAGCATTGAGCTCAGTAAGTGGATATCTTCATACGTGAATGCTCTTGCCGCAGGCTTTCTTGAGCAGATTCGATAATGATAAGTTGTCTTTTTCATAGACTCACGTAGGTTTTAATGCACCGTAAGATCTATTGAGCACAACATATTAATTATTTAATGATTTACCACTGCCTATTTTACCGGGGAATATGACAGAGCAGTGTTTTTATATTTATGCCGCTCGGTGTACAATTAGTTATTAATGTTGTCAGGATATAACAGAATGGCTGTATCTATCACCATTTTGGCTCCCAGCAACCGCACGTTCACTGGCATAGGCATCATAATTTGTGCGTGCGATGCACAATGCTGGAAAAAGGTGCACCGCTGAGTGAATTTGGAATTATTTCGCAATGTCCTAGCCTTTTTTGTCTGATTGTTTGTTTTAATTACTTATTTTTGGTAATTTTATTTGTTCTTATTTGTTGAGATTGTTATAGTTTTGAACTGCGTGATTCCTTTTTAATTTCGATGTTGTCCCGTTAATGATTTTTGTTGTTCATTTGCGATGTCGTGACTTTTTTGTGAAACGCCCTTTTTTTCCCCTGAGTGATTTTTGGGGCGATGTCGTGAGGTTTTGCGATGACGTTTATTCTTGCAATGACGTGTATTTTTTTATGTAATGATTCCACATTATTTTTTTTTTACATTGGATAAAAACGTGACATTCAATCAATCTCGAGATTTCTTTTTTGGTCAATGTTGTGTGGAATGGCTTTGGGATGTCGGGATATTTGTCTCGATTTTTCCCTTTTTAACTGAAAAATGAATTAAAATCACGAAGAATTTGATCTCCCCTCAGAGCCAGCATTAGCAACCCACAGCTGTCTTTTCTGTAACGACCAATCACATGCCATGGAGCCAGCTGTAGTCCTGACGATGGCACCGCCTCCTCCGCTACTCTCCTGTTAAGCCCCACCCCCTCGGAGGCTCGGAGCAGGGTCAGAACCATCTGATAGCCATGCAGCTGCTGGCAGCGAACACACTCATGCAGTACGTGATAGTGTTGACTGTAGCATCCCATGCCAGAGTGCTCCTTGTAATTGCAGACGCGAGAAGTAAGTGGTATAGACATAATCACCGATTCCACGGTTTCATAACATTTCATTTCATTGCAATACTGCTTGGTAATACCCATTCGCTGCATACTTTGTTAGTTTTCAATAAGTCCGGCAGACTACGACAACTTAAATCCATCACAAACCGTCATCGCCTGTCGTTTGTACTAAGTAGTTTCTCGGCTCGCTTCAACAACGATTTTACCAGATAATGCGTATTTAAAGAACATGTACATGTATTGTAGTTTTAAGCCTGTCATTACACAGTGTTTTCATTTCCAGTTGCCTTCCTTGCCATTTCCCCCTTCCCCTCCCTTTACTTTCCTTCTATTTTCCTTGACCCTCTTATCTCATATTCTGTCCCTATCCGTTCACCTCCACCCCCTCCTTACTCTTGCCCTTCATTGTTCCTTCCCTATACAACCCCTTCTTTTTTCATGTCCCTTTGTTTTGATTAGTTTCCTCACTCCTTTGTTTGTGTGCGAGTTTTTTTTCTTTTCTCCTTGCTATTTATCCCTATTTATCCTCCAGCATACCTTTCCTTGTTCCCTATGCAGCCTGTTCAATGTGGTCCATGTGTGTGTTTCTAGGGTTTTACTGTATTCTGAGAAACACTTTTATTATTTAGTTTATTGCCTTTTCATTGAATGTCTTAACGTGTATACTGTATGTTTATATATTTAATTTTCTGTATTGTAGGTGTTTGAAATGTTATGTGCAAAGCGTGCAGGAGAATTTCATGCTGGCATGATGAATAAATGAAATTAAATTGAATTGGATTTACAGGTACAAGCGAGAGTTCAATATTCTTCATTCCTACATGTTACAAATTGTGCAGGTGATGAATAGTAAAATGGTACCCAGAACAATACTTTTGACGGATTTGGCTGGATGTTCTGACTTATCTTTTACACAACTCACGAAACATGTATCTAAAACTGGTCCGCAGATAATTACAATTTGGCTTTATTATAGGGGCCTACAGGGCGAGATAACAATTATAGGAAACCCAAATGGTTCCCCCTATTATGTTAAAAAAATTTCTGCACGTAGCGCGCTTTCCAGGTCTAGGATATTCATAAGATGGAATTTTACGTCGGGGTGATGTAAATCAAATTAGGTTTTGCCCTTCACCGACGTATAAACACTGTATACTCAGTGAGTTACCACCCGAGCGAAAGTGGAGAAAAAAAGATCTAGGATATGACAGGCCAATTCATAAGCTTTCTTTTAGCGAAAGAATCATTCAAATCGCTCATGCACTTTTCCAGTCATGGAATTTTGAAACACAACACTGTTTTTCAACCTTGTCCACTGATCACAATAAAGGTAAGTGATATTTTAGCAAAACAAAAATTAATCACATATCAAAACAAAATCAGACTCATCAGACCATGATAACTGGCACTTATCATAACATTTATATAAAACCCCGCTGCTTCCAATGTTAAAATAACATGCTTCATAATGTCAAGAGTCAAGTTTATAGTCTTGCCCTGCCTTGGCTATCCCGGAGACTTATGTGATTATTCTGATATAATTTTCGGGATACGACACGGTTTCATTTCTACTGAAAATATCACGTACCTTAAATGTGACCAGTGGACAACGTTAATATACGGTGTTTGTGTTCAAAATTCCATAACTAAAAAAGTACATGAGCGATTTAAATGATTCTTTCACTAAAAGAAAGCTTATTAATTGGGCTTGCATATCCTAAATTAAAAATAACGATACATGCAGAAATTCTGTAAAAATTAGGGCGCACCATTTGAGTTTTCTGGGTTTTTTTTACTCGCCCTGCATCGTAAATTGCCGCGGTTAAAATAAAACAGGTGGCTGGGTTATGGTAATTAAATTTTGTTACTTATAAAGTCGCCTGCACGGGCTTATAATTACTACTTTAATATTTAACAACACAATACTGAAAGTAATTTATGCATACAGACTCAACTGCATGCACTGTTAAGCTCAGAACTGTGATCAGGGATATCCTATAATTATTCACGCAGGCACGCGGCAACCTGGGGACTCAACAACCGACAGCAAACAATGGGACGCAGTACAAACAACGCCATCTGGAGAAACATCCGTCCCTCAAGAAAGTGTACGTATATCAGGGGGTTTTTTTCAGCCTGGAAACACTCCAAAATAGGGGTGGAGCCATTAATCAGATGGAAGGTGGCTGACCTTTAAACATTACATATCAAGACATTCGACACATTAAACATAATGGGCAAGACTAGGGGGATAATCGAGTAAAATCAGGGCGGGGCTTCAACCCTAAGCCCCCTACTGGGATCCATAAGTACATGTGCGGAGATGACTAAAGTCAGGAACATTTATCCTGAGATCGATATCAAATTAATTGGTTGATGATTTTTTTTTTTGGTGAGATTTTGTTTTTCTCTCAATCGTTATACATTTAACAATTGTTGGCTGCTATGATGCGGGATATGACGTTTTGAACACCCGAGGGGTGCATAGCACCCGGGTTGAAGCCGAGGGTGCTATAAATTATGCGCTTCTCTGGTGTTCAAAATGTCATATCCCATATCAAAGCAGTCAACAATTGATTTGTCAATACCTCTGTCTTGGATTCTTTGGATTTTGAAAGTGTCTTTATGGTGGTCACATTAATATGAAGTTATTATGAACGATCCAGGCCACATCAAACTAATCGTCTTCAGGTCCCTTTATCCAGCCCGCCTCATCTTCATGGATTTTCAGATCAGGTTTATAATCAAAACACGGGCATTTTACCCGTATTAAAAGGTTGGAATCAAGTTATCACAAGTCAGTGACATTTTAAAAAATCTCAAATTTCCAAGGGAAAAAAGAGACGATTCGAACAAAACTTTGACAGTAATTCATCATCATTCCTGACTTCAATACAATGTAGCCTACATGTACATGTATTGACTTTTGATTGGTTAGATTACGAATATGCAAATTAATTTCGAACTAGCCATGCCAATCAAATTAGGCCGGTGAAGGATTATATGGACTGGTAGTATTGCGCATGCCCATAATTGGGAGAGTGACAGGTCACGTGAGAGAGTTTAACCAATAATAGGGGACAGGAGTCCGATTTTCATAGGAGTCCGATTTTCATGCCCACTCTTGGTATAGTGGGAAAATAGAGTGATAGTGTAGACATGCTCAGCAAAAGTTACGTACTAAGCTCCTGTCATTATTAGCATATCCATTAATGATTATGCTGGAATGGCCATATCTATCATTTTGTACATTGTTTTGTAACAGGTACAGCCTTTGGATCAGCCGCGAGTCGATGGCGGTTGTGCAAACTCCAGCAACGCGAGATCGAACGGAACACGGCAGAGTAACCCTGATGGTCAACAGACGGACACCAACAGTGGTGACGTCACTAACGACGCCACACGTGACCACAGGTTCGGCAGGAACACGCTGACTGCCGAGAATTTGGCAGACGACGGGCCAACGGCAGACCAGTTCCTGATTGAGTGGACAGTGTTCGGCGACTGGCGGGTCCTCGTCGGGCTTGGCACGTTCGAGGTCGTCGTCTACATCGTCACGGTTACCGTCGTCATGGTGCTGCATTCCCGCCAGAAAAATCAAGTCGGGAGTTTCCGTGATGGCGCCCTCACCTCAAAGTACCAGTTTACTTTGTGAACTCATCACATCAGGTGCTCTACATTGGCGCTAATTTGATAAGAGTTTAATGAACTGGACCGTGTTTGGAGCAAGAACGAAAAACTATAACAACCGTGGGGTGTAACCCTTCGCAATGTTTAGACTTCTGCAAAACTAAAAATATCTGACTATACGGTTGCAGTTTCTTTATAAAAGAAATGGTGGAATTAACAAACGAAGCAGTCCAAATGAGCAACTTGTTGCTGGCATCTTTTTATATTTTCCTTTTCCTGCAACAAGTACAAACATGAAGGTAATTTCGTAATCAACAAAATTGTGAAGGTATTTACTCAGAAATAAAGTGACCAGTGATGACAAGCGTAATTTACTGAGAAAGGAGAAGCATGCCGACTTGACGAAGTCCACACAAAAGCCCAAATGAATGACTTGCACATTTAATTAACCCCCATCTCAAAATATTATGATACAGACTTTGAACGAAACCGCAGTCACATTTATTTTCTTATAGGCTTAACCATGAATATTTACTGTTTTGACATAATGCTGCACACTGTTTGTATAGCACACACTAGAAACTCATGGCGAAGAGTTTAGTCCCGGCTTCCGCGAGCCTGTCGCGGAACTCCAGCCGGGCATGGTTGCCTGCCGGCACGCCGCTCAGACCGTGCATCAGCCCCCACCAGCTGGCCGCGATAGCCCCGCTGGAGCTGCCCTCGCCGCCTTGGAACATGGCCCGGTCGCAAAGATCTGGCCAGGAGTCGGAACACAAGAAGGCATCGTATCTGAAACCGTAAACAGAGATGGAGTCAAGAACAACTTCGACCGAACAAATTGGAAGCTGAAGATAATGCTTAAGAACTAATCTGAGACACATTAATAAAATGAAGGTTTAAATCGTTAGCAGTACTACGTGTATTAATTTTGACTGTGTGCAAAGTTCAAAACTGTTGTTGCTCTTTAATGCTTTGGAAAGTTCTTCAGACTTTTCAATTTTTTTTATAGAATGTACAACTTTGATTAATCCACTTTACACGTCTGCAACGGGCAGAAAATGACTTTCATTTCGAGTTGGTTTTGTTTTTTTGCGGCTGAGACAAAAAGATCCGCCCTGCGGCAACCTAGGAGACTGAATTCTTTTCCAACCGCAATTCATTTAAAATTTGTAACGTAATTATTCCAAAACTAATTTGTTTCTTTTCGTTCGATATCCTATTCAAAAGTTAATATCTATCTTTTATACTGCTACTTTGAAAACAAAATGGAAAAGCTACATTTTTCGAGATGAAAGTCGCAAATAGCACGGATAAAGTACATCTTTGATGGGAAAGCACTTACTGTAGAATCTGGTTCCGAATGCTGTTGGCAAAGTTAAGTATGAAATAAATTTTCTATGAAAAATCAATTGTGTCACAATGGACCCCCAACCCTTGCATTTTCTTAAGCTATATTTGTGTCCTTTCTTCAGAAAAAAATTATATTTTAAAGAGTTACTAACGTAGTTGGGAGGGGGCAAAATTAACTGTTTTGTCCTAAAACACAGATAAACAATAGGGAAATATTGAATTATTTTCTCTATAGTGTAAAATAGTTTCAAAGTTTGATAAAATCTTATAATGCGAAATTATAAAGTATGTATTCGTTAGTACTACACTCTAAAAACAACTTAGTCAAAATGTTGACTGGTTTTCCTAGTTATTGAAAATTGACTAGGAATTTAGTTAAACATGCAACGTTTCATAGGCCTTCTATGACTAGGAAAAAATAGTTGCATGGGTTTGACTCCAATTTCGGTTATTTGCATAACTATTTTTCCTATAGTCAATAATACTGACTGGAAAAAAATTAGTCAGATTGACTGATTTTCAGTTGCACCCAGCTGACCCTGAAAGGCTAGTCAAATGTAACTGGTTTCTAGTCAAATCTGGCTAATGCTTTTTTTTTTCTTTTTTTTTTAGAGTGTAGTGAATATGAAACAATGCTAGTTGACTTACGCAATAAGCGGAGCATCATGTCCGCAGCTTCCGGCAACCATGTCATCTCCTGCGAAGCGACGATACAATTCGTCCCGTCTATCCGGCCCGTACCTCCGGGGAAACTTAGGCGCGCTTTCCCCGTCCGATATGCCCCGTATTGAGACATACTCCTTCCATGTGTCCCCGAAGTAGCACCAGGATCTCTGGTTGTCGTCCACGTCCCGACCGGTCGAGACGACATAGCCTAGCACCTCAGGTATGACCTCGAGGAGGCTGGCGGCCCACTCCCGAGGCTCGCGGCGCTGTGCTGCGTAGGATGTAAACAGCGCCGCTGTGACGGCACCGAGGTAGGCCGTCGGGTGGTGATGGGTTATCCTGGCACTCTCAACGGCCGTGGAGATCAGAGAGCCCAGCTGAGTGGGCTTGTGGAAGCGAAGTCCGATACAGACCGACCGGACAGCCGGACACGCCTCAACGGCCGTACGGGAGTCGTCGAACGGTAGCTCCCATCCCTGGGGCTCGGCCGGCCGAAGCAAGGCGGTGGCACGCAGGAGGCTCGTGCTCGGCCGCCGGTTGGCCATCATTCGCGCCGACATGCAGTCAACGTACCGGGCGGCCAGTTCCGGCCACAGTGTCTCGGATGTCCGGCCCGTGGCCAGGGCCTCGGCCGTCACCAGATGCTGCACGGTGTTTTGCCCCACCGGCCATCTTGGTGGCTTGACTTCGATCGCGTCAACACCGCCCATTGAAGACAGCGATTGTTGGACTTCGGCACCGGATAAGTTCCTTCCATTTTTGCACCCCAGCCCCAGTGCGTCGCCCGTGCCTGACAAAATCAGCGCTGCTTGGTAAGCTTCTAATGAAGGCAATGTCACCATTTTAACCTTTGCAGACTCGTTTTTTATCACAATTTCATGATTGAAAAAAAAGTTACTGGCTTTGAAGTTAGCTCAGGTGAACTGCATGAACTTAACGGTGACAGGTGCACATGTACCGTAATTGAGTAGCGTTGCTTGATGACATGGAAACGTCAGCAGGTGGGGTTAAGGGTCAAACGATAATGAATTTGTCGCTGGTTCTCGAAATACATCGACCACTGCAGTATATTGACGTACGCGAACCAGCGGCATGTGAAACGTGGGCAGTAGCTAGCTGTCAACGACGGGCCGGTGGAAGATTTTCTGTCTGTTTTCATTCAAATTGTAAGTAGGCCAACTGTATATTTATTCAGATACTGTAATATTCATTTTCATAGTCAAAATGTATTGTATGTATCAATATTATTAAGGCGAAATTTAAGGAGACATACGTCGTACACGAGCGGAAATTATCAAGACAAAATCAGTGCAGTGCGACTAGAGTGTACTACGCCTACGGCGGCACGTCACTGCCATGACTGCACAGAGCAAAGGAACAGTTTTGTGCTGAATTTCCGGACGCCACCCTTTTTTAATTTCGGACTAAATTTCATGACACTGATATTGTTCACAAATGTTCAACAGCAAGCATTAATCGTTTATTAAGGTCAAAGTACCAGTTTTAATTTAACTGAATAAGTTTGAAGACGTGCAAGTTTGTGGCGTGCACGTCCATGAGGCATGACGTCTCTTAGTCTTACTCTTTTACTGCTAAAACAGGTTAAAAAAAACAAGTCACATTTTCTCCCAAAGTACTGAGCAAAATTATAAAACGCTAGAGTTAATCTAATTATTCATTAAAAAGTCTACTTGATTCTGCAAAAGTCAATTTGGAATTGCAAAAGTTATTTTTTATAAATGGAACTGAAAAATAGAGAGGTGTCCTAAACTACACTTTTCCATACGTACATTGGAACTTAAATGATAATTCATTAAATTAGTCATTACTTATTGCAGATACTGAAAATGAAAAACATTGGATTGAGATTTAATAGCCCCAGTCGATTGGGTTAGATCAATGAGATTTTGTGGGAACATATTTATTTTCCCCATGGACTATGTAAACATCCACCAGACTGGCATAAAGAACGTATAATTCTTCCACAAATATATTGTTTGAAAATAGAGTAGTTGCCTTTTCATGTTTTATATTTCTTTCATAGTATTTATAATATTATTCAGAGATACACGTACTCTAAATACACAATGTATGTTCTGACGACAGAGCTTACAGAAATGTCAAACCAATGCCTTTAACAATTTTATCGATCTGTTCAACCCTATTAAACTTTTCACTTGATTCCATATGTTTTATCCCATCAGAAAATCCACTAGACATTTCCTGGGACAAGTTTACCTATTTCGCCAGAAATTGTCTAGGCCCTACTTATCGACTCTGACGTTTCCGTAAAGTTCTGACGTGCGACGCCAACCGAGTGATGGCCTGGCGGTGTATAGTCAACCCATCGGCAATCACCATGATGGTTGAGATATTGATGCGTATTGCGCTCTCTGCAATATTTCTGTAAGTAGAAGGGTGTCCTTACCCAGACAGGGACATCGAGTGACTGAAAAACATGTAAAACAAAATCAGGCCAACTTTACTCACTCTTTAGCAGACCAAATTCTCCAAAATGTTCATGAGGCAAAGACAAGGTCCTCAGTATTTCACCAACCAAGTTTGAAGTCTCAATTCAATATTTAAAGGAGACATTTCTTCATTTTTTCGCACCAGAGAGGGAAGTCGAGTGGTATCAATTTGAGGTCAAAGACTAGACTGGTACATGTCCAACCGTGGTCCAAATGTTTGAAAAGACTGACGTCGTCATTAGCCTGGTGGCTGACTATGAAGAAATGTGTAGAAATAGAGACCAGTACCAGACATTCCAGATGTGTTTTTTTGGCATGGTTGTTTGATGCAGTACTGAAGGGGTGTTGGACTGGTTGTTTCAGGTGCCAGTCTATTTTCTTGTATTGCATGTTTTCAAAACCTTAAAGTTTTGGGACTCTCATACATACATGTAGGGCAAAAAAGAATACAGTTATACATACGGTGTCTGTCTAGTCAACTACATGTACAAAAATATTGACACGATGACATTTTGTTAGCAATTGTGATTGAGATTTAAAGCGTGTCTAAATACATGAAATATGCCACTTATTTTTGTGTCTGTTGTTTGTGGAGTAAAAACCTCTTAGACTGTTCGGTATTTTGTCATGTGGTGGCTGTACAATCCAAGCATGAAACAAAAATTACATCAAAGTTGATTTCGTCGAATAAACTACAAAAGAATTGATATTGAATTGTTTTACTTACCCTTTAAGCTAAATCAAATGTTTGTGTTGTGTTCCTGAGCATTTTGGACGTCATTTTTTTTTTTTACTAATCTCTGCAGGGTTACGGAGGAGATGGAGCCATTCCATCGGGTCATTCAACCAGAAGAGATGTGGCTGTACAGGAATCCAGTCACCGATAGCTACACAACAACACGCACGCTTTTTGTAAGTTTCTCAAAGTGACTGCCCAGCTGTGTTTGTGCGGGAAGGGGTCATATTTCTCAGCATAAATAATTCTCAAGATCTTTTCCAGATCAGTAATAGGTCCCTCTCAAATGACGTCACTTCCTACAAATTGCCACGTGCATCAGCATTTTGGGCATCAAATGTGCGTGACGCGCATCGGCTGTGCCATATTTCACAGAAATTTTGAACAACACGCGTGCGTGTTTAGATCATTTTGCACACTGTGCGCACATATACCTGATGGTGTTGAAGACGCAGTTGTAATTTTCCTTAGAAGATGGCGTCCTATGAGAGAGATCTAATGGTCACAAGGCTAAGACGTTTTGGCAGGGTTTAAGCTTATCTTAAGTCTTGGATCTTTGGGGGTAAAACTTATGGAGACAGTTGTGAACTTAACCAAATCAAGTCCAGTGCGGACGGCTGGTAAACTTCCCACATTGTCGACTGTCGACTAAGTTTTATGCTCAGCTCACTTTTATGGGGCCAAATGGGTCGCAGAATAATTGCATTGTTAGTTTTACATCACTGAAAAGTCCCATGCGGACAGCCACTAGTTGCAAAACTTATGGTGTGATCATGTGACTTCCGTTGGGTTCACCAGTACTGACCTCAGTAATTCACACGCGTGCCATTCACTGTAGGCAGGCTACATACTGTACCGCAGCCGCAGGGCGCCCTCATAATATTCCGAGAGAGTACAGTACGGTATAGTTTGCGTAACGACTGACTTTCCGTGGGCTGAAATCTATCCAAGTGCAGATGCAAAAAAAGAATAACCTCAATGGCATATTAACAATCACTCACGGTAACATTTTAACAATGCCAACGCAGCTTCAGATTACATTGAATTAGTCGCAAAACTGTATGCAAAACTTTTTTGCTTGTCCAAAATCTCTGTTTTATTCGGCCCAGATTTTTTATCAAACGCGTACTACCATTGTACAATCTTCTGAAGATGTTCAAGTCACTTGTACTTTGAAACTTCAAAGACTTTTAACTCTTTCGCTACGGAATTAAATTTACCTTTTTCGTCCCAACTGGACGTAATTAAAAGCTGAAAATTCCGCCGAGCGTCGATGTGGGCGCCGCCATCTTTAAATGTATCTCCGTAAACAAACTGCTCACAATAACCAAAAGCACACCCCGGCCAGACGGAGAGCCGCTGGCAGCGGCTCAAACTAGGGTCAGAGGTTATACGATATAAATTATGTAGATATGGCCCACGTCATGGGGATACCATGTTTATTCATAGCCACGCAACCGAGCCGCTGCCAGCGGCTCTCCGTACGACCTGTACAATTTGTATGGGCCGCTGTCAGCGGCTCGCCATAGCGAAAGAGTTAAGTTGTCCACCATATTGATGAAATGGTTGATGTTTTGGTTTTGACTATATCACATTGTGCATGAATTTAAATTGGAGAGTTGTGACAATTTAAAAAAAAAATTCATGCAACCTCATTTTTAATGATTGGGTATTTTTCTTTCTTTTTTCTGACAGACAATCATTTCCGTTGTGCCAGCTGTAGTCATCACAATGTTTGCAATTTTCAAACCAGACAAAAAGGACACTCAGCAGGCTATTTTAGGTAAGAGCCATTACAAGTTTTTGTATTCTCTTTTGCACAAAACTGAAAGAATTATTTTAACAAACCAAACCAGAAAAGAAGTGCAAAAATTCAAAGCCCCTGCTCGATGACTAGTAAGCATAGTTTTCACCGTGACCACAAAGAATTTAAACAATTATCTGTACACATATGCACTGTAGTGCTTTTGGGCCAAGTTGTTTTTTTACAAGCTTTATGCAGTGAACATGAAAATCATATCTGAAAATCCCTATTGATCTTTGTTTCCACTGATTGTATTGCAGCTGTTACATTAGCCCTGGCCCTGAATGGCGTGGTTACCAATTCTATCAAATTAACTGTTGGACGGTAAGCATATTTGGTTCCATTCAAATCAATGTTCCATTCTCATGGATATTCATGAAAAATTTGCTATTTTTTGTTATTAACCAGTATACATTTATTTAGGGCTGTCAATTTTCGAATAATTTAGTATTCGATTACTGAAAACTGCATTTGACCGAATATTCAGATATTCAAAACTGCCAGCTGTAACTGCGCGCCGCGCTGGTTAAAAGTTGCAGGCAAGAGTGCGCCAGTTAATATGTGCATGCGACGATCAATGTGGTCAGCTGGAGTGTTTTGTAGTCAGTATATTGTAACTGTTGAAGCTTTAACCTGCTATTAGGATGGGAACAATAAACAGATGTCGACCAAAAAAATTACCGTCAACAAAAAATTGGAATCTCATCATAAATTGCCTCAACTTTACGGAAAATAACATCACAATTGTGTGTACGTGCATAGTTTTTTTGTTTTCGAATATTCAAACCAGCAAAATGTTATTCAAATATTCGGTTGATATCAAATATTTGGTGTGTACGGGACAGCCCTACATTAATTTTATTTGCTCATAAGTTCCATTTCTGGTTATTAAAGGAGCGTTACGGCCTAAATCCCAGAAAATTTCATGTTTTGGATTGTTTACTTATACATTTTAAAAGGTCTGTTTGAAAGAAAACTAACCTAATGTCTTACCGTTCCGGAGAAATGACAAAAAAAGCCAGTAGTTTACATCGGAAACAACAGAGTACGCATACGTTTTTCCTCAGTGTCGTTTTCATGTACAATACACGTTGTGTGTGTCACATAAATGTCACACAGCACCAGTACACAATTGTTGTTTCTTACATGTCTGCAGACGGCGACCATTGTGCGGCTGGAATCACAACTAACACTGAACAGCTCGATTTTTCAGGACAAAATTGTGACCCCTGAAAATCATTCTAGCATGGTTCTCGCAAGAATAACACAAAAATGCCCAGTTTTTAAAGGATGGTTGTGTGGACGACTGGACTTTTTTTCCCTACTTTTTCTACTCTTTCCATTTAATACGTTTCGTTTAAAATGCATTTTGTAGCCCAATTTGGCGTATTCCAGGCTGTAACTCCCTTTAATAAATTATGTAGATACTATCCATTGTTGTCATTCATAAATGTTTTTGTTCTATAGGCCGAGACCAGACTTTTTCTGGCGTTGTTTCCCCGACGGTAAGAGTACCCTTGACATGAAGTGCACTGGCAAACCTGACGTCATCACGGAAGGAAGGAAAAGTTTCCCGAGTGGTCACTCCTCCTGTGAGTTTACTTTAATTTTTTTCTATTTATGATGTGATAACTCAATTCAAACATCCCTACTTTACAGCTGGTTCCAACATGAATACTGATGGTATTTCATGTTGGAAACATTTGCAGCAAAATTCAGTGATGCTTTTGAAGATGTCACATATTTGTGTTCGCTTTTGCACCTTGTATGTACATGTAAGTTAGAACCAAAAGGTTCCATTTCCAAAATTTGATGTGTTGATCTTGTTCAGGTAAAATAACTAGAGTTTTTTAAGGCCAAGCAAATATATATATCCAGAGAGGCCCACATAAATCTTATTCTCGATCATAACCCCTTCTAAAAACACGTTAAAATTGTGCAGCAGCAGAATTCCAGTCAAACCAGTGAGTTTGGCGGTTTTGAAACATCATCTTGTATTGAAAACTTTTTTTTTGGCCTAAGCTGCCTTTTCTTATGAGTAAGTGTTTTTCTTAAACAGCCCCCTCTGTTGTCAGTCAAAGTTTATTTCCTCAAAAATGGATTGTTTGTCAGTGAGTCTTTTTTTTTTTGAATGGCGCCCTCTACTGCTCAGCAAGTTGTTTACTTGTACTAAGCTTATGAGAGAAAAGAATCTGTAGTGATGAACATTTTTTATCCTATCAGAAACAGTTTCTTTATGTTGTGCAGTTCTGGGGGAAAAAAACTGTAAGCTGTAATTTAAAGAAGGGACTAAATGTATAATCTTTTCTGAAGTCACCTCAATGAACCTGAAGTTTCACCTCTTTGTTTTGTGCAGTTTACTCAAAAGCCTCTCATTTTTTGCAAAGCTCTTCATGAAATGGAAAGATTTCATATTAATTTTGAACATATGGCTTTACACTGACCAAAGGCATTCTCAATAGGGGATGTTGCTTGTTGATTTTTCGATTGACATGATGAAAGGAATATAAAATATAGGCAAGGTCAATTTTTACCTCCGCTTAGGGAGGTTATGTTTTCATCGGATTTGTTTGTTTTGTCAGATTTTGGTTGGTTGGTTTGTCTGTTAACAACATAACTCAAAAAGTTATGGAGGGATTTGCATGAAAAAGTTTTTAGGGGTGGTTCTTTATAAAGTACAAATCAAGGATTTTTTTAAAAGGATTCTTCACCATTTATGCGAGTATTTCTTTGAGGCGTACTGACAATATGGCAGGTCATTGTTTATCCTTGGCAGAGGTTTGGGCTCTCTGAGTGCTTTCTAGTTTATTAATGTGCCCAGTTTGTTTTGGGGCATCTTGTCATATCCTCCTCACTACACCCCTGGCTCAGCACTTCCAAACCTGACCCCATGGATTATGTTATGACAGGCAACAGCCTTGACCAGAAGCTCTTACATAACACCTACTGAATCACCAGGGGAGACGGGCCACTCACATTTCATACCTCCATCACTTGACGCTCACAAGCAATTATCCAGCTAATATGATCCCTCGTCAGTTTGCTAAAGCATGTCAGGGTTTACCACTTGAGGCCTCTGTTCCACCTTGACCAGGTATGACAGGCATGCCTAGAGTTGAGGCTTCCTCTCTGTAAAACCTTGGGGGGGGGGGAAAGAGTTTGTATAATACCGGTATGTAATGTGTATTATTCATTGCATATTCCAGCAGTGGGAACATTGTGTTTTGAGGTCGTTTTGATGTCGGAGTTGAACAAACAACTGTTCGTTGTAGCTGTTGATTTTCTGTTAGATTCAGTACAGTGGCTTAGCAAGGTCATTTTTATTTGGGTGGGGGGACTTGAAAAAGGGCACTCACCCATCCGTGATGAAAAGTAGACAGAGTTTTTTTCACGGGTCACTTGGCCAAGGTAAAATCAAAAAGTGGTGGGGGAGCGGGAGGTACCAATTCCTTATTGGGGTGCTGTTCAAACCAGACAATTATGGGCACTGTCGGACAATAGGTGGTGCTTTTCAAGCCGGCACAATTGCCGACTTGCGCACAAAATTACTAAAAGGGCACTCGTAAAAGGCCATTAGTAAAACAAAAAGGGCACCTGTGTTAAGAAACAAAAGGGCACTCTTTACAAAATATTGGGGGTTTCGCTGGTGAAAAAATGGCACTTGTGTACAAAAGGGTACTGTTTACAAAATATTGGAGGGTAAATATACCCTTACCACCCCCCCCCTCTATCCCTGCCCCCACCCCCACTCAGACTCGGTAAGAAATTCCAAAGTAAAAAAGTGAGCGGAAGGAAAGTAGCTGAATACCTTGATTATAAATCTCGTGCACTTTTTCCTTTCCGAATTCCCAGTTGCCTTTGCGGGACTCGGTTTCACGGCCCTTTACCTCGCCGGCAAGCTCCGATGCTTCGAGTCCCAGGGACGAGGGAGCTCCTGGAGGTTGTGCCTGGCGGGGACGCCGATGCTGGCTGCCACACTGATCGCCTTGTCAAGAACGGCCGACTACCATCACCACTGGCAAGGTAAGAAAGGGCCACCGTAAGCAGAACTGGGTCCCATCAAACATGGGTAGGCAAGGCATACCGTTCACACTTCACTGGGGTGTACACGGGTCAGGTGTAGGTTTTACATTTTCTACCTGGGTAGAGCCTCTCAACCCTGGTCCCAACCATGGTTGGCTTTTACCCATGATGAGTGCCAGACCTGTTTCTTGCTAGTGTGAAAGGGGTTACCGAGATCTCCATGTTGAACCCGGGCACAACATGGAGACTTTGGACAGTGTGAAAGATCCTAAGTTGATCAGATAATGGGGTATTGGAGTCGTCACGCCGCCGCCCCCTTTTTAATGTTTGCTCTTTTATTCTTGGTGGTGGGGGTGGGGGGGGGCAACACCCCTGAACTCCACCCAGCATATTCCCGAAGAAGAGGCAAGTGCATTTTGTCGCTTCTCTTACAAAACCTCTGTCTCGGAAAACGTTGACCAATCAGTGGCTGTTTTTCTTCTCTGCAGATGTTCTGATTGGCTCTCTGCTCGGTTTTAGCGTCGCGTTTATGTGCTACCGTCAGCACTATCCGCCCATTGCCCACGCCAACTGCGACAGGTGCTACGCGTCCCTGACGCCGTACGCGCCTCTTCCGCCGTTCGCCGACTCGCCACAATCCGAGTACGAACTCAATGGGGTTATATCCACGGCACCCAGAAATCCAGACGCATCGGTAAAACAAGTCTGACATTAGGTATGGCAGCTTTATATCAGTACAAATATTAACCAAAAAACTCAAGGCAAAGGCTCTGAATCATTTCAGTTTGATTCAGTTTATTAGGTGAAGAATCCATTTCCCTGCACAGTGCCAAATTACAAATTGACTTACTTAGAATAAAAAGCATCGCCTTAATCAAGCCAAATTTAACAAGATTATATTTACATGTAGTTTAGTCACCTGATTCGTTATGGTGAAAGTACAAACTTAAATGCGGCCTGAATAATGTTAAATATTGTTCTAAACTTGAGGTAGGATTTTAACCTCTTAAAGATGACTGTGTGTGCTATTTTACGAGTTTCAAACCCCCCTTCTAAAAATTATTTATGGTGAAAGTACACACCTAGGTGCAGCCTGAATACTGTGAAATATTGTCCTAAACTTGAGGTAGGATTTTAACCTCTTAAAGATGACTGTTTGTGCTATTTTACGAGTTTCAACCCCCCCCCCTTCTCAAATGTAATTATGGTGAAAGTACACACCTAAGTGCAGCCTGAATACTGTAAAATATTGTTCTAAACTTGATGTAGGATTTTAACCTCTTAAAGATGAACCACATGTGCTATTTCACAAGTTTCAACACCCCCCCCCTTTAAAAAAAACCCATTAAATTACTAATTTCCTAACTATGCAAAAGTTATCCACTATTAAATGAGACATCGACAACGGAAATTGTGTTTTTACTCGTAAATACTTTGAATTACTTTAATTAATTAATTATGTTTTCATAGGGGAGACTGGTTCCCACTTCTTTTTAGAAATGATAATGAAGGGATCGGGAACCAGTTTATTCACAGGGTGGATCTGATTGTGTGCAATGGAAACCCCAAATAAACAGCATTTTTTTATCAGTGGGTTACGGACGCCGATTATAGAACAAAAAAATTGTTAAGAACCCTAACTAGCCCAACCCTTCAAAATCCAACTGCATGTTTTGTTGGAATCTGTTGGAGTGAGTACTACACTAGTACATGTAAACTGGTTAAGCTCTCAGCTGCAGGGAGAGCAAACAATCCATTTTTAGCTGGTTATTTATGGTAACACTAACAGCTAACCAAACAGCCCACTGTCTGTCCTGTCTTTTATTGTGGGCATAAATAGGGAGGAACAGTATCGTAAAATGGCTTGCTAAAAGTACCCTGTGAACGCACTGTTCTCATGGATTAAACTGTACAACTTAAATTCAGTCAAGGTTTGTGCATGATCATCTGATACCATAGTTTGCAGGGCCCCAATGAAAACCAGTTTTGTAACTGTTAGGGCAAACCCTGGGTAAAGAAATGGAGTGAATAAATAAAATAAGAGTGCTGTCCTTTTGTAAGTTGTTCAAACTACAAAAACAAGACGAGGCAAGCCCAGCAAAGCTGGTCCCAGAGTGCACGAAATGCTATTCAATTGATTCACAATGGCAACTCACCCGAAGTCTTTTCACACGGCCTACACAGTGGGCCAGAGTTAGCCCGTTGGTTGGCATTAATACAGGGTAATCATATTTTCATATTTTGGGGCCAAAGTGAGACTTAATCAAGTCTAATTCACAAGTGACAGTCGTCAGTGAGTCAGTCAGTCCGTCAGTCAGATACAAAGGGATTATAAGCTTTCGAATTCTAGGATCAAAGTGAGACTTAATCAAGTCTAACTCACAAGTGACAGTCATCAGTGAGTCGGTCAGTGACAGTCATCAATGAGTCAGTCAGGCCGTCAGTCAGATACAAAGGGGATTATAAGCTTTCAAATTTTGGGGCCAAAGTGAGACTTAAGCAAGTCTAAATGACAAGTGACAGTCATCAGTGAGTCAGTCACTCCGTCAGTCAGATTGAAAGGGGATTATAAGCTTTCACATTTTGGGATCAAAGTGAGACTTAAACAAGTCTAATTCACAAGTGAGAGTCAATGAGTCAGTCAGTCCGTCAGTCAGACACAAAGGGGATTATAACCTGGCCGTCCCTGGTACCAAAAAAATCCCAAAAACATCTGTGATGTGCCTAGCTGTAACAGTTACAGCAGAGGACAGATATGACTAGGCCATTATTATGTAACACAAGCTGAATCATTCTGATCGGAGGCCCATCCCTGCACAGGAGAGTTCAAGGTGCACTTGAAGCAATCAATGTAATTTCCGGTGTTGAAGCAATCAATGTAATTTCCGGTGTCAATGCACTGAACACATGCCTGAAACACTTTAAAAAG
Source organism: Patiria pectinifera (assembly GCA_029964075.1). Classification (NCBI taxonomy): domain Eukaryota; kingdom Metazoa; phylum Echinodermata; class Asteroidea; order Valvatida; family Asterinidae; genus Patiria; species Patiria pectinifera. The sequence continues at coordinate 5,744,045 of CM057133.1, forward strand.
AGGGGGGAATTCCCCCTTCCCTTACCGATTGATACCCATGGAAAGTCAAACCACCCCCCCCCCCTTCCCGGCTCTGTTTGAAATGTAATGAAAATCCACGTAATAATTTATGTATTGTAGTTCAAGTTCGTGCATTCATTATCCTTATATTTGTTTTATCCTTTTTTGTTTAATGGACGTAAATCTTTAGTTTTTTGTTTGAAAATTCGCTTGATACTTTTTATTTTTACATTTCGAAAGTGCATGCATTCATTTCGTTTTTGAACAGTTCTTTTCATTTTTTATGGAAGTAAAACTTCCGTTTGCTGAATATTTTGAACTTTTAATCTCCGAAAGTTAATGCATTTATTTATTTATTTTTTTAATTTCCTCTTATTATGGAAGGTAAAATCTCATTCTCTGAATAATTTTTGCATTTTAATTTCTTTTGAACATTCCTTTTTTATTTAAAACTGTCTGTTCTCTGAATAATATATTTATTTCTTTTAAATTTGATTTTGAACATAACCATGCAGTAATGATATAATTATACGTTCTTTAATTTGCATTTTTTTTGTTGGTTGGCTTATATGTTTAATTTAAGTGCAACTTGAAAACAAGAAGAACTCATAAAACTATAAAAAAATAAAATTTAAATATCTATATTGAAATAAGGCTTGTTTAAAGTTGCTTTGATTATTTGTCTTTTGGGGTTCGCCTTTTTAATTGAATAAATACGCAAACAGCTGTCTTCAAATTGTATATTATTACATGTATTTTGATCATTAAAGAATGTCCAGTAAAATTCCTCCGGAATACCTCAAGACGAATTACTAATGTACTCATTGTCAGTGGCTATAGGCCACTTTTGAGATGTAAAAATTGCCAAGGACTTAAACATATGAACCTAATTCAAATCTGGGTAGCTTATGACTTGCCGAAATCTTAAATTTTAATTGAGAAGAAGCTTTATGCTCCTTCAGGTTTTATTACGAAATGTGAAAATGCCTGAAATGTACCCACATAATCATGGACACGCACTCACATGGTATCGGAATTAAAGTTTGATTGGAAGCGGCTCTGTGTCGATATTTTAATTGAAGGTCCTTGAATTGTTTTCGTGTGGTCACGTAAGTCAACTCGCGACCCCATCTTCATGTTGTTCCCAAAGTTATCCAACAGACAGGTATGCATTAACTTCGGGGTCACTGACCTCTCGAACATTGCCCTCGCCGACCTCTTCATACCCCAGACAGTAGACAGCATTAGACAGACATGGTCCCTGAAAAAAGGCGGGAAACAATGTGTCAGTCCATTTCGTGGAAAACCATGACTGATTCTAAAGATAACCATGAATGTTAGGTGGATCTATATAAATGCTCGGCCTATGTCTCAAGGCCAAGTCATTTGCTGGAGATGCTACCAGCCTGTCTTGAATTCAGTTGTGGTTGGTTAGACCTTGGAGAAAATGTGTACCATGTTGGTTTGGTATGGGAGTAGTAGTTTAGCCGCCCGTGCCTTATTGCGCACTTATCAAGGGCGGATCCGGGGGGAGGGGGGGCAACGGGGGCCATGCCCCCTCCCCTCCAAAAAAAAACCAACCCATTTTTTTAAAGCGACGTCGCAATAAAGGCAGGCACTGTGTACACCACCATCTTTTCCTTAAAAAAAAAGATGTTAAAGTGGTCAGAAATTGCCACAGATCGCAGCGCATTGCATCTAGAATCCAACAGATTTGGGGGGCCCTTAATAAGCGTGCCCTAAACCCCACGCCGTACTTTTTTGACCTACTTTTTGGGTGACCAGATTTTTTTGCTATTCCCCCTCCCCTCCCCCCAAAAAAGCAATTGTGTTCTGGATCCGCCCTTATGTTATTTCCAGCCCATTTCTCTCATAAAACATCAATAATATTGTGTTGATCAGAAATATTAAAGGGAATATACATCATTTGCTTTTGCTGTAATTTTCAGAAATGGATGGAATTGGGGGGTTGGAAATATATAGCAAATATAGTTACACTGACTTTTTTGGGTTTTGGGTTCAAAAATGCTATAAAAACCAAGAAAAACAAAAATTATCAGTAGTAGTCTGTCTCCCTCCCTCCATTTAAGAAGAGCAGTTTACATACATACATGGGAATTGTGTTTGTAAGGGAACTAGTCTAGCTGGCTTGCTTGTACCTGTAGGTGTGTAACTGCAAACAAGCACGATGGTCATGGGGGGTCAGTATTTGAAAAAAAAGTTTTTTTTTTCCAACGCTGGTCGTCGGATCAGCGTTGTTTGTACAAAAAAACTACCACTTTTCTTGAAAATGACAGTATACACGGTGCCATGATTTTACAGGATGCTTTACACTGTCATTCACTAACAGTCCAGCAAGGTATTTCAAAATTGGTAGTTTTATTTTTTGATGTTTGCAAATGTTGTATTTTCCCTTTAATTCATTAATTTCGAAATGTGAATCAGAAATAAATTGTAATCAGAATAACTTTATACAATTGAGTACCCAGTTCACTCAATAATTATTGAGTCTACAGTATTACTCAGTGTGCATCTTTCTCAAGCGTTCATTTTTTGTACTCCTGATTTTAAAATATTGTTTTGTGTTTCACTGCACCAGAGCAGTCGTAAAGCACAAATACTAGTACTCAAATATCCCTTTCGTCCCAAAGCGTAAACTGGTTTCATCCCCTCCTTCAAGACTTCATGACTTTTAGGGAAAATTCATGGCGAGAAACATAAAAGCCATTAGAGCTGACAAAACTTTAAAAAGCATAGCTTGTTTGATGCATTTCATTACATGCAATAGCCGGAGAGGAAATCTACTTTTTTACAATTTTCTTTTTTTGAAAAGCACCAAAAAGTTCTACCCAGTGCCCACAAATGCCCAATTTCCCAGCTTAAATCGATACCCTCCCTTTGCCGTTATAATCTGACCTCGACGGGCTTTAAATGAATGATCTAAGACGTCGAAGGATCGATATCAAAAAATCAGTCATGTGACATCCATTTTATTTTTAACCCGCACCCGAGGTTGAAGTAAGATTTGTTCGGAATCGTGGTCATTTTCGTACGTGCGCACTGGCACCGTATACCCAGGGGCGGATCCAGGAATTGTTGCGGGGGGTCAGGCCCGTCAGATTTTTTATATCAGCAAATCCGTGCTGAAATGTAGATAGGTTTTTTTTCTCAGGCCACTTCGCCTCCGTAAAATCAAAGGGGGGGGGGGTAGATTGGCAGGTGTTAAACACGGTAGATTTGCAGGTGTTACAATGGGGGCGCTGTTCAAATCCGCGATCACGCGCACAATAGTGTGCAAAAGCCCCCTTGCCCCGCTGGCTACGCCTCTTGTGTCCCGAGTGTTATGGACAGGCGAATATATACGTATTTATTATTAGTCTAATTGTAATAATTTTGGGGAGGGGTGTCGGTGCAGGTGAGAGGGGGGGGGGCTGGATTCGCGCCTGATACCCCAATGTTTTTGTATGCATTTCCACCTGTTTTCTTTCAATTTTCTTCTTTATTGGGTATATTCGAAAATAATATGTTAATAATAATATAATATTAATAATCATAATCATAATAATAATATGAAAAAGCTTCATTAATGTAACACATACAATACCGCATTCACAGCCTGTAAGCCTAATATTACTATTTCAATCGTGCTTTTTTGCGTCATTTTTTAAGCGCCCGAGAAATTGAAACGGTCCCCTTTGGACGGTTCGGTGTTCCGGAGGTCGTCGGTTAAAATCCCTGCCGGCTCTAGTCGGCTTCCTCTTTGCATGGATTGGCAGGTGTTCCTATAGCCAGTTTCCGTTTGAGGATTACTTGATGATTTGTGGTGTTTTTTTTTTTAAACCATACCATTAATTGGTATGGTTAATTGCCCTTTACCAGTTCCGAGGTTTGCAGCATTTCTTATATTGCACTCACGACTTATGGGCGTGGCGGCCATAAGGCAGTGGTTTCTGATTAGCGCCGCATGAGCAACAGGGTGACCGTAAGGTCATTGCCAAATTCTGCTAAATGCAATTCAAAAATCTGTCAGATTCATCAAAAATCTGCCAAATTCCCCCAGAATTACCCAAAATACACTATAAACACTTGAAATCACATGCAGATATTGTAGTAATGCCTTAACTAAGTTTCAAATTACATTATTAACAATCTATAGCAAAGATCCTATAGCGCCGCGTAGCGCCTACAGGCGCTATAGGATCTTTGATCTATAGTCGCATAAAGATGTTATGAAATTGCGTAAATTTAAGGCAAAAATGCGGTTGCGTCACGACAAACTCGATTCCCATTGAACCTCAGCACCTATACCAGCGAACCTGTCGCATTATGCAAGGGTTTGTTTGAAAAGATTGAAACTTTTTTAAACAAGTGCACCATTTTGTTTTTAAATTTGCTATGTTTTTCTGTCAAACTATCAATTTTTGCAGAATTCTGCCTGAAATCTGCCCAAAAAAAATCCATTCTGTCAAACCCGTTTTTTAACAAAAAAAATCTGTCAAAGTTAGCCGAAAATCGGCTAAATACGGTCACCCTGATGAGAAAAATCATTCACAAATTGGAAAGAATATGCACAAACATGACTAGATTAGCGCAATTAGTAGAACGCCGGTACGGTTTTCCAAAGGTCACAGGTTACCCCCCCCCCCCCCTCCAGTCTTTGTTCGAGTCGACCTTTAGTTAAACGTGACGGCCGGCAGGCCAACTTTTCACCTTGCTTCATTGTTAGGCGTTCCCGTCTGTAACTCGTCTTGTCTACCTCAGTTAACCGAAACGGGATCGAAAGCACCAAGACAACGAATGCCGTCGATTTCGATTTCCGACTCGTCGGTTTTCCTGTTTCTCGATCGAGAAGGTATTGTTTTGTGGAACATACCGGGTTGGCCGTGTTTCCTCGAAACATGAGGTCATGCGTCGGCATCGATTTGGGCAAGCATTTCACGTAGTCATACCGACCATAGACTTCCACAAAAACATCAATTAGAACTTAGTGTCATTGACACCACACACCCATCAGACTGATGAGCGGTTGTATAGACGTACCTTGGGACAGGGAGGCTGCTTAAAAAGGTGTCAGGATCGATAAGATTCGTCTGGAAACATGAACATGTTCTCGGTCTAGCGAGCTGCGTCTAGAGGCGTTGAGTTATAGACAACCTCTTTCAAGAGAGATTCGTGAATATTTGAAAGCATGTTGCGCGATTGCATTGGTTCGTTTGTGCTCAGTGACATTGTCAGTACAGGGTGACCTCCCCCAAATAAATGCAACCCTGAAACATCTTCCTTTTTTTCATAAACATGATCGGTGAATTTGTATGTGTTGGATATCAGATTAAAGCTGAGAGCTTTTTCTTTCAAATACTGAATAAAAAATCATGAAAACAGCAATGCCAATTATGTACAAGAAGTGATTTTTTTCCATTCTTTCCAAAGGTGCTTCAAACAGTGAAACATGTTACTGATGTCTTTCATTTGTGCAATTTCTTTCATATTTTCAAAATGTTTAGAATAGAACTAAGAGGATAGAATACCTGTTCAGGTGGAAAATAAACGGTATTTCCATCAAATGTATTTGTACTCTTGTAGTGCCGTGTTGTTTGTCAGGATTAGGACACAATGCGCCACGTGCATTTCATTCACATATACAGTGTAGGTTGTGTAAATCCCTTAACTGTGGTAATGCTATTGGAATGGACCAAAAAGGGGTTGCGTTACATAATTGGCATTTTCTCAGCAACCCAGACTGTTTTCATGATTTTTTTCCTCAGTATTTGAAAGAGAAAGCTCTCAGCTTTAATCTGATATCCAAAACATAAACAAATATCACAGATCACGTGTTTGAAAAAAAAGGCAAATGTGTTGGGGTTGCATTTTGGGGGGGTTGGCAACGTTGAGCAAATGCCGTGTTTAGATTTTCAACCGGAATATTTCTTTTTTAAAAAGCTTTGTCTTTCAACATTAAAGTGACTCACATGCTGCCGACTAGAATTATTTCCTCTATGCTTCGCCATTCTAATTGGTGATTAGACTACTTCTTCCTTCAGTTGAATTCGGTGGGGGTTTTTTCGCCAACAGAATTTAAAATCCCTTCCCGGCGCTGATTGGCCAAGTCCCGGTAGACGTCTCGTCTTTGACCAGGGTTACAGAATAAAACTACCAAATCATTTTGAAATACCTTGCTGGACTGTTAGTGAATGACAGTGTAAAGCATCCTGTAAAATCATGGCACCTGGTATACTGTCACTTTTCCATAAAGTGGTTTTTTTTTATCACTTTCAACGCTGGTCGGCCGACCAGCGTTGGAATACCTTTTTTTCCAAATACTGGCCCCAATTGACCATCGCACTTGTTTGCAATCGATTACACACCTATGAACGGGTACGGGTAGTAGCCAGCACTCCCTGACCTTCCCCTTCCCCAATGTATATGTAAACTGCTCTGTTTCTTCTTATATGGGAGTGGAACCAGACAACAGGAAAAAAATTGTTTTTTTCTTTTTTTTATAGCATTTTCGACCAAAAAAAAAAAAAGTCAGTAACTATATATATATTATATATATTTCCAACCCCCCAATTCCATCCATTTATGAAAATTACAGCAAAAGCAAATGATGTATATTCCCTTTAATGCGTATATGGTGTAAAATGAGGACCTCTCATTGTCCTTTCGTTTGTCACTAACCCCTTGAACATTTTGCAGTACCTCCCGGAGGTTTTGTTCACGTTTTTCTTTCAGAGGACTGTCCTTACTTGGGTACATGTCCTCTATCAGAAATGATGTGTCCTCGTTTGTATTTTAACATAAATGCGTGCCAAAACATATATGTGCGTGTGGCCTTTGTTCGAGTCGGCCGGAGGCGTTGTCGGGTTATTAACCTCCAGACGACACGTTACTTCTTACGCACAACAAACGGCATTTAACAGCTTTTGCAAATGCACCACTGACAGGCTTTTTGTTAATTGCCGTCCCGCCTGCGTCAGAACATGGTCAGGAAAGGGCACGGTTACTGTAAAACAGACGTGTTGACAGAACTGTATAACAAAATAGACACAGCCGTATTGAGAGCCGTTTTTTCTGTAATCAACATGTACATTCATTGTGTCCCTATGTCTTGAACAAAGGTGCTGCACAGGCTTTTTTATATCAGCCGTGCGCAGCACGCTGATATACTGTGATCGTCCAGTTTCTTTCTTTCTTTCTTTCTTTCTTCGGGCAAACGGTCACGTGACCAATGAAAAAATGGCTATAACTCCTAAACTAGTTGGCCGATTTCAAACAAACTTGGCCAAATTAAACCTTGTCACATGCCCTACCTAGCCATGTTCGTAAAATCCGGCCACTGGTCATTAAAGGGGCACTAGAGGTCATTTAATGAATATTTACAAAATGCTTCTTCTCCCACAGTCTTAACCCAATTGATGACAAAAGTGTTAAAATCGGTAGCATCCGCGTCCATCAAATCACGCTATCATTCAAAAGTTGTTCACAGAATTTGGCCAGTGGTCACCTATTGGTCACATTATTTTTTAGAGTCATGTAATAGCATATACAATGCATAATGCGGTCAATCAGTGATCTAATCAATCAACTGAAGGAGCCATAGGAAGCTAAACAGATTTATACATTTTTAAAATATAAACTATGCAGTTAGGCAAGGACGGGGCATTCCACAGGAGACGTATGTAAATACGAAGCAAAGACAGCCGTTCTAATGGTTCCCTCAGGTAGCGAAAGCATTCGTCCAAGGATGATATTGGCCCAATTAGTAATACCCTAACGTGTATCATGACCGAAGGCCTACGCAAAGTACGGAATTAGTATATGTCATTATTTCGTCCCGATGATTGTCATCAGCTAATATTACTCGGCTCACCTCGTGTGTCCTTCACGATCATGTAACCAATTCAATAAATGCTTCATTTCGACGAGGATCGTCGCTGCCTTTGTTACACGCGTTAATATTTTTTTGTCAACCGTTAACGGATTAATACAAATGCTCTACAAGCACTGCTTGAAAATGACACTCTCAAAAATTCCCTGGTCGGGTTTGACCCCGAAATCCGGGTCAAATTTGACATAATACTTTTTCAGGGTCCGTATGACACGTTACCAGGGTCAGAATGACACTTATGCTAAAGTTTCCGGGTCAATTTGACTCGTTAACCTTGGCATCAGGAAACCATTGGCAAATGTATCAAAAGCATCAGGTTTCCGGGTCACATTATTGACTCGGAAAACTTGGCTTCAGTGTCATTTCGATTAGGAAAGGTTCATATTGACCGTGATTTGACCTAGTCTGTGGAATTTGCACAGCAAGGGTCTATGATATTCGAGCAGATTCGGCAATTAATTATGCAAAACAAGACTCTGTCTTGACCGGAAGATTTGGACCATTCGCGGGCGCCTTCTATTAAAATTGGGTCTTTGTATTACCAAAAAAATTGCATGCAAAATGACCAATCGACAATTAATTCCACATTTCTGATAAAAATGACTTCATATTTTCTTAAGTCTTTGTATTACCAAAAGAAATTGCATGCAAATTGACCTATCGACAATTTAGTACACATTTCTGATAAAAATGACGTCACAATGTCTGAAGTCGACTCCGATTGGCTGGAACGCGGGTCGCATTAAATTTGCATCCTATAGGAGTGTATCAGACGTTTATAGTGTGGCTCTGCACACGTGAATGTCTGATCCTAACGGACTAGTCCCGGATCACGTTTGACCCCAAAATCCGGGTCATATTCGACATGATACTTTTCATGGTCCATATGACACTTTTCCAGGTCAAAATTACACTTCTGCCAAAGTTTCTGAGTCAAATTGACCATACAAGGCAACCCTTGGCAAAAGTATTATAAGTGTCAGGTTTCTGGGTGTGACTTCGAAACCATGCACGCGGGCATAGGCCTAAGTGTCAGTTTGACCCGAAAATGTTAACTTTGACACTGATTTGGCCCGGATACTTTTCATGGTCCATATGACACTTTTCCCGGTCAAAATGACAACACCTATATGCCAAAGTTTCCGGGTCAAATTGACCCGGAAACCTTGGCAAAAGTATCATATGTGTAATTTTGCCCATGATTTGACCCGGATTACGGATCAAACCCCCGACCCGATTTTTTTTTTTTATTTAGGGTTCAGGAATTTATATCCAATGCTGTGAATGTATATCAAAACGGTTAATGCCTAAGAAAAGACAGACGACATAGACCTTTTGCACGAAGGGCGGGGTTAGCAGGTAGGGGTTTTGTATCGCTTTAATGGACATGAGTAAACATGTTGTGCGCACAACTAAAATAAAAAGGACACCCTCTGAGATATGTCACACGTGTTCTAGGTCAAAAGCGTGCAACATTACAACTGAGGCGCAACTTGATACATTTTTAAATTAATTTGTGCGGTTTCTAATTTTCTTTGTCCTTCATTCAAGTTTGAATAATGCTCATTCCGTTTATAATTACACACGAACGACACGTGTCGTGTGATTATCGTGTCATTCGCATTCGCGTGGAGTATGAACCGGGCTGTATGCGGAAAAGAACGCACACCCATTCGTTCCTCGTGAAATTCCGGATGTCGTCTTTAGAGCGCGAAATTTGAACCGGGCAAAACTCACTAGGGCCTAATCTAAAAACCAGTTACATATCTGAGAACACTTGATCGTAGCCCGGTTCATACTTCATGCGAAAGCGAAAGCGAAGCGAAGTTGTTGACGTCATGAAACATTCGCTTCGAAATTCGCCCGAGTTGAAATGTGTTCTCAACTTTTACGAATTCGCAGCGCGAATACTTGTCATGACGTCACAAATTCGCGCTCGCTTTCGCTTTCGTGCCGAGTATGAACCGGGCTTTAGCCTAAGTCATCTAAAAACAAACTCGGACGGTTAAAATGTATAGTGCGGAACGCGCACTCATGGATATGTCATTAAAAAAAAGAGTTGTATTTGTTTGCAAACAAAATAAAGCGTGGGCTGTTAAAATCGGGTACACAATTACAGTGTTATGCATGACTGACATAATTCGTTAAACCCAATGGTGCCCATACGTGTTTACAACGGTCCCAGCACCCACCTTTATATGAATAAGTCAAATTTGGACGCCGTTTATTAACCCCCAGTGTGCCATTGTGGAAACATTCTATGGGGCTTCCTTAAATAGAACAAAATTTATGTAAGATTACGTAACAGGTTCCCTGGCGACTGGGCGCCTGGGCCCAAAGTACAGCGCTCCCTGTCAAATGGAATCTGTTATGAGTGTTTGCCTTGTAAACCAGTGGAATTTTTTTAGACCATTCACATAGCTTTAGAGCTAACCCAGTAACCCATTTACATGTACCCATGTTTTTCTCAAGCGATTGTGAAATTGTCCGGGAGACTTTATTATTACACGCGTAAGACCAGTGGATTAGAGCGTGGAGCTAAGACGAATTAGTCTGCTCTATGCTAGTACAGGTTCCTGATGCATTAGTACAATGTACATTGTAAATTATTCCAACAGTGTTGCCTCATGTTGCATACTATGTAAATTACATAACTGGATCATCATGATCTCGATGTCTGAAATAATTGTCCGTTCACCAAAAACGGGAGTTAACTTAAAACGGTATTTGACCGCTGTATATTTCCAGAGACTTGAAGTTGAACATGTGTCCGAAAGATGGTCATTCATTAATGTATGCTCTTTCACTGTAACTTTTGATTTTATTGTTTGTTTTGTTTGGCAATTGTATTAAAAAAAAAACACCGGTGAACTACTAGTGGCATGGTCTAGGTGACGCTTCCTTGTCAAACGCATTCGAGTGGAATAATTAATGTGCGGTGGATGAATTTAGACAGCCCATCTGTTCGATAATATCGTCATATCGTTTTTTGTGTCTTGTACAATTTGCCAATGAATTTCTAGTTCTGGCTCATGATTTTCGCACGTTTTCGGCTTCAGCTCAGATTTGTTTATTGTTGTTCACGATGCATGTATAATGCCCAAATGCGTTGCTTGTGTTGCTTTTTTTTGTTTATAGAGTTTTCTATTCAGCGGAAGTGACCAGCATGACCATGCATTAACGATGGACAGAGCGTGGCCGGCAGGACACTGCTGCCCATAGCACGCCGGCGGACCTTTATGCCTTGCTTCTTCGGTGACCATGGCCCGGCCAATTACGTGTGTGGACATAGCTGGCTGTATCAATTGTGAAACACAATTGCATATGTACAAAATGTACCAGTATGTACTTGTACATGTGCATGTACATGTCCTGTGGACCAGTGGTCAATAGTGCTCACGTCACGCCGCTATGGACATTCAGGACCCCGCTGCGCATTATTACTACGCGGCCTTGCTCGGCCGTTGCGTAGGATATGAGTCAAGCGTTCCGTCAGCAGAAAAGCCGAGATGAAATCATGAAATGGCCAAGATATCAGCACATTTTGCAACCTTTTTGGTGGAAGTGAATTTGCATTTACCACCATGTTGGAAGTTATACGAGGAAGCGTCAAGAGAGGATTGAGCTACTGTTGAGTTTGTCAGAATGTATTATACACGTAGTTGGTGAACACAGCGAGCCAGCGAGGCGAAGAAAAATTGGCTACCGGCCACTGCCCTCTGAAAGACGGCCCGCTGCATGCTTGGGTCCATCCCTTGTCCGGCACCTTTCATTGTTAATCCAACAGTGGACCCCAGTATCAATTCCCCTCTTCGCTGCTGATTGTAATTCAAATGATTGCGTGTGGGATTCGCTTCCATATATTGACTGCACCAAGAAAAGTGAAAGGACCCCCAAATGGGGTGTCTCCTGATCCCCTGCCGGCCCCAAACGTAGCATAAAGTCAGGCGGGACAATGAGGCGAAGACCCTGAGACGGAGGGCCTGATGAATAACTTGGTGTTATTCCAACTCAACCGTGGAGGGATTTAGTCCGGTTATCGATCCTTGGTGGATGAGCCAATGAAAAGGAGAATGGGAGTCGATTGATCAGAAGACGGCCTCTGGGAGTTGAGAAACAACTCGACCACATCGCGGAAACAGACAACGGACCGTTAGTACCGTTATTATGTGGGGTTGTCTTTTTACATGCAGCTAGAGTTAACCTTACTGGATGTGGTACGGTGTACGCGGAACTTCACCGAGCGAGGGATGGACTGTGCATGCGGATGTCCCAAACGGTATGGCCCAAGCTGTTCCTGACGCAGAACTGGGGTGGATCACCCCGGATTTCGCGACTCTTGCCATAACCAACACGACCAATGAGCTACCAACGGCTACTCCCTACGCGCCCCCGTACCCGTTGTGGGCCAGCGTCTTGATCGCTCTCCTCATCGGGATTATTATCATCTTGATCGTCTTCGGCAACGTCTTGGTGATCCTGTCCGTCTGCTTGGAGCGTCGGCTCCGTAAACCGCCCAACATCCTCATCATCAACTTGGCCGTCTCTGATGTGGCCGTGGCCGTGTTGGATATGCCGTTTGCGGCAGCTTTCGAGCTCAAGGGGGAGTGGGCGTGGGGCCCCGCCGTCTGTGACATGTGGATATCTTGTGATGTGGTGGTCTGTACAGCCTCCATTATGACCCTCTGTATGATCAGTGTGGATCGCTACATGGCCATTACGAGGCCCCTGACATACGTGAATAAGCGTACCCCGCGCCTCATGCTGATCTTCATACTAATCGTGTGGGTCACCAGTGCCTTCATAGGACTCCAACCGCTCTTCATTTGGGGAGGCAACGAGCACGAGAACAAGACCTGCTTGGTATCTCAGGACCCTTACTTCACAGTTGTTTCGACCTTCGGAGCGTTCTACCTCCCCCTGACGGTCATGCTGCTGGTCTACGCTCAGATTTACCGGGCAGCCCGCAAGAGCGAGATGGCCGACCTGAAACAGAGACGCCGCAGCTTTATGCCCATGCTCAAACTGAAAGTCGTGAAGCCCGAACCGTGCACCACCACCAGTGACAGGAGTCGGTCCGTGGATTCGACCGCGGCTCACTCCAGCAGCTCTTGCGATGACAACAACACAACCAGCTCGCCTAGATCCCAAGAGAGAAGACCCTCGGTGACCAGGGTGGCAGAATTCCTCTTGGGTCGGACCAGGTTTTCATCGGGGTCCATCAAACAGGGCCCGAGGCGGATTTCACTTAAACGCGAGCGGAAGGCGGCCAAGACCCTCGGCGTCATCATGGGCGCGTTCATCTTCTGCTGGCTGCCGTTCTTCATCGTGGCGCTGGTGCGGCCTTACTGCAACTGCGAGATCCCCCCGCTGCTCAACTCGTTCCTGCTCTTCCTGGGTTTCACCAACTCCCTCCTCAACCCCATCATCTACCCGTTCTTCAACAAGGACTTCGTGCCCACCTACCGCCGGATGCTGAGCTGCCGTTGCCTCAGGAAGGACCCCGGCCGGAATTTCTACCGGCGCCGGGTGACTTCCCGACAAGTGTCGCTTCCCATGAACGGGCATCACGACGACGAGGAGCTCAGCTCCGATGAGGATGAGGATGACGAGTCCGCCGGCCGGCATCCAGGAATGGTGCACTTTGCCCCCCACACTGAGAGTGGGACAATGGTGACGGAACTGAACGGGAATTTAGACAGGGAACTTGGCGAAGGCCGCCCGCACCATCTCTGAAACTGCGGCACGAAATCAAGATTGGATTATAGAATATTGTAGTTGAAATGGCAGGGCACATTAATAACTCGAAGGCAATGGTGTCACAATGTAAAGAATAATACACATTCATTAAACTGGGCCTAACTTATTCAAGAAGATCATGCAACGCTTGAACTTCCTCGTTTAAATACCCTTGGATGTTTCCAGAGAGCTTGAAAAGTTAAAGCATTGTCTGAATTGCGAAGCAGTTTTGTTCCGTAGCTTCCTGGCAAATAATAACCTACAGTGTTATCAACAAAAACCCAACTTTTTAAAAGATCGGTACTTACATATTGAGATAGGAGACTATTATTTTCATGTTCGACGTTTCTGGTGTTCTGATATTTGGTTCAGAAACAAACAAAAAACAAGTACTTTTAAAAAAAAGCTCATCAAATTGTTTGCTACTTTCAAATTCACCATTCGCCTGCTTTTATTCAGTGGCTCCGGTGTATTTGGCGCCTGGGCAGCAGATGCCCTCACCTCATTACTTCGGACTTATCTTCCCGAGGGGAAACAGACGATCGATTAAGACTCGTAAAGAAAATCCGAATCGGGAATTCAGCTTTATAAGGGTCTTACCCATACAGATCAAGCTGCGTGCTATGTTTGCTTATGTGTCGGGATTAGCGCTTGGCCCACGAACGAACTGTCTTGTGAGCTAACATGTTTCCGCTGGAAATCGATTATAGGCCTATCTAGTATCTACGCAATTTTGACTGACGTTAGGGTTTGTTGAATTTCCATATTTGTTAGTAATATATGGAGCGGGATTTGATATGGACTACGGACCATTTTTTAAATCACTCATACATATTTGTTTTAATCACTCATACCCTGCCTTGTTGTAATAGCCTAGTGAACAAAATGTGTTTCAGAAATACCAAGATGGCGCCACCCTTGGAAACCAAGATGGCGGCACGCTTGGCAACCAAGATGGCGCCACTCTTGGAAACCAGTGTGCACACTGGTTGTTCTTGTTCGTGTAAGATCTACGCACTTTTTTAATGACCGTTTTTTTATCCTACGATGATGTTTTTAATATAATACCTTACACCATAGGGTTTGAGATTATTACACACGACTGATGTTATGCACAATTATTGTTTCGTGTTGTAACAACGTTTATACCCAGAAAGGGACGTGCAATATAGTTTCTGAATTATGTTTACGCATTGTCGATTGATTCTGTACACATTACAACAACAACAACAACAACAACAACAACAACAACAACAACAACAACAGTATTGAGCAGTAAGGTCGCTGCTTGGCATTCTTCACAGTTTCTTGAATATGAAAGGGTAATTTTGCAGCAGCAGTTACTTATGCTTACATAACCTTTTATGTGTTGCATTGTACGTTGGTTTTAGTGTCATACATGCTGGTGAAGGTGATTAAATGTTGTCATCCCTTATGCACGGGTCTTCGTCTATGTTACTTTGCATACCGTTGAAAGGTACAAGGCCTATACACAATTTTGCAAACATAAAAAAAACTGCCAATTTATTATGAGATACCTTACTTGACTGTAAGTGAATAATGGTCTCTAGCATCCTGTGAATTATATGAAATCATGGCACCTGGTGTGCTGTCTTTTTGGGGAAAGTGGAATTTTTGTATCGGCCGACCATCGTTGGAAAAAAAACCTGACTGTTTTTAAACACTGCCCCCAATGTACCAAATGTACACATTTTATTTGTACAAATGTAATCCGTTACTCGTCCGTGAACGGCTGCAAGCCAGCTAGTCTGGTTCCCTGACCTGTCAATTCCCCGATGTCTATCGTTGAAAGGTTCCGTTTCGTCTGAAGTAGGGTCAGGGAACCAGATTACACGAACAACATTGTTTTCTTGTTTTTAAAGAGGTCAGTGTAAGAATATTTGCTATAGCATACTAACCCCTAAATCCATCCATTTCTGAAAATTACAGGAAAAAAAAATGTTGTATAGGCCTATTACCTTTTAAGACCAGGGTTCGGTCTCGTGGAACTGTTAAGCACAGAAAGTATTTGCTTTCCATCAACTGCATATTGGTTTGGTTTCACCTGAATCATGCTAAGCACGTACATTCTTTTGCCAAGCACGAACCCCAAATGATCACAGAAACCGAAGTTATCGGTGCTAAGCCATAGTACACGGTGAGTCAAAAAAAAAGCGAAACCCAAAGAAATATATTTCATATTTAAAAAAAAAATGTGTGGCACCAAAAATAATTATGACTGGTAAGCCAATTTTATAAACTACGTTTAGACGAAAAAATTTCTTCAATTGCTCAATCCATTCGACTTAAATCACTATTTAAACGAAATGACCCTGAAATCTGTTTCGTTCAAAAAAACAAGGCGATTACAAGAATTGTCGTTAAAATTGTCTCCAAACGTCACCTGCGATAATACCTCAGTTTAAAAGTTAAAAATAGTAAACAAAGTCCTTTTGAAGGCCCTCCTTTTTAAAATAAAAAGTGGATTTTATAAATCCTATTGCAAGCCAAAGCAGGGTTGTTAATAAAAGTACAGTTATGTGATGTGTAGCCCACTATACAGTTGTTGAAACAAGTATTCGGAGTCAATTTTTTTTGTTCGAAACAGTCAGAACACACAATAAATTGGGTTTCTTTGGAGGAACTGATTTTAGGGTTACTTCGTTTAAATAGTGATACAATTTTAACGTGTAGAGCAATTGAAATAATGTTTTCAGTAAACAGTAGTTTAAGAAAATGGGCTCCCAAGTCATAATTATTTTTGGTGCTACATATTTTTATTAAGTTATGAATTATATTTCGCTGGGTTTGGGTTCCGCTTTTTTTTGACTCGTCCTGTATGAACATGTAATTGAGGAACTTTTTTTTTAATCAGCACGGAGGCCCTTGGCTTCGGCGACAATTCCAAATTCCTTTATGGTTTCTTACCATCGGTGTCGTGGAAATCAAACCCCAAACTGTCTTTTTCTTTTAAGAAAGGCTGCCGTTTTAGCGTATTTTGTATGTCTTCGGGTTTTTATGCCTCCCAGTTGGTCTGAGGAAACATGTAATAAACTGAAACAAAGAACTGTAAATACTGAATGTCAGTATGCTTAAAATATTTATCGTTTTGAGGAAAAATATGAATATGTTACTAACAATATATTTGAAAAAAGGACATATTGTATTTTGTTTCATTCTGTTTTTGGGCAAGCAGAGATTCTTGCCATTTCGGGAAGTTGAAATTCGGTATTACAATGAAGCTTGTCATTTTTTTTATGACCGCTAATATGATAGGATATGTTGATGGCATTAAAGGGGCCATGCAGTGGATTTTACACTGACATCTTCTTTGGGTCAAATATCAAATGAATTGTTTGTTGAGTTATATTCAAACAACAGTTTGTCCACAGTCAGGCGTCCAGGGTGGGGGTGGGGGGGCACGTGCCCCGTGCCGGCGCCGATATTAAACATCAGCGGCCTGCAAACATTGTGTACTGGCCATCCCACCCGTACGTATCCATACGTAACCCTGCATGGGACAATTTGCCATTTTCTTCCACGCGCTTCCAGGATTTTTCTCAAATAACTCAGTAATCTTCACAACATTTTGCTGAAATGGGGCCAGGAATCGCCTCAGTTTGCACCACAGAACATCTGCTTTAGGTCCTGGGAGCAAATGCCTCGCCGCATGCTGCGTTGCACAATCTTACACAAAAACAAAACAAAACAATTTTTTTTTTTTTTTAACAATGCAAGAGAAATTATGAAGACAAAATACATGGTTTTGCACTTTGACACACGGTAGCTTAAAATTTGTAAAAACAAGAGTATATAAAAAAAAATCCTTACAAGATTCAACTTTTTGCACAAACAATCAGGGGAAAGGGGCCAGGAATCGCCTCAGATTGCATCCCTGGATCCGCGCCTGACAGTACAGGCCTTTCAAACGGCGGTTTTTCACCATTCGTGAAGTCCACGCCATTCTCAGCGACTGAGAGCTCATGTTATTACTTTTATTCACTTTTTGCAAACCGCTGAATTGTTTAAAAAGGATTTTCTGTACAACAAAATGAACTCAAGATATTGCTCATTGAAAAAAACATTGTGCATAACTCAAATAATGATTGTCAAATAATATATAAACAAAAATAAACGACATCGGAATCGAGAATTGACTTCTGCGGAAAACCAAAATAAAAATATTGCAGTTTTTTCGTTCGTTATGCTGAAGCAGGTAACTCTGAAGCGTATGCCTAAGGTGACATCACTGGATTGCTGATGAATATGGAAATTTTAATTGGCAGAAAAGACCCAAAAGCAACCTGGGAAATGACAATATGAAGGCTGGTAAATGTGACTAATATAGGTGACTCGGACTTAAAAAGTGTAAGGGGATTTTATTTTATTGATATTTTTAAATCCAAAACATTGCCCTTTAAGGGTTCATGCTCAGACGTGCCTGTCACTCAAAGGGCCATCACCGTTGAC
This sequence comes from Patiria pectinifera, assembly GCA_029964075.1. NCBI lineage: Eukaryota > Metazoa > Echinodermata > Asteroidea > Valvatida > Asterinidae > Patiria > Patiria pectinifera. Next base: position 5,762,142 of record CM057133.1, read on the forward strand.
GACATTTTTTTTATGTAATCGAGCCCCATTTTTGACTCAAGGTCTCGTCGGCGTTTTGGCTCCTCACGGCCGCATAGATCTCGCACTTTTATCGGCCCAAATTACAAACACCCGCGCCAGCCAATTATCCAAACCGCTAAATCAATCCCGGAAGCTCTGAAACTGCTAAATTACAAGTCGATTATACAACGATATACACCGTAGTTGTCTCGGAATTGCATCTCTCACTTTATCTTATTTTGATCCGATGACGTGCGCGTATCAGCTGACGTAATTGTAGACGGAAATGTCATCTTGTCACAACTTGGACTGTTTTAACAGAAGAATAGGCAATTGAATGACGCTTCGCCAATGTGACTGTGTGCTTGCGTAGAGATAATTATGTCCGGTGAAATTGTGTGGGGTTTTTTGTTGTAGAGAAAGTTAAAGGTGCTCTACAGAGGTTCCTCAACATATTCGAATTTTTTTCAACTTTTTTTTTCTCAACGATTTTGCCTACTGTTTTTCATTTTTTTTTTTTTAATCAAAGGTTGAACAAAGAAATTGGCTGGAGCAGGGTTTGAACCTGCGACCCCCGGATTACCGTTCCAGTGCTCTACCAACTGATCTATCACTCTATGATGTTGGCGGATCACAAATTTGTCAATATCTTTGTTCAATGGGCGCTAGTCAGAAGCCATAAACCCGTATACATGTATATGCCATGCAGGCAGGGACCACGCCCAAAGTCACGATGCAAGCATACAGCATTTGCGTGATGTCTCATTCAACAGTGAATAACCTTTGAATTGCTATAGGAAAATTGCAATTTAAAAAGCACAATCGGGTGAGACCCGAAACAAGCACGGGAGGGCAACTTGAATTTGTCAGATTCATAACCGCATCACTGAAAACAATAAGGTCGATGGCAATTTGAACTAATTGCGATGCCTGTACCAGGACCTTAAAATATGCAGTCTGATTGAATAAGAGCCTCTATAGCTTATTACCGGTTTGTCGTATGACTTACAGCAAATGTGACATCTAGAGTGGGATATCAAGTCACCGTGCTGCAGGAGACAGAGCTTTTCTAATCCACTTTAATCCCCTGCACATTGCCAATTAGCGCTTCTGGATGCCGCAAAACCACACCATTATCGTGGCAAGCTGTCGGCGTGTTTTTTAACAACACCAGATTCACTGATCGAGCACCGCACGCGGGAACGCGGATCACTTGTGGCAGAGGAAAAAAAACACCCAGCCATGCAACTAAATGAGATGAATCCTTAAAACCCTTTCCGGCAAGACGTGACCACGGCGACATTTTCGCTCTTTATTCTCGGTGTTTCTTTTGAGACAAAATACTAAACCAAACCTCGGCACTATAATGGACATATTCACCGTGTACAGTACAGTTTGGATTGGATGACAAACCAAAAGAATGTGTTTTTTGGATCACTAAAAAGGCTTTTGGGTTTTGTTGTTTTCAAGAGTTGCTCTCGGATGATCAGTGCTAAATTTGGCAGAAACTTTCCCCGGGCGCTACATATACAGCTCGCCGATGTTTACATTGTCGTGTGTACTCAGTTTACTGTGCTTTTGTTTGAGCCTTGTATTTACCCACGAGTAGGCTATTGTTGAATAAGGAGAGTGTACTATACCCCACCATAACCCTACGTGAATAGTGTGTTCTCTTTTTGCTTGTTCTCTTTCTGCTTGCCCACGATTAACAGTCGGCGGAATTGCGGTCCCAACACACGTTTTTGTGAGGGTTATGACAGCATTTATACCTGGTCTATATACTGTCTTGTGAAACGAACGAGAAACAGACGCCACAGCAACGTCTTCATTCAGTCATGGTATTGCATACCATTGAAAGCAAACATCACCCTATCAATAGGAACCAGGAGACCGACTAACAGTACGAGGCCTATTTACAGGTGTTGTGGTCGAGATCTGAAAAGTGTGTAGGTTAGATGTCAGAAAAATACCTTGGTGTATACTATCACCTATAACATGTCCTGACAAAGCATGGTTGAATCTAGCTTTCCGCGGGGGAGGGGGGGGGTGTTGAGTGAAGGTGTGCCGAAGTCACACCTTGCTAGGAGGCTTCGGAGGCATGCCCTCATAAAATTTTGAAACCTACGATGCTTTCTCCGGCATTCTAAGGCTTTTTTGAGAATAAAATTAGGAAATTTAGCATTCAATTTGTTATTTTGGGCCCCAATTTACTAGTATCATATAACATTAGTAAGCGGCGGAACGTAATTTAATCCAGCGGAAACCGCCAACACTACGCGGTTCGCCCTATATACTATAATATCTCCACAACCAAACATTTTCAAAATTAACTTTGCGGTTTTGTAGTTATTTTAAAAACAGTCAGACGGGCACTTTTTTGGGGGGGGGGGGAGTGCTGTTCACCCCGGAAAAAATCCCGGCGACGCCAATGATTCTGATTCAGCTTTTCGTTTGTTCTTATCAAGCCAGAATTCTGGATTGACACTCCATTGCTAATTACAATAAAGGGACTAAACAGCATTTGCAAACATCGAAAAATAAAACTACCAAGTTTTTACGAAATACCTTACAAGGATGTTGGTAAATGACAGTCTAAAGCATCCTGTAAAATTATGTCACCTGGTGTCAAGTCATTATCAAGAAATTGGTATTTTTGTATACATTTCCAACGGTGGTCGGCCGACCACCGTTGGAAAAACCTAACTGTTTTTCAACTACTGCTCCAAATTTACAATTTTGTTCAGTCCAAATTTTGTTTGCTATTGGTTACATGTTCATGAACGGGTGCAGGCCAGCTAGACTGGTTCCCTTACCTTACAATTTTCCGACATCTATTAATTGATCCATTTTATCTTTAGTGGAGTCAGGGAACCAGACTACTTAAACATTTTTGTTTTTCTTGGTTTTTCAAGTATTTTCGAACATAAAACTTCAACCAATATTTGATCTATATACTTACCCCTCAAATAGTTCATTTCTGAAAATTACAGCAAAAGCCAATGATGTACATTCCCTTTAACTATAAGTGGACAGTATTATTTGTATCCTATCGACTCTCCTTTTAAAATTTGTGTTCAAAAAAATTGGCGCCATTCCGTGTGGCCTCTTTTCATCCATTACATGTAGTAATTTTAATTATTTCGCTTTTTCCGTTGTGCATATTAATTTCCAGCGAATGTCACCGAAGCCAGGGTAAACCTCAACAAGTTGTATAACGAAGCGGAAACACATGGTTGAAATATACTGATAACGATTTACACTGACAGGCATGGTCAAAATAGATCCATTAGGCATTGCATTTGAGCTACGGTGGCCTTGCATCGCCATCAGTAAGGTTATATAATAATGATGTATTTTTTTTTTGGGGGGGGGGGTATATAAATCACTCTATACTACTTCATCTTAATCAAACCTGTTACGTTATGGTTCGGTTTAACCAGTTTTACCTTGTCAAATAAATGACCCTACGTTCTACGATACCGATAAATTATCATACTGAGAAAGGCCTGTCACTTTAGAGAAAGCATTGCAAATGAAAAACAAGACAAGACTAGCCTTGTAAAGCTGGTCCCAGAGCTCACAAAATTATATTCAATTCGGACGATTCACAATGCAGTGCGCCATTTTTTCCCAGTGCATTGTTGGAGATGGTCCACAAATTCGCAGCGCGGGACATTTGAAATTGTTCGTTTTTCCGGTCAGTAGTTTCATAAGCATATGATTCGAGTGTTATATATTTGCCCTTTTCTTTTGTTTGTATCAATATGGTGATTTTTTGATAAGGCGGCAGAACGCTATGCCCAAATCTATAACAAATTAGCTCAAATTGTCTACTGACACTCATTCAAATGGGCCATATGTTTTGTCGACCGTAAACTTGCAAAGTCGACTCTCCATGGCAAACTCGCGAGCTTTCGCCCGGCTGATCGATGGCTTCCTGCCCCGTCGAGCCGCAGCACATCACGGCGACCGTCAACAAGTAGACAAACAAGCCCATCACGTCTTGTTATGCTGAAATGATAACAAAAAAAGAGAGAAAAAAGACAATATAAATGTTATAAATCATCAAAGCTGCACAAGAGTGTGAAGTGCAGCCTGTATGTTATCAATTCATGGAGTGTGCACACCATGAATTGATGGGTTTATAAGCTGATCACACTCAGGTTATTTTTTAACACACTTACATCATAGAGCAACAATTCGCGGTTCAAACTTTGAAATTTCAATTTCAGGTACAGCTAATTTGATTGCCGGTTAAACAGTTTAAATGGTGGCGCACTGCATTGTGAATCGCCCGAATTGATACCGAATGGTTAGAAAGTTCTTAGAATAAGCTGCATAGTGGTCCAGGGATGGAAAATGAAAAATCAAACTCCGTTCGCATGGAGACTTGAATCTATAATTGCCTTTACACGTGTTTTTTTTTTTGGTATAAATCACTTGAGAAAAAAACGCTTCAATTTCATAGGTACTGTGATAAGCACCGACGATATCAGAATTTTCAATAATCGATATATCGGAAATCCAATAGCGAGAATATTTGATATATCGGTTAGCCCGTGTAAAATTGAAAAACCATAAAAACGACACTTTGATGAAAACAAAATTAAGTCCCAGTTTTCCACAGCATATAGCTCAACCTTTTAAGAACAAAGCTCACCACTGACAGTTTGTCCAGAACGGGTGGTTTTTCTTTTGAGGTTTTACATTGGGCGGGGGGGGGGAGGGGAGACCGCGAATTCAAGCGAACGCAGAGCACAAAGCGACGCCGCTTGGCTTTTCGCGATGTTTTTATTTGAGTCTCAAGCACGAGTTGCCGCCGAGTTTTATGTTATTATACACACAGCAAACGTGAAACACAAAGTAAAAGCACAAACGGGAGATTTATCGTGACAATGTTCTGACGCTTTTTCGATATCATTCCTCAATATCGAACATTTCGATTATTCGATACGATTAAAAAATTGCCACGGGCGATATCGATATTAAAATATTCGAATCGAATAACATCGACGGTGCTTACTCTCCAGGGTCATCTATGGTTGTTAACGTATTGTATTTCTTTCTGGTAATGAAACCAAGAGTCCCTCAAAAGTGTCCTACATGTATAGGCACTGTAGCTCGAAAACCTGACGAAACCTGAAGGGAGAAGACAATGAGAAGAAATTACAGTTTTAGAGGCGAGAGGAAAACCCTTGAGGAACCCTTGTGATTCCGTGGGTAAAACCCACGGAATCAGGCAAGGACTGAAAACCAAATCGACATGTTGTCCGGGCAGGAATCGAACCCGGACCGTAGCGGTGGAAGGCAAGGAAAGTAACCACTGCTCCAACCTGACTGGCATGTACACATACAAAGCAGGTTGTTTATAGGGACGTGAAAATAGACAATTCTTGTGCACACCATAGTGGCGAATATTCTTGCTCCAAAACCAACCTGCCGTAATAATAGCCGACCGGCTGTGGCGTCAGCACGCGCGCTTGAAATCAATACTAGTCTGATTTGAAAATATTGTGCGTGTTACGTCCGTTAAACATGTCCTACGGCAGGTGTCGTGACATTAACAGATCACAATGTCATTAGCTCACAAGTGGACAATTACGCAAGTGAAGTCATTAAGAGCATGTTGAGAGGAAGCGGCTCGCGTACAAGCGGCCCGGGTCCGCTCGGTCGCCCAACTCGGCAGTGATTGCACGGTTAAAGGTAACATTCGGCCAGGTTTTGCAAAAATTTCATGTTTTATATTGATTATTTACCTTAATTGCAAAGTTTGGGGCACAGGATATCAAAATAGGATCTTTAATACTGTTCAGGAGAAAAATTGTTTGTTTAGATCTGATTCGGAAATTGTTTTTTTTTTTGGCTTGTCTAAACGTATTTCGAATTTTGAACCAAAGTGTTAAAACTAGGTTGGCGCCGCAAAAAATGTCAGTGTGACAATTCACTTAGAGATATCAGGTCCCAGACCTATTCACACTAGGGGAATCCTATCGCACATGCGTTTGAAGACGACTAAACGCTCCATCGGCTCGATTTTTGAGGACCAAAATCCTGTATCCCAAAATTCCTTCGCGCGGTATTTATGCAAAAACAGCAAATTCACAAGGTATAGTGGCGTGAACATCCCTGTTCTCATCTGAAAAGGTCTTTCCTATTATCATTTCGAGCACAAAATGGCGCATTCTCTTGAAATGTTTCCTTAAAGGGCTTGTCTCATACTCTCATCATCGACATGATAGGTCATCGACATGAACAGCTGTGATGCGGCCCCCCCCCCTTCGGTCCTTAACATCTCTGTACATACCGCCATTGATTATCTGTACAGTTTTACTTGGAATACCGTCGGCTTAATCACATTAGCCAATGGTTCGTTAATTAAGGTCACGCGAGCACCGTTATTAGCTGGGAGACTGTTCACTTTACGGTGGATCATGTTCGAATGTGGTTGAATGGCAATGGACGATATGATCTAATTTAGTTCATATCGCAGTAACAAGTTATGGCAATGACACTCAACCCAAAAAGAAAGTCCCCCTTCAAATACTTTTTTTGTCTAACTCAAAAACTACTGAGCACCTTCTTGCTCAAATAACGACTAATCAGTACAGAAATTCCTTAGCAATCTGGCCTTACTCTTTATTTGGCCCAAAACAGTGATAAAGTGTACGAATTTATGCAATGTAGGCCTATTACCAATGATACCGAAAACAGTTGCACTTTTGTATACGTGCAAGTTGTTGTTTACACTCACTTGCACGTATACAAAAGTGCAACTTTCTTTTCGGTACCATTTTTCATGAATTGCATAACTCACTTCTGAAAATCGGTGATTCATTTTCGTCTGAATTTGAACGCACGTCTTTAATCCCATTTCAATTCAACAAACGTTCAATCGTTTTCATTGTCCGTGCATTCGGTTTTGAGAAACAGACGGCCAATTACGTTACCTGTGCATTCATTTACGCAAGCATACCTTTTCTAAATTGATTTCAGGTACAGCTAATTTGATTGCCGGTTAATGAAAAAGAAACACCTAATTGTATCTGATGCCGATGGCGTTAAACTAAAAGTCAAATAGAATGGTGAATATTTGAAATCGCCCTCTAAAAGCGAAAAAGAACTCTTGTAAACGTATCTGAATGGACATAAACGAAAGCTGTTGCTCTGAATCACTTAATTGATTTTCATTGAAATGGAATCGAATGCTCTGGTAGCGAAAATGAAACGCGTGCTTACACAGCGAATCTCAAATTCAGTCGAAAACGAATGACCGATTTTCAGATGTGAATGAACATTTTTAGGAAATTGGCCGGGAAAACATACAGTACCATAACATTATAGTTAACGGTGAGCGGGAGTTTGCAACTACCTTTACCCGCCACCGTAGTCGGTGCATGAGATGCAATGAAAAATCAGGGCCAGTCCTTTTTGTGGAGAAACAAACAAATCCTCCGTTGGGTACGAACTGCAAATATGAAAGCAACCCTTTCCGACTCTCCTCTCCTATCTTTTGAATAGACAGACAATGGCCGTTTCCAGATGATATCTTGTGGGGCTTCACGATTTCTCGGAAGAAATTTCGCTAGACAGGCAAGGCCCACTTCGCGTTGTGTCTGCCACAAGAGATTAAACAAAAATTCTGGATCGATATCGCCACTTATTGTCAAACGCAGAAGGTCGTCCAGCGGACATCAGTGATGACGTCGATCGAGACCTCTTCCGATGACACAGTCAGATTTGATTTAAGTCCAGCATGAATGAGCTATAAGACTCTCGATGCTTTGACTTTTGACCTGCAAAACAGAGACGGGTTGTGTAGGCCTAAATGTTACTGTGGGATGTAAACATTATCATTTTAATTGGGGAAATTTCTAAAAAGTCGGGAGAAGGCTTAGAGAGAGAGAGAGAGGTATCGGTGCAGACATTTTGGCTCCGAGAAACACTTTTACCGGACGAACCGGACGAGTGTGGACTCACATTTCATTAAAATTATTTGACTTATGTTGTTCGTGAAATTTTAAAATGATTTTACCAAAAATAAAAAATCGCGAAAGGTCTCGGAAAAGGTGTGACATCTTCACTGACAACTGACGGTGAAAATAAATAGAATGACAAATCATTACAACAAAATAAACAATCATCAGATATTAATTAAAGAGGGAGTCGAAAAGAAAGTGACCTGGAGTAATGATACATTTTGTTTTCCTTATCCCAGCAATTAAATTTGATACACCCAATGTCTTAAAAAAGCATGTTTTCCCACTCATTAACAAAAAAAGAATAACTGAAATTGATCCATGCTATCAGACGTTACGCATGTTTTACTAAAAGAACCTATTTTTATAGCTGTCCATGGAATGCCATTGGAAGCTATTGAGCTGAGTGAGAATTTCAGATTACACACAGGCATCCAAATACAAATGAGACTTTAATCATGTTGTGGCAAGACCGAAACATTATTTTCACTGTCCGATTTTGTGTTTTGAATATGAGAAATTAACAAGTCAACTCTGTTTTTTTTTCATGAAATATTGATGGTGATTTTTGTCTGTTTTCCTTTGCAAGTTTTCGTTCATTTATGGAGGTGGGAAAACGTCCATGTTTCATTGTATTTAATGGGTATTCATCAGTGCGTAGAACGGTAAATGATCAGTGGTGGCCAGCTGAATGTTGTGATCTTTCTGATTAGAATAGATATAACTTGGGAATAGATTAGGAAAATTACGTGAAATTTTCACAGTTACTAGTCAAGAACACGTACATTATCCCTGTGTTATTTTCATGAAATTGAGCGAGCCACATAGTTTAAAAATATTGTTGCAATTCGGTCACTTTCTTTTTGACTCACACCGTATAACCACACAATAATGGAATCAACCACAGTACACATGTCGACTTCCTTACTTGCCTCATCTCAGTTTTTTTTAGAAATCTAGTTTCGTGGGGAACTTTTCAACGAGAAAGAAATGAAAGATTATCGATGCATTCTCCCAATACGATTTAGAATCAGACACACATTTTCACACTGAATTTCGTCCAAAAAGAAAAGGGATAAATCTCGACCACATTTTCAGCGTTCGCTTATAGTTTCATTCAGGTTCTCAGGTTCAAAATCCCCGTAAAATTTCACATGTATCTTTGATTCGCACATTCCATGAAGTAATAATTAAAATCATAACTAATGAGAACAATACTAACCTGAACGATCATGTCCATCCCTTCAAGAAAATCCGGAATGATAATTTTGTCGAGAACTAGTTCAAGTTTAGGAACTTTTCCACCCAACTTATCATTATCAATTAACGTATAGATGTCAACAAAATCGGTGGGTTCTACCAAGGTTTCCCCTTAGGCCTATATAAAGAAAGAACCAATGTGTCCCGATTTCAAATAGTTTTATTGGCAACTCAGTTGAACGGTATAATTCGGAAAATCTGATATCGCTCAGCTAACCGCAATTAAAGATTTTTAAAAAGCAATACCAACTTAGTAATGAGCAACCATCACTCTTCACATTGAAATATATCTGGTCTCGCAAATCGATCATTTTTTCAGTGAAGTCGGAAATGGGTTTTGACTCCACTGCGGTCGTTGATCTCAAAAAGTGGTCCGGCGCTCAGACATTCCACGCAAGCGCAACGTCAATCAATTCCTTTTTTGTTCCGTCCTCAAGCTTTACCCAGAAAACATTATCGTGATGGCCGGTTGCAGCGTGTACTGGGGCGAAAGGACAGAAAGTGAATACACGCTGAAGGACGCCATTTGTAAAGAGCTAATCAATGTAACTATGCTGCGCCGATGACCCACTAAGCGACATAATTACTGGAGAAAAGAGGCGTGTGTTCCGCACTCAAGCGAACATGTTTGTGTTGGTTTAGCTAGTTGGTGGCAAAGAGTCAGTCCCACGTGCGCAGACGTTGCCAACGGCGGCAAAGCGTTTGCATTGTCAGTGTGAGACCCCTCACTGAACGAAAACAGGCAACGGCCCTCAGCTCCTGCGATTTCATTGGTCGCTGCGGCCGTGACGAAACAAACTTCCTCGTAATGTGATTGGCCGGATATCACAAGAGTGAGCGCAGCTCGTGTGAGCGCGTCTGCTATATTTCAATTAACTTGACCCTGCATCGGAGTTCACCAAGTGAAGAAACTGCCTTGACTTGCCGGTCAAGTCTATGTAGGTCAATGTCCCCCAAATAAGGTAGTGTTTGCACTAACGAGCACGTTCTTATGATTATTCCAACGTCACTTCGAAACGCAGTGGCGGATCTGGGTGGTCGGGGGGGGGGGGGTGTGCAACCCCCTGTAGCAGCTGACTAATGTTATGATACTAGTCAAATGGGCCAACAATATTGAATGGAATGCTTAAGTTCCTAGTAACCTTATTCTCAAATTGCCTTAAAATGCAGAAGAAAGCATCATAGATTTCAAAATCTTCTGGAGCTGAGGCATGCCCCTGGATTCCCCTAGCAGGGCGTGCCCTCGGCACGCCTCCACTCAATCTCCCCTTCATATCACCCTCCCCGCCCCTGCCCCCCTCGTTTCCTGAAAGCTAGATCCGCCCCTGAATCAGTTGCACCTGTGGGAGGCACAGGTGGCTCGTTTTCCAAACACACAACAGCCGTAGGTAACTGATCTTAATTTATTTAAAAAAAAAAATAGGTGAGTGAATGACGAATTGGTAATTGAAACACGAATATAAACAACCAATAGACGCATTTGTCACATTACAAAAAAATCTTGATGTGGTAAGAAAATTTTCTTTTCAGTTGATTACACATCAGTGAAGGGGTACAAGCCTGCTGGACCGATTCTTTAACCTTACAATTTCCCCAAATTCTATAAATTGCTCTGTTTTATCTTACGTGGGGTCGGGGAACCAGACTACAAGAACAAAATTGGTTTTCTTGTTTTTTTCCAGCATCTACAAGCCCAAAACGTGAAACAAGTCCGTTAAACAATATTTGCTATGACATACTAATCCTCCAAATCCATTTATTTCTGAAAATTGCAGCAAAAACAAATGTTGTACATTCTCTGTAAGCTGCTGTGGGATCAGTTTACTAGGCTTGCGTTATCTTATTTTTTCCTTGGTTTATGGTACAATTCCCAATCTTTTCTTAGAATATGTCATGCAATTAGGCCTACTCCGTCTTTTCTTCTACTGATGATGCTATATAATGTACAATGTACTTCAGCTGCATCAACGTCTACTCCCTCACAGTTGTTGTTTTTTTGAAAGGTCAGACGCACCATGATGCAACCGTGCCGAGTGTATTCACTATGAAGCAGGAAATGAAATCGTTCACAGTTTGACTTCTGCCGTGTAATTATCGATGATTGCCGCACCTGGGACCTGATTCTTTCTATCGCCCGCTGTATCTCGCCTTGACGTCATGGTGACGTCAATAGTCTTCACCTCCAATAATGAATTGCCCATACTGCACAGGATGCTGTCGTAGTTTCCCTTGTTGACGCTCGTTTCTGCCACCGCAGGCGAAAACGAGGACATAAAAGTTAATTTCTCGTTGTATTGAAGTAAACCAAACGATCTTGGTAGAACATTATTTTTTGTGCATGATGTGTATTGATTCTAGACTTATTCATTCTACGTTGAAGCAGCACTTGTATCGTTTCGATTGCCAAAAAAATCTGGTTTGGGCGCAAATCCTGTTTTGCCGCAAAGCATCATGGTATAAGTCGACATGTACAATTACTGTGGGTGGGTATTTCCAAAAAAGAATTAGGATGACACAATTGAGGAGACAACTCACTTGAAGTTGGCAGTGCTTGCGTAATATCGCACATAAACAACATGAGGACGGATCATATAAGTGGAAAAAAATTTGACAAATTGCTTGAGAAGTTGTGGGGGGGGGGAGCCATGTAATCGCTTGATGGCGCTGTTTACTGAATTGTGAATCCATTGTTTCGGCAAATTTATAAACAAGCATCGTCGTGTTTATTAATCTGATAATTCTTTATTGTTAGTAGCACAAAAGATACACCTGTACACAGGCTAGTCGCTTTAGGAAAATAAATCACTCTTGTTGTGGCCTAGCCTGGGGCGGATCACGGAGCCTTCACGGCCGAGCGGCAGTACAGATATTTCCTTCTATGATGACCCATAAAAAAAACTCCCTATAAATGAACACACAGAAATTTCACGCACTGTGCGCACAACGGATTGCTAGCGGTGCTTTTCATCGTTGTGCCCAGCCCGGTCTGTTGTCTGTGAGTTACGAAAGAAACTTGTAGAAAATTGCGCATCCGTGACGTACCCCCTGCTGTTTACGAGAAAGTAAATAGTCACTCCCCATTAACTTGACAAATGAATGGCTTTAGTTTACAAAGGACCGATATTATCCCCTAGCGTCTTGGTCAGTCGAAAGTACCAGCTTTTTTTCTGGGTTGAAGAAGTGCGCACAATTAATATACCGATGAAAGGGTTGGCCGGATTTTTCTGATTGTGTTTTTCTTTTGATGTTCTCTCCTTTATCTTCAGTTTCAGAGACAACAGGGAATAACACAAAGGGGTCACTTTTTGTAAACATTTTGGGGTGTGAAACTGACATCAGAAAGTGTAGAGCTCCCAGCTGACCAACTTTACCGCACGTGTTGGAACACGCGTCCGGAGGCCTTGGCCTGGAATGTACGGAGACTGGCCCAGTTGAAATGAAACGTCGTCTATTCTTAGACGGCACCGTGGTATGAGGAAATAGTTTGTCACATCATGGTCACATAATATAAAGTGTGTGGCTGATGTTGACATGTCTTAAGGGCATATATGCTCATTTATTTTTCATGCGTTTTGTTCGTTTCTTTTAATAATGCCACTCAAAATCTAAAGGAGAATGTTCAAAACCCAACCTTTTGATCAAGAATCACGATTTCGTAAAAAAAAATACCCAAAAATGTTTCAATTGACCGATTGTTGAAAGTGTTTTGATTTCTTCTAAAATAATTACAACCAGCCAGACGGATGAATTTCTTGGGATTTAATTAGTACAAAGTGCTATATTTAATCCAAGTAAAACTGAAAGCTTTTTTTAAAACTTATTCGGCAGGTGCTCTTTTGGGATCAATCCAAATGATCCTGTATTCCTTGAATCTAGTGGAACAATCTCAACTGTGTGATGTGGCGAGAGCAAATGACTATATAATCACTTCGCTGCTTTTTTTTGGGGGGGGGGGTGATGTGAGGGTCACAAAGTAATTACTTCCTCGCCTGGCGGGTTTTCGTGCCCGTCCGCTCCCTTCCATCCAGCTGTTGCATGGGCTTTGCTCTTTTATCCCGAATTCTTGCTCAAGGATTTTCTACTACCTCTCATTACCACCTCCTATGATTGGTATGCGCTGTTCCAATATTTGTTTTACTCAAAGTGTTACCCGCGGCGCAGTGCTATAATTATAACAAAACTCTTGCATTAACAAACCGACGTGTCGTCTTCGAAGGCTTCGTCACCTTCATGCAGCAACTGTTGTTAGCTTTTATTGGGCTGGTTGGCTGGTCTAAGAGGACCAGTCTAATGTTAGTCTTGTGCGAAGACCGGATTGGAAATATTCTCCGGTGAATGTAGTCAAGCGGTATCAGCGATAGAGGGCGCTATTAAGAAGCTGAATCAAAAATAGATCAAATCAAATTTTCATTGGTCTCGTTGATAGCGCCCTCTACCGTTGATGTCGTTTTGCTGCGCTTGCCAGCTGCATCGCCATACATCGCCGCTGGACACCCGATTTTTACTAGTCTTGATGCAAGACTAGGCTTATGTCCTCTACCTATCTCACTGGATGTGATGGGCTTTCTTGCTGCATGATCCAACCCATTGCGTAGACCACATGCATTATAAGGCGGCCAGTGAATACCATTATCTGAATCATTTGAATGGAATTGTGTTCACTCTGGGACCAGTTTTCCCATGGGCTTGCCTTGTTTATTAAACCCATGACCCGCTGACTTATAGGATCAACCTAACTCACTTTTCATAATTATCTTAAAATCCTAGTACATTTATCCAATATTTTTGAGCCGAATATGCAGAGAAGTGGCCAACCCCTCTAGCTCTGTCAATTTTTATTTGTTTTCAAAGAAATTCATTAAAAATAATGCGAATCCCCCCCCCCCTGCTCTGACACCCAAAACTTTAAACTGGTAATAATGTCGATCCGCCTGTTCACAAAATACGGACTCTAGAGCCAGCTTGGTTCACTAGTCTTATATAGGGTAAATAATTTGAACAGCGCCCCCATGGAAAGTAAAAATGCCGGAGCCGCCCCTGTTTACGGTGGCCAGGAGGTGAATTTTTGTTTTCCGTATATAGGCGGGCGAAGCAATAACCATGAATAATTCAGTAGTTTCAATGGAGTAAATACGTTTATTCATGAGAAAAAACTCACTACGTCACAGTATTGTTAGTACTAAGTCATCTATTAACATTAAGGCATTTGAAGATCCGTTTCAAGCTGCCACAGTACCGTAGTGCCAGTGGATAGAGAGATGAACTGTGGAAAAAAGAGTCCTTGAACCTAAGTGTCTTGTATTCCATCGCAACTACTACAATATTTATGAAAATGCCTTACCCACCCATGGGAGGGGAAAATATGCATTTGATCGGGCGCAGCCGTAGAGTTAATGTTGGGTCAAAAACCATCAAGCGAGGGCGCTCTACAATCGAAATCGCCTGCTTCATCAACTGTACAGCAGCTGGCAAAATAAAACTGTTTTCAAGATTCAGTATTTATGAACGATTTTCTTTATTTAAAAGCTTGGACAATATCCGCCTATTAAAGTGGTGATTAGATTGGTGACTAGTATGAGTGGCAATATTTTGTTCAAGGATTAATGAACGTATACCAAATCATGCATTTGAATAATAATAATTTGTATTAATATAAACAAAAGACGGTACATCCCTAAAGAAGGTGAAAACACGAATTGCCAAAGCTGCAGCTGCCCTCGCTGAATTGAACAGGATATGGCGTGACCCGTAACATCTCCATGCCATCCAAATTCCAACTGCTTGGATCTTTGGTGATCTCAGTGTGCCTGTATGTAGCAGAATCTTGGACAATGAACGCCGAGATTGAGAAACGAATCAACACGTTTTAGCTCAATTACTCACTGCCTCTTACCTCTAGGGGCGACCATCCCACTAGGGGCGTTCGAATGTGCTCTAGGGACCCTCAGGCATCTTCCCTGCAAGTTTCAAGCTATTTCATTTTTAGGCCACAATTGAAAATAATGCAAGGCCGGGGTTAGCCTTACTTTTTGATCAAATTTGGCCAAAAATTGACTTTTCTCCAAACAACTCAGCAACGTCTTTGAATGCAAGAGGAACATCAATCGACCTTCAAACACTAAGCATATTGAAGATTTGGGCAAAAATCACCGAATTATTGAGACAAAATTATTAAATTTAACTAATTTTGACCTAAATTATGGACGCCAACTTTCTTTTAAATGCCCAATCTGTCCAAAATTCCAGTTCGAATGTGCTCTAGGGACCCTCAGGCATCTTCCCTGCAAGTTTCAAGCTATTTCATTTTTCGGCCAAAATTGAAAAACAATGCAAGGGGTTAGCCTTACTTTTTGATCAAATTTGGCCAAAAATTGACTTTTCTCCAAACAACTCAGCAACGTCTTTGAATGCAAGAGGAACATCTATCGACCTTCAAACACTAAGTATATTGAAGATTTGGGCAAAAATCACCGAATTATTGAGACAAAATTAATAAATTTAACAAATTTTGACCTAAATTATCGACGCAAACTTTCTTTAATTAAAATGCCCAATCTGTCCAAAATTCCAGTTCGAATGTGCTCTAGGGACCTTCAGGCATTTTCCCTGCAAGTTTCAAGCAATTTCATTTTTCGTCCAAAATTGAAAAAAATGCAAGGGGTTAGCCTTACTCTTTGATCAAATTTGGCCAAAAATGGACTTTTCTCCAAAACACTCAGAAACGTCTTTGAATGCAAGAGGAACATCAATCGACCTTCAAACACTAAGCATATTAAAGATTTGGGCAAAAATCACCGAATTATTGAGACAAAATTAATAAATTTAACTAATTTTGACCTAAATTATCGACGCAAACTTTCTTTAAAATGCCCAATCTGTCCAAAATTCCAGTTCGAATGTGCTCTAGGGACCCTCAGGCATCTTCCCTGCAAGTTTCAAGCAATTTCATTTTTCGTCCAAAATTGAAATAAATGCAAGGGGTTAGCCTTACTCTTTGATCAAATTTGGCCAAAAATTGACTTTTTTCTCAACAACTCAGGAATGTCTTTGAATGCAAGAGGAACATCAATCGACCTTCAAACACTAAGCATATTAAAGATTTGGGCAAAAATCACCGAATTATTGAGACAAAATTAATAAATTTAACTAATTTTGACCTAAATTATCGACGCAAACTTTCTTTAAAATGCCCAATCTGTCCAAAATTCCAGTTCGAATGTGCTCTAGGGACCCTCAGGCATCTTCCCTGCAAGTTTCAAGCAATTTCATTTTTCGTCCAAAATTGAAAAAAATGCAAGGGGTTAGCCTTACTTTTTGATCAAATTTGGCCAAAAATTGACTTTTCTCTAAACAACTCAGAAATGTCTTTGAATGCAAGAGGAACATCAATCGACCTTCAAACACTAAGCATATTGAAGATTTGGGCAAAAATCACCGAATTATTGAGACAAAATTAATAATTTTAGCTAATTTTGACCTAAATTATCGACGCCAACTTTCTTTTAAATGCCCAATCTGTCCAAAATTCCAGTTCGAATGTGCTCTAGGGACCCTCAGGCATCTTCCCTGCAAGTTTCAAGCTATTTCATTTTTCGGCCAAAATTGAAAAAAAATGCAAGGGGTTAGCCTTACTTTTTGATCAAATTTGGCCAAAAATTGATCTTTCTCCAAACAACTCAGCAACGTCTTTGAATGCAAGAGGAACATCTATCGACCTTCAAACACTAAGCATATTGAAGATTTGGGCAAAAATCACCGAATTATTGAGACAAAATTAATAAATTTAACTAATTTTGACCTAAATTATCGACGCCAACTTTCTTTAAAATGCTCAATCTGTCCAAAATTCCAGTTCGAATGTGCTCTAGGGACCCTCAGGCACCTTCCCTGCAAGTTTCAAGCAATTTCATTTTTCGTCCAAAATTGAAAAAAATGCAAGGGGTTAGCCTTACTTTTTGATCAAATTTGGCCAAAAATTGACTTTTCTCTAAACAACTCAGAAATGTCTTTGAATGCAAGAGGAACATCAATCGACCTTCAAACACTAAGCATATTGAAGATTTGGGCAAAAATCACCGAATTATTGAGACAAAATTAATAAATTTAACTAATTTTGACCTAAATTATCGACGCCAACTTTCTTTAAAATGCTCAATCTGTCCAAAATTCCAGTTCGAATGTGCTCTAGGGACCCTCAGGCATCTTTCCTGCAAGTTTCAAGCTATTTCATTTTTCGGCCAAAATTGAAAAAAAATGCAAGGGGTTAGCCTTACTTTTTGATCAAATTTGGCCAAAAATTGACTTTTCTCCAAACAACTCAGCAACGTCTTTGAATGCAAGAGGAACATCTATCGACCTTCAAACACTAAGCATATTGAAGATTTGGGCAAAAATCACCGAATTATTGAGACAAAATTAATAAATGTAACTAATTTTGACCTAAATTATGGACGCCAACTTTCTTTAAAATGCTCAATCTGTCCAAAATTCCAGTTCGAATGTGCTCTAGGGACCCTCAGGCACCTTCCCTACAAGTTTCAAGCAATTTCATTTTTCGTCCAAAATTGAAAAAAATGCAAGGGGTTAGCCTTACTTTTTGATCAAATTTGGCCAAAATTGACTTTTCTCTAAACAACTCAGAAATGTCTTTGAATGCAAGAGGAACATCAATCGACCTTCAAACACTAAGCATATTGAAGATTTGGGCAAAAATCACCGAATTATTGAGACAAAATTAATAATTTTAGCTAATTTTGACCTAAATTATCGACGCCAACTTTCTTTAAAATGCCCAATCTGTCCAAAATTCCAGTTCGAATGTGCTCTAGGGACCCTCAGGCATCTTCCCTGCAAGTTTCAAGCTATTTCATTTTTCGGCCAAAATTGAAAAAAAATGCAAGGGGTTAGCCTTACTTTTTGATCAAATTTGGCCAAAAATTGACTTTTCTCCAAACAACTCAGCAACGTCTTTGAATGCAAGAGGAACATCTATCGACCTTCAAACACTAAGCATATTGAAGATTTGGGCAAAAATCACCGAATTATTGAGACAAAATTAATAAATTTAACTAATTTTGACCTAAATTATCGACGCCAACTTTCTTTAAAATGCTCAATCTGTCCAAAATTCCAGTTCGAATGAGCTCTAGGGACCCTCAGTCACCTTCCCTGCAAGTTTCAAGCAATTTCATTTTTCGTCCAAAATTGAAAAAAATGCAAGGGGTTAGCCTTACTTTTTGATCAAATTTGGCCAAAAATTGACTTTTCTCTAAACAACTCAGAAATGTCTTTGAATGCAAGAGGAACATCAATCGACCTTCAAACACTAAGCATATTGAAGATTTGGGCAAAAATCACCGAATTATTGAGACAAAATTAATAATTTTAGCTAACTTTGACCTAAATTATCGATGCCAACTTTCTTTTAAATGCCCAATCTGTCCAAAATTCCAGTTCGAATGTGCTCTAGGGACCCTCATTTCAGGCGTCTTCAATTCCCTGCAAGTTTCAAGCTATTTCATTTTTCGGCCAAAATTGAAAAAAAAAATGCAAGGGGTTAGCCTTACTTTTTGATCAAATTTGGCCAAAAATTGACTTTTCTCCAAACAACTCAGCAACGTCTTTGAATGCAAGAGGAACATCTATCGACCTTCAAACACTAAGTATATTGAAGATTTGGGCAAAAATCACCGAATTATTGAGACAAAATTAATAAATTTCACTAATTTTGACCTAAATTATCCATGCAAACTTTCTTTAATTAAAATGCCCAATCTGTCCAAAATTCCAGTTCGAATGTGCTCTAGGGACCCTCAGGCATCTTCCCTGCAAGTTTCAAGCAATTTCATTTTTCGTCCAAAATTGAAAAAAATGCAAGGGGTTAGCCTTACTTTTTGATCAAATTTGGCCAAAAATTGACTTTTCTCCAAAACACTCAGAAACGTCTTTGAATGCAAGAGGAACATCAATCGACCTTCAAACACTAAGCATATTAAAGATTTGGGCAAAAATCACCGAATTATTGAGACAAAATTAATAAATTTAACTAATTTTGACCTAAATTATCGACGCAAACTTTCTTTAAAATGCCCAATCTGTCCAAAATTCCAGTTCGAATGTGCTCTAGGGACCCTCAGGCATCTTCCCTGCAAGTTTCAAGCAAATTCATTTTTCGTCCAAAATTGAAAAAAATGCAAGGGGTTAGCCTTACTTTTTGATCAAATTTGGCTAAAAATTGACTTTTCTTTAAACAACTCAGAAATGTCTTTGAATGCAAGAGGAACATCAATCGACCTTCAAACACTAAGCATATTGAAGATTTGGGCAAAAATCACCGAATTATTGAGACAAAATTAATAATTTTAGCTAATTTTGACCTAAATTATCGACGCCAACTTTCTTTTAAATGCCCAATCTGTCCAAAATTCCAGGTCGAATGTGCTGTAGGGACCCTCAGGCATCTTCCCTGCAAGTTTCAAGCTATTTTATTTTTCGGCCAAAATTGAAAAAAAATGCAAGGGGTTAGCCTTACTTTTTGATCAAATTTGGCCAAAAATTGACTTTTCTCCAAACAACTCAGCAACGTCTTTGAATGCAAGAGGAACATCTATCGACCTTCAAACACTAAGCATATTAAAGATTTGGGCAAAAATCACCGAATTATTGAGACAAAATTAATAAATTTAACTAATTTTGACCTAAATTATCGACGCCAACTTTCTTTAAAATGCTCAATCTGTCCAAAATTCCAGTTCGAATGTGCTCTAGGGACCCTCAGGCACCTTCCCTGCAAGTTTCAAACAATTTCATTTTTCGTCCAAAATTGAAAAAAATGCAAGGGGTTAGCCTTACTTTTTGATCAAATTTGGCCAAAAATTGACTTTTCTCTAAACAACTCAGAAATGTCTTTGAATGCAAGAGGAACATCAATCGACCTTCAAACACTAAGCATATTGAAGATTTGGGCAAAAATCACCGAATTATTGAGACAAAATTAATAATTTTAGCTAATTTTGACCTAAATTATGGACGCCAACTTCCTTTTTAATGCCCAATCTGTCCAAAATTCCAGTTCGAATGTGCTCTAGGGACCCTCAGGCATCTTCCCTGCAAGTTTCAAGCTATTTCATTTTTCGGCCAAAATTGAAAAAAAATGCAAGGGGTTAGCCTTACTTTTTGATCAAATTTGGCCAAAAATTGACTTTTCTCCAAACAACTCAGCAACGTCTTTGAATGCAAGAGGAACATCAATCGACCTTCAAACACTAAGCATATTGAAGATTTGGGCAAAAATCACCGAATTATTGAGACAAAATTAATAATTTTAGCTAATTTTGACCTAAATTATGGACGCCAACTTTTTTTTAAATGCCCAATCTGTCCAAAATTCCAGTTCGAATGTGCTCTAGTGACCCTCAGGCATCTTCCCTGCAAGTTTCAAGCTATTTCATTTTCCGGCCAAAATTGAAAAAAAAATGCAAGGGGTTAGCCTTACTTTTTGATCAAATTTGGCCAAAAATTGACTTTCTCCAAACAACTCAGCAACGTCTTTGAATGCAAGAGTGACATCTATCGACCTTTAAACACTAAGTTTATTGAAGATTTGGGCAAAAATCACGGAATTAATGAGACAAAATTAATACATTTAACAAATTTTGACCTAAATTATCGGCGCAAATTTTCTTAAAAATGCCCCATCTGTCCAAAATTCCAGTTCGAATGTGCTCTAGGGACCCTCAGGCATCTACCCTGCAAGTTTCAAGCAATTTCATTTTTCGTCCAAAATTGAAAAAAATGCCAGGGGTTAGCCTTACTTTTTGATCAAATTTGGCTAAAAATTGACTTTTCTCCAAACAAGTCAGCAACGTCTTTGAATGCAAGAGGAACATCAATCGACCTTCAAACACTAAGCATATTAAGGATTTGGGCAAAAATCACCGAATTATTGAGACAAAATTAATAAATTTAACTAATTTTGACCTAAATTATCGACGCAAACTTTCTTTTAAATGCCCGATCTGTCCAAAATTCCAGTTCGAATGTGCTCTAGGGACCCTCAGGCATCTTCCCTGCAAGTTTCAAGCTATTTCATTTTTCGGCCAAAATTGAAAAAAATGCAAGGGGTTAGCCTTACTTTTTGACCAAATTATGCCAAAAATTGACTTTTCTCCAAAACACTCAGAAACGTCTTTGAATGCAAGATGAACATCAATCGACCTTCAAACACTAAGCATATTGAAGATTTGGGCATAAAATCACGGAATTATTGAGACAAAATTAATAATTTTAGCTAATTTTGACCTAAATTTTGGACGCCAACTTTCTTTTAAATGCCCAATCTGTCCAAAATTCCAGTTCGAATGTGCTCTAGGGACCCTCAGTCACCTTCCCTGCAAGTTTCAAGCAATTTCATTTTTCGTCCAAAATTGAAAAAAATGCAAGGGGTTAGCCTTACTCTTTGATCAAATTTGGCCAAAAATTGACTTTTCTCCAATCAACTCAGCAACGTCTTTGAATGCAAGAGGAACATCTATCGACCTTCAAACACTAAGCATATTGAAGATTTGGGAAAAAATCACCGAATTATTGAGACAAAATTAATAAATTTAACTAATTTTGACCTAAATTATCGACGCCAACTTTCTTTAAAAAGCTCAATCTGTCCAAAATTCCAGTTCGAATGTGCTCTAGGGACCCTCAGGCACCTTCCCTGCAAGTTTCAAACAATTTCATTTTTCGTCCAAAATTGAAAAAAAATGCAAGGGGTTAGCCTTACTTTTTGATCAAATTTGGCCAAAAATTGACTTTTCTCTAAACAACTCAGAAATGTCTTTGAATGCAAGAGGAACATCAATCGACCTTCAAACACTAAGCATATTGAAGATTTGGGCAAAAATCACCGAATTATTGAGACAAAATTAATAATTTTAGCTAATTTTGCCCTAAATTATGGACGCCAACTTTCTTTTAAATGCCCAATCTGTCCAAAATTCCAGTTCGAATGTGCTCTAGGGACCCTCAGGCATCTTCCCTGCAAGTTTCAAGCTATTTCATTTTTCGGCCAAAATTGAAAAAAAAAGGCAAGGGGTTAGCCTTACTTTTTGATCAAATTTGGCTAAAAATTGACTTTTCTCCAAACAACTCAGCAACGTCTTTGAATGCAAGAGGAACATCTATCGACCTTCAAACACTAAGCATATTGCAGATTTGGGCAAAAATCACCGAATTATTGAGACAAAATTAATAAATTTAACTAATTTTGACCTAAATTATCGACGCCAACTTTCTTTAATTAAAATGCCCAATCTGTCCAAAATTCCAGTTCGAATGTGCTCTAGGGACCTTCAGGCATCTTCCCTGCAAGTTTCAAGCAATTTCATTTTTGGGCCAAAATTGAAAAAAAATGCAAGGGGTTAGCCTTACTTTTTGATCAAATTGGGCCAAACATTGACTTTTCTTTAAACAACTCAGAAATGTCTTTGAATGCAAGAGGAACATCAATCGACCTTCAAACACTAAGCATATTGAAGATTTGGGCAAAAATCACCGAATTATTGAGACAAAATTAATAATTTTAGCTAATTTTGCCCTAAATTATGGACGCCAACTTTCTTTTAAATGCCCAATCTGTCCAAAATTCCAGTTCGAATGTGCTCTAGGGACCCTCAGGCATCTTCCCTGCAAGTTTCAAGCTATTTCATTTTTCGGCCAAAATTGAAAAAAAAAGGCAAGGGGTTAGCCTTACTTTTTGATCAAATTTGGCTAAAAATTGACTTTTCTCCAAACAACTCAGCAACGTCTTTGAATGCAAGAGGAACATCTATCGACCTTCAAACACTAAGCATATTGCAGATTTGGGCAAAAATCACCGAATTATTGAGACAAAATTAATAAATTTAACTAATTTTGACCTAAATTATCGACGCCAACTTTCTTTAATTAAAATGCCCAATCTGTCCAAAATTCCAGTTCGAATGTGCTCTAGGGACCTTCAGGCATCTTCCCTGCAAGTTTCAAGCAATTTCATTTTTGGGCCAAAATTGAAAAAAAATGCAAGGGGTTAGCCTTACTTTTTGATCAAATTGGGCCAAACATTGACTTTTCTTTAAACAACTCAGAAATGTCTTTGAATGCAAGAGGAACATCAATCGACCTTCAAACACTAAGCATATTGAAGATTTGGGCAAAAATCACCGAATTATTGAGACAAAATTAATAATTTTAGCTAATTTTGACCTAAATTATGGACGCCAACTTTCTTTTAAATGCCCAATCTGTCCAAAATTCCAGTTCGAATGTGCTCTAGGGACCCTCAGGCATCTTCCCTGCAAGTTTCAATCTATTTCATTTTTCGGCCAAAATTGAAAAAAAATGCAAGGGGTTAGCCTTACTTTTTGATCAAATTTGCCCAAAAATTGACTTTTCTCCAAACAACTCAGCAACGTCTTTGAATGCAAGAGGAACATCTATCGACCTTCAAACACTAAGCATATTGAAAATTTGGGCAAAAATCACCGAATTATTGAGACAAAATTAATAAATTTAACTAATTTTGACCTAAATTATCGACGCCAACTTTCTTTAAAATGCTCAATCTGTCCAAAATTCCAGTTCGAATGTGCTCTAGGGACCCTCAGGCACCTTCCCTGCAAGTTTCAAACAATTTCATTTTTCGTCCAAAATTGAAAAAAATGCAAGGGGTTAGCCTTACTTTTTGATCAAATTTGGCCAAAAATTCACTTTTCTCTAAACAACTCAGAAATGTCTTTGAATGCAAGAGGAACATCAATCGACCTTCAAACACTAAGCATATTGAAGATTTGGGCATAAAATCACGGAATTATTGAGACAAAATTAATAATTTTAGCTAATTTTGACCTAAATTATGGACGCCAACTTTCTTTTAAATGCCCAATCTGTCCAAAATTCCAGTTCGAATGTGCTCTAGGGACCCTCAGGCATCTTCCCTCCAAGTATCAATCTATTTCATTTTTCGGCCAAAATTGAAAAAAAATGCAAGGGGTTAGCCTTACTTTTTGATCAAATTTGGCCAAAAATTGACTTTTCTCCAAACAACTCAGCAACGTCTTTGAATGCAAGAGGAACATCAATCGACCTTCAAACACTAAGCATATTAAAGATTTGGGCAAAAATCACCGAATTATTGAGAAAAAATTAATAATTTTAGCTAATTTTGACCTTAATTATGGACGCCAACTTTCTTTTAAATGCCCAATCTGTCCAAAATTCCAGTTCGAATGTGCTCTAGTGACCCTCAGGCATCTTCCCTGCAAGTTTCAAGCTATTTCATTTTCCGGCCAAAATTGAAAAAAAATGTAAGGGGTTTGCCTTATTTTTGATCAAATTTGGCCAAAAATTGACTTTCTCCAAACAACTCAGCAACGTCTTTGAATGCAAGAGTAACATCTATCGACCTTTAAACACTAAGTTTATTGAAGATTTGGGCAAAAATCACGGAATTAATGAGACAAAATTAATAAATTTAACTAATTTTGACCTAAATTATCGGCGCAAATTTTCTTAAAAATGCCCCATCTGTCCAAAATTCCAGTTCGAATGTGCTCTAGGGACTCTCAGGCATCTACCCTGCAAGTTTCAAGCAATTTCATTTTTCGTCCAAAATTGAAAAAAATGCCAGGGGTTAGCCTTACTTTTTGATCAAATTCTGCTAAAAATTGTCTTTTCTCCAAAACACTCAGAAACGTCTTTGAATGCAAGATGAACATCAATCGACCTTCAAACACTAAGCATATTAAAGATTTGGGCAAAAATCACCGAATTATTGAGACAAAATTAATAAATTTAACTAATTTTGACCTAAATTATCGACGCAAACTTTCTTTAAAATGCCCAATCTGTCCAAAATTCCAGTTCGAATGTGCTCTAGGGACCCTCAGGCATCTTCCCTGCAAGTTTCAAGCTATTTCATTTTTCGGCCAAAATTGAAAAAAATGCAAGGGGTTAGCCTTACTTTTTGATCAAATTTGGCCAAAAATTGACTTTTCTCTAAACAACTCAGAAATGTCTTTGAATGCAAGAGGAACATCAATCGACCTTCAAACACTAAGCATATTGAAGATTTGGGCAAAAATCACCGAATTATTGAGACAAAATTAATAATTTTAGCTAATTTTGACCTAATTATGGACGCCAACTTTCTTTTAAATGCCCAATCTGTCCAAAATTCCAGTTCGAATGTGCTCTAGGGACCCTCAGGCATCTTCCCTGCAAGTTTCAAGCTATTTCATTTTTCGGCCAAAATTGAAAAAAAATGCAAGGGGTTAGCCGTACTTTTTGATCAAATTTGGCCAAAAATTGACTTTTCTCTAAACAACTCAGAAATGTCTTTGAATGCAAGAGGAACATCAATCGACCTTGAAACACTAAGCATATTGAAGATTTATGCAAAAAAAACCGGAATTACTGAGACAAAATTAATAATTTTAGCTAATTTTGACTTAAATTATGGACGCCAATTTTCTTTTAAATACCCAATCTGTCCAAAATTCCAGTTCGAATGTGCTCTAGGGACCCTCAAGCATCTTCCCTGCAAGTTTCAAGCTATTTCATTTTCCGGTCAAAATTGAAAAAAAATGCAAGGGGTTAGCCTTACTTTTTATCAAATTTGGCCAAAAATTGACTTTTCTCTAAACAACTCAGAAATGTCTTTGAATGCAAGAGTAACATCTATCGACCTTTAAACACTAAGTTTATTGAAGATTTGGGCAAAAATCACGGAATTATTGAGACAAAATTAATAAATTTAACTAATTTTGACCTAAATTATCGACGCAAACTTTCTTTAAAATGCCCAATCTGTCCAAAATTCCAGTTCGAATGTGCTCTAGGGACCCTCAGGCATCTTCCCTGCAAGTTTCAAGCTATTTCATTTTTCTGCCAAAATTTAAAAAAATGCAAGGGGTTAGCCTTACTTTTTGATCAAATTTGGCCAAAAATTGACTTTTCTCCAAACAACTCAGAAACGTCTTTGAATGCAAGAGGAACATCAATCGACCTTCAAACACTAAGTTTATTGAAGATTTGGGCAAAAATCACGGAATTATTGAGACAAAATTAATAAATTTAACTAATTTTGACCTAAATTATCGACGCAAACTTTCTTTAAAATGCCCAATCTGTCCAAAATTCCAGTTCGAATGTGCTCTAGGGACCCTCAGGCATCTTCCCTGCAAGTTTCAAGCAATTTCATTTTTCGGCCAAAATTGAAAAAAATGCAAGGGGTTAGCCTTACTTTTTGATCAAATTTGGCCAAAAATTGACTTTTCTCCAAACAACTCAGAAATGTCTTGGAATGCAAGAGGAACATCAATCGACCTTCAAACACTAAGCATATTGAAGATTTTGGCAAAAATCACCGAATTCTTGAGACAAAATTAATAAATTTAACTAATTTTGATCTAAATTATCGACGCCAACTTTCTTTAAAATGCCCAATCTGTCCAAAATTCCAGTTCGAATGTGCTCTAGGAACCCTCAGCCATCTTCCCTGCAAGTTTCAAGCAATTTCATTTTTCGGCCAAAATTGAAAAAAATGCAAGGGGTTAGCCTTACTTTTTGATCAAATTTGGCCAAAAATTGACTTTTCTCCAAACAACTCAGATATGTCGTTGAATGCAAGAGGAACATCAATCGACCTTCACAGACTAAATATATTGAAGATTTGGGCAAAAATCACCGATTAATTGATACAAAATTAATAATTTTAGCTAATTTTGACCTAAATTATGGACGCCAACTTTCTTTTAAATGCCCAATCTGTCCAAAATTCCAGTTCGAATGTGCTCTAGGGACCCTCAGGCATCTTCCCTGCAAGTTTCAAGCGATTTCATTTTTCGGCCAAAATTGAAAAAAATGCAAGGGGTTAGCCTTACTTTTTGATCAAATTTGGCCAAAAATTGACTTTTCTCCAAACAACTCAGAAATGTCTTTGAATACAAAGGAACATCAATCGACCTTCAAACACTAAGCATATTGAAGATTTGGGCAAAAATCACCGAATTCTTGAGACAAAATTAATAAATTTAACTAATTTTGACCTAAATTATCGACGCAAACTTTCTTTAAAATGCCCAATCTGTCCAAAATTCCAGTTTGAATGTGCTCTAGGAACCCTCAGCCATCTTCCCTGCAAGTTTCAAGCAATTTGATTTTTCGGCCAAAATTGAAAAAAATGCAAGGGGTTAGCCTTACTTTTTGATCAAATTTGGCCAAAAATTGACTTTTCTCCAAACAACTCAGAAATGTCTTGGAATGCAAGAGGAACATCAATCGACCTTCAAACACTAAGCATATTGAAGATTTGGGCACAAATCACCAAATTATTGAGACAAAATTAATAAATTTAACTAATTTTGACCTAAATTATCGACGCAAACTTTCTTTAAAATGCCAAATCTCTCCAAAATTCCAGTTTGAATGTGCTCTAGGGACCCTCAGGCATCTTCCCTGCAAGTTTCAAGCATTTTCATTTTTCGACCAAAATTGAAAAAAATGCAAGGGGTTAGCCTTACTTTTTGATCAAATTTGGCCAAAAATTGACTTTTCTCCAAACAACTCTGAAACGTCTTGGAATGCAAAAGGAACATCAATCGACCTTCAAACACTAAGCATATTGAAGATTTGGGCAAAAATCACCGAGTTCTTGAGACAAAATTAATAAATTTAACTAATTTTGACCTAAATTATCGACGCAAACTTTCTTTAAAATGCCCAATCTGTCCAAAATTCCAGTTCGAATGTGCTCTAGGAACCCTCAGGCATCTTCCCTGCAAGTTTCAAGCAATTTCATTTTTCAGCCAAAATTGAAAAAAATGCAAGGGGTTAGCCTTACTTTTTGATCAAATTTGGCCAAAAATTGACTTTTCTCCAAACAACTCAGAAACGTCTTGGAATGCAAGAGGAACATCAATCGACCTTCAAACACTAAGCATATTGAAGATTTGGGCAAAAATCACCAAATTCTTGAGACAAAATTAATAAATTTAACTAATTTTGACCTAAATTATCGACGCAAACTTTCTTTAAAATGCCCAATCTGTCCAAAATTCCAGTTCGAAAGTGCTCTAGGGACCCTCAGGCATCTTCCCTGCAAGTTTCAAGCATTTTCATTTTTCGACCAAAATTGAAAAAAATGCAAGGGGTTAGCCTTACTTTTTGATCAAATTTGGCCAAAAATTGACTTTTCTCCAAACAACTCAAAAATGTCTTTGAATGCAAGAGGAACATCAATCGACCTTCAAACACTAAGCATATTGAAGATTTGGGCACAAATCACCGATTAATTGAGAAAAAATTAATAATTTTAGCTAATTTTGACCTAAATTATCGACGCCAACTTTCTTTTAAATGCCCAATCTGTCCAAAATTCCAGTTCGAATGTGCTCTAGGGACCCTCAGGCATCTTCCCTGCAAGTTTCAAGCGATTTCATTTTTCGGCCAAAATTGAAAAAAATGCAAGGGGTTAGCCTTACTTTTTGATCAAATTTGGCCAAAAATTGACTTTTCTCCAAACAACTCAGAAACGTCTTGGAATGCAAAAGGAACATCAATCGACCTTCAAACACTAAGCATATTGAAGATTTGGGCAAAAATCACCGAGTTCTTGAGACAAAATTAATAAATTTAACTAATTTTGACCTAAATTATCGACGCAAACTTTCTTTAAAATGCCCAATCTGTCCAAAATTCCAGTTTGAATGTGCTCTAGGAACCCTCAGGCATCTTCCCTGCAAGTTTCAAGCAATTTCATTTTTCGGCCAAAATTGAAAAAAATGCAAGGGGTTAGCCTTACTTTTTGATCAAATTTGGCCAAAAATTGACTTTTCTCCAAACAACTCAGAAACGTCTTGGAATGCAAAAGGAACATCAATCGACCTTCAAACACTAAGCATATTGAAGATTTGGGCACAAATCACCGAATTCTTGAGACAAAATTAATAAATTTAACTAATTTTGACCTAAATTATCGACGCAAACTTTCTTTAAAATGCCCAATCTGTCCAAAATTCCAGTTCGAATGTGCTCTAGGAACCCTCAGGCATCTTCCCTGCAAGTTTCAAGCAATTTCATTTTTCAGCCAAAATTGAAAAAAATGCAAGGGGTTAGCCTTACTTTTTGATCAAATTTGGCCAAAAATTGACTTTTCTCCAAACAACTCAGAAACGTCTTGGAATGCAAGAGGAACATCAATCGACCTTCAAACACTAAGCATATTGAAGATTTGGGCAAAAATCACCGAATTATTGAGACAAAATTAATAAATTTAACTAATTTTGACCTAAATTATCGACGCAAACTTTCTTTAAAATGCCAAATCTCTCCAAAATTCCAGTTTGAATGTGCTCTAGGGACCCTCAGGCATCTTCCCTGCAAGTTTCAAGCATTTTCATTTTTCGACCAAAATTGAAAAAAATGCAAGGGGTTAGCCTTACTTTTTGATCAAATTTGGCCAAAAATTGACTTTTCTCCAAACAACTCAAAAATGTCTTTGAATGCAAGAGGAACATCAATCGACCTTCAAACACTAAGCATATTGAAGATTTGGGCACAAATCACCGATTAATTGAGAAAAAATTAATAATTTTAGCTAATTTTGACCTAAATTATCGACGCAAACTTTCTTTTAAATGCCCAATCTGTCCAAAATTCCAGTTCGAATGTGCTCTAGGGACCCTCAGGCATCTTCCCTGCAAGTTTCAAGCGATTTCATTTTTCGGCCACAATTGAAAAAAATGCAAGGGGTTAGCCTTACTTTTTGATCAAATTTGGCCAAAAATTGACTTTTCTCCAAACAACTCAGAAACGTCTTGGAATGCAAAAGGAACATCAATCGACCTTCAAACACTAAGCATATTGAAGATTTGGGCAAAAATCACTGAGTTCTTGAGACAAAATTAATAAATTTAACTAATTTTGACCTAAATTATCGACGCAAACTTTCTTTAAAATGCCCAATCTGTCCAAAATTCCAGTTCGAATGTGCTCTAGGAACCCTCAGGCATCTTCCCTGCAAGTTTCAAGCAATTTCATTTTTCGGCCAAAATTGAAAAAAATGCAAGGGGTTAGCCTTACTTTTTGATCAAATTTGGCCAAAAATTGACTTTTCTCCAAACAACTCAGAAACGTCTTGGAATGCAAGAGGAACATCAATCGACCTGCAAACACTAAGCATATTGAAGATTTGGGCAAAAATCACCGAATTATTGAGACAAAATTAATAAATTTAACTAATTTTGACCTAAATTATCGACGCAAACTTTCTTTAAAATGCCCAATCTCTCCAAAATTCCAGTTTGAATGTGATCTAGGGACCCTCAGGCATCTTCCCTGCAAGTTTCAAGCATTTTCATTTTTCGACCAAAATTGAAAAAAATGCAAGGGGTTAGCCTTACTTTTTGATCAAATTTGGCCAAAAATTGACTTTTCTCCAAACAACTCAAAAATGTCTTTGAATGCAAGAGGAACATCAATCGACCTTCAAACACTAAGCATATTGAAGATTTGGGCACAAATCACCGATTAATTGAGAAAAAATTAATAATTTTAGCTAATTTTGACCTAAATTATCGACGCAAACTTTCTTTAAAATGCCCAATCTGTCCAAAATTCCAGTTCGAATGTGCTCTAGGGACCCTCAGGCATCTTCCCTGCAAGTTTCAAGCAATTTCATTTTTCGGCCAAAATTGAAAAAAATGCAAGGGGTTAGCCTTACTTTTTGATCAAATTTGGCCAAAAATTGACTTTTCTCCAAACAACTCAGAAACGTCTTGGAATGCAAGAGGAACATCAATCGACCTTCAAACACTAAGCATATTGAAGATTTGGGCAAAAATCACCGAATTCTTGAGACAAAATTAATAAATTTAACTAATTTTGACCTAAATTATCGACGCAAACTTTCTTTAAAATGCCCAATCTGTCCAAAATTCCAGTTCGAATGTGCTCTAGGAACCCTCAGGCATCTTCCCTGCAAGTTTCAAGCAATTTCATTTTTCAGCCAAAATTGAAAAAAGTGCAAGGGGTTAGCCTTACTTTTTGATCAAATTTGGCCAAAAATTGACTTTTCTCCAAACAACTCAGAAACGTCTTGGAATGCAAAAGGAACATCAATCGACCTTCAAACACTAAGCATATTGAAGATTTGGGCACAAATCACCGATTAATTGAGAAAAAATTAATAATTTTAGCTAATTTTGACCTAAATTATTGACGCCAACTTTCTTTTAAATGCCCAATCTCTCCAAAATTCCAGTTCGAATGTGCTCTAGGGACCCTCAGGCATCTTCCCTGCAAGTTTCAAGCATTTTCATTTTTGGACCAAAATTGAAAAAAATGCAAGGGGTAAGCCTTACTTTTTGATCAAATTTGGCCAAAAATTGACTTTTCTCCAAACAACTCAAAAATGTCTTTGAATGCAAAAGGAACATCAATCGACCTTCAAACACTAAGCATATTGAAGATTTGGGCAAAAATCACCGAATTATTGAGACAAAATTAATAAATTTAACTAATTTTGACCTAAATTATCGACGCAAACTTTCTTTAAAATGCCCAATCTCTCCAAAATTCCAGTTCGAATGTGCTCTAGGGACCCTCAGGCATCTTCCCTGCAAGTTTCAAGCATTTTCATTTTTCGACCAAAATTGAAAAAAATGCAAGGGGTTAGCCTTACTTTTTGATCAAATTTGGCCAAAAATTGACTTTTCTCCAAACAACTCAGAAACGTCTTGGAATGCAAAAGGAACATCAATCGACCTTCAAACACTAAGCATATTGAAGATTTGGGCACAAATCACCGATTAATTGAGAAAAAAATAATAATTTTAGCTAATTTTGACCTAAATTATTGACGCCAACTTTCTTTTAAATGCCCAATCTCTCCAAAATTCCAGTTCGAATGTGCTCTAGGGACCCTCAGGCATCTTCCCTGCAAGTTTCAAGCATTTTCATTTTTCGACCAAAATTGAAAAAAATGCAAGGGGTAAGCCTTACTTTTTGATCAAATTTGGCCAAAAATTGACTTTTCTCCAAACAACTCAAAAATGTCTTTGAATGCAAAAGGAACATCAATCGACCTTCAAACACTAAGCATATTGAAGATTTGGGCAAAAATCACCGAATTATTGAGACAAAATTAATAAATTTAACTAATTTTGACCTAAATTATCGACGCAAACTTTCTTTAAAATGCCCAATCTCTCCAAAATTCCAGTTCGAATGTGCTCTAGGGACCCTCAGGCATCTTCCCTGCAAGTTTCAAGCATTTTCATTTTTCGACCAAAATTAAAAAAAATGCAAGGGGTTAGCCTTACTTTTTGATCAAATTTGGCCAAAAATTGACTTTTCTCCAAACAACTCAAAAATGTCTTTGAATGCAAGAGGAACATCAATCGACCTTCAAACACTAAGCATATTGAAGATTTGGGCACAAATCACCAATTAATTGAGAAAAAATTAATAATTCTAGCTAATTTTGACCTAAATTATCGACGCCAACTTTCTTTAAAATGCCCAATCTGTCCAAAATTCCAGTTCGAATGTGCTCTAGGGACCCTCAGGCATCTTCCCTGCAAGTTTCAAGCATTTTCATTTTTCGACCAAAATTGAAAAAAATGCAAGGGGTTAGCCTTACTTTTTGATCAAATTTGGCCAAAAATTGACTTTTCTCCAAACAACTCAAAAATGTCTTTGAATGCAAAAGGAACATCAATCGACCTTCAAACACTAAGCATATTGAAGATTTGGGCACAAATCACCGAATTAGTGAGACAAAATTAATAAATTTAACTAATTTTGATCTAAATTATCGACGCAAACTTTCTTTAAAATGCCCAATCTGTCCAAAATTCCAGTTCGAATGTGCTCTAGGAACCCTCAGGCATCTTCCCTGCAAGTTTTAAGCAATTTCATTTTTCGACTAAAATTGAAAAAAATGCAAGGGGTTAGCCTTACTTTTTGATCAAATTTGGCCAAAAATTGACTTTTCTCCAAACAACTCAGAAACGTCTTGGAATGCAAAAGGAACATCAATCGACCTTCAAACACTAAGCATATTGAAGATTTGGGCACAAATCATAGATGAATTGAGAAAAAATTAATAATTTTAGCTAATTTTGACCTAAATTATTGACGCCAACTTTCTTTTAAATGCCCAATCTGTCCAAAATTCCAGTTCGAATGTGCTCTAGGGACCCTCAGGCATCTTCCCTGCAAGTTTCAAACGATTTCATTTTTCTTCCAAAATTGAAAAAAATGCAAGGGGTCAGCCTTACTTTTTGATCAAATTTGGCCAAAAATTGACTTTTCTCCAAACAACTCAGAAACGTCTTGGAATGCAAAAGGAACATCAATCGACCTTCAAACACTAAGCATATTGAAGATTTGGGCACAAATCACCGAATTCTTGAGACAAAATTAATAAATTTAACTAATTTTGACCTAAATTATCGACGCAAACTTTCTTTAAAATGCCCAATCTGTCCAAAATTCCAGTTCGAATGTGCTCTAGGAACCCTCAGGCATCTTCCCTGCAAGTTTCAAGCAATTTCATTTTTCAGCCAAAATTGAAAAAAATGCAAGGGGTTAGCCTTACTTTTTGATCAAATTTGGCCAAAAATTGACTTTTCTCCAAACAACTCAGAAACGGCTTGGAATGCAAGAGGAACATCAATCGACCTTCAAACACTAAGCATATTGAAGATTTGGGCACAAATCACCGATTAATTGAGAAAAAATTAATAATTTTAGCTAATTTTGACCTAAATTATCGACGCAAACTTTCTTTAAAATGTCCAATCTGTCCAAAATTCCAGTTCGAATGTGCTCTAGGAACCCTCAGGCATCTTCCCTGCAAGTTTCAAGCAATTTCATTTTTCAGCAAAATTGAAAAAATGCAAGGGGTTAGCCTTACTTTTTGATCAAATTTGGCCAAAAATTGACTTTTCTCCACACAACTCAGAAATGTCTTGGAATGCAAGAGGAACATCAATCGACCTTCACAGACTAAATATATTGAAGATTTGGGCACAAATCACAGATTAATTGAGACAAAATTAATAAATTTAACTAATTTTGACCTAAATTATCGACGCCAACTTTCTTTAAAATGCCCAATCTGTCCAAAATTCCAGTTCGAATGTGCTCTAGGAACCCTCAGGCATCTTCCCTGCAAGTTTCAAGCAATTTCATTTTTCAGCCAAAATTGAAAAAAATGCAAGGGGTCAGCCTTACTTTTTGATCAAATTTGGCCAAAAATTGACTTTTCTCCAAACAACTCAGAAACGTCTTGGAATGCAAGAGGAACATCAATCGACCTTCAAACACTAAGCATATTGAAGATTTGGGCAAAAATCACCGAATTATTGAGAAAAAATTAATAAATTTAACTAATTTTGACCTAAATTATCGACGCAAACTTTCTTTAAAATGCCCAATCTCTCCAAAATTCCAGTTTGAATGTGCTCTAGGGACCCTCAGGCATCTTCCCTGCAAGTTTCAAGCAATTTCATTTTTCGACTAAAATTGAAAAAAATGCAAGGGGTTAGCCTTACTTTTTGATCAAATTTGGCCAAAAATTGACTTTTCTCCAAACA
Source organism: Patiria pectinifera (assembly GCA_029964075.1). Lineage (NCBI taxonomy): Eukaryota > Metazoa > Echinodermata > Asteroidea > Valvatida > Asterinidae > Patiria > Patiria pectinifera. The sequence continues at coordinate 5,797,009 of CM057133.1, forward strand.
ACTCAGAAACGTCTTGGAATGCAAAAGGAACATCAATCGACCTTCAAACACTAAGCATATTGAAGATTTGGGCACAAATCATAGATGAATTGAGAAAAAATTAATAATTTTAGCTAATTTTGACCTAAATTATTGACGCCAACTTTCTTTTAAATGCCCAATCTGTCCAAAATTCCAGTTCGAATGTGCTCTAGGGACCCTCAGGCATCTTCCCTGCAAGTTTCAAACGATTTCATTTTTCTTCCAAAATTGAAAAAAATGCAAGGGGTCAGCCTTACTTTTTGATCAAATTTGGCCAAAAATTGACTTTTCTCCAAACAACTCAGAAACGTCTTGGAATGCAAAAGGAACATCAATCGACCTTCAAACACTAAGCATATTGAAGATTTGGGCACAAATCACCGAATTCTTGAGACAAAATTAATAAATTTAACTAATTTTGACCTAAATTATCGACGCAAACTTTCTTTAAAATGCCCAATCTGTCCAAAATTCCAGTTCGAATGTGCTCTAGGAACCCTCAGGCATCTTCCCTGCAAGTTTCAAGCAATTTCATTTTTCAGCCAAAATTGAAAAAAATGCAAGGGGTTAGCCTTACTTTTTGATCAAATTTGGCCAAAAATTGACTTTTCTCCAAACAACTCAGAAACGGCTTGGAATGCAAGAGGAACATCAATCGACCTTCAAACACTAAGCATATTGAAGATTTGGGCACAAATCACCGATTAATTGAGAAAAAATTAATAATTTTAGCTAATTTTGACCTAAATTATCGACGCAAACTTTCTTTAAAATGTCCAATCTGTCCAAAATTCCAGTTTGAATGTGCTCTAGGAACCCTCAGGCATCTTCCCTGCAAGTTTCTGGCAATTTCATTTTTCAGCAAAAATTGAAAAAAATGCAAGGGGTTAGCCTTACTTTTTGATCAAATTTGGCCAAAAATTGACTTTTCTCCACACAACTCAGAAATGTCTTGGAATGCAAGAGGAACATCAATCGACCTTCACAGACTAAATATATTGAAGATTTGGGCACAAATCACAGATTAATTGAGACAAAATTAATAAATTTAACTAATTTTGACCTAAATTATCGACGCCAACTTTCTTTAAAATGCCCAATCTGTCCAAAATTCCAGTTCGAATGTGCTCTAGGAACCCTCAGGCATCTTCCCTGCAAGTTTCAAGCAATTTCATTTTTCAGCCAAAATTGAAAAAAATGCAAGGGGTCAGCCTTACTTTTTGATCAAATTTGGCCAAAAATTGACTTTTCTCCAAACAACTCAGAAACGTCTTGGAATGCAAGAGGAACATCAATCGACCTTCAAACACTAAGCATATTGAAGATTTGGGCAAAAATCACCGAATTATTGAGAAAAAATTAATAAATTTAACTAATTTTGACCTAAATTATCGACGCAAACTTTCTTTAAAATGCCCAATCTCTCCAAAATTCCAGTTTGAATGTGCTCTAGGGACCCTCAGGCATCTTCCCTGCAAGTTTCAAGCAATTTCATTTTTCAGCCAAAATTGAAAAAAATGCAAGGGGTTAGCCTTACTTTTTGATCAAATTTGGCCAAAAATTGACTTTTCTCCAAACAACTCTGAAACGTCTTGGAATGCAAAAGGAACATCAATCGACCTTCAAACACTAAGCATATTGAAGATTTGGGCACAAATCACCGATTAATTGAGAAAAAATTAATAATTTTAGCTAATTTTGACCTAAATTATGGACGCAAACTTTCTTTTAAATGCCCAATCTGTCCAAAATTCCAGTTCGAATGTGCTCTAGGGACCCTCAGGCATCTTCCCTGCAAGTTTCAAGCGATTTCATTTTTCGGCCAAAATTGAAAAAAATGCAAGGGGTTAGCCTTACTTTTTGATCAAATTTGGCCAAAAATTGACTTTTCTCCAAACAACTCAGAAACGTCTTGGAATGCAAAAGGAACATCAATCGACCTTCAAACACTAAGCATATTGAAGATTTGGGCACAAATCACCGAATTCTTGAGACAAAATTAATAAATTTAACTAATTTTGACCTAAATTATCGACGCAAACTTTCTTTAAAATGCCCAATCTGTCCAAAATTCCAGTTCGAATGTGCTCTAGGAACCCTCAGGCATCTTCCCTGCAAGTTTCAAGCAATTTCATTTTTCAGCCAAAATTGAAAAAAATGCAAGGGGTTAGCCTTACTTTTTGATCAAATTTGGCCAAAAATTGACTTTTCTCCAAACAACTCAGAAACGTCTTGGAATGCAAGAGGAACATCAATCGACCTTCAAACACTAAGCATATTGAAGATTTGGGCACAAATCACCGATTAATTGAGAAAAAATTAATAATTTTAGCTAATTTTGACCTAAATTATCGACGCAAACTTTCTTTAAAATGTCCAATCTGTCCAAAATTCCAGTTCGAATGTGCTCTAGGAACCCTCAGGCATCTTCCCTGCAAGTTTCTGGCAATTTCATTTTTCAGCAAAAATTGAAAAAAATGCAAGGGGTTAGCCTTACTTTTTGATCAAATTTGGCCAAAAATTGACTTTTCTCCAAACAACTCAGAAATGTCTTGGAATGCAAGAGGAACATCAATCGACCTTCACAGACTAAATATATTGAAGATTTGGGCACAAATCACAGATTAATTGAGACAAAATTAATAATTTTAGCTAATTTTGACCTAAATTATCGGCGCCAACTTTCTTTTCAATGTCCAATCTGTCCAAAATTCCAGTTCGAATGTGCTCTAGGAACCATCAGGCATCTTCCCTGCAAGTTTCAAGCAATTTCAATTTTCGGCCAAAATTAATCAAATTTGGCCAAAAATTGACTTTTCTCCAAACAACTCAGAAATGTCTTTGAATGCAAGAGAAACATCAATCGACTATGCAAAAGACTAAGCATATTGATGATTTGGGCAAAAATCACCGATTAATTGAGACCAAATTAATAATTTTAGCAATTTCACTTTTCGGCCAAAATTGAAAAAATTGCAAGGGATTAATTGAGACAAAATTAATAATTTTAGCTACTTTTGACCTAAATTATCGACGCCAACTTTCTTTAAAATGCCCAATCTGTCCAAAATTCCAGTTCCGATGTGCTCTAGGGACCCTTTGGCGTCTTCCCTGCAAGTTTCAAGCAATTTCAATTTTTGGCCAAACTTGAAAAAGTTGCAAGGGGTTAGCCTTTCTTTTTGGATCAAATTTGGCCAAAAATTGACTTTTCTCCAAACAACTCAGAAATGTCTTTGAATGCAAGAGGAACATCAATCGACCTTCAAACACTAAACATATTGAAGATTTGGGCAAAAATCACCGACTTATTGAAATATTCTTAATCAAAATTGATATTTTCGATAGATTTTGAACCATATTTTCGACGAATAATTCCTTCTAAAGAACTCCTCTCTCCCAAATTCAAGTGGGAATGGACTATATGGACCCTAATGCAACTTCCCTTCAAATTTGGGGAAAAAATATCATTTTTTTATCCAAAATTGAATGCAAATGCAAGGCATTTTCATCGAATTTGACCCAAAAATGACATTTCTCAAAACAAGTGAGAAATGCTATTGGATGCAAGACAAGCATAATTGAATACTCAGACACCCATAATTTGAGGCAATGGGCAAAAATATTGAAATATTTTTAATGAAAATTGTCATTTTCGATTGATTTTCCACCATATTTTCCACGAATAATTCCTTCAAAAGAACTCCTCTATCTAAAAATCGAGTCTGAATGGAATCTAGGGACCCTGAAGCAACTTCCCTTCAAATTTGGAATAATTTAATTTTTCTTCCAAAACTGAATTAAAATGCAAGGGGTTAGCCTTACATTTTCATTAAAATTTGACCAAAAAATGACTTTTCTAAAAACTAGTGAAGCAACAAGACAAGCATATAAATTGAATATTCAGACACCCATAATTTATAGGTTTGGGGGACAAAATGTAAAATTATTCCGTAAAATAACTATTTTTGATTGATTTTCCCCACCATTTTAGATGAGTAACTTCTATTCACGTAGCTTCCCAGAAAGTTTCGAGCATGTTCATTTATCGACCTAAATTCTAAAAATAGTTTGCAAGGGGTTAGGCTTACATTTTTATTGAAATAGGACCAAAAATAAATATTTCATGAAACAACAAAGGCTATCGGATGCCAGACAATGCTACAGCAGTTCATTTGTTTCTGTATTTTGTTTTAATACACATGTACAATCAATTTACTACTTTGTCTGTTGAACATTCTAATTTCATCTAAATACATTCTACAACGCTGAAAAAAGGGTCCCTGGCAAAAAAGCTAGAAGGATATAACAGAAATCCACCATTTTAAACAACTGTGGCAATAAGTTTTCCATCAAAACATAGTTTTCCGTACAACATGAAGCCATATGGCCCCCGAAAAAAAAATACTTGATAACAAAATCAAAAACGAAATTTGTGCAATATAAAAATTAGGCTAAGACATTTTACACATTGCGTTGTTCACCAAGCTTGTGACAATTTAACTGGCGACTTTTGCGCAACTCTAATTGTCTGAAACATAGAAGCCGATGGCTTGAATTTGTGTCCTAATAGGACACATTTTTTTTAACCTAAGGAAAGAAAATCTCTGGACCTGCTGGTACTTTGCGTCATGTTCACTGAAAAAAAATAACAACTTTTAAATTACTTTTCCACTCAACACTAAACAGGCATAATTTTGGTCACGTTTTTCCACCAGTAGGTGCCGGCATCGGCATCGACAACGCCGTTTGTAACTTTATGTTCTATACACAAAAAATAAAATAATTTAACAAAAATCAAAGAAGCATCTACGGAGTAATTCTCTTATTCGCTGGAAACTCCAGGATGACATTGTTTTTGACATGCTAGAGTTTTGAACAAATAATCAATGATAAAACCTGTAAGGGGCGACCGAATATCTGCCATGGGGCGACCAAATATCTGCCATGGGGCGACCAAATATCTGCCATGGGGCGACCAAATATCTGCCTAGATATAAGGCCAGTGAATTTCATATTTGTCAATTCCATCCAGACAAATACTTGCATGGTCTGTACAGACAATACTCCATTTGTAATAAATAACTACAAACTTTATGTACGTTTTGGCCCTAGAATATCCATGCATATATGTTAACCCCCCACCCCCCCCCCCCAAAAAAAAATAATGAATGATCTTAAGAACTGCCTGTTAAAAAGGGTTAAATTTTACACAATTCCAACCCCTTCAAAGAAAAAAAGAAAATTTTAATTCGATTTAAAAAAAAAAATCGTTCTACACATCATGTATGAGCCATATAAACAGGAACAAAATAATAATCCTGAATTGTGTGGTCATGAAGCAGAAAAAGAGATGCAATGTCTATACATGAAAATTACTTCTCAAAATTGTTCATTTAACCATAAGTAACGACTACTGAAAATCATCTAGAACCAAAATATATTGTAAGATGCATGTAGCAAAAGCACAAAACAATGTCAGACCAAAAAAAAAGAGAATTAACCATAATGGAAGGACAACCAAATGATTGTAATAAATACAAAAGGCATTATTATCACTGTACCATTGAACACTGTGGCACGAAGAAAAGATATTACAATGACATCGTCTTCTCATATGCAAAACACATGTAAATTTCATATCAAAACCTGAACCAATCACATTGATTCCTGCCTTAGGAGTTGATGACATCAACTTGATGCCTTAATATTATCAATAATTTAATCCTCGTACAAGACATTAGCCTTTTAACATCAAATAGCTTGTCTTTTCGGCTGAATTTAAAAACAAAAGAAATATCCAAATTCTATGGACATATGCCCAAAAAGACCTTATTCGCGAGGTAGCCATTTTTGATCATGTTCCCTGACTGAATTTTATGAATTGTAAACTGTTGAATGGGATAGTGCCAGACTATTTATGCATTCCAAGCCTAACTTTCATTTTTTTTTTTAAGTGGCTTAAAACATTAGCCGATGTTTAATCACAAATTTTGAATAATTCATCAGAGCAGATTGGTATTTTTTTAAATTTGTTAAATAACTTTATTTCATTGCTTTCATTTCTATTCGCAAGTTCCAAAAACGTAGATTTGACCTCGCGTAAAATTTAATATGGCCGACTCGGGAATAAAGCCTATTGGTAAATATATTCGATGGAAGTCAATAAAACAGGTTTTTATAACTGTAAAAAAAAAAATTGCATTATATTTAAACGCACATTCATGAGACAACTGTAGAAATATGCAAATTGTTACCAGAAAGGCAATACAAGGATAAACAAAAGGAACACCAAAAACATGGAACGAAACAAAAATCAGATGGAGACTTTTCTTAGACTTTTTTAAGGGATTCCTGCTTTTAAATGCACAAAACTGATACTTTGTCAGACTTTCTTAACAGGCTTAGCCCATAAAGTAAAAATTAAAAAAACAGAATGCATATCTTAAACTAACTTTTTGTCTTGATAACTGCCTCGGCAGAAACAGCGTATACACGGGGGAAAAAATGAACAATGAAATCACATAACCAGACCATCAAGTACATGTACACACCTACACAAGATAAACGGATTTAAATATAATGCACTTGAAACACACAAAGATGTACATGAAAAAGTACAAGTACATGCTGTAAATGCACGGAACTAAACGATCTTAAAAGGGTTACGAAGCGATTTGTCGTTACTTTCCAATGAATCACTTAAGAAAAATTATAAGAGAACATTCGTTCTCAACTTTACTATTTAAGTTAGCCTATTTGGGGCAAAAATGTGTTTTGCTTGTACATGTACAAGTAGTTATTCAAGCAGCCATTTTAACTAATCACAACTTGGTACAAGTGTGCCAATCGAGGGCGCCATAACATTTTATACTTCTGAGTAAAAAATGCCACAATTATTTCAAAATGAAATGTTCACGAGAAAATTAGAATTCTTGAAATGCAATGAGCAAAATATAACTGGCTGTAGAAACATACATGTTAGTCTCTGACATGTCTGGGAAAAAAAAAACGATTTTAAGTAAACCCGAAGACTAAATATGGTAAAATAAGTAACCAAATGACATGTGCATGTATCTTTTAAAAAAAAAAAGACATTGCCAAGAAAAAGAAGCTATTGTAAATGATACTCATATCCAACCGCATTGAAATGGTAGCCTGTTCATCAAGGTGGCCAGAAAAAAAGTCCACATGCATCAGAAACAAAAAATAGGTAAGTGGCCACCCCCCCCCCCAGCCGGAAAAAAAAAATTGATTTCAGGAAACTTGAACACAATTATTTACATAAGGATTTTTGTGCCCAATTCGAGAATTCCTGTACAGGGACTAATGAGTGGTTTTGTACATTGCTAACCCATATTCGTTAGTAAATAAACAAAAAAAATTAACAAAGGAAAATGGGTGTTCATGATTGTCAGAAAACAGATTAATAATATTACAACCGACAAATACACAAACCTCCCCCCCAAAAAAAAAAAATAAAAAAAATTGGTGAACCTCTTAAAAGTTATGAATGGCCAGTTGATTGTACAGATAGCGCGAGCCAATCTGAGCCATTTTTGGCTCATTTCTGGTTGTTTTTGTGTCTATTTCACGCAAGACCACAAAAACCAAAAAAAGTGTTATTGTCTACAAGCTACAAGACCTGACCTGAACGGCTAAAGTTCGCACTGGAATGTGACAACTCATGCTCAGAATAAGACTTTGTATAGAAAGTCCAAAAAAAAAAACGTTTAGCGTCCTGCCTTTTTCAAAAACAGGAAGGAGAAGGCCCTTTCCCCCCCCTTCCAAAATGGCCGCCTGACTGGGCTATTTTTCAAGATGGTCGCCAGCTTTTTTTTAAAATGGCCGCCACTTGGACTCAGGAAATGACATACCAGCTTTATATGGGCTAGATGCAACAGACAAAGATGCCAAAATGATGTCACTGTTTAAAGTTTATCATTTTTTCGTTTGAAAAAAAAAAAGGAGGCGGCCTCCAAAAAAGAAGCGGGCGGGGACGCTAAACATGTTTTTTTTATTTGGCCTAATGAAGTAATGATGTAAATTGTGGTCAGGGCAGTCATTGGCGTAGCGAACACGCGCTCCACCAAAGATTGCGGCCACCCAGAGTTTAAAAAGCTGTTTTGCATTTTTCCTTATTCGGAGACCTGTAAAAATGTCACCCCAGACTTTCATTGTATGTTTTTCAGTCACTAGCAAAACAATTAACCACGGTTGAGCAGAAATAAATATGTGACTGTGTAAAAATCATCCAACGCCACGTGCTCGTTCGCCATAAAACGGCCGATCCGGTTGCTATGTGTAAAGCGTGGTACGTCGTCAAGGAAAGTGTATTGACCGGGCCATTACGACGAAATGCTACGATGGCGAATTTGTACGTAGTGCTCAATCTCGCAAAGAAGTATCGTCCACAGTTGAATCCAAAATGTAACTGTTTGCTAAACTTGTGTTATTATTTCTTTTAGAGGGAACAAAATTGTTTTTTTCTTTCCAAATCTTGAATAACTTATTGTTCATAATTCTAGCCATTTGCCCATCATAACGGGCATGAAGCCTTTTCACAATAGACAAATCTTGGGGTTGACGCGGAGTTGACACAGGGATGAAAACACATAACGTTTCACACTTGTAAAAAAGTTCAACATGGCGCCAACCCCACGTCAACCCAGAGATTGATTTCGTTCCGGGTGGAACTCAACCCTGCTCCAGACCAAAGTTGAGATTTTCAACCTGGGTTGAAACTCTTGCCAGGGTTCAAAACAGTAGTAACCGAGCCAAATGAGCTCTGTTTGCATGAAACAAGTGTGAAGCGATGTGGGGTTGAACCAGGGTTAAAAAATAAAAATTCAACCCGGGGCGGCACTGGGTTCGCCCAGGGTTGAGTTCAACCCGGGTCGAGAGGCTCTATTGTGAAAAGGCCTATACCTACAACCCGCTGTATGAAACAAGGTTGCATTTGAGGTTGGTCTGGACAGTACCATTTTGTTGTGGGGGTTTCCTCTCCCTGTAGGTACATTTCACTGGAATACAATTTAAGCAACACACACTAATTTAATACAAAAAAAATTGGCATACATGTATACTGTGTGCATGATCCTCATACACAACAGGCACATTAACCCTGGCAATACACCGCCCTCTGTTTTGTGCACAGGGATATTGAGTGAGGTCATGAAAAGGGTCAACCGAATTCTCCACGTTGGAATTTCAGGAGTGAGCCCTCAAGAGTTCAGACTGAGTTACACAAGAGATCCTTGAATATCATACACAGTGCTTACACTATATTACAGATTACATTGGGCACAAGGCTCCCTCTGAGAAATGTGGCGGAAATGGGTTGTCTCTCGTTTTAAGAAACTCTCCTTTTAAGAAACCTTGTAAATGAGTTCACAATTCCATAATCACAAACTTATTACCAACTTATTACAAAGGCTGAACCTCATACATACAAAAATTCTTTTGTCTGAATTTTTTTTTTTTTTTTTTTGGAAACACAAGCAGGAGTTGGGCGTAAAAATGTCCGACATTCCTTGCCGCTCTGTACACACTTGAAATTGTTCCTTATCTGTTTTTTTGGCCGACGAGGGATCGTACCCCTACCGTGTGACGTAGGTGTAGGAGCGCGAGGGTGATTTGCCGCTGCCGGACAGGGATTCGGTGGAGGGCACGTTGAGGAAATCCCAGATGAGGATGGTGTCGTCGTGGGAACTGCTGACAATCTGGAACTCGTCAAATTGTAGTCGGAACACGCGCCCCGTGTGCTCCTGTAGAAAAGTATGGATGAAACACATGTATTTACACACACTGTGGCCACTTCATACACGAGGCCCTCTTTAATGGAGAAACCGTTGTGCATGCCAATGTGCAAAGCAAGTAGCCTGCGATGGATTAGGCCCCCCCCCAAAAAAGTCGGTCCCTGGTCAGCGCGCGCGTCGATTTTAAACATGCACGTTGATCTTTTTTTTCTCCAAAATGTTCCGCGGTAGCTCCAACAGCGCCCTCTATTTCCGCACCTCCTCAAGTTTTTTTTACCAAAGAGCACCAAGGAATGGGAAATTGCACCAAGGCAAATGATCGAAAGCACCAAGGCAAATTATGGAGGACACCAATGTACATGAGGACACCAAAAAAGCAAAACAGTACCCCACCTTGTCTGTACAATCCAAGCTAGAAGAAAAAAAAAAAGAAAAAAAAAAAAAAAAAAGCCGCGTGGCCGCGTCAATTCCGGAACTTTGGTCTGACCAGCGACCAAATTTTTTTTTTTTTGGCCTTATCTGAACAATCGCTAGAACAATGCAATGAAGGTATCGGTAGCTAGCCTTGGTCAAGGCATTAGACGATAAGAGTCCGACGATGGATTGTCAGCTGCCAACAAACCACAAGTACTTTGCAAAATGCGAACAGCGTTAAAAAAAAAACACAAAAAAACGGGGATGTTTGGTTGATTTTCAGATTTATTGATATTTGTAATCCCTGATGTATCTACTTCACATATTTTAAAGAAATAAATGTAAAAAAAAAAAAAATGGAATAAAAGTCAAAAACAATTGGCATATTTCATTTTCAAGACTACAAAAATTGAAACTTTTATTCAACGGCCTTTTTTCTCAGTATTGTACTTTTTTGATATGTCCTTAATTACACACTTTCAACAGCAACAACTGTTCGATTGGAGTGCAACAAACAGTATTGTAAGGAAAATTGTATTCTCTTTCCTAAATGTGACTGGCTGCAGGGAAAGGTGAAATAAGTCGCGCTTAAATCGTGAAATAAATCCAAAACAGAGCCAGCTATTTCAAAGCCTGTTTTCTCAGTTGTGTAATTTGAACTCCATGGAACTAATTAATATGCAAATTCGTCATATATCCACAACAAGAAGGGCTATAGAGCTGTGTCATATACCAAATGAAAGCTTACATTGTGGGCTTTCCAGTCGTGCAGATAACTCAAATTTTATTTTTTACGACTTATATCACCTTTTCCTGGAGTGGGTCGCAAATACTCGTTTCCTAAATTGTTTGTTTGTTTTTGCTACAACTTACCACTAGCGTTCTCAAGCACAGCGTCCCAGAGGTTGCCCGAGGGTCGAGTGCTGCTTGCAGATCCCACACCTTGATTTTACTGCAACGGCAAAACGAAGTAGAAATTACATGTACAACACAACAATTAATAGTTAATAGGATTATTCTCCCAATCACAACCCTTCCCACAATTCAATCAAAGGGATTGAGAAAACCAATCACTTAGATTATTCGGAGTCGGGTAATCTTCCCCAGCGGTCACCTGACTGTTTCTTCGGCCAGTGCCCCGGGGGAAATCACCCACCGCCTACGTCAGGAGGGAGGTGGGGGGGGGGGGCATAATTACGACCTGATCACTTCTAAAATAACTCATCTGCCTAGTCATCACTGGGCCTTGGAGGTCTGGCATGACTCAGCCTGACCGAGTGCTTTCCCCCCTGTGGGAGATTCTAGCACTAGATCTGAACAGGAAATACTAGGTTGTTAGAAGAAAGCCGGGCAAGGCCCTCGAACAATGGGGGTGATCCTAGAGAGGCTTACCCAAATTCCCCTTCCCCTCCCCCCCCCCCCCATAATGGTTTCACGTCGATTACACAGAATGACAGAAGGTGCTACATGTACCACATTGAAACCACGCTCTTCCTTGTATGGTTGAACTGTATATACATATTTTTTTAAAGGGAAGAAACAACATTTGCAAACATCAAAAAAGGAACTGATCAAATTATCATGAAAAATCTTACTGGATTGTTAGGGAATGACAGTCCAAAGCATTCTGTAAAATTGTGGCACCTGATGTTGTGACATTTTCAATAAAACTTGTATTTTTCCTGACTTTTTTTTTTTAAAGGGCTCCTAATTTTTCATATTTAGTTATGCCGCATTTTTTTTGCAATTGATTACACACCTGTGAAGGGGTACAAGCCTGCTAGACTGATTCTCTGACCTTACAATTCCCCAAAGTGTATAAATTGCTCCCTTTCAAATTACATGGGATCAGGGAACCAGACTACAAAAACATGGGTGGTTTTTTTTTATTTTCCAGCATCCCCGAACCCAAAACGTGAAGCAAGTCAGTGAAACAATATTTGCTATAACATACTAATCCTCCAAATCCATTTATTTCTGAAAATTGCAGCAAAAGCAATTGCTGTACATCCCTTTAAAATCCAAAATTCAGCAAAAATATCCAAAATTCAGGCAACTTTTGGTGCTGAACTACAATGTAGCTGCAAAATTGAGGTTTTTCGGCAACACTTTTGCTCATGAATATGGAAATTTGAATAAGCACAAGACCAAAAAAGTCCAAAATACCCTTGCAAATGGCAAAACGAAAATTAAAAATAAGATTAAATGGGTCACAAAGGTGCATTTTCAAGGATTGCATTAAAACGATTTCAATCGTGCCCTTTGACAAAAACAAAGTTGGTGAAAAAGTCTTGCACATCCCTGGTCAAGTATACAGAACTTAAAAAAAACATTTAAAAAAACGCTATTACCATTTACCCTAACCTTCGCAACTCCATCAAAATCCCCCCCCCCCACCCATTTTGGTGGATTTTAGGGGACTTGGTCCTGCAGGCCTGGTTGGACTAAATATTGATGGAGTATGATGGACTTGGGCCTGGAGGCCTAAAGCAAAGCATGCATTGGAAGCAGTGTGATTGATGGATTTTGGCAGACTTGGTCCAGTACTTAGTAAAAGAGAGTAGGGAGTTGAGGTTAAAAAAAAAAAAAGAAGCAGCACGTTCTCTGATAGATCAGTCTCCCCTGTCATAAACTGTCCTGCTATTGTCATTTCCTGTTCTTGTTACCCGAGACGGCGTAACAATAATACTTTGTCATGACTGCAGGTGATAGGGTTTCGAGTGTGGGGGGGATTTGGGAGGGAGGAAGAGCAAGGGGGGGGGGGAGAGAGCAAGGGGTGGGGGCTGTCACTTGCCTCCCACTCAATCATAAAATTCATTGTTCGCTGAGGTATCCATAGTGACCGACAACCGCAGCGTATGATTAATGCATGCCGGATGACGCTGTTTGGGTCTCGGCCAAGTACTGCAAATGGTGCGTGTCGCACAGCACAGTCTTCATGGTCAATACCTGCAAAAGGTATGCCTTGAGGGGGCATTCAACCCAAAATTGCTTTTGTCATGGAAGTTGTTTTTGTTTCAGGTCGTTTTTTTTTTCTTCTTTTTTATTGGGTAACTTTCTTAATCCTGAATTATTTACTTGAACAAGGTCTCCTACCCTGCTGTGTGAATTTAGGAACCACTGGTGTTGGGCAACAGTCAAGTGAATCGCAAGCCAGTTCACGAAGCCATCACAAGGCAATCACAAGTGGGTCATTCCACCAGATTGGGACACAGTGCGTGTTACATCCAAAACTTGGTTATATTATTAAAAGTATTGCTCAACATAATATTTGTCTTAGGGTGTTTTAATACTTGAGAAAGTTTGAAATCATTTGATTGTACTTTGACAAAAATATGAGCAAAATGTATTAATTCACACGTAACATTGACACCGTGTCAATGTTACATCCAAATATTCTTTTCTTTTTTTTGTTATTTCTTTACACATGTAAAATACAACCCAAACTAACATAGCATATTTATAAATAGACACCTAATGCACCAAGAAAGGTTTCTTTTGGTATTGTCAGGGTTCAAATATAGCAACGGTAAATATAGTAACGGAGTCAAAATCACTCAATGGAAGTGTGACATTTGGGGCTGGCACAGTGTCCATGTTACGTCCACAACCAAGCTATCATTTCTGCTTCTTTTGATACCTGACTACCATAACAAAAACTTTTCTTAGTGTGTTGCATGTATACTTAAGAAGTACATAAATAAAGTGAATTTGGGTAATGTTTTACAGAAATTTAAGAAAATGTACAAATGTAATACGGTGTCAATGTTACGTCTAAATGACATTTTTGCTCATATTTTTGGCAAACTACATTCGAATGATTTAAAACTTTTGCAGTAATGAAACACCCAACAATAAATATTAAGTAGAGCAACTGCAAGCAAGGCATTCATGCTTTTCATAATATGGTCATATGTCACACATTGTGTCCCAACCATAGAGCTATATTAAATTACTAGAGCGCCAACTCCTCATTCTTGCGCGATTGAATTTCAAAAGTGTACTCTAAATGCAACGCGCAAGTAGAAGATACGCCAACAACTTAAGTGCGTCATGACGGTTCAAAAAACGTCATGGCGAAAAGCATCTGCAGTGGAGGGCTGCGCACACGTCGCGCTGTTTGCATAGAGCAAAATGAAACGCTCATTTGCTGATCGTGCGTTTCGGTTTTGGGCGTATCGGCTTTGATGACGCATCGGTACGGAATACAAACGCAGGCATGCAAATAGCCGTACAAAAGCCGTACAAAATTTCGAGCTTTCCATAGGTTTGTGCACAAACATGGATGCGCCCATCAGGCATTACTTTGTACATCGAGTTAGCGCTCTAGTAATTTAATATAGCTCTATGGTCCCAACCTGGTGGAATGACCCAAGTACATATAACAGGTATGTACACTGACCAAGAAATGCTTTTGCCACAGTTCATTTGAACAGCTTGTGACTTGACTTCAGACTGAAGGACTAAACATGAACAACATGACCACAACCCTGGAAAGCTGTGTCATGTTGAAAGGTTGGAATAAAAGGGAAAGATTTAATGGTTCTAGCCAATCGGCCAGTACAGAGCAGGGATCAAGTCTCTACACTCACCCGTCGTACGCCCCACTGACGATGCGCTTGTTGTCAAAACGAATACACCGCACTAGCTCTTCGTGGCCTTCTAATACCCTGAGGCAGGCCCCACACTCTATATCCCATAACCTGAAAGACAATAGCAATTAAAACACTCATTAGCATATAATAACTGGTTGGATTCTACTTCTGTGCGCAAGTACCCCCTCAACGGTAAGAAAGGGAGAGTTGGGGGAGACCACTGGGAGAGACATTCGAATGCATCGCCGACGACGCCTGACGCTCACGCGAACGCTATGGCTTTATGCACACTCGGACTAAAGTAAGTCGTGTGTACTTCGTGCTGAACGGTCGCGAACCAATACGTGCATGCATTGTGTCCCGTCCACTGGGCTCTCGAAAGAGGTAAAAAAGCGCCCTCTCTTGTTCGTGCACGGAGACCATAATTCACTTCTCAACTACTTCACGATGGCAGATCTTTACAAGAAATGGCTATCATTACACACTATGTCTAAACAGTTCCAAAGATGTTCTTTTCAGAATAACAAATGCCATCGGCACAGCCAGAATTTTTGAAAGATTCCACAGGACCGAGGAGCACGACTCAGCCACTATTATTTTACGGAAAGCTTGATGAAGGCACAAAGAACATGTCCTTAAACTCCTGCAAAGTGGTAGGTTTTTGGAGGATTTAGGAATCCTCCCAGCTAAAAAATAAAAAATTCAGCCATTTATTGGAAAAAATTCTACCAAGATAGAAAAAAGAATTAAAAGATATGAAAAAAGATATTTTTTAAAAGATAAAAGATCAAAGGTTTAAGATTTGAGGCTTTGCATGGTGGGGTATCAATATTGTTTCGGTTTGCGGTAACACCATGTGGTAATAACTACTGCTTGGAAGATATTTAGTTCTGAAAAGCACTTGTCCTGCTTATTATCAACTTTCGCTAAGTAGTTTTAGTTGTGATAAGAACAGTCCAAAGGTTGAAAAGAAGGCCTTTTGTCTATCTCTGGTAATCTGTCAAAGCCTGGGATGATGTCACTTGTCAAGGCTGTATAATGCTGGTCCAGAAAGCCGTAAATGACATGACTCACGCGAGACAAGTCCCCAAGGAAAGTCAGAACTATTCAACATTTTGTGCAACTCATCCCGACCGCATTATAAACATGTACCCATACACACATAGTCATCAGAAGTCTTGGCAGGGTTCCGACAACTGCAAGTACTTGTTGGAATAAGGGCACTGTGACAACAATGGGTATTATACAACCATTTGTAAGCTCTGGCAGGGGCTTCTTTTTGTCACTTGGTGGTCGGTCGATCTGTCCCCAGAAAATTTGACCCAAATAAGCCCCATACATGTAAGTTTCCCACAGAATATAACTACCAAATTTGAATTTTCAAAAAAAGCAAAGAAAATAAAATAAATACTGAACAGAAATTGTTTGTAGCAATTCGGAAAGATGTTTTTGAAAACTTTGTTGATGGAGGCAAAATGTGTGCAGGCATGTTATAGTCACTGGTATTCATCACAATTCGCTATAAATCTATGTATACATCTAAAGTATGGTGCTCCATATGTGCCATCGGCGTCGCATTTTTGGGCGTTACAATTTTTAAGCTTTGGCAGGGATCAGTTTGATAAATTTCATGCAAGACTTTCATGCAAGACGGCCAGAGCTTCATTGTGCACTCGCCCTTGTTTATTTCAAGATTTTTAATTTTTTTTCACAGGATGTCGTCATGATTTAAAAATTTATTATTTTGGAGGATTGAGGATGAATGCATTTTGAGAGGCGAGACTGTCTGACAATTTTGAAGGATTGAGGCGCTGGGTATCCTTCACTTGAACATACGTTGTAAGTGAAACAATTTTGGAGTATTTTGGAGGATTGAGGATGGTTCCTAGTAAAAAGGACTTTAGGGGGTTAGGGTTAATTGGGTGAAGATTCTGGAGAACTTGTTCATAATCCGGCAACTAATACCCGGTACAATAAGCCCACTGCAGAGAAACTTATTGCGGAAGGTGATCCCTCCTTACCTGATAGTGTTGTCTGACGATCCGCTGACCACTAGCCTGTCGCGGTATTGTAGACACGCGATGCCTCGCCTGTGGCCGTTGAGCGTCCGGACAAACTCGCACGTTGACGTGTTCCATACCTGTGGAACAGGCATAAGTAAAATAAATGCACGTGTTCCGGAGGTTTTTAAACCAACTTTTAACTTTTACCTTTCCAGCACAAAAAAAATGAAATGCAAACAAAACAACTTAGAAAACAATGACACAAACCAGCAAACGTGGTTATCAAAGACAGTAAAACTGTAGCCCTGAAGATTGGAGAGGTTTGGCAAGTGAACGGATACGGTTAGCGCACCGGAAAGGTTATCAGTTTGTGCAAACTTGTGACATCATACGTAACTCGCTATCCGCTACACACGTAAATTGCAGGGATATATCACGCACAACACATCAGTAAATTGAGCAAATTGAAGATTTTCACCCTCTTTTCTGAATTTACAAAGGCCAGTTAGGTATTCCAAAATAGCCTGGTGCACAACAACATGGAACAATTTTTTCGGGATAACCGCGGCAGATAAGTGCACACAAGGCTATCCGCAACGTGGTGACCAAATCTGCATTCTGTGCAATTTTTCCTGCAATCAAAAAGAGAAACTTTCGTACGCACAAAAGTTTGGACACACAAGTCACCTAAAAAAATTCTTTGTCCAAACTTTGTTTTGCAAAAGGTTACGTCAGAACACAATGATCTCTTCAATTTTGCTGGTACCGTGCTATGCTTTTGCATGCACACGTTGAAATGTTTATCCCGAAAGAAAAAATGGTCAAATCTTGATGAGCACATGCGCAGTTGGAATACAGAGCTGGCTTATTCGATTAAAAGAGGATGAAATGCTTAACATATTTTCCATTCATCTGTGTTTCTAAGCAGGATTAGCCGCAGATACAAGGCTTTCATTGAAGGCTGCCAAATGTTTTGGATTACTACTTTTATTGGTAATGGTTCCAATAACTAAGGGTATGTGTACGACATGACACGAAGCAACGAAATGGTCCATAACGTTTACAGATAGCTAAACATACGAGTACACGTATCCGTTCAGATGCCAAACCGCTCTATTATCGCCCGTCTCCCAAAGCTTTTTTACCTTGATGGTCCTGTCTCCGGAAGCCGAGACGATGTACTTGTCATCGAAGTCCACGACGTTGACCGCCGCCCGGTGACCGACTAACACTCGCCTGAGGTTGATCTCGGTAGCCGACCGCATGTCCCATACTGCAATGGACCGGTCCTACAGGGTGATGCAGAAAATATATCACAGCTCTTGATAAGAAATATGTCCCCCCCCCCCAAATAATTCTGAAAGACCCTTAATCTATATAAATCTGCTAATACCGATGAAGTAAACCTATCTGCTCCGTTCACAAGTACCCCCTCACCGGCAAACAAAGTACAGTTTGGGGTGACCGACAGACGCCATCTTGCCTGACTGCAATTTTGCCGCGACGCGCGGCCGCACCACTGCGTGTCCATAGTACAAATCCCCTGGTGTATGTGCATCACACACAAGGAACGGTGCACGTCAACCAGCTAAATGTCCCGCCCATGGGACGTCGTTGCTAGGTAAAAGGGCGTCCTCTTTGGTTGGCGCACGGAGCTCATAGTACATTCAATTTTACTATGTGGAGATTTCACCCCCGTGTAAAGTCAGTGGATTTTTTGGGGGGGGGGATTGTGCAGGCGAGTCACATTACTCAGTT
Organism: Patiria pectinifera; assembly: GCA_029964075.1. Classification (NCBI taxonomy): domain Eukaryota; kingdom Metazoa; phylum Echinodermata; class Asteroidea; order Valvatida; family Asterinidae; genus Patiria; species Patiria pectinifera. The sequence continues at coordinate 5,815,555 of CM057133.1, forward strand.
GGGTTTTAAATTGTAATGAATTTTACATTTTCTCTAATTCACGATTTTGCAAAGTTTCAATAACTGGTCTAAGTAAATGCCATTCAATTTTGATTCAGCCCATACATGCATTTACACAATTTTATTTTGTCAACACACTTTATCTTCTAAATTCAGTGAATGCCAATATTGACCCACAAATGTTATTTGGAGATTAGACAAGCATCCGATGACAAACGTACCTTTGAACAGGTGACCATCAGGCCGTTGCTGAACCTGAGATGTAGCACCGCCTCGCAGTGGTGGATGAGTGTGTTCAGCATCTGGCCGTTATTGACATCCCATACTCTGCAAGAATAGATCAAGATCCCCATCAATTCCTCACCACTAGGCTAATGATAAATCCAGTGCAATGCTTTATCAAATTAACCCTAGCCCTGCCAGACCAACACAGTGCATCAGGTGGAAAAGTCTGGTGCACTTTGATGCATTTTGATGCACTGTTATTGATGATAAACTGTTAATGTTATTGATGATAAACTAAACTGGAACAAAAACACTCAGGTAGTTTTCAGCAAGGCCATGCAACGGATGTTTTTCCTTCGTAAGCTTAAACAGTTCAATGTCGATAAGACGATTTTACGTTTATTTTATCAGTCTATAATCCAGAGCATTGTCACTTTTAACATAGTTAGTGTATTTGGTTCACTTTCACAGAAAAATAAGGACAGGTTTGAGTGCATTCGTAAAATGGCTCAGCGCTCTGTCGGTCTCACCTTGCCAACATACGACAAGATCTTTTTGGAACGTGCTATATCTAAAGTTCATTTCATTCTGTCAGATCCAACTCATCCACGTTTTGATTGTTTTGTTTTTAATAGATCCGGTTTCAGACTCTGTGTTCCTCGCACAAACCTTACCCGATACAGGCAATCCTTTGTTCCCAACTCCATTCATTTATTTAACACTTTGGCTGTTCGTTAATAGGGGTATTCCTTTTTGTATGTTTTGCTGCAGGTCCCCCAGTTCATTTCTCAGACTCTGTAATTTTACTTGTAGTTTTAAATTTTGGAATTTTACTCATATTTAAATTTTGTGTAAATTTTGTGGATAAGTTATTGTTTTATCGAATTGTAGTTTTATATTTAAATGAGCCAATGGAAACTAAATTTCTGTATTTTATGATGCGGACAATAAATTTCTAATCTAATTCAGCTATTAACACCGGTGCAAAAATGGCCAGTTCTGAAACAATGAGAGCTAAATCCAACGGAACAATGCCACATTCGGTGACCACAGCTGCTCTCCGAGGCAGTTTGACCTTGAGACTTTTGGCCGGATGGATCTTGCTGCGTTTGGCTGGGTTTCTAGCCAAAATACCCTAGAGGGGTAGTAGGGTTTAACCTATTCAAAATATGTCTGTGATTTGTCTGCAATCTAGGGGCTTAGTGACTGCAGATGTGGCAACTTGCTTGTTTTGTTGCAATTGTCCATTTTGTTTAAGGTTGGAGGGGGTTGGGTTGGAGGGGGTTGGGAGAGGGAGGTTCAACTGTAACATTTGCAACAAATATTTTTAAATAATCAATTGGGCTTTTTGAAAAGAATTTTGATTGGATCCGGATTTTTTCCCCCCAGAAACATTGGTTGCACAATAAAATTCTTTTCTTACTTTTAAGTCATCATAAAAAAAATTGATTTGTAATTTTTTGGGGGGGAATAATTAATTGGGCTTTTTGAAAGGAATTTGACTGGATCCGATTCCCCCCAGAAACATTGGTTGCACAATAAATTCTTTTCCTACTTTAAGTCATCATAAATAAATTCTATTTGTAATTTGTATTGAGGTTTTTATTTTCCTGTCATAATTTAAATCAGGTTTTTTTTGGTAATAAACTTGTGAATTGAGAAGCAACTTGGCCAATATGGTCGTGAGAGTTCAGTAATAAACACATAGAACGGACTGCACAAAGCCTTTTTTTTCATAAACCTTTTTTGTGCGGTTGTTCACTTTGATTTCAGATGTAGTGTCACACTACATGTAGAATACCCGTCATTATTTCTCTCGTTCATCGCACAGGAGAGTTGTTCTCCCTACAACAATCACCCCCCCCCCCCTCCCGACAACAACTCCTCCCCAAAATCACCCCAACGGCTCTCACCTGACTGTAGAATCACTTGACCCCGTGATGATGACTTTGTCGTCGTACTGTAAGCACAGTACGGAGCCTGTGTGACCAGTGAGCACCTGTATGCATTGCAACGTTTGACGGTCCCAGATCTGCAGAAGCCAAACAAGGTTTTCAGGAAAAATCAAGAAATTAATTTTGTCCCACAAAAGTAAGAATTTTGAGCTGCTCAAGAGTTAAACTTAAAGGAAACATGCAATAGGATTTTTATGACTTAGATACATTAAAAGAACTCTCTTGCCATGTTACTATGACTTTCCACATCCTTCATAGCAGTAAAAGGGAGAAATTTCAACATTTTAGTTTTTATACTAATGAAAATTTCCATATTCATGAGCCAAAGCGTGATGTCATTCAAGGCAGAACAGTAGTGTCTCTATAGCTTTGTGTACGAATATATATAAAACTTTTCTTCATTTTCTTAAAGAAAGTTCTACTTTTTATTTGTTTATCATGTGAAACAGCTTGTTTGGACAATAGTAGTGGCCAATATTTCTTCAAATTTTTTTTGTGGGTAATTTTGAAGGACTAGTTCTTATGCACTTCTGACAAGGAGTACCTTGTGTGACAAAAGCAAAATAGCGCCCTCTTACATGTATTGATGAAAGGATTTGCTAATAATTGAAAAATTACCACTTTCTTGTCGCTTCCAATGAAAACATGTATTAAGATGTTGTACATGTACGTATGTATTGTTGCAACACATAGAAATGTGCAGGAAAACAAGATTCCTTTAACTTTCTACAGTATACGTTCTTTTGAGACTGAATTTTCTTTCTTTAGTGCCTTTTATCATTAGTAATAATAGAGAATTCGAAAGAGTGCAAATCAGCTATTCCGAGTCAGAGGACGTGTCCGAACCAACTGGCTGCGGCTAAGAGTAACACACACATGTCTATGGGAATTGGCTGTAGCCACAAGCCAGTGGCTTCCATAGGCGCATGTGTTATCTCCAGCCAAAGCCACAACTTTTCGGAAGCGACCTGAGTTTCAAGTCTGTTATTTTTTAAAAATGGTCAATTTTTAAATGGGTAACTTTTATTTTCAAAAAATGGTCAATTTTTAAATGGGTAACTTTTATCATAACTCTTTCAAGATCCACTACGTTTTGGAGGAATTTAACGTGGCTTTAAGTACCAGGGTTCAGTATCCCCCACTGATCCTCAAAAACTCTGCCAAATATTTCAGGGATTTTCCATTTTCTTCCAATCTCACCCCTGAAAAGGAAGGAATGTGCCACTTGTTTTTTAAGCTCTGGCAGGAGCTTCTACATGTCACTCTGTGGTCGGTCGGTTAGTCGGTCTGTCCCCGGAAAATTGACCAAAAAACGAGCCCCCGAAGTTTCCCATAAAATATAACTACCAACTGACCAAAAACTGACCACATGCAATGCCGTCGTCAGTAAATGCACTCTTGGCGAAAGTGTTCGCAACACGCCCCTTTGTCATGATCGATGCACATGCGCGTCTATTTTGCATATGAGGTGAGACATTCCGGAACTGGGCCAGAACTTATTGTGCACTCGCGCTTGTTTCTACAGTGCTGTACTTTTTGAGGGCCCGGAAAGGTTCCTTGTTAATGTCTAATGGTTAGGGTTAAGGAACCAGGGTTATTTGGTTTAAACCTCGTTGGCCTACAAGTTCCACCTACCTTGATTGTGTTGTCCCTAAGCCCACTGACGATCTTCTGGTCGTCATACTGTAAGCAATACACGCCCTTGGAGTTTTCACTGTGGCACTGGATTTTGAACAACTCGTGCTGGCCGCACCGCCAATTGTTCTCTATATTCTGTAAGCAGAGAGATAGTGAAATACATGACCACAACTTTGAACGACCAGAGTTGGATTTTGCCCGTGTAGACGCAAGACCCGTGTAGAAGCCATGTTGGGTTCTTGCCAGTCAAGAATAAGTGAAAAGGGTTCCCCGAAATTTTGGTGTTGGACCTGGATCCAATGAGGAGAATTTGGATAGTAAGGCCTTCTTGTCGCAAGAAATGGGCCAGTAGTATGAATCTCTATTTTCTACGCCATTTTCAAAATCTTGGGTTAAACTCTAGCTTCGGCTAAGCATCTTGCTCCAGAGTCATTTAGAAGCTTTCCTGTTCAAGCCACATGCGTCAAATTGAAAAATCCTGGTTTTTGGACCAAATAGGATTTTATGTTCGGTAAAAAATTAGAGTTGTTGGAAGCCACAGTCTTGCAACTAAAATCATGCAAATGGAGCCTTGTTGTTCTGATACTGTAGTAACCAAAGGATAACGTATCACCAACCGATAATGTAACAACAATTGACAGATAGTGTATCACTAAACCGATAATGTAACAACAACTGACTGATAATGTAGAAGAATGTACTACACTATGAGTCAATTGTTACATTATCAGTCCTAACCGATAATGTAACAGAAATTGACACATATTACTACACTATCGGCCACTTTTTGTTACATTACCGGTTAGAGATACAATATTGGTCAATTTGTGTGACATTATCGGTTGGTGATATGTTACCCGTTGGTTACTACATTATCAGTTGTAACAAGCCTGAAGGCGAAACTTGAGATGAAGCCAAGATTTCGAAAATCTCCCTTTGGATAAGGAAGTATGAAAACTCATTTCATTTCCTATCAATGGAATTAAATTAGCTAGTTTCCTTTCGACTTCAGCCGCTCCGAGAAAATGTTAAAAACTTCGGAAAGATTAGAATTTTACCAACTAAGATGAACAATTTACGGGAAAAAGAAACAGTATATGTGAGAACTGGCTCATTATGTTTCTCAGGCATTTTCAATTTGTGGTAATATAAATGTCTTACAATAAGGCAAAAAAAAAAAGTCTCAGGTTTCTGGTTTGCGCGCGCGTCGCCGTAGCCATGCGCGTCGGCAAAATGAAAAAGTTTTTTTCAATGAAAGATGATGTCTCAAAACCGCCAAACTCACTGGTTTGACTGGAATCCTGCTGCTGCACAATTTTAACGTGTTTTTAGATTGGGTTATGGTCGAGAATAAGCTTTATGTGGCCTCTCTGGACTCCCATATATTTGCACTAAGTTTAGTCGGGCACCATTTGCAGTCATCAGCCGACATTTGAAGCAAAAAAGTCAGGTAAAAAAAAAAAAAAAGCCGCATCGCCGCACCACTTTTTGGGCAAGCTCCATACCAGAAACCAGAGACTTTTTTTTTTTGGCCTAACACGAAACGAGGAAAACAACAAGAAAAACAATTGGCATGCATCCTAATAAACCACTTGAAGCAACAAAAGCAAATTAAAGAGCAACTAATGTAAATCTCTGGCAATCACTGGAACGAATGTAAAGATACGTACATGCATGTTTAAGTTATCCTCCACAAAGAATCTCGAACGAGATATAGAAAGAAAAACTGATTCAAGCTAATTACCTCTATGTCCTGAATAATTCTTGGATAGAGCTTCCTAAAGTAAATATCCGATTGCGGCGTTTCTCCTGGCTTGGGCTTGAAGAGATAGTGCCCCCTTGAATCCAAACAGAGACAACAAAAAAATTACACTTGTTAATGACGTGAACAGAGAACAAGTTAAAAATACATTATTGATGAATCGTTTCTGCTGAACAAAGATCTGCAAGTGCATATACATGAGTGGTACGCATATGGATGACAAAAGAGTGCCTGGATAATTGGCAGGACTGACTACAAGTACATGTACGTGGGGAAACTAAGCGCCGACCAACTTTCAAAATGTCAAACGGATGTTGGACGAGCGCGCAACAAATCCTCGTGGATTACCGGATACGCAGGGTGTAATTAAGAATAAATAGTGTGCGGGGTTATCGGCTGGTTATGCAAACATCGTGAAAAGTGCAAGTACAAGTGCAGTGTATGTTAAAAAAAGGCAGAGTTTGTGAGACAATGTCTGAGCTTAGGTTTTGTAGTCGCTGTTATTCCAACTCGATGTCAATGACTTTTGGTATTTTCATTTTGATGTAGTTGAGGTAAATTGTGAATACATGAATTTCATGAAACTAAAACAGAAACTGGCATTAGAAAGTTGTGTAAGGTCATTTTAAGATTGACGAACTTCATCTAGAACTTGTTTCATTTGAACTTCAAACTGTTTTGCACAGTTGTTGCTATTAACACTGACCACCCCAAATCCGTCAAAATCCACCCCCCCCCCCCCTTTTGGTGGATTTTGGGGGACTTGGTCCAGAAGGCCTGGTGTGACTTAATATTGATGGAGTATGATGGACTTGGGCCTAATGGCCTGAAGCAGTGCTAGGGGTATCCAATTGATTTTGCCTAGCTTCCTGTTCTGCAATTGTGATAAATGCCATGTGTAGCAAGTCCATGAATGTCAACCAGTGCGTCGGTGGTGGATTCCATTATGTCATGTACAGTTTTGTATTGGACGCACAGTGATTGATGGATTTTGATAGACTTGGTCCAGTTCCTAGTAAAAGACGCTAGGGAGTTAGGGTTAAGTCATAAAGCACAAGCAATCCAGTTGCAAGTCCAAGTGTAGGGATGTGTAATTTACGGGAAGTACAGGGAACGGGTACCCAACTGAAAAAAACCTGGGTACCGGGAGACCCAATCCCAAAATTTAAGTCTCGGAGGTTGTTGTATAGTTTGTTCATAAAGGTCTGCATGATAACACCACCACATTGGTGCATCAATACAGCCAGATACTACACATAGTGTGTACAGTGAGTTCTATGAATGTAGATTTACGTCGTGAATTGCATTTGTGCAAGCATCATAAGCATAAATCTGTTTTGTTTTCCCATGTAGCCTGGTTTTCATTTTGAAACCTCTCCACAAATGACATTCAAACTATTTCTTTTTCATTGTCTGGGAAGTTTAATACTTAATCATTTATAAAGTTGGTTGCGGGTACCGATCCCATAATCTGGAACCGGTTCCTGACATTAACGGTCGGGTACTCGGGTACCCGGTTTCAAAGATAAGTGTCCGCTACTGAAGCAGCTATGTCATTTAAGGCCATGCCAAATATATCACATATTTGAATATTCAAAAATGTATCCTTTGAATATCCTTTGAATATCTTGTTTTTGATTTCAATATTAAAATATGGATAGTCTATTCATATGTTTTAAATCATGTATTTTTTGCATGATTTAGTATTTGTAAAACACCAAAATAATAAACTTACACTGGTTTATTGATCTCATTGATCAAGTTTATAGGCTAATGCCATCGCATATTTACTGGAGCATTTCCGACATGCCCATTGTGTAATTTCCGACCGGTGTTACATGAAATTATGACTCCTAAGAAATCTTGTCTCTTTGGCCTTATATGGACTCTTAAGCCTAACATGTGCCCTGTCATTGTCCTAACTACACTCACTTAGGCATGCGCTGTACAACCAATGAGTCCGTAATTTAGGGAGTCTAAATTTCACGCGACACCGGCGCATTTAACTCATGATTGGTGAATGCAAATCTCAACCAGAGCGAGTTCTGACCGCAAACTCTGTTTTTTCTCTTACCATCCCCTTCTGTCTGACAGCCCCCTCCAGAGTTCGTCGGTCCGGACTTTGTGCTCGATGAGTTTCTTCCACAGCATCCCATCCGATATGACCCTCTTCCACTCTTTGCACACCAACTCGGCCGCGCAGAGCGACTTGGCGTCCAAGTAGGAGAGAATCTTGTCCCCTATGTGGTCTAGACCTTTTTCTGTGGGGGAAGAGGACAGTTTGGGAGGGATGAGGAACAAATCACAAGGTACTTATTCGGTACAGGTCTGGTCTTCTTGGGGCGAAGGTCTGGGTAGATCCAATATTTGAACCCTCATTTTTGCACATCCTTCAAAATCCACCGAAATATTATGGAGGATTTTTGCCACACTGAGATTGGGCGTCATGTCACAGGGTGAATTTGTTTAGACACAAAAACTGAATTAGACAGAGCGAATAAGCACAACTGCATTTGAGCTGTCATAATGCCCTTACAGATAAAATTCAACTCAGTTCATCCATTTTTGTTTGGATAAATATGGTGACAAGTTTGTAAAATGTTGGATGTTTGGCAGTAATTCCATGAAAAATGTACAGTAAAAAAGCATTAAACCTATTAAACTCCCTTAGGGTTCGGCAGGACTACCCTGCTAAATCCAACAGAGTCCAACGATTACTTCCTGCTAAATGCAACAGAACTCAACTGTACCTAATTCTAAGTTGTCTGCTGGATCCAACAGAGTACAACCATGACAACTTGGCGTTATTTATCAGTACCCAACAGAATCCGACTCTGAATATGTACATGTACATTTGTACAAGGTGTTTACTGCTCAATCCAGCAGGCTCCAATGAACCTTTGATACAGTTGGATCCTGTTGGGTTCAGCAGGGTTAGGATGGGCTTGATGCCCCATGACAGGTAAAGTGCAATCACCACTAAGCAATCAATCTGAAGAGAACATCAAGTACAGTAAGCTCCCATTAAGTCGAACCCCAAGGGAACGGATAAAAAAATTGAGGTATCCAGAGTCTGATGTCTGATTACAATGCTGCATGCAAGCTGCATCCCTACGTGAAAAGATCAAGTCCACTGGGCAGTAGCAAGTCATGAAAAACATTTCGCGATGTTGATTACGCTGTGACTGTTTCGGCAGCAGTAGCTATGGATTGGCCAAACAAAAGTTGGAGTTAAACATTTTTTCGCGTAGTTGTTTAAATAACTGCTTCTTTATGACTGTTTTGGCGGCATTTTTTTATGGACTGGCGTAACAAAAGTTTGAGGTAAACGTAGGTACCAGTGCGGGTATTTCGCGGTACGGGGGTATAAACATAAAATTCTGTTCTCTTGACGGGAATGGAGTACTAGTTCGAGTTAAACAGAGTTTCAAGGTATCCGACTTTTGAGTTAACGAAAGTTTATTGTACTAGAGTTGACCTTGAGACTAGCAACAATAAATTGCCTATAAGAAAGGGCACGAGGAGGGCTCAAGCCCCCCTGGCCAATCGCTCTCCCCTCCCCCCCGGCCAATCGCTTTTTCATGACTTGCTACTGCAGACGGAATTGGTCCCCTCTCCCCTCCCCCCTGGCCAATTGCCTTTCCCCTCCCGCCCCTTAAAATTCAGGATTATATGACATTGCCCACCGAGAGTCACCCTTCCAGGAAATAACGACCCTCTTAAGTGTCCCCGCATAAATTAGGCCCTAAATACGCCACTGGCCACACTCACTGGGTAGCGCCGAGATGAAGTCTCTCTGCAGCATGGGCTTGAGATAGGAGTTGAGCTGGCCGTGCTGGTAGTGGCACATGTGCGCTATCAGGTGCTCTACAAACTCCAACTGCTCGTTCTCCTTCCACAGGTCGAAATACTTGAGGCATGTCTCCTTCTCCCCTTCATAGTTTGGCGAGGGTTCCTTGTTGCGGGAGAGTGACCTCACTGGTATCGTCTGGTACAGGAGAAGGGAAAAAAAACAGAATTATGAGACAAGTACCAAAAAAATCAATCACTGTGCTGGCCCCGCGTCAAACCGCAAAGTTTTGAAGAATCTCTTTTAAGTTTCACATTAGCAAGATTAAAACCCTAACCCTGCTGAATCCAACAGGATCCAACTACATCATATACCCGATGGAGCCTGTTGGATTGAGCAGTTAACCCCTGTTGTACATTCCTGATGCAAAATGTTGGATTCAGCAGGCAACAGAACCGCATTACAATGCCAAGTTGGACTCCGTTGGATCCAGCAGACAACTGGAAATTAGGCACAGTGGATTGAGCAGGAAACTCCGGTTGGACTCTGTTGGATTTAGCAGGGTAGTCCTGAGGAACTACTAGAGGGGGTTAGGGTTAATTAATGCACAGTTCCTACTTGGGTCCAGCGCTTATTTGGGTCGAAATTCAGACCTGCTTAGGACCAGGGTAGAGAGGCTCTAACCCGGTGAAAAATCCAAAATCTACGGCCAACCCATGTACAGACAGGTGTGAACGGCATGCCTTGTCAACCTGTGCATTCATCAATAAATCCTTGCCCATCCACAAACTCCATACCATACATGTACATGTACATGTACCAATGTCCCATTGGGTTGAAAAAAATTTCAATAAAAATTTGTGGACTGGACTTGTACATACACATTGTACATAAATCTTTTGTTAAATCTGTCCCTCAGTACTACATACACGTACATGTACCGGGTATGCTTACTTGTACTTGTACCAGGAACACTGCGCTTAAAGGCAGATTTGATATTGTGAATACACAATGGGCAACAGTCCCAGCCTGATTCCGTGGGTTTTTCCCCAGAATATCCTTCAGGGGTTTTCCGCCCACGTCTGAAACTGTGATTTTGTTCACTGTCTTCCCTCTACAGGTTTCCTCAGGCTTGCGAGCTACAGTGCCTAGGGCGCTTTTGAGGAATCTTTGGTTTCATTACCAGAAATAAGTAATGATAATAAAATAACACAGTTCTAATCAAAATGAACCCCCCCCCCAAAAAAATACCAAATTACAGGTGCATGTTATTATTTGTAATACACTTTTATGACAATGTACATAAACAATGAACACACTCTTGAAATGTACAATGTACATAATTATGTCATGTCATGCACAGATCTCCATACAAATTCCCACACATACATTATTACACATGGATACATGCACCTTTCCTGTTGTACTTTTGTCGTGAGGTTACGAAATGCTGTATGGGTAAGTACATACATGTACATACATGAACAGGACTGTATGATCTGATACACCGTGCCCTCTGGAGACGTGCACACGATAGGCAACAAAAGATTGTATACGTCACCAAAGGGCAATTTCTATAGATGAATACGTCTCCACAAGATTTTCACAAATTACATGTAGATACACATGTGGATTTTACTCAAAAACTAGGAATTTCCAAGGTGGGTTGATCAGTCACAAAAGGAAGAGTTTTAGAAAAGGGATATTAAGTCTGAATTTCAGCCAAAGAATTTAATTCTGGTTAAAATAAGAGCATTTTGAAACTTCACTTTCAAATTCGAAAACTTTACTACATTTGTACACGAGAACAAAGAAATGTCTCCACAAGGATAAAAATCCAGTATACACGCAGAAATTCATTCATATCCCACGGCCATTTGTAGACATGATGCTCACTAGTACTAAATGTACACTGCACATACAGTAGCACAACTATCCAAGAATCAGAACAATATTTACGCAAATTCTTGTGAATTGGGGAAAATCCCTCCTTGAATGACAATTTTGTCGGCTGGAACAGGTATTTCAAAACTTTGGGACTTCCTCTAACTTGAACACAACTGACCTCTCTTTGTTAACAATGAACTTCATTTTGTATGGGTGGGCTACAGTTTGCATAAATTTCAACGACCGTGGTTGGCAACACAGCTATTGTCCAGTGCACAGGCATACATGTACATGATGAACGTACCGTACATAGTACACGTACATGTATGTATGCACACATACATGTACATGTACATGTAAATTCATCAGATGAAAGTTCATGTACATGTACATGTACATGATAAAGTATGCATGCACAATGTGCGTGTACAGGTACATGCATGTACATGTACATGTACTGCATTTTATTTTTGGTATACATGTACATGTAATGTCTTTTGATTATATTCCCTGATATTTTTGATACTTTGTGAATTTTCTTTGTTTATTCCAAAGTGTAAACTGAGTAGGCAGTTCAAAGCAGTGCAAAAACTATACACAAACCCTGCATGTACGTGTACATGTACATGTACATGCACACATGTACATGTATCTTTCAAAAGTGCAGATGTCGTACACAAAATTACGTAGAAAACTGTTTCCTTCAGTGTTTGTATACCATAAAAAAATGTAGCGCCTTGTTATTTTTAGGTAAATAATAAACACAGACATTACAACAATGGAACACGGATAATTTGTTGTTAAATAATTGGGACTTTGTTTTTCAGCCTTGTTGTTTTTAGGTAAATAATAAACAGACATTACAACAATGGAACACGGATAACTTGTTGTTAAATAATTGGGACTTTGTTTTTCAGGTGAATTTGCAATACATCTACATGTACGGTACAGTGTGTACATACCAGTACTAGTACATGTTCATGTACATGTACATGTTCATGTACAGTTAAGTTGTATGCAAACGTGAGTCCATCCTAACTAACGGTAGGTCATTCATATTTTTATTCATCATATCTTTCCCATCAATCACTTATCATCAGAACCGGTGTTGCCTGATGGCGAGGTTCATGTACTATCGTAAGAGCAGGATCGCATGACGCCCCTACGGTAAAGAACGACACATACATGTATGCATCGGAAGACTGTACCCAACGAACAAAAAACAACCTTTCATCTAACCCTATATTGCCAGAGCAATGGTTGGCCAACGTATCTACAGCCAAGCCAGTATAGGCAGGTGCTTCACACACACACATGCAGCCAACAAACATAAACTTTGAAATTTCATAGCCCTGCCTTAGATTTCACATCAAAATTCTGAATCGCTGTTATGGCATGCCAGCGTACAGCGCAGGTATAAACCGGTGATCAGACACACTGTATATCATACAAGATATGAGTATGGTAATTGATGACCCATACTGCATTGGAATCTGATACGACGGCCCTGTGGGAGTTCAGCATAATTTCAATTGATGCATGAAACTCAACTCTTAATTACGAGGGCAACTTGGTTTTATCCTTCCCCATTTCTTTCAAATGTTTTTGGCAGTGTGTTCTATGAATTGATATGAATAATTGATCAAGAGGAAACTAAAGCTTGTGATCTACACGAACACATTCTGAAAACGTTCCTTATAAATATTGATTTTTTTCAGAATCATATCGGCACCTCGCATGCAATTTAGTACATTTTTTGTTGGTCGCTTTCTTTTTTTCTCCCCAAATACTACATGGAGCTAGCACTGTTTACCGATTCTGACTAGTTCCTATAAAGTCTGTTTCCAAGAATCAGGATTTCCTGGGGATTTTTCTATTACAAAATGTAAGCCTGAAAACAGTCACAACAGCCTGAACTTACAGGGGTTTTTTTTGGTGGTTCAATGTCTCATTCAATAAATGAATAGGCTAACTTTTTCATTGCTAGGAAAATAGCAGTGGAAAAAAAAATATATTTTCGAGGTGGAAGTCGAAAATAACACGGGAAATACATCTTTAATAAGCCTAACCCTCCTCAGTCCTCCAAAGTCCTCCTGGCACTTTTGGAGGATTTTTGGAGGATTGAGGATGAATGGTGTATGAGAAACATGAGGATTTTGGACATGTTGGAGGATTCAAGCATGGGAATTTAGAAACAAACAAGGAAAACTTCCAAAACAAACTTAGAGTTTGTACAGTGTTTTTCAATTTGTAATGGCATTCATGAGAAGCAAAAAATGAGGAAAATCAATGGATCCAAGGAAAAGTTGCATGCCTGAGGATTGGGGATGAATGGTGTTGAAGCACATTCATGGATTTTGGAGGATTGATGAATGGCGTTTGAAGAGAAAGATTTTGAAGGATTGAGGATGAAAGCATTTTTAGAGGCAGGACTGTCCGACGATTTTGAAGGACTGAAGCACTGGGCATCCTTCATTTGAACATAAGGTCCAAAAAAACAAAGGCCCTGGTTTCTGGTCTGCGCGCATTGCCGTAGCCATGCGCGTCAGCAAAATTAAAAAGTTTTTTCAATGTACATTTAAGATGATGTCTCAAAACCGCCAAACTCACTAACTTTAACTGGAATCCTACTGCTGCACAATTTTAACGTGTTTTTAGATGGGGTGACGATCGAGTATAAGCTTTACGTGGCCTCTCTGGGTTCCCATACATTTTGCGCTAAATTTAGTCGGGCATCATTTGCAGTCATCAGCCGACATTTGAAGAAAAAATAAGTAAAAACAAAAAAAACAAAAGCTGCGTCGCCGCACAACTTTTGGGGCAAGCTCCATACCAGAATCCGAAGACTTTTTTTTTTTTGCCTAAGAGCAACATTTTGGAGGATTGAGGATGGTTCGTAGCAAAAAGGGCCTAGGGGGTTAGGTTAAGACATTTCATATGACAAAATAAAGTTTCATCTGTGATTCACGAAATATTACTACATGTACATACGCACATGAATCCATGTACATGTAGAAGTGATTGATATTATCACAGACCATAAGGGACACTAATGTTGGCGACTCATAATGAACAATAATATGTATCAACATCCTGCACCCATTCCATTATGCTAGACTATGGTCTTACACAACGAACGAAATCCAAGTGTTCTTGTACGTATAACATGAAAATTGGAGCTGCAAGTAATCATCAGGCAAGCATGTCGACATGTCTCACTACAAGTGTACATTTTTTGCACATTCCCCAAATGCAGGCATTAGGCAACACTTCCAAATGGTCCATGAACATACATGTATGTCATGTACACACGTACACAGTACATGAACTGTGGCAGGAAAACTCCACCTTTATATTAGTCATCTCATTCCAAGGCTACTCACTGCGCAGGATTGAAAGTTATTAATAATTACAGTTGATTTGCCCACACAAAGTTAGTCCTATGACAAAGCCCATCATGCCCATACATTGTTCCAGTACATAGGCTACAGTCCTCACACCGTTGATCGTAGACATCCTATTGTCCCTCTTTTGTTTGTACTTTAACTTTTTAGGAAGACTCCCATATGTTTTGTACACGACCACAATCGCGGACGTATGCTGGGAATCGTGGACGATATTGTTCTCTTTCGTTCTCTGGTACCGGTATTTTTCGTCCACGGTTTGAATACCTGAACACGCCCATGTACACACCCGTGTATAATTTATTTACAGATCTTATGATTAAGATTTCTGCAATGTGCTCCTGCTATATGTGCAATACACACAGGATGCTACATACATGTACAACACAACACTGTGTGTATATATGTAAAACCTGCAGCTCCTGTACAATGTACATGTACAGTATTCTGCTGAGTTCTATTAGTCATTTCAGTCCACCATTGTTTAGCAACTCTACTGGGACCATACTGGCTCCAGTGGTGAACAAAGGATCTATAATTGTTTTTCTGTAGAATTTTGTAGGGCCTATAGAATCTAGATAATTCAGCCGAATTCATATATTTTTTTTTGCAGATGGTGGATCCTGTTAAATTCAATGGGGTACTTTCAGAAAGGCTTAGGAGGGGGGATAGGGCAATAAGCCGGCTGAGGGCTAGAGAGACCACTAAAATATATTTATTAAAAATAAATTGATATTTTCATAAACATTTCCATCAGTCTACATTGTTGGAAAAGAAATTTATTCTCCATATAAATATTTTGAATCAACGATCATTAGAAAAACAGACACTGTTTTTTCTTGTTTTTCTGAAACAAATTGACACAAAACACTAAACACGTCAGTGGAACGATATAACTACGGAACACACATGGCACATGTTGCACCAAATCTGTTCATTTCTTAAAATTACAATTAGGCCTTTGAACACAAAAGGACAACAACCTTTCCGAATGTATGATACGAAGTATTTCGACACTGCTCAGTCTTTCACTAAACCAGTTCGGGCCAGATGACGTGTACACGTAAAGGTTTCGCGGTATTCGGAACGGATGACAGATAAACACGCAGGGAGCGAGGCCGGAAATATGTCGTCAGCGACCCCCTCGCAGTGAGCGGGGCTGGAAATACGAGTGTGCTGCCTGAGGATGATGGCTTCAACCCATCTGGCTTGAGGTCGAGTGAAAAATAATTCCGCGCCTCGTTCCGTTCTTGTCGAAATAATCCCGGCACGAACTGGTTAAGAATATAGGCCTACTAGAGTGGATTTAAAAGGTTGGTGATTGTGAAGTTACAGGCCGCTCTTTCATTTTAGTGATTTCATCAGTTCCAAAATGACTTCTTCAACCTTTAAAAGCAATCAATTTTTGTTTAATTTAGAGACTTTGTGATTTTGAACAGTTACTGTAATACTAAATAGTGTTACAAAAGTGTAGGTCCACGCTTTCTGGAATACACAATTTTTCTTACCAGTTTTTACAGTTGTGCAAAATACAGTTTCGACTATTGAGCATTCACCGTGATCACCATCTTTATTTTAGGCCAAGAAAAATAATAAACCAGTTTTTCATTCCTGCCCACATCGGTTTGTTTTTTTCCAAAAGGCCGGATGAGAAACTAGTTATTTTTTTCCTCGCCTTAGTGTTTCATTATTTTTTTATTTCCCTCATTATAAAAACCTTGCCATCTTTCTGTGACATTCCTGTTGGTTTTCAACATTGCTTACTACATGTACAACTTTAAGTTAATCTGTTTGGCAGTGTATTGTTGATGCACCCTAGTGTGACGCGGAGTCGGACCCTAACAGCTGTTGGATGCCATACTCAACATAAACAATCAAGGCGCCCTGTGATTGGCTCTTCAGACTCTCGCATGCAATTTTTTTTTCCCGCTTACAAATGTATGCTACGGCCATAACCCAGGCGCGTCATGTTTCACATGTGCACGTGAATGTTGTCTCAGTGCGGGGATTTTTTTTCATGATTTCTGCAAAATCGGGACCAATTCCACCCATGTTTGTTTGATGCATAGTACTGTACCGAGAACATGTATGTCAATGTATGTCACATTTGAGGGATCTCCACCCATCCTAGAGGTACCTACATGTACATATATCCACATGAAGATACTACTTGTGAAATATTGAGGCCGAACATTTTGTGATGGGAGAGTTGGGAGGTTTGAAAAAATTAAAAATTTTGGATCTTTCTGTAACTTAGTGTGTAAGGTTTGTAAAAACCTAGACCCACTGCTAACTCAAACTGGGGCACTAGGAGTAGGACTCCTTTTTTACATTTGGGATGTGGTCTGTTGTACTGTACGACAGACCACATCCCAAATGTCAAAAAAGGGAGTTCTAGTGTCCCAGTTAGTGGGTCTAGTAAAAACCTTACTGTTCTGGAAGTACAACAATGTAAGTGTTACAAATGTGTTAGGGGCCTTAGTGTTACTTGTTAAATTTGATTCATACACAATTTCCACATTAATAATGATACAGATTAAGACAAGTTAACAATAACAAACAAAAAAGAAATAATTTCATTAGCCTAGCACTCAGTGACTCACTGATTTATTAATATTTTTTATTAGGCTAGCTCTAGAACAAAATTAAACAGAAAAAAATTAAACAGAGTCCCCCCGTACAGTGGAAAATGCAGGGATAACGCAAAAACTTATTTCCATTGTTAATGTTACCAGTCATGCCAGTAAGTGTTAAATTAGTGTTTTGCACTAGACCTATTCGTTAACACACAGGCAATGGCAATGCCAAAGAACAACGAAGAACTGATGAAGAACTGGCCGGCCCAGTAAACGCAACAAAACACTTGTGATTAAACGTTTTTCAGACGAGGTAAAGATACTCACCGTTCCTTCTGGTAACTCTGATATCAACTCCGAATCTTCATTCATAGTACTGATCTCCATCTTTGTTGTGGGATATTGTCAAATTTCACGGTGACAAATCTGTCGTGGACTGGGCAACGTCGTCACCACCCTGATGCGCGGAATTGTGCACAAAAATAGTTCATGTTATTTTTTACGTAGAAAGTGCAGTGTCGATTTAGTTTCGCTGGTTCCAGTACTATGGGTGAAATTGCACGCATTTGAGAAGGGAACCATGGAGCTTGTAAAGGTTTGTGACGTCTAAAATACTACTTAAAGTCGTTAAGATATGCTTTTTACTATAACATTTTTTTGGAATCTATTTTTTGTTAAAAAGTAAATTCTATGATAACAATTATTTATTATGTAATGCTAAAGGTAAAATAAGTAGATGAAGTCTATACGATAAATTAATTGCACATTAAAGCTTTTAAATAAATTCTAGTCTGGTACCATTAATAGGAAGTCTACTATCCAGACTTACCGTCAAAGTGTACACAAAATAAATAACACGAGATACGGTGTGTGATACAGTTTAGTATGAATCATCGCGTGCACGTACATTAGCACAACCTGATCAACTTGCAGTTTTAGTCGTACGTGTGCATACTTAATTCTGCGACTGCATTGGGCCGAAAACAATGGATCATGAAGTTATGAAATCTTTGGTAAGAACGTCCTATCTCTGACTGTCATGACTGTGTGTTCATTTAAGGTAGTGTATATTTTGCCAGAGGTAACGCCGGCAAACTAATGTTTACTAAAGGTTTGCCGGCGGCAATCCATATCAACAGAGGGCGCTGTACTCTTTAAGATAGGGCTGAATTATAACATGTATTAAATTCCCACTAAAGTTGTGTAGCACAGTTGGTGCAATGGTTAAGCAATAGCTGTAGTGAGTGGGATGTCCTGAGTTCGAATCCTGGCCCCCGCCACAATTTTAAGGGTTTTTTTTCCCATCCCCAAATAAATAAGAATATTCTTCTTTTATTATTTTAATATGTCTCAAACATTTTATTGCAGAGTATTACTTTTTCTTTTTCAGATTTGTGGCTCTGGAGGATTTTGTTTTAAAGGGAAATAAAGTCCGAAATTATAAAATGGTCTGATTCCCATCTTGTAAATACAAAAATACAACGATAATATTGGCATGGAGCCAGACTAAAATTTGTCACCGGAAAATGTGCAAGTACAAAAAAACAGTAACTGCGCATGTTCAGTGCATATCCGGCAAACTAACATTTACTGAACATGCTGAAGGTTTGCCGTCTCCAGCAAAATATCCACTGCCTAATTTAAATTATTAATCACGACTTTCTCTGGACAATGGGCAGTGCATCATTCATTTCTACATGTATTAATACTATTATGGTGCTCTGTGTTTCCTTGTTTCAGGGTGTTGGAGGGATGACCGCAGCAGTCAATGTACTGTCAAGACCAGCGGAGGAGTTTGGCAATGATGTGAGTGTGAAGTACACTACAGTGGAACGTCGCTATACCGAACACTGCTATACCGAACATTCGGCTATACCAAATATTGTCCTTGGCTCCCTGTTTTTATGTACAAAACGTACCGAACATTGTTGTTGAAAAAAGTCAACAGAAGAGCAACAGTGGCTATTATTTCCCCAAGGAATAGAAGGGGAAAGCCACTATTGCTGTAGGTGTACATGTACTGCTGTAGGTACAATGTAGTAAGCTCAAAAGTGTAGATTATAGTAAGCAAAAAAAAAATTGAAAGTAGGCCTACATAATTCTATAGTGGGGATGTGCTCAAAGTCATCTTTCCGTATAAACTACCAGGGCATGCAGGCTGAAGTTAGGAAGGGCGCCATTTATTAAAAAGTGAGTACGAGAGTACCGGCAGCTTAAAATCGCTATCGAACGATCGATATTACAAACAATTTCGGTGGATCCCCTGGTGTTCATTAGAGCAGTGTTCCACTGTAATAGGCCAAAAAATAAAACAGTTTCTTGTCCCCACCCACTTCCTTTTTATCCCATCTGCCTCCTTTTTTTTTTCTTTTTTAAGTCATACATTTGCAATATCTTTTGTCTTTTTACTTGTTTCCAACAGATTATAGCCATGTGTGCAAGTTCAAACTCTGTTAAAAAGGGTGAAGGCTTCTTTGGAGTCTGGACACAAAAGTATTATCAAAGGAGTCAAGAAAAAGGAAGAATTTGTCCAGCCTAAAACCAACTCATGATGTTTGTACCTCTTCGACAATGCCTGATACAATTTTTTTTTTTTAAAGTAGAAAAACGGTTGTCACTTTTACACGTACAAATGCAGCACGTGGTTGCTGACACTATCAGTAACAGACTAAATGAAGCATTGTATTGTTTTGATTTTGTTTCCCATTTTGTAATTTTGTGATACTTTTTATTTCTGTCACAGGAAAACTTGGAGCTGCGTTGGGCCATCAAGGCTTACCATCATGCCGAAACGTACTTCAACGTAAGCTGTGTTTAGAATGTGGAAATCATTTTTTGGTTTCTTCCTAGACCCGTGAACGTGGCTATAAACAAAGCCACAGTTCGTTTAAATTCTCTGGACTTTCGACATATTCGAAACCCAAGTTGGAGACCTTTCACTTACAATCTTGAAATTTCATGAGCACTGTATGTTCAGTGCTTACCGGTACATAAGAGTTTATCCAAGAACTTCCAGTGGCATAGGATCTGTCATTCCAAAGAAATTCGAGGGAAAATGGAGCCCATACGAATTTCTACTGTAGAGTTTTTTCATAAGTCCAGAGATATGAAAGGAGCGTGGTTGTGTATAGCCACGTTCATAGGTCTAGCTTCGCCCAATATTTTTTTTAAGGACAATAGAGGGCATTTGTATGTGTACTGGTTCATGCACTCGTATGGCGCTTGGTACCTGTATGAGATACGTAGTTCCTTCCCAGAATGTGTTTAGACTCAGTTTAAAAAAAATAGAATCCGTTGAAAAAACTTTTTGTGCCTTTACTTTTTCATCCTCTACAGCTGATCTCGTCCGTGGATAATCGTGTCTTAAAGTTAACTAAACAAGACGATGACATCTACCACAGCTTTAGAGAGCATTTTCCCGACTTGAAGGTCAACGTCATCGACCAGGAAGAGTTGAAATCTGAGGCGGCAAAGTTGGTCAGTAATTTTTTTCAAGACTGATTTCAAACCATGGAGCATCTGTTGGAAAGTTGATGGTTAGAGAGTTTGGATGTGTGTTTGGTTGAGCGAGTAAAAGTTCTGCCACTTTCTTGTGGGAGCCAGGTGAGATGAAAACCACATGACTGTCTCCTGAAGACGGTCAGAGCATACTGACCGGAACGTCGAGTTTATACCTCTGGTTCTTTTCAGAACCATTCTCTTAGTTGAGAAATTATTCACACATGGTGTTTCCGCAAACCTTTCATTATTTAGTATCTCCACCATGCAAAGCCTCAAATCTTACTTAGGATTTAAGTTGTAAATTGGCTAAATCTGGTTTCACTATTTCGTTTCTGTTGGACTGAAAAGTGAGTGAAAAATAATGGGGATCTTTCAATTCCTCCAATTGAAATCAGTTTTGTTCTTCAAACTCAGAAATGGAGACCTTTCTGCACCCAGTACGAAGGTGTGGTGGAGGACTTCAACTTTGGCACGTTGCTCCGTCTGGACTGCAAGGGAGACTACTCAGAACAGAACTCCATATTTGGTGAGATGCTGACATTGAACAAGACTAACATTTGACGCGCTGTTAAAACCAGACACTTCTGGGCAGAAAATAAAATGGAGATATAATTTTTAAAAAGAGGATTTTCTTTATTTTCAGATTTTTTTGCAAAATGTTGACGTTTAAAATGTACTTATGTTTTAAGTTCAAAAAGTTGCCTCAAAAGTGGATTTTTTTGGGGGGGGGGTTGACTTCTGGAGAAATGCATAACCAAAATGTGTATTTGTCTTCACCTTTGTGATATGAGCTCTTAGTGGGTATAATTTTGTCTATTTTCAAAAATTCAACCGTCCTTGTCAAGAGGAAAAACTGTTTTGGCAATTTTTTAAAGAAATTTTTTTGTCAATCCGTTTCCAAGAAGTGTTTTCATTTTTACAGAAAGTGCCAAAAATTTGCTCTGTTGATGAAAACACAAAACCGACAAAGATGTGCTCAGCATTCGGTCTGGGTTTATATCCCACCTTAGCAATGGGCCCTCATTACCCATTAATTTGGATGATCAGAAATCAAAATTAGTCAAATTGACTGGTTAATGCTCTCTCTGACGCTACAAACTTTTGACAAAGTCATCACAATACAGCAATCATCAACATAGTCCTGGTTTTTTTTCTTCTTTTTTGGAGAATGATTCAATTTTACAAGGATAATTTTTGTCATCTTTTTAACGCCAGTCACAAGGATACAGTTCTTCGCCGTTGAGATCGCCAGGAATCGGGAGGAGCTGAACCTGGAACTCTGGACCAAGAAACAGGAGAAGAGGAAAGAGGAGGAGGCAGCGAAGAAGGAGACGTCAAGTTGACGAGAGGATCTAGCCAAGTTTTAACCCCAATGTACTTGAATCCATCAAAATCAACACCCCTGTTTTGGGGGATTTCGGCGGATTCAGGATACCTCCAGATTGAAAGAGCTGGGGGATTTTGATGGATTCAGGACATGAAGCCTAGCGGTACTGCAAGATTTTGATGGATTCAGGATACCTCCATATTGAGCAGTTGGGGGACTTTGATGGATTCAGGATCTCAACAAATTTACTCCCGGCTAACTGGTGGATTCTGATGGACTCACTGGCCAAAATGGCAAAACTGGCAAAATTGATGGATTTTGGCGGATTCAGGATACTTTCTAGTAAATATACCCAAGGGGTTAGAGTTAAAAGATCGGTTCATACTTCAAGGAAATGTTATAATGCACAGCAAATTTGTTGTCTGGCAAAATTTTGGAGTTGAAACATGTTCTGCTTTTAAGAATTTTGCCAGGCAATTACTTGATGTGACGTCGTACGTTTGCGTTCCGTATAGCTTTTTGGCCGAGCATGAACTGGTCCCTACCCTCCAACATGGACTTGGTGGTCTGAACTCACAGCAGCCTGTATGATGTATTCAGCCGTCCCCGTGATATGTGACATCAAGAATGAATTGACAATGACATTATGGTATGTTAAGCCTACCTGCGGTTAACAATAGCGACAGTGGTTCGTGGATTGTGGCTATTTCACATTACTGATGTAGACAGTTCCCCAGCTAAGCCCGCTTTTGCAGAATAACAATGCATGACGTCATCCTAGTTTAAATATATAAAACACATGCGGCGCATGTTTGCATGCAGAAAAATGAAATTCTTTCGCCAGATCTAGATGACTTCACACATGCTTCAGTTTGATCTGTAATTTTTGGTGTTTTGTTTTCAGAATTTAAACATCAATTGAAACGTTTATTTTTCGCCTCTCCACCCCCCCCCCCAAAAAAGGGGGCACTTATTGTTTTTTTTTTTCAAAGAGGGTTGTTTGGGGTATCATTTTTTTTATTAGGTTTCAAACATATGTACATCTTTTTATTGGTTTAAAATTAACAAGATGCACGAGAAACGCTTGCACTTCCACAAACTTGTAACCATTACCAGCAGTGTTAATGGCATTAATATAGGATTTAATTTTTTGAAAATAAAAATGCTGCAAACGGTTGTATTGTGTGAGCATAGGTTTGATTTATATTCCACTAATTTTCGACATGTCTCTTTCACAACGAAGATACAAGTATTTACATGTACCTAATTCTAATTAGGAAGTATGGAAATAGAACATGGTTGTTTCACTTTTTCATATACATGTAGCTCTATGTACATGAATGCGCTACATTATACTAACAAGAGATTTTAAAAGCTCTGTAAGCTGTGCTCAAAGGACTCCGAGCACAAGTACCCCCTCAGTAGTTTACAAAGGGAGAGTTGGAGGAGACCACTG
Source organism: Patiria pectinifera (assembly GCA_029964075.1). Lineage (NCBI taxonomy): Eukaryota > Metazoa > Echinodermata > Asteroidea > Valvatida > Asterinidae > Patiria > Patiria pectinifera. The sequence goes on from CM057133.1 coordinate 5,839,076, forward strand.
GAAGGAACCATTTAAAAAGTAATGCCCATGGCACCTGATGCGTACATCTTGCTGTACGTGTGCGAACCAGTGCGCACACGGTGTCCCTCCCATTGGGGCTGTCATAAGTGGTCACAAAGCGCCCTCTATAGTTTACGCATCAAGTCTATCAGCTGATATCCAAAATCGTTCTGACAGTCGGAAGCTTCAGAGTCCTTCCTTAGTCCACACCTGCCGAGTCCTGTCGCGTTCTCTTCATTGCCGACTGTTCGTCCACGCTGTTAGCACGCTTGGACTTTGATTTCCTTCTCTTGCTGGTTTTGGCCCTGCCCTCTGACCCTTCAAGGGATTGGGCCACGACCCCTGACGCCTCGTCCTCTGCGGGATCACCCCCCTCCTCAATACTCATGCCGCACGCCTCCTGGCCAGCTTTTACCTTCCACCGGTCTTTGTCCGAGAGGTCTCCGACTTGCTGCAGCGACATCACGGACTTGATGGTGTTCCGTCTCGTGGCTGATGGGAGGACAGACAAACAAAATTGATGTCAAGAAGATTTCAAGAATTTATAGGGTTGACCATTCGAGCTGGTCCAGAAAGTATGTCACCCTTGCCCTGCCTGATGCAACACAGTGCATCAGGTGTAAAAGTCTGTGTTGCCTTGCTACATTGAGCCATCAACACAAGCGCATTAACGACCAATTTTGAAACAATGACAACTTGTTCCACTGAACAATATCACAGCTGTATCCTGCTGCAGTTGGTGACCACAGACTCAAATGCAGTTTGGCCTCCGCAGGTTTGACAGGATGGATCTTGCTACACTGAGCAGGCTGGTTATTTTCACAAGTGTTACAATGTAGCTGCGTTTAGCAGGATTTTTTAGCCAAATTACCCTAGGGGGTTAGGGTTAAGGACATGATTTATACATGTGTCAGTGGGTCAGTCAGTCGGTTTGAACCAGTAATTTCACACCATAACCCCTCAAATCACGTTGTATTTTTGTAATCGGGCATACCAACCTGCATGGTACAGTACTGCTCTACAATTTGTAGACACGGCGTTCTTGGCCTCTTGTTCCGATAACCCAAACAGCAGGCCTCTAGGGTTTGCCATTAAGGAACTATTTTTGTCAATTATGTAACTTGATACATGTATCTTGATTTTTCAACCGAGTCAACCTTGTGTCAGAGTTCCTATAAAATGGACTTTTTGTGTCTGGAGACGTACATTTTAATAAGGGAATAAATGTGTGCTGGCCGGTTTTAAACACTATGTTTATTGACCGGTTGGAGTCTGGACGCTGATAATTTTCGGCTCGGGTAATTATCAGAATCCAGACTCCAACCGGTTTCAAAGATACTGTTTAATACCGGCCAAGCAAATATTTACCTTTTTCGGTCCAAAAAATCAAAACTTTTAGATTTTGTTCAACAATTTTACGTCATGTTTTTCCAAACACCCTCTAGCTATATTGTGGGCCCTCTCGCGAGAAGTGGTAAACAACTCCTTATATGGAGATTGGCACACATACTGCGAGCATACTGCACGACGTGGCGCAGAACACAGCTGTGCCAGTGTATTGTGAATTTAGGACTATGAAATACTGACTCACTGGTAGTATCACACATGCCTACTTGAGGATTGTGAAAGTTCAACCAATAAAACAGTAAAAAGCAGCGGATTTCATAGGAGTCCAAATGTCAAGTGACACTGGAAAAGTATTTAAGATCAGCCAGCCAGTCTTTATCAACCGTTTAAAACTGGCCACGTGACGGACTCTCGACCTTTGGGTAAACTGTCTTAGGTATTTATGAAAAGAGGGTTTCTGCCATTCTCCAATGTTATCAGCACTGTATAATAAGATTATAAGATTACAGATTAAAACCAGCCAGCTGACCCTGGCAAACTCAGTGGTAGAGTGTCTATTAAGACGTCTGCACTAGTACGCAGGAGGTCCTCAGTGGTGTAATTGGGGGGGGGGGGGTGCCCTACCCTAACCTTCCCCCCCCCCTTGGATGCATACAAAAATAAATAAAACAGGCGTTTCACAGCTGTGGTTTACTTGCCTCAACAGACAGCGCCCATATGAATTTGTTGTGTTCACTTAAGCTCAAACCTCTGTGGGGGCCCGTTTCCGGCCGAAAATCCCCGTAAAATGGCCCTTTTTTTCCCAACGTTTCCAGTCATAGTTTGATAACCATGCGGTCTTTTTCAATCGGTTTAAACGGTTCTATACTATTTAACACTTTGTCGTTCCAGTTTGAAAAGGATACAGGTTGGCAACATCGTGGGGCCCTCTGATCTCCAGCGGCTACAAAAACAAATCATCCAAATGAAAAGGAGCTTAATATGAGTCAGTTTGGAGTTAGTCATGGACTTAAAGCTGTAACCACAAGTCCTCACAAATCATACGGTACCAAGTCGAATGATAAGCCAATCATCCGAAGGCATTCCTTTAATTGTCGTTGTTCACGCATCTCATACAAAAGTAAAACCTTCTGGTCACAACAACGAGAGATGTGAAATATGTTTGACAAATTGTTTGCAAAAATGTTGGAACAGGAGAGCACGTGGCTTGAAATTCGACCCATGTGCCCACCTTCATAGCTTGACTGGTGATGATGACGTTCTTGCCTCGACACAGAGTGGTCAACGCCATGGCGTTGCTGAGGACGTTTTTCCGCATCGTCGAATCACGGATGGCCGGTGCGTACGGGATCTCGAAGTACAAGCCCCTCTCTATTGCCTGTTTGATCAACAAAATCAGCAGATCTTTTAGGAATATTCATGGTGGGTGTACAAGTAAATGCTAAGAACCTCCAACAGATCCTTCCTGCCCGTAAATCAAACAGTCGTGATTTGACAAATGAGACCACGACACTAGAAATAACAGAAACTGCCAAAATGGAGATCCGCGGCACATCAAATATCATAAACAATTTGCTTGGATCCCCTTTACACAGGGCTGTGACCTTTGGGCCTCCCTTGTGCGATCATAAAACTGACCATGTCGCCGTTGGTGGCTCAAAGGAGGCCAAATGGTTGCCTAGGTCGTTCAAAGGCGGTACACAGGATGTTCAGACATCGCCATGGACGCCATGGTAGCCGTAAACTTTTGAACATGTTCAAAACAGTCCCACAAAGGTCACTGAGGAGGTTGGTTGCTCAAAGGTGGCTCAAATGAGGCTGAAGGGAGGCACAAGCATTGCAGTGGTTGCAGAATGGATGCACAATGGTTGGCCAATGGTCGCCACGTCATAGATCCGTTCTGTTGCAAATTTTACTGTCAATCTGGGCGATGCTTCTGCCTCCCTTGTGCCTCATTTGGCCGACCAATAGTGTACATTGAACGATGACTGTGGCCGCGGGGCCTCCATTCAGCAACCACGGGAACCCTTGAGCCACCATGGCCATAGGTTGCACAGGGGAAGCACAAGGGAGGCAGGCAAGTGGCTCAGGGGACGCACAAGTCGCTCATAGCTCGACATGAAAATGCCCGAAAATTGCAGTTTTGGAGGTTCAAGGGAGGCATAAGGATCGCTGGAGCAGTTACATTTTACATAGAAACGGGATTTTCTGGTATTTGGCGACCATTGAGCGTCCTGACCATTTTTTGGTCGATCATAGGTGGTACAAAGGTCGCAGCCGTGTGTAAAGGAGGCCTTAGCGCCAAATGAGGTCCATCCCCAACCCAGGTCGAGTCATCAAGAAAATACTGGGGGAGTTTTTGCACCCCTCGGATTACAAATTCTGGGTATGCAACGGTGACACTTACGGCGTTTATCGCCACTCTCTTGAAGTAAAATGGAAGTTTCTCGGTCATGTCTACGCAGACGATGTCAATCTCCAGCTTGGTGCAAGCCATGTGGAACATCTTCTCTGTGGTGGGCTGCACGGCCAGCAGGTCATAGGACTGTATATTGTCCTGCCTCTGAAAGCAGAAAACATGGGGGAGGCAAAGCTGTAAACTGAGTTGATCAGAAGTCAATACAGGCCCGTATGGAATATTCTTTAAAAAAAAAAAATGGGGGGGGGGGGCTGGAAGCCATCTGATGCGAGGGAGCGTTGCTGTATGTATGTAAGATGTCAAATTGACGCGACATGGTCAAATTTTGGAGATATTGTATGGTGAAAATAATGTTTATATTTGATTAACCCTAACTCCCTAGGCCTTTTTGCTAGGATGTAGCCTCAATCCTGCAAAATCCTCCAATTGGCCTCATGAAAAAAATATCCTACAGCCTCAACCCCGCAAATTCCAAATATGGTCCGTGGAGGGGTGACCACTGCCTGAATCCTGCAAAATCCTGCTGCAGTGACTGTCAATATGTTGAGGCTTGGCCAGTGACATCCTGGAGCAGTACGGAGGATTTCAAGCATAACCCAGGCCTATATTTATGCATGGCTGAGCAAAAACAACACAAGGTCCGGCCCAAGACCTTGACAAAGTGCATCCTACGAAATCAGTAATGCACTTTTGCCATGTAACCTCAATCCTTCAAATTCCTCCACTTTGACAAAGAGGATTTTGAAGGAACCAGGGCGGTTAGGGTTAACTTTTGGTATAAAGTTCATGGAATCTTGCACCACACAAACAAAATGGATGGGGGCCACAATGGGGAGAGTAACAGGCTGGTAAAAATACAAATAGGATACTTAAACATGTGATGAACCTTTTCTAATTCTCCCCTGCCCCTCGTCTTCGAATGCCCGAAAAGTCAGTAACACTCAAATCCTGTATCAGGCCACAAGTAACACAGCAACAGTGAGATACACTTGTCTTTCCCACGGTTTATTCAAATAGGCTTTTTCACACTGTCGTCTTGCCTATCCATGCTGCAATCCACCATGATCGGAGCCGGGTTTAATCCCACGGAAGTAAGAACAGTTAATCCCATAGGAAGTATCTTCAGATTTGGTCTTGTACATGGACAGCGTTTGTGAAAGTGATGAACTGCACCCATTTTTACTCACCAATTTGTGTGTTTCTGAGCCTTCTGACAACACCATATTCACCCGTGACAACTGTTTCAAACCTTTTGATTGTACCTGTTTGGGAACAAAAAAGAACATCAGTTTGAAAAAACAGGCAAAACAAAGATTCACTCAAAATACAAAACCCTCCAATGGCATGGATCCAGCAAACTACATCGTAGAAAAAAAGTCCATCCTAGAGAGACTGCTACACCCATGTATCTTAGCTGGTGTGCAGGCGCAGATCCAGAAGGGGGGGGTTTCAAGCCACTCCCTGCCCCTTTTGACACCCCCCCCCAAAAAAAAATTATTACAATTATTGCATCCGTAACAGTGTGCTGCATGTTCTCTCATGTTCGCGTGTCATCAACAATTCGATATAAGCAAATCTGACGGGCCTGAACCCCCTCCCCCTTGCAAAAATTCCTGGATCTGGCCCTGTTGTGTGTTGTCCAAATGCTGTAAAAGTGTTCCTAAATACTTCACTGCTTGGATGACCAATGTCAAGTTAAAGAGGTTGTGGAATGCTCGAAGACATTTCCCTTATTTTCCGGGTATATGTAGCCTAAGGTGTGATGAAATAAAAACGACTATTGTGTCTGTCATGAAATGCGTACAAAAGGTACTTTTGAGAGCTGTTTTTCTGGTCCTGTTTCGACCCGAACGTGCAATTTGTGTAACAGTTGTCGTTGGGGGCAGCAAACAAAACATAGTAAATCGTGACGTAATAAACAGGACTCCCGATGCAGCGTAGTATAAACGAGTCCTGTTTATTACGTCACGATTTACTGTGTTGTTTGCTGCCCCCAACGACGACTTTTACACAAATTGAACGTTCGGGTCGAAACGGGACCTGAAAAACAGCTCTCAAAAGTACCTTTTGTACTCATTTCATGACAGACACAATAGTCGTTTTTATTTCATCACACCTTAGGCTACATATACCCGGAAAATGACGGAAATGTCTTAGAGCATTCCACAACCTCTTTAAGACGGTTCTTGCAGAAATGATAGGTCTCCAAACACGTTTTAATTTGGAGTGGGTAGGGGGCAAAATATCAAGCCTTCTCCCCAAACTCTGATTATGAACCAAAACACAGTAGTAGTAAAAATCCATCCACAAACAAAATATCCCTCCACTTTAGATGAATGCTGACAGCTTGGCCAGATAATTGAATACTTACCCCCACAGCCGCTTTGGTCTGACCATCTAGCTTAACAGCAGCAGGTGCATTTGGGAGTTTCACCTAAACATTTTGAAAAACAGTAAAAATTGTACACCTAGAAATTCATTTGCATGATCATAATAGACCGCACGTTTTCGCGTTATCCATTGTCTGAAAGTACATGTATGTAAATTTGTTCTTATTAACAATCTTTCCAAATTTTGCAATTTCATAGACTGGACTTTCTCAAATACTGGGCTTTCTCAGTTTTTACAGCAACACAATGATGCCTGCTAAATTTCTTGACAAGTTGTGTTTTCCCGAATTTGATTTCTTTTTCACTTGATATCCGCTATCGGAAAGCTACTAACCTGGTTAAAAACGAGGCAAAATCAAAGGTAAAATTACACATGACCCATGACCTTGAGAAAAATCCTGCTGTAATTTCGGATAAACTCTCTTCATATTTTCGCTGAAAATTACAGGTACATGTATGGAAGTTAGTTTGTCATAGCAAACAACATGTAGCTGACGAAAACAGCCTTAATTTCAAATTCAAATAACACAACTTTTCAGGAAATTTAGTACGCATCGCTGTGTGGCTGTAAATACAGAGGTAGTCCAATGAGGCTAAATGACTGAATGAGTAAAATTGAAAAAAAAGTAAATCATAAATGTCTTCATCTTACGGTCGAACAATTCTTGTAATTTAGTGCAGACTTCAACTTCAGATTGAAATCAGGGCCTTATTTGCAGCATAAAACTTCTAAAACAGAAATCACTTTTTAAAACTAATACTAATTTATTGGTGGTAGGACTTACATTTTCTGTAAATCCGGATTTTTTAAAATTCGGATTGATTATTCTGTTTCGATTGGGGAGACCAGATATTCGAAACCAACCTTACTGTTTTTGTGACACAGCTAAAGAAAGCAACTGGAACAACCCCCAATTTACTCTGTAGCCTCCGATTGTAACTACATTCACTTGCTAGTGGTCTTCTTGGAATAGCCTGCCCATTCAACTTATCAGAGAGTTCCCACCATTTTTTCTTCTTCAACTTGACGGTTCTGGAGTGTTTTTGTAAAGGCCAAGTGGTCATTGAATACTGCAAACTGCATGCACATGTAGTCCGAGTAACTAGGACTCTACGAATCGCCTTTTTTAACATTTGGAGATGGTCAGGCGATAGTAGGGTCCTAGGATCTTAGAGTACATGGCGATACTAATAACCTATTTTGACCATTTTCACTCGTACCCCCTATCAAAATCTTCAAATTAATCATCCCAAAAACAGTCCTCAAACTGCCTGATGCGCCCCTGAAGGCTTCAGAATTGAAAATACAAATGGTGGTGGTTAGGTTCACATACCTTTGGGAAGAAAAGAGAAATTTCACCTTCAATGCGGAAAACATCCTTGTCAGACACGCCTTGTTGGAGGCTGCCATTTTGAATTCAGGAAAAATTGACTGGCATCAGAAAGACCTTTCAAAGTGCCCTGTGATTGGTCTGTCTGATGCTAGTCACTCGGACTAATGTCCAATCACTATGGAGGGCAAGCATGAGACACCTCATTTGTCACCATTTGTTGTCACTATCACGACTATTTGTTGGCATAAATAAGAACTTCCGGTGAAATCGGATAACCGTTATTCGGTGTGAAAAAAAATAGGATAACCGGATTTTGAAATCTGTGATTGCTCCCACCACTATTCTTTAGTTCTGGATAACAGAAGTATTTACACCGACAGTCTCACCTTGTTTTTGTCACCGCCTTGTTTCTCTTGAACTGGGCAGTTGTAGCCAATTGCAACAACTCCATACCCCACTGCAGACCCAAAAATAAAATGGTTTTGTTTAGGAAATTTAAGATGTTTATTTCTTTCCTTTTTATTATTATTAAAGGGAATCTACATCATTGGCTTTTGCTGTAATTTTCAGAAATGAACTATTTTGAGGGGTTAGTATAACAGATCAAATATTGTTACACTGACATGTTTGAAGTTTTGTGTTCGAAAATGCTGGGAAAAAACAAGAAAAACAAAAATGTTCAAGTAGTCTGGTTCCCTGACTCCACTAAAGATGAAATGGATAAATTTATAGATGCCGGAAAATTGTTGGAAAAATGGATAAATCTATAGATGCCGGAAAATTGTAAGGTAATGGAACCAGTCTAACTGGCCTGCACCCGTTCATGAACATGTAACCAATAGCAAACAAAATATGGACTGAAAAAATGGGTAAATTTGGAGCAGTACCAGTAGGCCTTGTTGAAATATAGTTTTAGGCCTAGTTGAAATATAGTTTTAGGCCTAGGTTTTTCCAATGGTGGTCGGCCTGGAGTTTAAACACTCAAGCGACAGTCATGACAGTTTACTTAGTCCGAGTAACTACATGTAGGACTGATCGCTTTTTTAACATTTGGACATGGTCGGTCTACTAAGTACTATCGCCCGACCATGTCCAAATGTTAAAAAAGCGATCCGTAGAGTCCTAGTTACTCGGACCATGGAGCTATAAAAAGGTGTGTTTTATAGCTCCATGCTCGGACTACACTACAGTTTACTCTGGTCTGCTGTGAGTGCTGTCTCTGGACATGCTGGATACATTCTTTCCATTAATTGAATCTCTGTATTAAATGACCATTATTGCAAATTGGCTGCACTTACGCCTCGCAGCACACTGCAGGGATAGTTTCAGTGCATTTCCGTCGCTGTTTCCGAGTAAGTGTAGATCACAAGTGTCCATTTTTCCAAACTCCCTACCTAAGGCCTAGAAGAAGAAACGGTGCACGTGCATGCAGTTGTTTGTATTAGGGCGCCCTCTATTGCGACCCTGACTGCGCGAAGGAGGAATGACCGTAACTATCAACCTCGATCCCATGATGTCGATGCGTTCACCATCAATTTAAATCTTTAAGGCCAAATAAAAAAAAATATGTTTAGTGTCCCCGCCCGCTTCCTTTTTTTGGAGGCCGCCTCCTTTTTTTCTTTCTTTTTTTAAACGAAAAAAATGATAAATTTCAAACAGTGACATCATTTCGGCCTGTTTGTCTGTTCCAGTGGCGTAGCCAGGAATTTTTCAGGGGGGGGGGGCTGGAACATTTCATGGGGGGGGGGCGTCATTTAGATAAATGATAACTGTTTAAGAAACTCAAAATCACAGTGGGAGGGGGGCGACTGGGGGGGGCGACAAGGTTTCATGAGGGGAGGGCTGCCGCACCCCCCCCCCCCCCCCCGCACTGAACTGTCGGGTATCGGACGCGTTTTGCATGATTCATGTTCTTAGTGACAAAATCTAATCCTGACCGCTCTCACTACACCACACCTCCAGTTTAAATTCCCTAGATGGAATATTTCGGAGGACCACCAACCATGTACCAAGTATCATACATTGGCGGCGCCAGACTCTAAATTGCGGGGGAGGGGGGGGGGACCTAGTCCCCAGGGTGTCGAGCAGTACGCGCCCACCACTACCTGCTCTCTCACCCTGGTATTGGATCATTTGCATGTGCAAGATTTTTGAACACGTATGCAAATGAGGAATAGTCTGGTGCGTGCCGGTGCGTTACATTTGCGTTTGCTTTTTTTATGCAGTGTCTGGGGTAAAAACAGAATCAATTCGTCGCAGCGCGAGCATGGCGTGAGTTACGACAACACGATTTTATTTTAATTAAATTGTTCCGATCTTAACAAAACAACTTGCAGTATCACATGTCATATTAATATTAACAAATTAGGAAGGAAATGAATGTTTTTGAGAAGGCGTGGACGAATGATCGCGAAAACACGTACTGCACGTTGTGAAAAACACACCAAGTACACGATATAAATACATTTCTGTTGCGGTATCGAATCAGGATACAGGAAGAAAGTTTCCTATCCAGGGATTACTATTGGAAACGAGGTTGAGGGAGGGGAACGCTCTACGCAGTGGTGGATTTGCAGCATAACTTAAACTTTAACTAGTACACATTTTAACTAATTTTGTGCTCCTCAACAATTAGATAATGAAATCGAATTTGAAAGACCGGTTACACTCTTGAAATCCCACGTCCAGTACCGTGTCTTCTGGTCTGAAGTTGAACTCCAGTTTGTCGATGCATAGTCTTTGAAGTAGACCATGGCCAAAGCCATGGTCTATCATGCATGAGCAGAGTTGCTGATTAATTAGACAAGACCCCGCCTCTTGACCTCCTAGATTTTGACTAATCTGCGGGCTCTTTCTATTTCGGGTCTTCGGTCATTCACCCGTTCCACATCATGGACATGGATAAAATAAAAAAAAAAACTGTGTCGCGGCGGTGGCGGCGCTCTGTATCATGTTACGCGAATGCTGTATCACAAAACACTGCATTTGAATTCAGTCAGTTGCCGCCGTGTCACGCGTAGCTGCTCTATTTTCTCGTCCAGACAACCGACAGCAACGCGAGGCTAGCGAACGATGGCCGTAAAAAGGGCTTCAGAAAACTCTCAATTTTCATGCCAAACCACAACTGATCCAAACAAACAAAGCTGTCTCAGGTAGTTAAAGACCTACTAAATGCATCTATTGAGGTATTTTTTTTGTCAAAAAAAATGATTTCGATGAATTTTGACGATATTATTTCACGGACAAATCGACTAAACTTATGTCATGAAATTTCCGGTTTTTTTCGACAACGACGAAAGTCTCCCAAATGTTAATGTACTCAAAGGAAAGAACGAACCTTCATCTACAAAAAATCTCGTGAACGTGATGTCGTTAATATCTTAAGAATTCGATGTACACCTAATGTTTCCAACAACTTCCATTTTTTTCACAACGCAAAAAGATCGTCGCCATTGCGTGCATCGTAAAAGCATAGAGCAAGGAACGCAAACCATGGTATGACCTTGTGACCCCATACGCGCCGCCCGCCCACGGATTGGTCGAGCTTGAGATGGCCTGCTTAATATTCATAAGTCATTCATTGCACGTTCGCAAGTGCTGTTCAGGCCCGTTGGCCTCATGGTTCAGTGGCCTATACTTACGTTCGTTTACACGCGTACATGAGATTGCAAATCATGAAATCTCGCAAAAGTCTTCATTTTTCAACCGGCGATTTGAACCACTAAACATTAGAAGTCTCCTGCACGTGTTTCACATGAAAAGAAGCGTATACTTTCCTTGCCATTTCTTTTGGCCGTTATTTAAGAATCGAATGTACACCTAAAAACTATCGGCCCCCGTTTTTGTTGATATAAAATATTTTTTTGTTTGACAGGCCGTAATAACACTTTATATTTGTCAAAAGCAGTTATTTTTGGTATCAAAATAAAGCACACGATTTCAACTTTTCACTTATTTAGCCATCTTGGCCAAACAGTGAACGTATCCAGGTACTTTTGTGTTTTTCTGTAGTCTCGAATACATCTCGTAAAAACTTGCGTACGCTTTTGGGCTATGCGTGCGTGACCTCGGGACAAGCGGAAACTGAGGTCAAACAGGGCTGTTTGCATGACAGGACGTCGACAAGGGGCTTTGTTATCTCTATGGCCAAGGTCATCTGGCCGACTGCGCGCTTTGTCTGGTTTACATGGGGTCATTTTGACCACTGGATTTAATGATGCAAAACGCGTCTGATACCAGACAGTGTTCAGTGTTTGAAGGAAGTCATTCAGGGATGTTCAGACGCAGCCATATAGCTCCTAAAGATTTTGATTACTTTCATAGTCTGTTTCGACCAGTGAAAATTAGCATCTCTCATGAATATCTCAGCGAGTAACGACTACTGCGGGGATGGCAGATTCCTCCAACATTCCGTCATCATGCAACACATTGACAAACTGGAGTTGAGACCAGGAGAGGCGGTACTGGACGTGGGATGCGGTACTGGGGAAGAAACCAAGTCAATGGCAGGGAAAGTCAAGAGTGTAACGGGTAAGATTCAGTTCCACTCCTCGGCTTCTGCGTCGCCAGCTGCTCCAGGGTAGCCCCATAAATGCGGCCAATTTACTGGACTACCTCCGTAAACAAAGGCCACACTTCCACATGTACAAAAACGTGTCGAACTTTGTCAAAATTTGATTTTCACATTTAGGCTTAGTTTGTATGTTTTTTTTTTGCTTTAGAAGCATACGCACCGGCCCTCTTTATAGGCTAATCAGAAAATATTATTTTTTTGTATCCCAATGTTGCGAATGGGGGGGGGGGCGGTCAGAGCATGACGGGGGGATCGAGACCGTGGGTTTGGATCCGCGCCTGCGTTTAGAATATCATCTTGTTCTATTAGGCCCCCCAAAAATTAAGTCGGTCTCTGGTCAGCGCGCGCGTCGATTTTAATCATGCGCGTCGATCTTTTTTTTCCCAAAATGTTCCGCGGTAGCTCCAACAGCGCCCTCTATTTCCGCACCTCCTCAATTTGTTTTACCAAAGAGCACCAAGGAATGGGAAATTGCACCAAGGCAAATGATCGAAAGCACCAAGGCAAATTATGGAGGACACCAATGTACATGAGGACACCCAAAACAGCAAAATACTACCCACCTTGTCTGTACAATCCAAGCTTGAAGAAAAAAAGAAAAAAGCAAAAAAAAAAAAAAAAAGCCGCGTGGCCGCGTCAATTCCGGAAGTTTGGTCTGACCAGAGACCGAATTTTTTTTTTTTTGGCCTTATTAAGGTTTTATTTTTTTTTATTTCATTTTGTTTGGGGGGCAGAGCAGGGGAATATCAATTATACGGAATAATCATGTGATGTTTTGTTCGCGTGATATGTTTTGCGCATGCATATCACGGTTAATGACTTTACTAAAATGCAACTAGTGCATCCCCTGGCAAACGATCCTGATCAACTATGACCAAATGATTTAAAATTGAATTCAGGCACACAGGATGGAGGTCAGACTTCCTTTTCCCAAGTGTGTTGAGCTGCCCCGCCTCCCACCCCTAAGTTCACCCCAACCAACCCACCTACACTACCGCCTGAACCCTCGAAACCATCATTTAAGTGTACCTGTTGCTTAGAGATAATGTCTGAACAATACATTTAATTGTATCATCTTAGTTACGCTCGCAAATTAAAGATTGATATTTGAACAGATACGTTACCGAACTGATCAGATACGTTACCAGGCTGATCAGATACGTTACCATAATAAACTAAGATATTCTATGTAAACCAACAATGATGGTTTCATGTTATCAAGTTTTTGTGCAATTACAACCCCTCACTTCCTAAAATCTTTATCTACAGATTCTACAAGTTACATATTTTACCATTAAAAAAACATTGTATGATGCTACTCTAAACTTTAAGAATATTCGACAGAAATTCAGCACAACATTACAATCCTTCTCGGCAAGCATGCGCTCTATGAATCCCAATTAAATGTGTAAAGAAACTTTAAAACGTGTAGAAAGTGTGGGAATCGATGACGTAGCCAATGTTTGTTGACGTCAGCATAACACTTGAATGATGAATTCATAATCGGACAGGGGTTGTCGCGCCGTGAAAACTGTATTTTCCCATATACGTCGTGTACACAGAGCAGAATTACCATTCGTACATTTTATGAATGATTAATTAGCCATAATTCCAAAACCCTTTGACCCAAATTTCTTGGGTATGTTCATGAAGAGTTGCTCTATGCATGTACCGAGTTTCAAAAAATGTCGTCACTCGATGGTTGAGATCTTAGGGGGGGGGCGGAATCCCCCCCCCCCCCGGCTGAGAGATGGTCAAAATAACCCGGCCCTTTTAGGGTAAAATTATTAACAGCAAATTAAAAAAATAATGCAATTAGAACACTCATAACTGACACATTTCTTCATAAAAGGTCTCATGGTGTTCCCATAGTGTTCATCCCCATGGTGTTCATCACCATGGTGTTCACCCCCATGGTGTTCATCCCAATGAACACCATCTCCATGGTGTTTATCCCCATGGTGTTCATCCCCATGGTGTTCATCCGCATGCGCGCATATCCGCTGAGTAGAAAAGCATTCCCATGGCGATGCCATTGGTCACCATTGGCCCCCATGGTGGTCACCCCAACATTTCATGGTGGTGCTTTCATGGTGGTTTTGAAACCTCATTGTGGTGCCATGGTGTTACAATAGCTGTCCATGGTGTTCCATGGGACACCATGGCGTTACTTTGACTATACATGGCGTTCAGATGGGCCACCATGGTGTTTTAAAAGACCACCACGGTATTTAAAGAGACCCACCATGAGACCACATGGTGGTGCCATATGGGTTTACAGTAGCTGCCCATGGTGTTCCCATGCGACACCATTGGACACCATGGTGTTTTAAGAGATCGCCATGGTGTTTTAAGAGACCACCGTGCGTATTCCTTTGATTCCCATGGGTTCCCCATGGGGTCCCATGGGGATCCCGTGGCGAAGCATTTTTGTAAGGGCAATCAGAATGCCTTAACTCTGTTCCCCTTCCCTTTAGGTATTGACGCTTCAGAGGAAATGATAGCGGTGGCCGTTAAGACCAACTCGGCACCAAACGTAGCATACAGTCAATGGGACGCCCGAGCCGTGGGAGACAACCCGGACTGGCGAGAGAGATTCGACAAAGCTGTCTGTTTCTTCGTTCTTCACTGGATTCCTGAGGAGACCCAAGCGCTCCGTAGCATCTCGGCGTGTCTGAAGCCGGGCGGGCAGGCACTGTTCATCATCAACAACCGCGATGACCTCCTCGTGTTACACCAAGCGACTTCCTTCTTGAAAAGTCACGAGAAGTGGGGTGCTTTTGTCCAGGTATAATTAGACAATTATCCTTCCGAATTCATTTGGATCGAGCTTTTTGGGGATTTGTTTTGTTGTTTGGTTTGCGTATAGATCGAGATGCATTCATAATACGGGTTGAATCTCAGTCCGATGAAAACTGTTAACTATACAGCGCTGCTGATTTCGTCTTAACGTGGGGGGACCAACAGCATAGAAACAAGTACCAAGTGGTAGAACGCCACGGCGGTCGGGCCATGAAGCTTAAGACGGCTTTCGGCACCGTCCACGCACTCGGGCCGGCCGTACCGGTACGTACCTGGAGAGTACAGAAAACGAAAACGAGTGGGGCGTGATCTAATATGCAAAAATATGCAGATGAGATGCAGTCGCGTCAGTGTTTTCACAACCGGTCTTCGAATGCAAAGCTATACATGTACTCGAGTTACACATGGCCGAGTAAAGTGTCCATCAACCAACCAACCAAGGGCGGATCCAGAACACAATTTTGGAGGGGGCCAAACAAAATTTTGGTCCCCAAGAAGTGGGTCAAAATACTGACAGTGTGGGGTTCGGGGCACGCTTAAGGGCCCCGAATTTTTTTGGATTCTAGATGCTCTGTGGTGCGATATGAGGCAATTTCTGACTACTTTAACCAATTTTTTTTCAGGAAAAGATGGTGGTGTACTCATTGCCTGCCTTTATTGCGACGTCACTTTAAAAAAAAAAAAAAAACAGGGGTTCGTTTGGGGGCGAGGGGCATGGCCCGATGTTAGTGTTCACTGCAAACAGGATTAGTTTCACTAGTCATCCTCAGAACGAAGCACCACCAGTCGGCTGGTGGCGCTGTTTCCTGTTGCGGCTACTAGATGGTGGTCTGGCCGCGCTTGTGTCCTCTCCGGGGTGATACTTGGGGTATAAGGGGTTCCCATATGTGTGTGTGACAGTTCACACCCTCCCTCATCTCTGTTAAGAGTTGATCGTCGTCTCCTTATCCCTAGACTTTCCCGCCAACTATCCTACATCGGGGAAACGGGAAGAAAATTTGGCACACGGTTCGAAGAACATAAGACCGAAGTAGAAAAGCTAACATCCCGAACCATGACGAGGGCTAGAAAACATCAACAGTAGGGAAAGAGACAAAATCAACACGCTAGAGACAACAATCATGTGATGAATTGGGCAGATAGCGAAATCTTGCACAGGCTTGAGGGCGACAAATTTAGACATTTGATACGGGGAAGTCTGTGGATAAGGAGACGACGATCAACTCTTATTAGAGATGAGGGAGGGTATGAACTGTCACACATATGGGACCCCCCTCATACCCCAAGTACCACCCCGGGGGAGGACACAAGCGGCCAGACCACCACTTAGTGGCCGCAACAGGAAACAGCGCCACCAGCCGACTGGTGGTGCTTCGTTCTGAGGATGACTAGTGAAACTAGTCGAAACGTAAACGAAACTACGTAAGTAATTGGCTGTGTTTATAGAAAATTCATTTTCAAAACTCAATCAATGATGTTAACTAAAGAGGTGTAAAAATCACATGCCGGCCTTTTTGACATGGACAGAACGGTAACAGAGGTGTATTGCCATGGCTTTTGTCTTTCAGGACTACAAGTCATCAATGTTCGTGTGGAACCTATCGGTTCAAGAAACGCAGAAAGTCTTCAAAACGTGTGGCTGGGCCGAGGCTAAGTGTGAAGTGCGGAGACACGAGCTGGTCATGTCTGAAATTCAGTTAAAATGTAAGCTTTTGCAAACAAAATGGATTGCTTTCGAACCACACGTATGATTAAAAGAGTGCAATCAACAATTTCCTTTTAATACCAGTACCAGAGAAGTGGACGAAGTCGAAGAGGCTATAGCAGTATCAACGATATCAACCGAGGACGTTTTAGCCCAGACTTTCAAAAGGGCCTTATTTTTGTCTCGCCTGAACTTTGTTCAGGAAAGAGACTATGCAATCACTTTGTATGTCCGTGTGGGTGTGTGCGTTTGTTTATGGTGTAAATCGAGGACGCACACGTGCAACATCATTGGTGAATCGAGGTCAGAAACCGAATCGAGGACTCCTCGGTTGGAAAACGTGTACAAAACCAATGAGAGGGAAGAGGAACAAAAGAAAATCCTCGATTTACACCATCGTCCGTCCGCCATACGTCCGCGATTGGGGTCGTGTACAAAACCTATGGGAGTCTTCCTAAAAAGTTAGTTATGGAGGTAAAAACAAACGGAATTGAATTATAAAACGCATGTTGTTAAAGTTTGCCATTATTTAAAACTTACATCTCTTTAATTAACACTTCGTTTGTTTATTAGTTTGTAGGCCATATCCCGTACGTTACGCAGTTTCAGCGCCCTCAATCGCAAAAAAAGATGCCTTTGCTCTGCAAAGTGTTTCAGAAAATTGGCGTTTAACTTAAATTGTTGCTGGGATTTTTCTTTCAATATAGCATAGTTGTTTAATGAACTGGTTTGAGAATGCAGATAAAGTGGAACTGCTCACTGCCCATAATTAAAGGAACATTGTGGGACCGTAAAATATTTTACTCATTAATTCTCCACCTTGAAGGCTAAGTTCGGTGGTTTTTTTTTATCTCTTTATTGACTATCGTGTTTAACAGATATTCAATCAGAATGTGCACACGCTTGTGCACCCGTAAATCTCCTGGATTTTTCTTCTCTCTTTTCAACAGTGGTATTGAAGACATGTCTTGGAGAAACCCCGTTGATACCAGCGGCAGCGCTGGAGGATTATTTGCAAGACCTGTGGCAGTGGGCGTTGGATCGCTATGAGGATAAGTCTCAGCCTGGAGATGTGTGCCTTCCTTGTGAATTTATGGTCGTACACGCTTGGAAATAAGACTTGAAACCCTGTGGCGGTTTTCGCTTTCAATTTTTTTTTTTTTTGGCGTTATTTTGATATTTTTTTTTCAAGTTCAGTAGAGTCTTTCCTCGTGGTTGTAGAAAAAAAAAACATGAAAAAATATGCTTATGAGATTTTTTAATGGTTTAAAAAATGATGTTTTATCTTCTCAACATTTTGTGTAAGTACATAAAGATTGTATTAATTAATAAGTTAATAAGTATGTGCTTGGCCGGTTTTAAACACTATGTTTTAAACACTATGCCGGTCAACCAATAAAAGGGTAAAAGGGACTGGATTTCATAGGAGTCAAATTTCATGTGACACTGGCAAAGTAGACCAGCCAGCCGGTTGTTTTATCCACCGTTTACGACCGGCCACGTGACGGGCTCCCGACCAACAGGAATGGGTAAACTGCCTTAGGTATTGATGAATTGTACCTGGTTTCTCCATGCCACATTGGTGGCTGCTGACTGTTTTTTTTTTCATGTATTTGTAATAAACTAACACTCCAAAATATATAGCTAATATAACGTTGATGAATATTGTAGTTTTGTAATTCTTTTTGTGTAAGGTGTTTGTTTTTTTTTGGTGTTTTTTCGGGGGTCTTTTTTGGGTTGCTTTTTGGGTTGTCTTTTAATGCATCATGATTGTGTTGTCAGGTTTGTTCCCCTCCATTACATTCATATACATGCATGAGCATATTTGTGGGTTTTGAACATGTAAATTATTGCTTCTGGTAAATGCTTTGGGAGGTTCTTTATTTCTTATGCTTGATGACTTTTAAAATTAATGTGACTGATGTGAATGTGTATATTTAATGTTAATTGTTTATGTTTATTGTCTTTTATGTATGCTTGGACCCATGGGAGACCAGTGGATTCCACTGTCCAGTTGAAAGTAGAAATAAGAAATAAATAAATAATAAAGAAACATGACTGTATGACAAATGAGGGCGCACTGTCAGCAACGTTGATTAGACCCGTAAACGGGGCACCAAGAAATTAGAAGGGAAAAACCATTTATCTCCATATACACGTAACTTGCGACGTGTTTTAAGCCGTTATCAAGGAACTTACGACGCGTTCAACACATCGCAACTTTCGTGAAATGGAAGATACGACGCGTCGCGAGTTGCGACGTGTTATCGAGTTGCGACGCGTCGAAGCGCTTCGTGAAATCGGGTGCAGGCTGGCCGACTGCGCGCTTTGTCTGGTTTAAAGTGGGTCATGTTGACCACAAAGGATTTGATGATGCAAAACACGTCTGATACCCGACAGTTCAGTGTTCAGGGATGTTTATACACAGTCATAGTTCCTAAAGATTTTGATTACTTTCATAGTCTGTTTCGACCAGTGAAAATTAGCATCTCTCATGAATTTCTCAGCGAGTAACGACTACTGCGGGGATGGCAGATTCCTCCAACATTCCGTCATCATGCAACACATTGACAAACTGGAGTTGAGACCAGGAGACACGGTACTGGACGTGGGATGCGGTACTGGGGAAGAAACCAAGTCAATGGCAGAGAAAGTCAAGAGTGTAACAGGTAAGATTCAGTTCCACTCCTCGGCTTCTGCGTCGCCAGCTGCTCCAGGGTAGCCCCATAAATGTGGCCAATTTACTGGACTACCTCCGTAAACAGAGGCCACACTTCCACATGTAAAAAAACGTGTCGAACTTTGTCAAATTTTGATTTTCACAATGTCAGGGATGAAACTTTTCCGATTTTAATCGGAAATCCGACTTTTTGAATTTTCTAACGAAATTTCCAATTTTCTTACAATGTGTCCCACAAAATTTGATTTTGTAACGATTTTTTTCACAAAATGTCATTTTATTTCAATCATAATTTTGAAGAAAAGTCGATGAAAAGTTGATGGAAATGGCACGTTAAAATCATCGCGAACGTAGTTTTTAATCTCTTTCACCAGTCGTTATTGGAGTGTTTCAACGGTAGAAACACAGGCCATAACGCTGATCGGACATATAGAAACGTATTATAGTTTTGTTTGTACAAGTGTATTGTACATGTACATGCATGTACATGTGTGTAACTGCAGCGTGGCCCAGATTTCGGACACGTATTTTTGTTCGACGTTTCCGATTTTGTTGCCATATGCCAGTCATCTCCGTCACATTTAGGCTTAGTTTGTAGGGTTTTGTTTGCTTAAGAAGCATACTCACCCTCTTTATAGGCTAATCAGAAAGTGCTGCCATTTTCAGATGTCTATTTTTCGTGAAATTTCCATATTCATTTGCACGTTTGTCGAAATTTCACTGAAAAAGTGAAAAAATCTGAAAAAGGCAGCACTTTCTGATTAGCCTATAAAGAGGGTGAGTATGCTTCTAAAGCCAAAAAACCCTACAAACTAAGCCTAAATGTGAAAATCAAAATTTGACAAGTTCCACACGTTTTTGTTCATGTGAAAGTATGGCCTTTGTCAGGGGCGTCAATCGCTTCTCAAAAGTGGGGGGGGGGGGGGGGGGACATACCTTGATCAGAACTGATTTCAGCGCGAAGCCCTTACGGCGTGGGGTTCGGGGCTCGCTTTAATAATAAGGGCCCCGAAAAAATTGGATTCTAGATGCTCTGTGGTGTGATCTGAAGCAATTTCTTACCACTTTTCTCCATGCCTGAACTAATATTTTCGTAGCAAAAGATAATTATTTGAACATCGTCGCGTTGTCGAGGTTCAGTAGTTCAGTAGAGTCATTGAATCGGCTACCGATATTCTGAGCTATAGGCGTGGGGTTCGGGGCCCCGAAAGGCCCCGAAAACAAGAATGGATTCTCGATGCTCTGTGGTGTGATCTGGGGCAATTTTTCTTACCACTTTAACCACTAATTTTCTTAGCAAAAAAATAATAAATTAAACATAATGTTCGAGGTTTTCTCAGCTAAAGGCATAAGATAATTATTTGAACATCGTTCTCGAGGTTGGAGTCATCACGGAATCAGCTACCAGAATTCTAAGCTACAGGCGTGGGGTTCGGTGCCCGCTTAATGGCCCCGAAAAAAATTGGAATCTAAATGCTCTGTGGTGCTATCTGAGGCAATTTCTGACCACTTTAAACAATATTTTCTAAGCAAAAGATGCATTGAAGTACATAATATGGCCCTGTAAATGAGACACGAGTTCAAAAATCTGGGGGGACATTTGATATTGTGTCCCCCACCCTTCAAAAAGTGTGGGGGGGGGATGTCCCCCTGTCTCCCCCCCCCCCCTCCCCAGGATTGACGCCCATGGCCTTTGTTTACGGAGGTAGTCCAGTAAATTGGCCACATTATGGGGCTTCTCCAGGGAGGAGGTGTTGACGCACCTAGTTTTCCGGCTATCGTAAGTGGAATTTTTTCTGAGTTTGTTTTCTCGAGAAACTATATACGAGCAGCTAGCCCATAAAGCCTCCTATAATATGCACGAAATGCCGACTTTTTAGACACCCCCCTCCCCGTACGTATGGCATACGTATGTACATGTACATGTACATGTACATCTATAGTTCATGTACATGTACATGTACATTTTTTTGTTGCACACCACACAGCATTACGTACGGAAGCGTAGAAGGGCCAAAAGAAATTAAGAAAAAAATAGCTCCCATCTCGCCGCGGCGAGTTATTATCTCGCCGCGGCGAGATAGTAACTCGCCGCGGCGAGATAGTAATTCATTTCGCGATATCGTAATTCGCCGCGGCGAGATAGGAACTAAATTTTTCTTAATTTCTTTTGGCCCTTCTACGCTTCCGTAATTACGAATGCGTAGTACGCTTGCTGGCTGATTGTTGAAAGAGTCTTTTATTTATTAACGTCACGGTTTGCACATTTTTTTCTCCAGCAGTGATCGTCAATGGATCACGATTATAAGGGAAAGTTATGTTTATTCATGAGAAAAGAACAACGTCACACCATTGTTGTTACTTAATGGATATTTAGTACAATGAACTATACGGTCTCGCCAATTTTTCACCGAATATTTTTTGTTCTCAAAGTTTATCGTTGGGATAGTTTAAGGGAAAACAAGACTCCGACAACCCAAGTGTCTTTCACCATAGAGCAAGGAACTTGCTCTATGCTTCCACAAAATGTGATAAATATTCATGTCAGAATCGGAGGGGGTGCAAGTGTAAAGAATTTATAGTGGGGGCGTAGTGTAAAATTGAAAAATCACCGCTCGTGGGAAAAAACCGGGGGGGGGGGTGGGGCCAGATATTATTCGATGCTTGGGGGCGCTGTTCAAACAAAAGTATAATACGTTTCTATGTACAAAATAATCGCATTTTAGGGCCAGTTCCGATGGTTTCCGGTTTTTGTTGGGGGGGGGGAGGGGATTCCCCCATGCGGCCCCCGGTGGCGCCGCCACTTGTGATTAGAACATTAATAGAGTTTGTAGTTTTAAATACAACGTGTCCTGTCTCACCATTCTACTGGTCTTTTAAACACACTATCCTCCAGATAAACTTCGCACAAAATACCGATCGTTCCACAGGAGCTCGCATTTGGGCATCAACAGCAATTTGAACCTACACCAAAAACCCGCTTATACTATCATGTCCCATGGCGATTATCCATGGGAACGCCATGGCAATTTCCCATGGTGCTATGTGGGGTTTTGGACCCCATGGGATTTTTCCCATAGGACTTTTCTCATGGAATTAACCCTATGTATCACATTGGATTTTTCCCATGGAATTAACCCCATGTACCACATGGGACTTTTCTCATGGAATTTTCACCATGAGGTTTTTCCCATGGCTGGTTTCAGAATATATACCTTAATATATTTCCCCAGTACCTTTCCATAGCAATATCAAATATTTGCATTGTTTTTACCCGATGTCAATTTTATTCACACGTGAGGAGTGGCCATCATGGGACTCGGAGGGTGATTGTCCCACGTACGGCAGCTAGGGGAGTGTCGAAGCTCTCTATGACTAAAAATATATATATCCGGCTTCAATACCACTTTAAAAGTTGTACCATAAAATAACAGTATCCTCATTAATTTTGATAATAAATTGTTTTCAATAATAATAAATGAAATAAAATTATCCACATTTTTTTTTATGTGCCAAATCTTTACATAAAAATAGACTGCATTTTTTCATTTGACTTAACCCTAAGAGGCTGGGGGGGGGCGGAATCCCCCCCCCTCGACTTTTTCCGCGATAGCAAGCTCGGGCAAGGACCATTAGTCGACTAGTGGTTGATTTGTGACGTACCTTACGCCTGCGCACTAATAGCAAATTGCGAATGTCTCTAGTCGAACGCTGGTCAAAATGTCGTTGCAAAACGTCTGGATCCTGGCTCCCTACTGTACGTTATGAACGCGCGCGGCTATGGTTACCAGCGAAGCAACCAACCCCAATAGGTTGGATCCAAATAGTCGACTAGCGTAGTTAACCATCGTCGACTAGACAGAGTTCGGGCAAGCGTTAGTCGACCAATGGTTAACTATAGTCCTTGCGCGAACTTGCCCCGAGCTGTTATGACTTTTTAGCCTCGATCTTTGCGCATCTTTTGACACCAAAAATATAAAAATCGGAGAGGGGTTGTCGCGCAGCGAAAATTTTTCCGGCGCTACGCGCCGTGAAAACTGAATTTTCCCATATACGTCGTGTACACAGGGCAGAATTACCATTCGTACATTTTATGAATGATTAATTAGCCATAATTCCAAATCCCTTTGACCTATAGTCATGAAATTTCTTGGGTATGTTCATGAAGAGGTGCTCTATGCATGTACCGAGTTTCAAAATTTTTCGTCGCTCGATTGCTGAGATCTTAGGGGGGCGGATTCGCCCCCCCCCCCCCGGCTGAGAGATGCATGGTCCAAATAACCCGGCCCTTTTAGGGTAAAATTATTAACAGCAAATTTCAAAAAAATGCAATAAGAACACTCATAACTGACACATTTCTTCAAAAAAGGTCTCATGGTGTTCCCATGGTGTTCCCATAGTGTTCATCCCCATGGTGTTCATCACAATGGTGTTCATCCCCATGGTGTTCATCCCCATGGTGTTCATCCCAATGGTATTCATCTCCATGGTGTTTATCCCCATGGTGTTCATCCCCATTGTGTTCATCCGCATGCGCGCATATCCGCTGAGTAAAAAAGCATTCCCATGGCGATGCCATTGGTCACCATTGGCCCCCATGGTGGTCACCCCAACATTTCATGGTGGTGCTTTCATGGTGGTTTTGAAACCTCGTGGTGGTGCCATGATGTTACAATAGCTGTCCATGGTGTTCCCATTGGACACCATGGCGTTACTTTGACTATACATGGCGTTCAGATGGGCCACCATGGTGTTTTAAAAGACATCCACGGTATTTAAAGAGACCCACCATGAGACCACATGGCGGCGCCATGGGTTTACAGTAGCTGCTCATGGTGTTCCCATGGGGCACCATGGCGTTTCTTTAGCTGCCCATGGTGTTCCCATGCGACACCATTGGACACCATGGTGTTTTAAGAGATCGCCATGGTGTTTTAAGAGACCACCGTGCGTATCCCTTTGATTCCCATGGGTTCCCCATGGGGTCCCATGGGGATCCCGTGGCGAAGCATTTTTGTAAGGGCAATCAGAATGCCTTAACTCTGTTCCCCTTCCCTTTAGGTATTGACGCTTCAGAGGAAATGGTAACAGTGGCCGTTAAGACCAACTCGGCACCAAACGTAGCATACAGTCAATGGGACGCCCGAGCCGTGGGAGACAACCCGGACTGGCGAGAGAGATTCGACAAAGCTGTCTGTTTCTTCGTTCTTCACTGGATTCCCGAGGAGACCCAAGCGCTCCGTAGCATCGCGGCGTGTCTGAAGCCGGGCGGGCAGGCACTATTTATCATCGACAACCGCGATGACCTCCTCGTGTTACACCAAGCGACTTCCTTCTTGAAAAGTCACGACAAGTGGGGTGCTTTTGTCCAGGTATAATTAAACATCATCCTTCCGAATTCATTTGGATCGAGCTTTTTTGGGGATTAGTTTTGTTGTTTGGTTTGCGTATAGATCGAGATGCATTCATAATACGGGTCGAATTTCAGTCCGATGAAAATTGTCAACTATACAGCGTTGCTGATTTCGTCTTAACATGGGAGGGGGGACCAACAGCATAGAAACAAGTACCAAGTGGTAGAACCCACGGCGGTCGGGTCATGAAGACACCCGCCAACTATCCTACATCGGGGAAACGGGAAGAAAATTTGGCACACGGCTCCTTGAAGAACATAAGACCGAAGTAGAAGAGCTAACATCCCGAGCCATGACGAGGGCTACAAAAACATCAACAGTAGGGAAAGAGACAAAATCGAAACTACGTAAGTAATTGGCTGTGTTTATAGAAAATTCATTTACAAAACTCAATCAATTATGTTAACTAAAGAGGTGTAAAAATCACATGCCGGCCTGTTTGATACGGACAGAACGGTAACAAAGGTATTGCCGTGGCTTTTGCCTTTCAGGACTACAAGTCATCACTTTTCATGTGGAACCTATCGGTTCAAGAAACGCAGAAAGTCTTCAAAGCGTGTGGCTGGGCCGAGGCTAATTGTGAAGTGCGGAGACACGAGCTGGTCATGTCTGAAATTCAGTTAAAATGTAAGCTTTTGCAAACAAAATGGATAGCTTTCGAACCACACGTATGATTAAAAGAGTGCAATCAACAATTTCCTTTTAATACCACGAAGTCGAAGAGGCTATAGCAGTATCAACGATATCAACCGAGTTCGTTTTAGCCCAGACTTTCAAAATGGCCTTATTTTTGTCTGGCCTGAACTTTGTTCAGGAAAGAGACTATGCAATCACTTTGTCTGTCCGTGGGTATGTGTGTGCGTTTTTTTATGGTGTAAATCGAGGACACACACGTGTAACATCATTGGTGAATCGAGGTCAAAAAACCGAATCGAGGACTCCTCGGTTGGAAAACGTGTACAAAACCAATGAGAGCTGTTGCGAAAACACAGGAAAAGGGAAGAGGAACAAAAGAAAATCCTCGATTTACACCATCGTCCGTCCGCCATACGTCCGCGATTGGGGTCGTGTACAAAACCTAAGGGAGTTTTCCTAAAAAGTTAGAGTACAAACAAAAGAGGGACAATAGGACGTCCACGATCGACGGTGAACACGTTTGTGTGCGTGAGTTTGTCTTACAGTCACTATGTGGACTTGTGAACAAAAGATGTCCACATAATGCAGGTTGTGTTGATGTTATGTGGACTAAGCTATGTCCACATAACGTTTTGCCCTCTCTGGAAAACAGGTTTAGAGGCAGTTTTGGGGTTAGGTTTATTCGTGACAAAATGAAGAGAAACACTAAAGGGAGTCATAGAAAAAAAATTGGGGTTGAAAGAGTTTTCATAGTTTAAGTAAAGTTATTTTTTTGTACCGAGTTTTCTTAACTACACGAAAACAAAGGAATGTCCACATAGCGTATGTAAAACAAAGGTGTGGGTGTGCGTGTGTGCATGTATGTATGTATGTAGTATAATGTATGTGGTATTTTGGTTAAAGTTTAAAGTTAAAGTCCAATTGGAACCAAACTTGGGTCGTAGATGCAACATGGCAACCTTCATATGATAATGAAAAAAAAGGTCACATACCAAGGTGAAAGGTCATATGAGGTCAAGTTATATAATTGGCTGAACATGTAAAATTGGTCTCATTTCAAAATTTAAAGTCCAATTTCAACCAAACTTAGGTCATAGATGCAAAATCGGAACCTTCAAGTGATAATGATGTCAAAGGTCAAACATCAAGGTCAAAGGTAACTCTTTACAGATAATCGCGAAAGCAGGCGAGACACATGGTTCGAGAACCATCTTGTGGTGTTTTTTTAGGATTGAGACACTGTAACGACACAGTTATGGAGGTAAAAACAAACGGGATTGAAGTATACAACGCATGTTGTTAAAGTTTGCCATTATTTAAAACTTACATCTCTTTAATTAACACAATTAACAATTAACCCTTAAAGGTGCTACATAATGGGTCTCATATTTCTCATATTGAGAGCCTCCATGGAAAGCAGTGCCCTGCACTGATCGGAGCTACCCTCACTAAAGATGACGTAAATAGAAAATAAAAAAATATTAATTTGTAGGCCATATCCCAGAAGTTGCGCAGTTTCAGCGCCCTCAATCGCAAAAAAGATTCCTTTTCTCTGCAAAGTGTTTCAGAAAATTGGCGTTTATCTTAAATTGTTGCTGGGATTTTTCTTTCAATATAGCATAGTTGTTTAATGAACTGGTTTGAGAATGCAGATAAAGTGGAATTGCTCACTGCCCATAATTAAAGGAACATAGTGGGACCGTAAAATATTTTACTCATTAATTCTCCACCTTGAAGGCTAAGTTCGGTGGGGTTTTTTATCTCTTTATTGACTATCGTGCTTATCAGATATTCAATCAGAATGTGCACACGCTTGTGCACGCATAAATCTCCTGGATTTTTCTTCTCTCTTTTCAACAGTGTTATTGAAGACATGTCTTGGAGAAACACCGTTGATACCAGCGGCAGCGCTGGAGGATTATTTGCAAGACCTGTGGCAGTGGGCGTTGGATCGCTATGAGGATAAATATCAGCCTGGAGATGTGTGCATTCCTGCTGAATTTATGGTCGTACACGCTTGGAAATAAGACTTGAAACCCTGTGGCGGTTTTCGCTTTCTATTTTTTTTTTTTTGGCGTTATTTTGATATTTTTTTTTCAAGTTCAGTAGAGTCTTTCCTCGTGGTTGTAGAAAAAAAAACATGAAAAAATATGCTTATGAGATTTTTTAATGGTTTAAAAAATGATGTTTTATCTTCTCAACATTTTGTGTAAGTACATAAAGATTGTATTAATTAATAAGGGAATAAGTATGTGCTTGGCCGGTTTTAAACACTATGTTTTAAACACTATGCCGGTCAACCAATAAAAGGGTAAAAGGGACTGGATTTCATAGGAGTCAAATTTCATGTGACACTGGCAAAGTAGACCAGCCAGCCGGTTGTTTTATCCACCGTTTACGACCGGCCACGTGACGGGCTCCCGACCAACAGGAATGGGTAAACTGCCTTAGGTATTTATGAATTGTACCTGGTCTCTTCATGCCACATTGGTGGCTGCTGACTGTTTGTTTTTTCATGTAAACGTAATAAACTAACACTCCAAAACATATCGCTATTACGCAAAATATAACGTTGATGAATATTGTAGTTTTGTAATTCTTTTTGTGTAAGGTGGTTGGTTTTTTTGGTATTTTTGGGGGTCTTTTTGGGTTGCATTTTTGTCTGCTGTATAAGGTCGGTCTTTTTATACATCATGATTGTGTTGTCGGGTTTTTTCCCCTCCATAACATTCATATACATGTATAAGCATATTTGTGGGTTTTGAACATGTAAATTATTGCTTCTGGTAATTGCTTTGGGAGGGTCCTTATTTCTTATGCTTGATGACTTTTAAAATTAATGTGACTGATGTGAATGTGTATATTTAATGTTAATTGTTTATGTTTATTGTCTTTTATGTATGCTTGGACCCATGGGAGACCAGTGGATTCCACTGAATGGACCACCCAGTTGAAATTAGAAATAAGAAATAAATAAATAATAAAGAAACCTATTTTGAAACTCCTCTTCAATTGACGTTTCTGTTGTTTATTAATCTTTATGCCACATCCCTTAGGTTGCGCAGAAAAATAATGCTTTTCTCCAGTCTGCAAAATGTTTCGGAAATTTGGCGTTTAATTCAAATTCTGGTGGGATTTCTTTTTAGTATAGCATAATGGTTTGTAAATGAAGTGGTTCGAGTATAGATGCAGATAACGAAGAACCGCTTCATTCACTGCCCATAATTAAAGGGAAAACGTGGGACCGTAAAATGTTTTGCTCATTAATTATCCACCTTAAATACTTTATTTTGTTTTATCTAAGTATTGACTATCATGATCAGATATTCACTTCAAGTAGACATTTTATCTCCATAAAAATCGTGATGAATACAGTATACAAACGTATTCATAATACGGAAACAGAGAATACATTCATGTACAAAATAATTCGGAATTGAGAAAGTATGGAGGCATTTAAGAAGCTGAAGTTGTACAGAAATGCCTTACATAACACATGGGGGTTCAGTTGTCCAAATATTATTTTAACATTATTCAATCAGGATGCGCATACACGTGCGCATGCGTAAATGTCCTGGATTTGTTCTTCTCTCTTTTCAACAGTGTTTTTAAAGACATGTCTTGGAGAAACACCGTTGATACCAGCGTCAGAGATGGAGGATTATTTGCAAGACTTGTGGCAGTGGGCGTTTGTATCGTTATGGGGATAAGTCCCAGCCCAGACATGTCCGCATCACTTTGGAATTTATGGTCGTACACGCTTGGAAATAAGACTTGCAACCTTTGGGCCTCCCCATCATCACACAGTGTGCTACAAAAAAAAACACGAATTCGTGCGAAAACAATAAGTCTACGTGCATTTTTGTTTCTTTCCAGACTAGAGGTTTACAACAGATCAGGAGAAAAGTTAGGTTTCCGCTGGCCCAACTTTGATGGTTGTCCCACCATGACGAACCGATGGCCCCGGTCGGCTCACACTACTAGCGGCCGCAGTCGTGGATTCCGCTGTGGAGCCCGCAGAGCTGCTCCAATCCATCACGCGGACGTCCTTCAGGAACTTGACGGCGTACAGCTTGGGGAGGTACACGCAGACCACCGTCAAGATGGCGTTGAGCAGCAGCGCCATGCAGAGAGTAGCCACCTTCTGCAGCACAGCCACGGCCGTAGTGTAGACAGGCACGGCGGCCAGGCACAGCACCAGCGTGGAGTAGACGCTGACTGCGATGAACTTGGACTCGTTGTAGTTGCTGGGTACCTTACGGGTCTTGAAGGCGTAGTAGCAGCAGGCCAGGATCAGTACCAGGTTGTACGCGCACGAGGCGATGAAGCCGCTGCCGAAGTCACAGTAGACCTCGATGTAATCCCGGGGAGGTCGGGGGATCAGGTACTTGGGCCTGGATGGGCTGACTGATATGGAGACAATGACGACTACAACCTGCACAGAATCAAAAAGGGGTGCAGCGTTTACGTTGCCTTGTGGACAACATCCACCATCGAGAAATTAAGGTTTATAAACGCGATTACGTTTTGCAGGATGAGATTACTTTTAAATTGGTGAGTGAATGTAATGGCACACGATGACAATGTGAACTCCGGTGTTTTTAAACTAAAGAAAAACAAACTCTTGTCAGCACTTATAGAATGAACGGGAGTGAACTAGTGCTAATTTTACATTGTGCACATTGACTTTCACTCATTTTTTTAAACCCAAAAGAGACCAATGCAAATGTATCTACGTTTTATCCCTGTTCAGTGAGAAAGGAATTTACAACTTCCCGATCGTAGTCTGTGTTTTCGCAACAAGAAAAATACCTTACCTGAAGGGCTATTAGCACCGTGGCCAATATGAGCTGATCCTTGGGACGAACCAGTGCGGGCCGTTTGGTGGACTTCTTGCTCGACTGAAAGATCCGGAAGATCCGGTTCACCTTCAGCAGCGTCGGACCGTAGGTCAGCGTGAAGCACAGCGAGATCATGGCCTCTCCCACGGCACAGGACGCAGCCGTGGGTTGAGCCAGATACACCGCCACTGACATCCACGCAAGGAGCGTGCCGAGCAGAGTAAGGGTGCTGAGCTCCCGGCTCGTGGCTTTGATGAGAGGGTGGTTCCTGTAGTGCAGCAGGCCAACAAGACTGAGTAGAGACAAGCCAAGACCGAGGACGCAGAGGATTATGACCATCACCAGAGCCGCGTCCGTGGGGTCCACCTTGGACGGCGTGATCGGTCGGCACTGCGAGCGAACCTCGTTGGGCCAGAACTCTTCGTCGCAAGGACGACACGACGAACCGTCGACGACGGCGTTGATCGGACACTCCATACAACCCCAGCAGCATTTCTTCTCCAGTGGAACCACGATCTGACCAAGTTTACACTCTACGATACAGAGGGAGCCCGTCGGCTTACCCATCCCATCAGGCCAAAGAATGTCGTCGACATCGATCGACAGGTGTCCATTTAAGCCTCGAGAGTCCCACTGGCCTACCTTGTAATAACTTCTGCCACGGAAGCTACTAACCGTGTATGTCCCATCCGGATCTCCTTTCTCATCGAAATGGAATCGACCGCCGTCCACACCTCGAAAAGTTACATTGAGAAGATGTGCCAAAAATTCCCGCCGGTCAAACCCTTCAGAGGTCAGGCAAACGGCGCTCGCATCGGAGTCGCAGCGACTTTGGAGCATGCTGTCCAAAGCGAAAGCAAAGGCGTACACGGCATGGTACACAGAACTTGAACGATTAGAGACAGGAATGGGGCACTGCTGCGGACCAGCACACCCGGTTTCATCCATCCAGGCATCGAGGTATTCTTGGTACCAAGGATTGCTGTTATTGGTACTGGACAGGCCGTGGAAGTATCCCTCAAAACCTGGAATGCCGAAGATGTTCAGAGCGAAGAACAAGCTCCCCTGGCTCATTTCATGCAGACCGTACTTTTCAAAGTTCTCAAATGAATCGCTTCCGATGAAGACCAGATTCCTGCCTGGGTTGGCCCTGTAGAACTCTTGCAGAATAAAGTACATACCCTCGTACCCACCATTTCCACCGAACATGACCACCACTCTGGCCTTGTCGAACTCCTCGATTTTCCGAACGGACTCCTTGATCTCTGAGACAGTGGCGGCTTTCCGGACAGAGACGGAGAACGCCACGCAAATACCCTGCTGCTCTGCAAGGGTCAGCAGCTCTTGGGTACCGTGGATTCCGTAGGTATCCAGGGAGTAGATCATCCCGACGTAGCGCCAATCGAAATGCAGGAGGACGTCTATGATAGCCCTCGCCTGCTGCTTGTCCGGCGGGGAGGTACGGAGGAAATTGGGAAAGTGGTCCTTGTCGCTCAGTTCATCGCTCGTCGCAAAGCCGGAAATCATCGGCACGTCGTAGATGTTGGTGGCTTTGGAGGCAACGACGCTCGTGCTGCTTCTGCTGGTTCCAACAACCCCGATCAGCCGTCCAGTAGGAGGCTCGCTGCCGGTCGACAGCTTCAACTCCCCCTGTTTGTCCGAGTAACCGCCAAGAAGAGACAATGCCGCCCACATAGCCGGATCATCTCGGTAGCAAGTCTCCCGAATGTCGAAGCCCAGGGTGACGTTCCCCAGCAAGTCGTCTCTGCCGTTGATCTCTTCCACCGCAAAGGCCATCGTCTCGACACGCTCCAGGAGATGGTAGCTACGGCCACCGCGGCAGGTGATGTCTCGGTGCAGAGGGAAAAGACCGCCGAGCACGAAGTCACCCGGCCTGGTGAAATTCACTCTCACGGCACTTGGCACTGCGCCGCGGGAGCGTCCGATGAAATTGCCAAGCAACATCAGCGCGAAAATCACAAGAGCGCCTTCCATCCCGTCCGATTCGCATGCACACCACTACCAAACTGAATTCGTCGATCGTCAAAATAGGGCTTTTTATCGACTCGCCCAATGGAAACAGCACTGTCTCTGTCTTACCGCCCAAGAAATATTGCATATACCCTGGCCTTGCTCTTTAATACAAGCTCATTAAGTTATACATTTTATACCCTATATAGTCTCCTCGCATATTTGCAGCAAATTCAGTTTGTAAGAGTCAAGGATGGCTCATTACTTTCCGCCTGAACAATTAATCGAACGCTCCAAATGGTGAATGCATTCGTGCTGAAATAACAAAATGTGATTTCAGGTAGACAGTGAAGAAATAAAGTATGTCGCAGCTACAATCGGGCGCACGGTTAAATTGTTTACTTAATGCGCAGCGTCGAAAAGGGAATATGGCCACATCTCTCTTTTCCCCCATATTTTTTAGTGGGGGAGGGTCAGCTTTTGGTTCTGTTGCCTTGAGCAGATGGTCCGATAACACACTTTTACTGTAAGAAACACTTGTTTAAACACTTTGAAAAGAATAGAAAATGATTATGAACACCGTTCGAAACAAAGAATAGCCCTAACAGTCCTGAATCCTCCAATTTCAACACGACTTTGCCCACCCCCTAGGGAGTTAGGGTTAAGGTAAGAAATAATTTGGAGGGGTTTTTCGAACCACAAAACGACACACTATCCCTCGAGTTTTTGATACAGATTTAGAAACCTGGTTTCTAGAGGCTATGACGGAAGGACTGCCGAGGCTGAGGCTCGGTCCAAATTGATTACAAGTCTGTCTGGCGTTGTCAACAAAAAAATTAAGGACATTTTAAAGAAACGGGCATTGAGTTACCGGACGGTATTATTAGTTTATTGTTTTATTTTTACATTTTTTCCAAAGATCACGGTTAACAATTAAATTTATATTTAAATTAATTTCAATTTCGGGTTTTTTAATGAATTGCCGGGCTTCCTGCTGTCTGAGTATCACCCGTTGTCCAACGGGAGCCTCTGTCTCTGGTCCAACGTCTGATGTAATTATCTAAGCAGGCAAGTGCGACGTCATTTCATTCCGAAATCTGGACTAAGATTTTGATTGGTCAATTTCGATACCACGTTTGTGTAATACAACAACCTGTATATACAAAAATGCTACTCATTATTGGCGAGATGTTTACGCACGCAGAGAGCTCGCATTTCATAGAAGGCGCCCGCTGATTGGTCAGTTTCTCGAGGTCATACGCAGTCTATTGTTGCATAATTAATCGCCTAGTCTGCTCGTTGTCTGGTTCCCTGTCCCTATTGTCCTTCGGGCTTCAAGTTTTAGGGGGAGCGGAACATGTCTAATCTGATTGCATAATAGTCCCTTGCTGCATGCGCAAGGGTCTATATACAACGTGTTGTCTTCACCTTTCTGGGTTAAAATATGCGGTTTTCTGTTTGTATTATAGTTTTGTCAGACTGAGTGTCACTTGTTGTAATTGTTGTAAAGCATTGTCCTTAATTGGTAGAGTCGACCGTGGTCGATGTTGAATCTTTGAATGTCAATTAAATAATGACAACAAGAACAAGACTGAGGTGTATTAAAGGGAATATAACTTCGAAAAGAAAACTATCAAATCATTATGAAATACCTGGGCTGTTAGTGAATGACACTCTAAAGCATCCTGTAAAATCATGGCACCTGGTCCACACAACCATCCTTTAAAAACTAGTCATTTTTATTTTTGTTATTCTTGCAAGAAACATGCGAGAACGTATTGGGGGGGGGGGTTCACAATTTTGTCTCTGAAAAGTCAAGCATTTCAGTGCTAGTTGTGATCCAGCCGTTGGCAGGGGCTGGTACCCATCTTCCAAATGGGGGCGCTCTTCAAAACTTACCATTATTATGTATACTATATTATTATATGGACAATCGATGTCAGAAGAACTCTATAAACACTTCAAATCATTGCTGACAAAAAAAATTGTAAAAAAAAATGCAAAGTGCCGCCCCCCACTGGATACGCCACAGCGTTAGGTTAATTTTCATTCAACCAGACCTTTAGAATAGTATAAGTAAAGATTCCAAAACATGAAATTTTCGGGGATTTCAGGCCGTAATGCCCCTTTAAGGCAAGAAGTTCCTCAAGGCAGCACCGGTGTCACATGAAAATCCGACTCCTATGAAAATCGGACCCCTATTTCCCTATTATTGGTTGATCCCTCGCACGTGACAGGTCACTCTCCCGAAACGATCCTGAAAATAGCATAGTATCGTACTCACGCGTGCGCAATACTACCAATGAGTCCACATTTCATGGAGTCGGATATTCACGCTACACCGGCACATTAAACAAGCGGCCTTTTCGATAGCGACGTTGTTTTCTCAAAAAGCAAATCTTCGTGGGTGACCTTGTGCGGGTATTTTCTTTGTGTTCCGTTTTAAATTGCGGCACGAAACAAACCTTAATTTGTTGACCTTTCTTTTCATTTGCAAATAATGAGCCTCATTTGGTATCAAAAGTGTGCACACATTCTGCAACTGCGGTTGACCACAACTTTTGCCTATAATTTCGCAGCCATCCATTCAATTCATTAAAAAGGAATATACACGCATTTACATAATGATTTTTGTTTTGGCAGTGTCACTAAATTTTATAATACATTACATGTTAATTGTTATTTTACCCGCAACGATGGCCGTATGAAAACTGTAAAGATTCCAATACATGAAATTTTCGGAGATTTCAGTCCGTAATGCCCCTTTAAGGCAAGACGTTCCTCAAGGCAGCACCGGCGCATTAAACAAGCGGCCTTTTCGCTAGCGACGTTGTTTTCTCACAAAGCAAATCTTCGTGGGTGGCATTGTGCGCGTATTTTCTTTTTGTTCGTTCCGTTTTAAATTGCGACATGAAACAAACCTTAATTTGTTGACCTTTCTTTTCACTTGCAAATAATGAGCCTCATTCGGTATCAAAAGTGTGCACACATTCTGCAACTGCGGTTGACCACAACTTTTGCCTATAATTTCGCAGTCATCCATTCAATACATTAAAAGGAATATACACGTATTTATAATGATTTTTTTGTTTTGGCAGTGTCAATAAATGTGATAATACATTACATTTTAATTGTTGTTTTACCCGCAACGGTAATGATAACTGGTTGACAAAACTACCGGTAAACAGGGTGAGTCAATTTCAGTATCAAACAACTTAAAATGAGTTGATGAACATGCTCTGTTAGACAAACTTCAATTTGATTGCTTTTTAAAGAAATAAAAATTATCAATCCAGCTCACTTTCTTTTTGATTCACTATGTATAATGGTTGTGACGTCAGCAAAATACTGAACCTGAATCTAATTACATGTGATGAAGGTTCATGAATGCATGTATTTGCATAGCATATCTATAAAAAATTAAAAACAAACATACCTTTTGGGTTGACCATGCAGATTTTCCTTGGCGAGCTCGATCATTGTATAATTTCGTTGAAGTGTCACGAAAGTGTTACTATCTGACTCTTCATGAGAAGAAAAACGGCCTATGGAAGAGATGAGATGAGATTTTTTTTTATAATTTATTAGTCCGAGAAGCGTGCGTTCTCACACCAGGACAACTTAAACGGTGTCAGGACAACTCGTCCCCCTGTGCCGACTCGCCCCTTGCCGACTCGCCCCTTACTCGCCACCTGACCAACTCGCCCCTTACGACCTCCCCTCTTGGCCGACTCGCCCCCTAGCCTCCTTGCCCACTCGCCCCCTGGATAAATCATTTATTTGAAAGCATAGTGCTGTTCGTTAGTGCTTCATCAAGTCGAAAAACTCGGAAAGTGGAAGTCGTATATTATTTTGGGGGAAATAGTCATGTTTGATTGTTTGGTTGGTGTTTGTTGGCGAGGGGGCGAGTTGGCAAAAGGGCGAGTTGACCAATCACTCGAACATTCCACATAAAAGTCTAGCTCTGTATAGCGACGGCTGCACGTACTTTCGCGACAATACGCTCAACTCGCTTTTACTCAACTCAGCCATGGAGCTAATAGTTCCATGATCCAACGGAACACTTGTCATTCCGTTCGGTCTGTTTCAACTGTCCTACATAATCTTTTTATCCAGGCCAAGGTTGTTCTGAACGTTTATAACAGGAATTTTGATTGGTTCTGTCTTCGCGCCCTCTGCCTGAAAAAAAGGTCTCATTTTAATATCACGACTATTCAAACCATATTAGGGAACAGACCTGTAAATATATAGGCTAAGAAATTAATGCCTACGCGGTCCAAATCACAATTTGTATGCCCACAAATTCTTTGCTATTAGAGCATTTTGTGGGCCATGAACTGGAGCGTTTGGAATAAACGATGTTTGAGGCCGTGAACGGGAGTGTTAGCTCGTATTTCTGTGAAATCCGCATGAAATTGGGCCCTACAATTGCTCTATTTTGCAATGGAGCGCAGTCATCATTTTTCAAAATGGCGTTGGGCCACAGGACTTCTTTTCGGGGTGATCATCTTTGGATGGAATTTTTTCCCACAAGTCATCTGATAATTGAACACAAATTCAACAGAAAATGAAAGATTATGAAATAAGCTTTACTTGGGGTTGTTAGTATTTGTAATAATTTTCAGAATACATGTAATTATCACTCAGGTCCTTTGGGACGAATTTGCCGGTCTGCAACCATTAGTTACACGTAGGCCTATGTACAGGGTGAGTACAGAAAGGAAAGCTACAAATAGCAGGACCATTTTTTTTGACTCACCCTGTATTATTTCCTCCTGCAAATGGCAGTTTGTACTTTTGCTGACGCCAGGCTGAAGGGCCGATTTTTATTTCCTGATAAAATTGATGAATAAACATGTGTATTATTTTTCGTACAAAACATTGAAGGCCACACGAATTTGAACTTCGCAGAAGTGTTTGTCCTAAACGTTTCTAACCTTCCTACCAACTTCCGTGCTTTTGCACCCGAGTTAAAAGGATGTATGGAGAGGTTGGTTCTCTGAATTATTACCTACTGACACCACGCTCAATATCGAAAGTGGATTTAGTTTCTACATCAACTTACTTTCCACCAGTCAGAGGCGGAAATTTGCTGGGGTTTTTTGTGGGGGGGGGGGGTTGTTTGGCTCATTATACGCACTAAAGGTACAATGACATAAAGAATTATGATATGAATATTTCTAGTTTGTGCATTATTATTATTATTATTCATTCATCATTAGCCTAATTCAATCCACTGCTGGATGAAGGCCTCTCCACTAACTTTCCATGCTTTTCGGTGACTTGCTTTTTGTTTTCTTTTTTTCCCCTAAAAAAGAGATTTCATTCTCCATCTCTTAGGCTGTGTCTCTTTCGCTCTTCTTCAATAATGAACTTTTCAGGGGGTTCATCTGTGGTTCTCTTCTCATGACATGTCCTGTAACACCCCCTTTTTTTTTTGATTTTGACTATTATGTCTTGCACTTGCACCTTTCTCTTTCTTCTCTTGATTCGATTCGTTCTTTTCTCTCTCTCTGACCCCAAATCATTATTATATTATTTGCCCGCCCCAGTGACTCGCAATTTTTGCTCTGATTTCTTTGAATTATTATTATTACATAATATTATTACACTTTTAGAGGTGGGAGGAAAAGCCCGGAAGAATATTCTGGGTAAAACCCACGGAATCAGGTAGGGACTGAAAACCCAATCCACATATTGGCCCAGGCGGGGTCGAACCCGGGTCACAGCGGTGGAAGGCGAGGAAAGTACCGCTACGCCAGCCCGACTCCCCAGCTACGCCAGCCTGACTCCGCATAGAGCTATAAAAAGGAGATCCGTGGTTTGTGCAACTTTCTACTGCCTCTAAATGTATGAAAACTAGTTGATACCTCTTTTTGGTCAATTGTATTAAAAAGTGCACTTCTTTTAACATTTAAAAATGTCCATGCAATGGACAACTGAGGGCGTTGTTGATGTGATGTCATTTCAAGAAGACACTGTTCGGTTTACGTGTTTTCAAAAAGAGGTGGATGAGAGACTTTTTAGTTTAATTTTGTACCGAAAAATAGGCTTAAATAGCCATGTTTATAGCTAACAAGATATTTGTTTTACGAAAGGAGGCCCGTATTATTTGACAGCGCTTTAAAACGTTGGGCACGTGTGGTCTAGCGGTGGAGCACAGGATTCATGATCGTGAGGTTGTTGGCTCGAGCCCCGCCGTGGCCATGCGTGTTGTGCCCTAGGGCGCTTTACCTCAATTACTCCTCTAAACCCATGTGTTAAATGAGTACCGGCATTACTCAATGCTGGGAAGGTAACAGACTCGCTGTCGAGGAGGTGTGGCGATCCCCCCACAGCAGCATATGAGTCTGGCCAAATCGCTAACGAAAGAGAGATGGGCACTCCGTTCCTGTTAACACAGGTTCGTCCCCTTTACCTTTTTTTTAAAAGTTGTCTACTAGTTGATGATCACAAGCCCTTCTTAAAGATCTTATTGAACATAAGCAAAGCTATTAGAAGCATCTGAATTACTAAAACATCTTCTTCTTTTTCAAAAGTTATACCTGAAATTTAACACATAAATAAAATCTTGCAGCCTCAAAAAGGGAAGCGGGCGGGGACGATCAACGGGTTTTTTTGTACTTGGCCCAAGTTGTACACTGTTAAAGGGAAAATACAACATTTGCAAACATCGAAAAATAAAATGACTAAGTTTTTACGAAATACATTACAGGATGTTGGTAAATGACAGTCTAAAGCATCCTGTAAAATTATGGCACCTGGTGTGAAGTCATTTTCAAGAAAATTGTATTTTTGTTTACATTTCCAACGGTGGTCGGCCGACCACCGTAGGAAAAACCTAACTATTTTTCACTACTGCTCCAAATTTACCATTTTTCAGTCCAATTTTGTTTGCTAATTGGTTTTATGTTCATGAATGGGTGCAGGTCAGCTAGACTGGTTCCCTTAGCGTACAATTTTCCGGCATCTTTAAATTGATCCATTTCTTCTTCAGTGGAGTCAGGGAACCAGACTACTTGAACATTTTTGGGTTTTTTTGGACTTTCCAGTATTTTCGAAAACAAAACTTCAAACATGTCAGTGTAACAATAATTTGATCTATTATACTAACCCCTCAAATAGTTCATTTCTGAAAATTAAAGCATAAGCCAATGATGTACATTCCCTTTAAGTGATAAGCATATCATAGCATTCCAACGCAGTCATCAGGAGCCGGACTTTCGTTTCTACCGGTTTCCACCCAGGTGCGGTTCAGTGCAATGCAGCAGCACCCGGATCCTGTTTTCTTGATAAATTTGTGCAAAAACTTCCCGCTGGGGATTTACACTGAAATTTGAATCTATATATCCCGGAAGTTCCCACCTAACTTATAAAAGGAGAGCTTGGAAGTGTCACAATTCATGTTGATGGTATAGGCAGCAAGCTGCTGCTGCAATATTTTATGTCAGTCTCAGACCTGAACAAACTTGCTAAGAACATGACGCGATGTGTCACTGTGATTGTCGTACTTGCCGGTGAGTAATCTAAGAATTTCGCCACGTTGTTGATTTCATATTTCGCCACCAATGTTTGAGTTTGGTTATAGGCATTCATATTGTCTTTTCATCTGGAATACAGCACTCACAAAAAAATTGAGAAAAGTTAGGATTTTTGAAAAAATTCCAGAGTTTCTGAACGATACTATTTGAAGTAACAAGATGAAAAAAATACGCGGGAAATCCTTTTGGAGTCATGGAAATGTCTACATATACATTGAATCACACAGTTGTTTACACGGTCATTTCAATTATATAAAAATCCACGTTATTATAACTTGTTCACCTTTATGTAACTAAACTTTCAATTAGTTTCGCTCACTGATGGAAAAGCAGGTTACGTGTTGTATTTGTGAAGGCCAACAACATGATTCGCCTTTGCCCGCGACATATCTATGGTGATTGAGTTGGCAAGATGCGCTTTTGAAACTTATACCATTGGCTGCGATGCCGTGAGACAACATTTAATTTTATTATTTATTTTCAATCAATTTGAGAAATTTCTAGGCAAGATTAATGTGCAGTGTGACGCAGCGCAAGCAAGAATCCGCACACACCCTTAAATATGTTTATTCATGCCGGTGTCATGAAAATCCGACCCCTATGAAAATCGGACTCTTTTTCCCTATCATTGGTTAATCCCTCGCACGTGACAAGTCACTCTCATATGCCTATTTATAGGTTAGGATCATGCTTAGGTACGCATGCGCAATATTATACCAACGAATCCATATTTCATTGAGTTGAATACTCACGTTTCACCTAGTTTTTGTCCGCACTAAAAAAAAATTCTGCAACCAAGTATAGCAATGACCATTATGCGCATGCGTCAGTTGGTAACGGAATGGTTCTCGGACTTAAATTCCCTTAAAAAAAAAACCCTGCAGAGCCACGAATGAGAAGAAAAGGCTGAATTCTATTTTATCGATCATCAGGACTTGATTAAACACAATTTAGGGAAGAAAATTCACTTTTGGGGGAAAAATGAACATGTTAATTCCCTCCGGGATTCCAACCCGGAACCTCCAGGATTCAGACCAGCGATAATAAAACAGAAGGCAACAGCGAAACCAAGCTGATCGCCGTGGCATATATGCTTTAAGGACTTATTCCGAATACATATTCAGTTGTTCACGTGACATTTTTCACGCATGCGCATTACGGTGACTGACTTGACCGAGATGCAAAAAAAACAAATTGCTGCCTGGTGGGTCAATTTTTTTCTGGATCACGATCGATGAACCACCCATTGAACATTTTCCTTCTCGAATATTTGTTCCTGACCAGGGAGAGAAACGTGCTTCCTGTATTCGTATTCTGATTCAATCCTGCAATGGCAAGAAATGGGTTTGTATCGTATAGGCCTACATGCTGAGTTTAATTCAAACGCGTATTACGTGCGCTCACATTCATTGTGAGTTATTGCGTTCAATCATGGACCGTCCGTGGTCCAATGTTCCTCAAATAAATCTTCCCTGTTCCATTTATACGTCTATATTTAGTGTAATATTGCTCGTTCGATGTGCAAGATTATAACAGTACACTTCGCAAAAATCATACGTTATTCGATTTTACGCCACGATAAATTCATTCTCTCTGTATCCTGGACACCACAATCGAGAACAACACTGACTTAAAACATGGCCAGGCACGAGAATATTCCGCACCTCATGATAATGTGCAAGATTTTTGAACATTCACATGATCCAGCGCAAAGGCGAAAGTGGGAGCGTACTGCTCGAAGCTCATGCATGGGACGAGGTTGAAGGCTCGGGCTTTCACTGCAAGCGCGCAGTCAGTGTCACTACACGTTCCCGCCGGTTTTTTTTTTAAGGTTAAATAGTTATGTCACCGCGCTACTACCGCTTTGATTTGTTTGTTTATTTCCTTATTTGTCTGTCCATGTTATGAGGGAAAGACCGGAACATCTCCTGTCGACGTAATGATAACCACAAGGTGTTTCCGCCAAAACCGAAACTGACCCTATAGGCCTATGACCGGAGCCAACATGGATGTCTGTTCTCGAATCTCAGTGACGGTTTTCCGACTCGTTTCGTTGTATCGGGACACTTGCGGGGAGTTCCTTAAAAAGGAAGCACAGTATTGCAAATTATTGGTCTCTTGCACACGGATTTTCCTCGTTAGAGACAGTGAGAGAAAAAAGTATAGACTGATTGACTTTTAGTAGAAAAGAGTCATTATTATACAGGGTGAGTCAAAAAAAGCGGAACCCAAATCCTCAAAAATGTATTTCATATTAAAAAAAAAAGTAGCACCAAAAATAATAATGACTGGAAAGCCAATTTCAAAAGCTACTTTTAGATGAAAAAATTACTGAAATTGCTCAATCCATTCAAAGAATACCACCATTTAAACGCAATGACCCCAAAACCTGTCTCGTCCAAAAAATCAATTTATTGTGTGTTTTGGACTGTTTGGAACAACAAAGAAAATGACACAGAATACTTGTTTCAACAACTGTCACTAACTGTAGCACACAATATTTCGATTAACAACCCTGGTTAGACAAACAATATGATTTATAAAATCTACTTTTTTAAAAGACGGGCCTTCAAAAGGACTTTGTTGCATATTGTTAACGTTTAAACTAAGATTTCATCGCTGGTGATGTTTGAAGACAATTGTGACGACGATTGTTGAAATCTCATTTTTTGGACGAGACAGGTTTTAGGGCCATTGTGTTTAAATGGTGATATTTTTTGAACGGATTGACCAATTTCAGCAATTTTTTGATCCAAAAGTAGTTTATGAAATTGGCTTTCCAGTCATTATTAGTTTTGACTTTTTGACTCACCCTGTACAAGATATACGCAGCTCTATAGCCACCAATATCCGGTTGTCATAGCTGTGCGTTGAAAGGAAATATCACAGAGCGGGAAACAAAGGTATCTCAATATCTACAGCAAAGTGCATGTTCAGAGGTCAGATTGGAGATTTGGTTTCTTCTGGAAACATAGAATGATATACAGGATGGTCCATAAAAAACAAGGAACCTCATACTTTGCCTTTCCTGAAACTCAAACCACACAGGCGTGGATCCAGAGGGGCGGGTTTTGGGGTCAACCCCCCCCCCCCCCCAAGCTCTGTCAAAAAAAAATTATCATACAAATTCCTAAAAACTAAGTCGAAACCCCCCTGACACCCCCCAATTTTTTTTTTTACCGGTATAATGTCCGCCTGTTCAAAATACGGTACACCATTCTGTAATGTAGTGTTAATAATCGTCGAATTTGAACAGCGCCCCTATTGAAATATTGTACCAGGCCCCCCACCGCCACCCACCCACCCAGTTTTTGATTTCACGGAGGCCAAGTGTCCGGAGAAAAAAACCTGTGTACATTTGCAGGGGTTTTTTTTTGGCTGATGTTTTTGTAAAAACATGCAGTTTGTATACGAACTACTGATCTTAAATCTAATTTTCAATTTTTGTAACGATTATTGCAACACCCGCAGTAGTGGGCACAGCTATGGCGCTGAGGCCTGCAGATGAACACCCATGCTACCGTTCCTGTGATGTGTCCATTCCGATGACTTGCACGTACAACTGGACACTCAACTGGTTCTACACGCTGGCACAACCGCAGGTATTCATATACGATTTTCAGATATACATTTAGACACCAACGCTTACCACTAGGTAAATAAACCATACACTACAGTCCCCGTAGCGCAAAATTGGTGGGTTTTTTTTAATTATTATTTTCTTGTGTAATTTTCATTACAAAATAATGTTATTGCGAATGTTATCAACGGTTGTTGTTTATCCTTCAGTGTGGGGACTGCCCGGTCAATATAACCGACTGCAGCAACCCGGACTGTTTCCCGGCGGATGGGGTGAAGCGCCCGGTCAGTCTTGTCAATCGTGTCTTCCCCGCACCAAGCATACAGGTACAGTAAACTCCTCTAGTCAATAGCTCTGCGAATCTTGGCATAGGACATGTCATAGCTGTGCAAACCACGACCTTCTGTACTTGTGGGTGCCGTGCAATTATCGCTAATCATCAACGCACAACATCATTATGGGTGCAGACCTGCAAATCGACTCCCATTATTATGCGTACTTCCACAAATTATTACAAAAATACTCACAGCTCTCCAAGGTGTTTGAGACACTCATCAAATTAAAGCTTACCTCATAATTTTTCAGTTTCTGTTCTATTTTAGGGGGTTCACTGATAACTTTTGGGAGACAATTCCATCCAAAGATGATCACCCCTAAGCAGTCCTTTTTCATAATGGACGCCTATACGCTCCATTGCAAAATATAACCAATTTAGGGCCTAATTCCATCCAAATTTCACAGAAATACTTGCTCGCAGTCCGCTCTGCATGGCTTCCACCCACCCTTCATTTTTTACAAATCCTCAAGTTCACGGTACTCAAAATGTTGTAATACCTGAGAATTTTAGGGCAAATTATGATTTGAACCCTTATCCAATAAGGGTACGGCAGCGCATGCGCACAAGGCTGATTTCCTTAGTGACCTTTGACATGCGCACACCGTTAGCGTAGATTATTTTTAGCTTATTCATGGTAGCGCTATTAGTTTTGAACCCTGACTGTTTGATTTGTCTGTCTTGAATATTTTGACGCCAGCCTTGGTTGTAGGAACAGTCACCCCTAACCCTAACCCTGAAACTGCATTGTTTCAGGCATCACTGAGCAAAAATCGGTGCCAGTCAACTGAAGTCCATCAAACTGCGCACTGCACAGATAACTGGAGAGCCAAGAATTAAAACAAGTTTTCGTGATTACATCTTCAAACATATGACAAAAAAACTGTATCAGTGGAAATTTCATATCATCCTTTTCCGCTTCCCTCAAATATACATTCGCCAATGATGATGACAGGTCATCGGTTAGTTGTGTGACAAACTCCGGTGTCAGTAACACTGAGAATGCACAGAACATTCAACACTAATGTTTCATCAACCAATAGATCTGTAGCGGTGACGAGGTGATCATCAATGTGGCCAACAAAATGCTGAACGACGAAGGGGTGACCCTCCACTGGCACGGCATCTTCCAGAACGGCAGCCAGTTCATGGATGGCCTGCCCATGGTGACGCAGTGTCCCATCCCCTCACCCGGCAACTTCCAATACAGGTTCACCCCCTACGAGCCCGGCACCCA
Organism: Patiria pectinifera; assembly: GCA_029964075.1. Taxonomy (NCBI): domain Eukaryota; kingdom Metazoa; phylum Echinodermata; class Asteroidea; order Valvatida; family Asterinidae; genus Patiria; species Patiria pectinifera. The sequence goes on from CM057133.1 coordinate 5,883,880, forward strand.
CTGGTTCCACTCCCACACCGGCCTGCAGCGAGCGGACGGCATGATGGGCCCTTTCGTCATCCGAGAGAGCAGCAGGACCGACCCCCACAGCGACTTGTACGACCTGGACCTGGCTGAGAATGTCATCTTCATGAATGACTGGCACCATGACACCATGGTTGATGTCTACACGCGGGATCAGTGGGGCGGCGGTGCGAGCGTGGCCTCGATCCTTATCAACGGTAAGACATTAAAGATTAAAGGTGATGTTGCTAACATCCAACCATTGTGGCCAGTTGAAGAGAACAAGCTCAATCGGATTTTCGGAACATGATTGTGCCATGTAATTTCTGGAAGGAGTAGTGTTTTGAGTTAAACAAAAACCCAGATTTTTGACCCCAGTGACCCCATAATGACCTTTGACCACAGTTTGGTCATGTGACATGTTGGGGCTGGGCTACTGATACTTTTGACAAAGTTTGGTTGAAATCGGTCGAAATATGTAGGAGCAATAGACAATGTCAACGTTTGTTACTAACTATAACTAACTAACTAACTAACTAACTAAGTTACTAATTAGCTAACTAACTAACTAACTAACTAACTATTACGGAGAGACATGATGATTTGTAGAGCTGCTACCCGCAGCTAAAAAGAGATGAAAGAACCTGATTCTGCAATTATCCTAGTTTTGAGCAAGCAGGTGACGATCGGGAAATAAAAAGGAGAAAAAGAGGGGCAGAGGAAAGAAAGAAAGGTCGCAAGAAAAACTTGTAAGATATTTGGACCATATAGTCTATTTTAAATTTATACATGAGTACATAGTTTTCCCAATGGTTGTCGCCACAGCATTGAAGTAGCTGCAGCACAGTAGACGACGGCAACTGCCTATGCATGACATGTAAGGTAAAGGTCCCATAGCCATTACTGGCCGTAGGGGCAGTGGGATGTTAGAGGTGCACTGTATCTTGGGCGCGGCATATGAGTGAAGGAGCCCAGTCCTGTCCTCTCGCTGTCTTACCTTCCCTGAACGAACCAGGAACCCATTTTACTGTTTGTCAGAGAGAGTTTTCATTTTTTTTGGTCCGAATGGGATTCGAACCGCCTTCCACTCAATAGCTCCACGCTCTAACTGCGCGGCTACGAGGCCCCTCTTGCCGTAATGCATTAATTATGACCGTCTAAGGTACAACAGCGGTTCGGTGGTTGTTTCAACGGCTCTGTAATTGACCAGGTATTAATTTTGATCCTTTCGTGAAATATCACTTATCATTACGACAGGCAAAGGTTTGCCAGTAGGCAACAGCGCCGTTCATCCACCGCTGGAAGTTTTCAATGTCCTGCCAGGTCAGAGATATCGCTTCCGGGTCATCAACGGCGCCAGCTTCTTCTGCAACATGCAGTTCTCGATCCAGGGCCACTCGATGCTGGTGATAGCCAGTGATGGCGGGTCCATGCAACCCCTGGAAGTGGATTATTTCCGGATCAGCGGAGGGGAGCGGATCGATTTTGTGCTGAGCACCGACCAGCCCATCGATAACTACCAGATCCAGGTCATCGGTCTGCCGTGCACCAACGAGCAGGACGAGCCATCGAAGCAGATTGCATACCTGCGTTACGCGGGCGCCAACGACCTACCGACCATCAATGAATTGCCTAACATCACGTCGTACGGCAATTCGTCATTTTGGTGGCAGGCTTTCCCGGACAAATCTTTCGCCGAGGTTTATGCATCGGGTAAGTGTATTAATTACTTCTCATGGGGGCCTACACATCACTGGTTTTTATACATGTTATGTCGCCAAAACTATTATGAACTTGTTGGAGTCCTAAGAGATTAAACACAATCCAGGTCAAAATAACACAATTACTTGTCATTATACACCGCGGTAATTTATGGTAAATAAGAGACATGTAATCTGAAACTAGAAAAAAATAAAGGATTTATGTCGTGATCTTGAATTGACCTATCGCGGTAGAAGCGCGGCAATGCAGCTTGTAAAATACTGTCCAATTATAAAATGGGCGCGGAACGCGCAAAATCTGAGACAAACAACACTTAACGTACAAAGTTCCATATCAGTTGTCTAAGGGGCGTGGCTAACTCGCAAACGGCGATAGGTCTATTATAGAGCACCCAGCAATCAATGTCTCAAACGCAACATGATGGTTCTTCAAGCATTCAGGGATCCATCTACGGCCCCACCCACCAACTGCATGCGCAGGTACGGGTGGGTAACAACGCGTGCGTGTATTATTCTGATATCTGTCCGGTTCGTAAGTGTGACGTCACTTCAGTTTAAACCACGCCCACTGACCACTAAGTAGCATATCGGGAACCACTGGAACCGGAAGCTAACGCAACTTGAGTGTTTATCCAATGGGCGCTAGTAATCACCGCGTGTATGACATTTTTACTTGCGAACCGGTTGTGCCGCACTGCATGTTCCAGCTGCGCGCATCATACGTATTTACGTGCGCGCATAACAGACATTCATCACGGCTGTGATTGGTCAGACCATCGTTGGGCGGGGCTTAATGTATCAGTCTGCTCCACGTGATTCGACAAATCCACATGTGGTGCAGAATGTGCAACACTTATCGTTGAATTTGTTTGGAAATGCAGGTATGGAGGCAGACTACAGGTCAACTGCCAACGCCGAGGATCATCAAGAGTACATCCAAGTCAGTTTGGTCAGTCACACTAACCCGTCTACCCAGCGGTCTAAACTCTACCCGCAGCTGAATAACATCACGTACTACTTCCCTACCTCGCCGGTGATGAGCCAGTTTGAGGATCTTCCGGGGAACATCTTCTGCAAGGAATCCGACTTCGCGCCGGGGCAGTGCGACGGGGATGACATCTGTTCCTGCGTGCACACCATCGACGTCAATCCGAATGAGGTACGATTATGCCCAACCTTTACCGCGTAACCTATCGGATTTCATGCAGATAAACAAATAGTCTATAGAATAGACAATAGTCTATGATATTCGCGCAGATTCGGCGATTAATAAGCCTCTGCCCTGATGACGTCACACTTTATTTACGCGTGTGCTTTCTTATCGGAGCCTGGTGGGGACGACGGTTTTGTATAGAAAAAGCGCACAAGGTAAACAAAGTGTGACGTCGTCAGTTCAGAGGCTTATTATGCAAAACAAGACTGCGTCTTGACATCCAGAGTGTCACCCTTCAGCGGGTGCCTTTCTATCGGGTCTTCCCTAATTCGTTGTAGTTTTACAAAAAAAACACATGGCAGCAAATCTGACTTATCCACAGCTTAGGCCGTGTCCGAAACGGGCTTTCAGAGCTACGGCTACGTCTACTGTCAGCGCGTCCCCGCGTATTTTCAATGGGCGCACGCGTGGACCTAGACCTAGCTCTAGACAGTTGATTCGGATGCAGCCTTAGTTTGCATTTCTGATCGAAATGACGTCACAGTTTCTAAAGTTGACTCCGATTGGCTGGCGCGCGAGGTCGCATAAAATTTGCATTATGATATGAGGCGTAAGTTAAGTGTGGCTCTGCACGCGTGAATGTATTTCATGGCTCTACTCACAGAATTCCGCTCTGGTACGATCCCGTTCTGCGCGCTAACGGCGCAAGCAAAATATTACTGACGCCAGCCATACTATAAACACAAAATACTATGGATTGTCCTCCAGCTCTCTTTGGACCACTGAGGGCGTTCTGGTAAACTGAGTCCATCTGCAGTGATGTTTTGGTCTTTACAGCAGATGCACGGAGAGACATTTCAAGTGTTAAAATCATCGTCGATGTGCCTCACTTCTTGAACAACTAGGGCTGATGGACCATCGTGCATTCTAATTACTGTTTATCCACCTTGTGTCTGATATCATCCTTATCCACAACAGGTAATCGAAGTCATCTTGGTCAATCCTGACTCACACTTCAGCGTCTTACATCCCATGCATCTCCACGGCCAACAGTTCAAGGTGGTAGCCATGGACAAAATAGAGGGCGCCACAGTCGATATGGTCCGAGAGCTGGTTAACAATGGTAAGTTGATGTGTTCATAATAAGGGGACAGGTGGACACTAACTGACAGAGGGTGGCGCTGTTGCATTCGTTGAAAAAAATAATGTAGGGCTGTATGTATGCGGCCTCTACATCCATTCCTATTTTCAGTTTTTCCTTTTCGTTTTTAATCGTTCGAGGCTCCGATCGTGAGAGGCAAACTTTGTGGTTTTCAAAATCTTCAAAAAAGTGCGGGAAAAATACCCCTTCTCCACCATGATTTCAAATGTCGATTAGCCTACAGTACTGGAATTTATTTAGGCGTGAACATGATATTAGTTCCTTTGGGGCTTTTGAGGTGACAAACACGATTTGTACGCCGTTACACATCTGTTATCACCCTGCACTGAGACAACATTTTCCTAGGGCCAGCAAAGCTGGTGTGTAGAGGCCATCACAATGTATGTAAACATGGTTGTGAACATTAATGACATACCACTTTAAAAAGGGAACTTATCAATCCTTCTAAATCACAGCTCTTTACACATGCCAGAACCTCTTAAAGGAGCATTACCGCCTGAAATCCCCGAAAATGTCATGTTTTGGATTGTTTACAAATTTTAAAGGTCTCGTTGGAAGGAAACTAACCTAATATGTCTTACCGTTCCCGACAAAAAGTCGAAAAACCCCGGTTGTTTACATTGGACGCGGAGGACATTTTTTTTTTTACATACACATACGTTTTTCAAGTTGTATCTAATGTATCGTACACGTTCTGTGTTTGAATATCGAATACACACTGCACCATTACAAAAAATGTTATTGCTCAAACGTCCGCATAATGCAATACTATTTCTAACAAAATAGGAAATGTGGAAAGAATGTTGCAACCTGACGCCACTAATGTCCTCATCATCTGAGATGGTCAATTATTGCAAAAATGATGACAAAACATGAAAATGGGACTGAAAACATTTCTGACTTTGTTAGGAAATACTTAGAAACTTGTCTTGACTCTCCATAAACTTTGTACACAACCGCTGAAGTGGCGTCAGGATGCAACATTTTTTTCCGGAAAGGTTTTTGTAGTCCCAGATCCATGTCTTTTCAAAATAAATTGCATTGACTGACCTTCATTGAGATAAGATATGATGACAACAAAAGTCGCGTCAGGATGCAACATTCTTGGCCATTCAAATTCAGCACTAAAACTAAGTACATGTACATGATGTACCGAAGTGTAAGCCTACTAACCTTATTGTTGAATCTGTGAATTCCATCGTAGGGTCAATCGTTCGCAATAATAATGGTCCCAGGAAAGATGTCATCATCGTTCCCAACGGAGGTTACACCATCTTTCAGTTCCAGGGCTGGAATCCCGGCTGGTGGATCTTCCACTGTCACATCGAATTCCATCTGGAGGTAATAATTTCCATCATTGAGAATCAACCACTTCAAAATGTTCGTTTGAGTGTTGCCGCCATTTTGTAAACAAATCACCCAAAAGGCTGGTGACACTTCTGTAGCACGGAAATGATCAGCTTTTACGTTGGGTACCAGCGAAGTTACGAAGGCTGTTACTTGACAAAGAAGACTACGTATAATACGCTGTAAACGCCAATTGCCCCAGTCTTGATTAACCCTATTTTCCCGTTTTGTGGACCTATATTTTTGTCGCTTCTTTCATGGAAAAAGGGTCGTAAATGACACTGTGCAGCTGATGAAATTATCGACTTTTGATTAATAAACTGGTTGAACTGGACACAGAAAAGGGCGTGGCGTTGTCGTTTAATTTGGGGGGGGGGCAAAATGATGGCAGAAAATAAACCAGCCTTTGGCATTTTCTATTTTCTGGTTATCATAAATCCACTTTGTCTAAACCTGATGTTCCTTTTTTCCCCTTTTTTTATTTCAGGAAGGAATGGGGTTGCTGTTCAATGTCAAAGGCAATGTACCTGCGGTACCGATGGCCTTCCCTACCTGTGGCGTCTGGCCACCGGCGGCGCCCACCGACGATGTGGGTGGCGAGCCCCCGGTCAGCGAGACCAGTACTGCTTCCCCTGCTGGTACCGACGGCGACGTTCCCTGCCGCTCGGACCCGCAAACGGGCTCGTCGCCCCTGGTCCACCTGGCCTGGATCGTGCCGCTGACGTTCGTGCTTGCTCTGGTCCTAGGCCTAGTCGTCGGCAAGTGCGTGCTGGGCAAGCAGAGGGCCGGATCGGCAGACGTTTCTATAGCAATGCATTCAGCTAAGTAGGGATTTTTGTTTGGTGTTTGGCTGGGGACAAAATTCAGAGGCGTAGCCAGCCGAAGGAGGGGGCTTAATGGGAGTATATTACCCCCCCCCCATACTTAGTGACTTTTTGTGTAACATGTGCCCTTTTTACCAGCGTCCATTACGAGTGCCCTGTTTGGAATTTCGCGCTCCTGATGGCAATTTTGCCTATATTGTCCGATAGTGTGTTCGTCCTGTTTGAACAGTGCCCCAATTTGAAGATGGTACCAGGCCCCCCCCCCCCATCCTCTCCCCCTGGCTTTTTATTTACGGAGACCAAGAAGTGTCCGGAGAAAAACCTGTCTACATTTCAGTACGAATCGCATGCGCGAGTGCCCTTATCACTAACTTTTGACCCCCCCAATACAAAAGACCTTGCTACGCCCCTGTAAATTGGGGAAAATGTCCCTTTTTTCTGTTATGGGGGATGTGACGATCTATCTGGATCTGGAAAAATACTACAAACAAACTTCCAATTGTGGGATGTACAGATTGCAGGTGTGAATGCTGATAAGTAGTCCGCTTTAAATTCCTTGTAAAATGGGTAAATGTTTCGATTGGGTTCGCTTTAATCTATTTTATTCAATCGTGTACAATGACAGGACGATTGAAATTGCTTAAATGTGTCCCATTTAATACAGTGACATAATTATAGGGGTAAACATTATATATGACGACATTGACGTTTTTAAAAACTCGGCTTCGTTTCCAAATTCAACTTATCACTTACAGCTTTTAATGTTCCGATCAAATTTTAAAAATATATCACTTGCTTTATAATATCATACAGTTATGATAATACAGTTTGATATTTCTGTAAGAAAACTTTTACTAATGTTGACCTGGAATCTTCAAAGTTAGGCACCCAAATAGCACTGTTAGCAGGCGGAGCCGAATGAAAACCACGCCTAATTTTGGAAAATGCCGCCAACTGTCGTCAATTCAAAAAAGTACATGACGCAGCAAAATGTTCGTCCTTCGTATACGATCCGAGTACAAAATTTAATTTCAATTTTGCCGAACAAAAGCAATGAACATTAATTATCAGCTCGATTTTTAAAGCGCTAATAAGCAATTAGCAGTTAAAAAAACGTATATTATACTCGGAAATACTCGGACATTTGCGGAAAAAGGAGGAATTCCTCCCGTTTTAGTCACGTGACGCAAATTATAGTACAATGTATTACCGAAGGCTACCTGACCTAAGATTCATCAGGAGTAGTCAGAATCTTTTGGTCTGGGAACCAGACTACTGGGGTGCATATTTTTTTTCAAGGGGGGGAGGGAGAACTTAAGGCAAATGTTATATGTATTTTGTTTATTTCAAGATTTTAAACGGGGGCTCCGGGGGGACGGGGCACGAACGTCTGTTGGAGGGCAAGTGCCCCCTCTTTTCTTAGTTAAACCACTGCTTTTCACCCAAAATATTTGTTTGCTAGAGATAGTATTTCACATACTTTCCGGTTGGTTTGTATTGTATCGAAAGGTTTCATATTAAATTCCTTTAAAGGATGGAAATCGGCAGATCTGTCTTTTTTATGATCTTGGATTGTAAAGAATTTTGTCTTAAAAAAAAAAGATTTCACCATTTTATCTGTATGAAACTGCCCATCAGAATGTTCGATAATATAGAAGCTGTAAATTAACGGGGTACTGCAGTCAGAAGTCAGTGTTGTTATAAAATTAAACAAAAGGAGGGAACTTTAATTTAATGAGTGCTTCGTTTCCATCTATATATCCGCCAACATTGAGAAAATTAGTTACTGAAACATAAATTCGGTCAACTGAGATTATTAGTTACATCAATGCTAACACTTGTTTTCTCAGTACTGTACTCACCGATGTAAAACATTCTGTCCAAACCACCAGGCATTTGCAAATAAAACAAACGCGGATATCTCAATACTATACAGATATGATTGACTGCTTCGCGGTGTATGTAGTAAAACTATCTGCTCCGTTTACAAATACCCCCTCACTGGCAAACAAAGTACAGTTGGGGGCGACCGACCGACGCCATCTTGCCTGACTGCAATTTTGCCGCGACGCGCGGTCGTACCACCATACCACTGCGTGTATAGTACAAATGACCCTGGTGTACGTGGTCACACACAAAGTACATGGAACGGTGCGCGTCAACCAGCTAAATGTCCCGCCCATGGACGTCGTTGCTAGGTAAAAGGGCGCCCTCTTTCGTTGGCGCACGGAGCCCATAGCCTCCCAAGGTGACAATGTTGAGCATTCTATTTCCCATCATCGAGGCAGGCTAGTTTTACTACAACACGAGATAAAGCAGTCAATATTAGTTTTACAACACCTAACGACCACCCACAGATTCTGCTTAAGTTTAAGCGATACCTGATCAATTTAATCTAAATGCAATTAAAATGCACTTCTATTTGAATACGAAATTTGTTGAAAATTTGCTAACATTTTTTCCAAACTACCCCTTCACGAAATGTTTGAACCCAACTCCGTACAAAACAAGCGCTTGGCAAATACGCACAGTGCGCGGCGCGCAACGCGTTAGCTCGTGTGTATATTTGCAAACAGTACAGGGGGGTGTTTTTGCGACCGTGACCAGAAACACGTTTCGGCTTTGGTCACTGGTACGGACCGTACGGTTGAGCGTTTTCGTGACTTCGGTTGGCAGGAGTGACGTGGCTGTTCCGACCACAAGCGAACCAAGGCCCAGGGTCGGTTACGGAGTGCATTTAACAAAACAGTGTTGTGAAAATTAAGCTTGCAATGCTTAGTTTTAATACGTACATCGTAAGTTTGTACATTTTAGGTTGCCCGTAATAAAATGTCTATACAACTTACAAGCCATCCCATTTGCACCCTCCGCCATGTTTGTTTACAACTGTTTGACACTGTTTTCGGTTCAGCGTTTTTGTGCGCATGTGTGAACATATTGACGTCACAAACATTGTTTCTGGTCACGGTCGCGAAAACACGCCCCTGGTTGTGCTATAAAAAAACTTTTATAGACAGTCATCCTCAAAATCCGCCCGCTTGATTAAGGAATGGGGAGGGTAAGGCCTAGTGCTTTTATTTAGTTACATTTTGTGAGTGCAAATACGGTGAAAACTTTATGGCCCATTTGTATAATTCCAATCCTAAATGAAACTATAAATAATTTTTACCTGCAACCTTTTTGAATGTCTTTTATAAGTTTTAACGCAATTTAAATGCTCCCTTTTCAAAGTAAGATAAATTGACTGCAACACAATCTGTACAATAATATGTACTTCTTTAAATAGACAATTTTCCTTAGTCAGATTTGTATGCACAATGTTTAAACCTTTTCTAATATTAGTATTTAATGTCATATTTTTATTATATACAAACACGGTGGGCCTTTTACCTTTTGAAAATGTACTTGTTAAATGTAAATCACGTGCAATTCAGCTGTGGCTGCTATTCGTGATTTGTTAATAAACCATGTTGAATTGAATTGAATCTATAACGGGTTACGTTTACATTAATTGCCCAAACGAAAAGTTGATACAGGAACGATATTTTTTTAAATAAAATATTGAGATTTGACCAAATTAGATCATGTGACATGTAACATGTGATGAAACGTGTGACATTCAACAATTAAGGTTGATTTTTCGAACAAACGACCGCGCAGTCCTTACGAAATTGCCTATTAGCGAGTCCGTATATCAGTGGGTTCACGGTGCTGTTGACGGCTGCCAGAACTGTGGTGCTGTACATCTTGGTGAGAACATCGTTGCCAACGGTCCCACCATTCAGCACCAACAGATCCGTAGCCACATAAATCCAAAAGGGCAGCCAGGTCAACAAGAACACCACGCTGGTAATGAACAGCATGCGGGTCACCCTCCGCTGCATCAATTCCCTCATGAGAGGCTGGCTACCAGACGGAGGCACCCTCCCTCGGATGCGTTTTAGGACGCTTGTCTGTACGGCCCAGCTTGGCCCTTGGGTATCGCTTACGCTAGGCTCCGGCCAAGACATCCGTGGTGGTCGACTCTGCGATTTGGATGTGTTGGATCGCTGATAAAATGGGTGTTGAGGTTTCGATCTGTACATCATTGATGTTGATGCCGACGTTGACGGTCCGAATTCGGACTCACTAGGCAGAGGTTCTACCCGCGTCCGACTAACTCTGTGCTTTCTCGGAAGTGTGGGAACGTTGTGGCTGATGGTGGGGACGGCTGGTGGTTTACTGCCCGTTCTCTCCAATCCAATACGGATTTTACGTTTTCTTGTTATGGTCTTATACACATTTCCATAGCAAACGATTGTCATGAGCAGCATTGTCAGAGAGAGGGTCAAGTGGCTAACATGGGCGATTTTCTTCACGATGGGAAACGACATGACGCCGCTTAGAATGCCCGGCGACTCCATCAGTACGGCGATCACAATCGACACCAATATGGCTATTTTGGCTCGCCGTTTGTTGAAGAACCGCTTGCTGAACCGACACACGCTGTCGTAACGGTCTAAGGCGATGACGCCCGTCATTACGACCGACGTACCGAGCGCGATTCTGGAAGGGACCACCAGAATCCGGACAACAAACGGAACTTCGACCCCAGCGATCGTATACGAGAACTCGACCACATTGCGGATACGCAGCAGGCACACCGTCAGGTCTACGCCCGCCAGTCCCATGATGAGAACCTCAGTGCTCTTCTTGCACGTTTTGCGCGAGTAAACCCGCAGGATCAAGGAGTTCCCGAAGAGACCGAAGAGGGTAATGAAGAAGTTGACGATTGCCCTCCAGATGGCCCCGTCTCTTTCGCTTTCTTCGATTCCAGACGAAGGGGGCAAAACGGTGTCCGGGATGGCATCAGTGCTTGCCATTGTTAACGGCTGATGTTTAATGCAAACAGTTTGGAGTTCTCGTTCCGCCCATAAATGGAGTTTTGCCTACGATTGTCCAACACTGTTATTTTCTATAAATGTATTTCGAAGTTGTATCTCATAGGCCTACTGGAACTTTTATCATGTATCCTGTGCGCTTATCACAGCTTGATTATGCACAATAACCACAACGGGCCTCAAGATCTACGGCTAGTTATACGTCGGTTGTTAGCACTTCCCTGCGTAGTTGAATTGGACGAGAACCAGGTAGCTCAAGATATTCGAGATGCGGCCTAACATACCCATCGATTGCTCGCGAACCGAATGATGACATTTTGCTGCAGATCATGTGCTTGGAATGGACTCTTTGATTAGTCGAGGAACCGTGACTTGCCATTTCCATTCCACTCGACTGTAAAGACCAGGTCAGCATAGACGACCGTGATTGGATGTCAAGACTCTACGTCATGCATTAGAGGTCACTTCCGTAGTTACAGTCGGCTATCAACCCCTAGCATATTATTTCCGTAGAAGATTGCGCACAACAGTTCAAGGCATGATACGGTCAGTGCATGCATCCCAAAAATATCCAAGTATTTTTCCGAACTTTCTTGGGTTAAAGATCGTAATAGTACTAAACACACTGTACAAATATTTCCGTCTGGCTGGCTAAAATTTAGAGAAAAAATCAATAGGTGAATAGTCAGAATTGCAAATAAGAGATCTCATTAACAAAATTGTGTTTCGTGCTTAAGGTTTTTAGTGTTTTCCCGAAAAAGTGTAACATCCGCTAAGTTGAGACTTCAACAGGTTAGATTTTGAACATTCTTCTTTGGATTTTTGATGGTGTCTATTTAGTATTAAAAACGAACAAAATGCATGAACAGAGAACTGATCCCATATATGCCTTTAAGACAGTCAAAGCATTGTCGGAATTAACCATTATCACCGAACTGGAAGTGAATATTTAAATTAAACTGTTGTTACTTGATTTTATAAATAAATTAAGTAACACTTAATGAAATTTATGGATGAATGTACATCATTTAATTGAGTGCATCACAACCCAACAGGAGTTGTGAGCTGCACATGGCATTTACATAAGAATCACAGGAAACAAAGCAGAATGCTGAATCCCATTTAGTACGTGGTTACATGAAAATGCAAATCATAAGTGCAATGGAAAATTCACTGAAGCCTGTACAACCAAGACGTACAGGGAGACATGTGAAGCTTCAGTAATAGTTGTGCCAGCAACAAGACAGCAGCCATTTGCTGTATGGCCGCCCCACCGTCCACTCACAAAAGCTATTATAATCAGCATCACCCGGGGTAGGAGTTCTTAAGGTGTAAATTTAAAATGAATTAAGTTGCAATGAATATGCGAGGGAAAAGAAGATCAAAGGAAATGACAGATACAGTTTAACTTAAATATTATGATTAAAGCTCACGACAATAATTACTTGAATTAAAAACGTTTTGGTAGTTGATAAGGCATAAAGTCAACAGGTCTTTAACCAAATAAAATTGTCATCTGATATTTTCTAACTATCGAGATGAAACTAAACAAAAGACACTTGATGATTAACAAAGGTCAATAATCTTATAAATCAGATTAAATTATGGATGTATTCTGTGTATTGAAAAAAGCTAAAGCAAAAGATGTGATAACCTTAATGTATTAATATAGTGAAAGTTATATTTCAGAATTATGAAAGGACTCCTTAACCCCACAAGTCATGCTGTAATTCAAAATTACTTATTTGGTGAATAAATGACCAGAAAGACATAAATACGCCTAAAGCTGTTTTTGTTTTCTTTGTAACTTTAATATCATGCATGTATCCACAGCCTCATTTTCCCAAAGCCCTACCTAGGCCTATCATATCTCTCTCCTCCTACGCCTACTCAAGTTATTTATTCATAAAGTTCAGTGTAACTTTATTTTGTTAATATGTAAGTATTCTACAATCTGCTGCTGGCGGCGAAGGAATAGATGAATAAACCATTAGTAATAATAATAACAATAACTGTGAAAGGGCCACGGCATTTTGACGTGTATCTGCGGCATGTGTGCATCCGCATATACAGTGTGGTTAAAAAAAGGACACCCACATTTGACAGCAATTTTCACCCATTTTTAAAAATTATTTTAAACTGTTGATTAGTGGCTATAAGTACTGGCATTTAAGCAAATGTGACAAAAAAAATCAATGCATTTGCACATTTTGTCGTTGAGCTATGCTAATTTGAACATTTCATGTGCGAAACATGATTGTCCACGGAGGTATACATTCCCTTCGCTTGACTGAGCTCAGCTATCGGAGCTTTATTTGAAAGGGCATGACATTTGATTATGTTATGTAATGTTATGCTACAATGAACTTAAGCCGACAGCTCATTGAGTAGATGATCTTAACACTGACATGAACAATTGGACAGCTTCAATAAAAGGTAGCAGGGCAAAACATATTTTGGTGGGAAGGTTTTTTACTTTTTATGAACTACGAAAACGTCCAATTTACATAGAATAACCCGTGGACAAGACTGATTTTTGTGACTTGTATTCAAATTAGCATAATATCACTATTTGTGTGACTTTTACTGAGCCTTTTTTTCACCATGCATGTTTAAAGGCCTATACTTTACTACTATGTGAAAAAAAATATTTAAAATAAGTTCATTAAGTAGGTAAAAATTGCTGTCAAAAGTGGGTGTTCTTTGTTTTTAACCAATATGTGACATATCGTATTAGAACACTGTACAGGGCGAGTCCAATGAACGGTGACGGATCACCCAAATGGTGCCACCTATTTTTATTTTTTGTATTCATTTTTTTAAAAGGAATTTCTGCATGTAGCGCTTTCCAGATCTAGGATATGAAGGCCCAATGAAGAAGCTTTCTTTTAGTGAAAGAATCGTGCCAATCGCTCATGTACTTTTCCATTTAAGTAATCTTGAACACAAACACTGTTTTTTTAACCTTTTCCACGGATCACAATAAAGTGATATTTCAGGGAAAACGATAACTATTCACATCAAAACACACATCAGAAAACTCTCATAACCATGACAACTGGCACTTATCATAAACCTGCTGCTTCCTATGTTAAAATAAGATGCTTTATAATATCAAGAGTTTATAGTCTTGCCCTGCCTTTTACTTGGTTACCCCGGACTGGCCCGGAGACTTGTGGGATTATTCTGATATCATTTTCAGGATACGACATGGTCTCATTTTTACTGATATATCACGCACCTTAATGTGATCCGTGGACAAGGTTAAAAAACGGTGTTTGTGTTAAAAATTCCATAACTGGAAAAGTACCTAAGCGATTGGAATGACTCTTTCTCTAAAAGACAGCTTATTAATTGGGCTTTCATACATTACATCTAAAAAGCGCTACACACAGAAATTCTTTTAAAAAAATAAGGGGCACCATTTGGGTTTGCTTTTTTTTTCTTCATCTTTTACAGCCTTCACTGAGCTAAAACTTCGTCGGGTAAGTTGTTAAGCACCTTTCTTCAGATTTTGATGCAATTTTGATGCTTCAAACGAAAAAGATGTGCAAATAACAAATGATGCAATCTACCTTTTAAAGATTATGAAGTATTAAATTGTATATACACGTATAAAAGGAAGAATTTAATAGTATTAACTTTCATCCTTTCCTTTGAGGGGAAGGGAGTCGACTCTAAAAGGGACACATTGACGATAATGCGAAACTATAAATATTTCTTGACAATGCAAAAAGGTATTGTTTTGCACTTAATCTTAAAGACTACAAACATATGAGGAAGCACTTTGTTTTTCTTTTGTTTTCTGAAATAATGCCCACCATCAATTATTGAAAATAACACACTAAACCTCTTTTTGCCTCTGAAGTCGGTTGAAAAAAATTAACATTTGAAGAAAAAAATTGCAATTGCATGCGCTTAGATGGCTATATAAATTCATTCATTCATTCAATCATTCGTTCATTCATTCATTCATTCATTACGGTTTATTACACATGAGGATCAAACAGTAAGTCAAAAAGCAAACAATGTCTGATTTACAATTCATAAATACCTCAGACAGTTTAGCCATTCCTATTGGTCGAGAACCCGTCACGTGGCCGGTATTAAACGGATGATAAAGACATGGCTAGCTGGTCTTAAACACTTTTCCAGTGTCACATAAAATGTGGACTCCTAAAAATCCAGTGCCTCTTACCATTTTATTGGTTGAACGTTCACAGTCCTCACGTAGGCATGCGCAACACTACCAGCGAGTCAAAATTTTATAGTTCTAAATTCAAAACGCAACGCCCCAGGTGCGTTCTGCGCGACATCGCGTCCATGTCGCGCAGAACATGCTACGCGCGCGTCAATCTCCATAAAAGGGTTGTTTACATCTTACTCGCCAGCTGAATATTCCATTATTTTTCTAGAGGGATGTTTCAAAAAGCATGAAGTGAACTTGCTGAAAAAAATCAGGATTTTTTGAACGAATTGTTTGATCTTTTTTTACCGAAAAGGTATTTATGAATGGGAATAAATGTGTGCTCGGTCGGTATTTATCACTCTGTTTAATACCACTTAGAGTCTGGGTGCTGATAATTACCCTCGCCTCCGGCTCGGGTAATTATCAGCACCCAGACTCTAAGTGGTATTAAACAGAGTGATAAAAACCTCCAGAGCACACATTTATTCCCTTAGTTAAAAACAAATTGATACAAGAGTATAACAGTAACGACAAAATCAAAAAGAGACAGTTGGATTACCAACAAATGTAACAAATTACAAAATTGCACTACAAATTACAAATACACATTAAGAATTGTTATTCAACAGTGTGACCATGAATGGAAACGGTGACTACTGTTTATATCTCTGGGTCCTTGAACGGGGGGGGCGAGAAGATGGGATTGCCTAAGGTTACGATCAGACACAGTTTGTCGAGTTGATGGCAGGAGATAAAGGTGTCGTTCAGATTCCAATAATTTAAAAGAGTTACCAAGAAAGCGAACAATTGATTGATTAAGTCTGGCCTGCAGCAAGTGTCTGAATACTAAACGTATTCAAAAGGTCAGCATCAGGTAGCAGATGAGGATAAGTTAACCGAAGTGCATGTTTTTCCACAAGCTCAATTTTTAGAGACTGAGCCATTGAAATACCAGAGGACCAAACAACTGCTGCCAAGTGGGTATCGTCTCTAGTTTTGTTTATTGCAATGAGTCTATCATGAGTTGACATATTTGGCAAGTAGTTGACTTACATTGATACAGGGTCTCCCAAAGACGCATGCAGATAGACCCTACCTTCAATTTCTCAAAACTAATTAACATGAGTATTTAAGCTTTGATGAGCGTTTTATTATACTCTTGATGTAAGCATACTCTGTAAAGATGGCATGGAAATCCGTTCATGCAAACCAGAGATCTAACAGATTATAAAAGGCTATGTTTTTTTTTCACCCATTCCAATGGATGGGATTTACACGGTTAACTTAATTTTACACCAGAGTGAAAAAAGCACATGACATCTGATGCACTGATATCACTGACTGTATAAATCCCATTGGAATGGGTGAAAAACCCACAGGCTTTTACAATCATTTAGATCTCTGGTTTGCATGAACGGATTTCCATGGTATTTTCACTGATTATACACAATAGTATAATCAATATGCTCCATCAAGATGAAATACTCATGCTCAGTACTTTTCGAGAAATTATAGGATATCTGCTTGCACACTTTTTTTGTTGGGGGCTGCCTGTATATCCGCATTTTGCAGCTCATGGCCACTGGATGGCGGATATGCATACAACATTCACAAGACTTCATTCAAAGACCAATTCGCCCCCAGTCTACCCCCCCCGGTCATGAAGAGATACGAACGTTCTACGCGTAACGCATACGCGCGTCGCGCGTAACGTCAACAGTTGACGCGCATTTTGGTCACATATTGTGATGTTCTAAAAGGGAAAGGGACACCGTGTGATTATCATTGCAAACCGAAAAAGTGATATTTGCGGTATTTTTATATTACCACACGACGTTAAAAAAATTAGTTAACCTTGGTCAGTGGTGGTGGTCAAAATATAAGTCAAGTGAACCGCGACGTTACAAAAGAAATCATGCTGTCTATAAAAACGGCAACTTGTCCTTTGTAGATCACCAGCCGGTCTCACCAATATGGAGTCAAATTCGTACATTGTGCGGTTCTTTATTAGCTATCCAGTCTTTATATAGAGATCAGTGCTCATGGCTCATGGTTGTTGCAGCCATGACAAGGTTGACTAGAGACACCTAAATGACAGACAATATCTTCTCATCTTCTCAGATTCCACACAGTGCCTGATTGCCTGACTCATTATTTAATCATTTTTCAATTTGTTACTTTTTTTAGCTCGTGTGGTTTCAGACAGGGTCTGAGTTATAATTAAAAAATGGGGGGGGGGGTCTTGCATCGGGATCCCGAAACAAGGTCGGTCGGAAATGAGAACCAAAAGGGAATTGATGCCCTTAAGGGATGCCCTTATGCCAGACCATGATTGAGTTTGGAAAAGCCATAACGTGTTTTTGCTCCCAAGGACAAGAGCTCCGCCACGGGCTCTGAACAGGGCGATCCCATTTGTGTGCTTCGGAAATCGTTTTATATACAGTGGAACGCCGCTTTAACGAACACCGCGGGATCCACACGAATTGTTCGTAATAACGATCGTTCGGTATAGGCCTAGCGATTTTAAGGTGGCGATGCTTCAGTACTCCGCGCTCTTTAGAACTTCGCCCTGCATGCCCTCGTACACATGTATTTACTGAAAGACGACTTTGAACACATGCCGACAATTGATAATAACACAATTTTTGAGCTCACTACCTATGGCGATAGGTGGCTTTCCCCTTCTAGAAGGGATAACCAGTTGTCACTTTTTGTTATATTTTTCAACAACAATGTTCAGTACGTTTTGTACACAAAAATCGGGGGCCAAAGACGATGTTCGGTATAGCCGAATGTTCGGTATAGTTGTGTTCGGTATAGCGACGTTCCATTGTATAACAATATCAAATATTGTCAAATATCAAAGATTATCTTCAAGCAAACTTGAATCCTCGATCTGATTGGTCGATCCATGGCAACAAGCCGTGCTACATATAACCATACCGCACGGCCACGCGCGTGTTGAGATTTTACCCACCAGCTTATGCTGTACAAAATATCAAAAATTGTCACCCACACGAGTGTTCGGGGGAAAACGCACTCGTGAGTAATCAACATGTTTACACCAACAGAAGTGCCATTGCGACACCCGTTGATGGCTGTATCTTGTTACGATAACAACAGAAAAAGTCAAACGCTCACTCGAGTGTTCATGGACAAACGCACTCACGAGTAATCAACATGTTTTCACCAACAGAAGTGCATTTGCGACAAATGTTGATGGCTGTATCTTGTTACGATAACAACACGATGCGAAAACATCATTATATAGGCCTGCTTAAACCGTTTGCCGTAGGATAAATTGACGCGGTAATGGTATATACAATCATGTGTGTAGGTGTTTGGTTATAATTGGCGGGCCGGTAAAGGGGCAATAAAATGAAATTGACAGTTTTAATAATCCTAGTCTCCAATTTGGATGAAATATAACTTTTTGAAATTAAATTTCGGTGGAAAATTTCCGTCTTTGCATTTCTATGCGGTTACCTAAGGCCGTTGCTTATGATAAAGCTTTCGGATACGAGTTGTATAATTTAATATATACCCACTCTGTAACAGCTTCGACTATATCTGTTTTTCATTGATGATTACAGACAAATGCACGGCAACAGTTGGCACTAAGGCAGTCGACCTTTTTTTCTTAAATAAATGTTTTTCATATTATTAATATTTGTGTGAGCATTACCAAAAAGAAAAAGCCATATTCAATGGCAAGTCATTAAAGGAAACTGAGGGATAAATCAGACAAAGAATGTGCGTTTTTTTGTAAGAATTTCCACAAAGATATCAATTGCAGGCCCTTATTATCATGGGATTTGCTATCAGACTGTTCAAACATAATCAACCAATTCCGATTTGCATGATGCTATCCGCTCCGTTCACAAGTACCCCTCTGGCAAAGAAAGTACAGTTGCCTGACTGCAATTTTGCCGCGACGCGCGGCCGCATTGCGTGTACATAATACAAATCCCCTGGTGTGCATCACACACAAGGAACGGTGCGCGTCACCAGCTAAATGTCCCGCCCATGGGACGTAGTTGCTAGGTAAAAGGGCGCCCTCTTGTTGACGCACGGATCCCATATTTGGGCTACACTGAAGCAGACACCCAGGAGTTATAGGTTCAAAATAGTTGGTGCTCAAAATTAATGACTTCCATTTACCACCCTCGTTATGCAAAACAACAAATATGTGTCAGGTTTGCGAACACCAAAACGGTGGATTAACAAGATAATGCAAGCCTCGTCAAGCTGGCACCAGTGCGCACAAAATTCAGTGGGGACTTTTGAGACGTTGGTGGCAGCAAACATATCGGTCCTTTTTCCTCCTTTTCTTATCACTCTTTTTGCCGGCTTCCATTGGTCGACACCGAGACCCACGCCAAATCACACTAGGTGACGCTAATGAATATGCTAATATACCCGTCGTTGTTGTGCTGTGCCAGGCCAGAATTGGTCAACCGTAGCGCCTACGAAAACCATGCAAGTGGGTTGAGTCGGAAAAAAATCCTCGTTGAGATTTTTCTTAGAGATAGTTCGAGCTGTAACACAAGCGTTAGCAACAACAGATTACGCTGAAATTCGGAATATACTTAGATGATAGAAGTGTTCAACTACTCGTGAAATAACAACTTTCGTAAATTCCTAGAAATTGATATAAATACATAGATTTGGAGACGTTTTCGAACGATTTCTTCCAGACTTGAAGGTCTGCTTTACCAGTAACCAGCATTGAGGTTTTGGCATCGATGACGGCGATTTTTTTTCACTGACATGAAGTTTAGATTTTCTTCTTCTGTTATAATTCAGCATTTCAATCATACTGAGCATGTTTTCTGAGAAAGGCCATGTTTTGGGGGTTCACGAATTTCACTGCACTGTTACAGCGTCTAAGTACGAAATCGGATCAGCTTAACTTGACAACCAGCCAAGCTTCACCCTCGCAACCATATGGTTGATGTACCACATTTACGTTGTCATTGAAATACGTATGTTTATGCCACAAAAATATCTCCCGCGTTCGATGTAAACAATCGGGGGTCGTTTTTCTCGGGAACCGTCAGACATTAGATTTGTTTCCTTTCAACCAGACCTTTGAAATAGGATAAGTAATTAACAATCCAAAATATGAAATTTTCGGAGATTTTAGGCCGTAATGCCCCTTTAAAGCTGGTCGAAGGTCGCAAGTGGCAGCAGTCAGTGAGGACAGTTAACCAGTCTAGTGTCTATTAGTCACGTGTCAGTAAAGCCAGTCAGTCAATCAGGTACAGAGGACACTAGGCCATAAACCATCTGAGGCCCGCAAAAACAATTTTCACGTGCTTGTGTGCCTTATTTTCATTCTGTGATCCATTGACTACGGAAAAGGCCTTGCCGAGCCAGAGATTGACAAGCACTATCGCAAGATTTCCCCCGGCACTTTTCCATCTAGCGATCAAGCTGTTTTTTATGTAAAGGTCACTGTAAATTGTGTTTAGCGACCACTACACGTATCTACATGTATGTCCTTTCCGCTCACGTTCACTACCTATATCCAAACTCAATACATTTTACCTCCAAAAACCAAGGACTCAATTTCAAATTCCATTTTCATCAAAATTACAGTTTAAACCAAATAAAGTTCGATCAACAGTATGTCCCCCAAAAGTGACCGTCTAAAATAGTGAAATAACAACAAAACTACGAAGTAAATTTGGCCAACAAAAAAAAGTGTGTAGATACTCCTAAAGTACAGCAGATAGGTGATGGGATTGTGCCTTTGATGGCACAAGCATGGCATTTGGCACACAGTCAGAGTATGTCTTGAGAAAGATATATGGCTATAGGGCCATCGCAGATTTGTCCTTTGAATAAAATATAGGCAGAATAACAAGCAATGGCAGCCATTTTGAAAAATTTGAAAATTGCTTGCTATTCTACCTACATTTTTTTTCAAGGGACAAATGCCATGCTTGCATCATCAAGGGCACAATTCCCCCAAAATATTTCCCCTATCTGCCCCACTGTTATTTTATTTATTTCTGGTAATGAAACCAAGGATTCCTCAAAAGTACCCTAAGCACTGTAGCTCGAAAGCTTGACGAAACCTGTAGAGAGAAGACAATGTTTTAGAGGTGAGAGGAAAAGCCCAGAGGAATATTCTGAGGAAAAGCCACGGAATCAGGTAAAGGGACTGAAAACCCAATCCACGTATTGGCCCAGGCGGGGTCGAACCCGGGTCACAGCGGTGGAAGGCGAGGAAAGTACCGCTACGCCAACCTGACTCCTCCGATTGAGAGTTATGAGTGTTACGAGTGTTTTTATTTTCCTCACGCTATACTGCACAACGGTCACATATAGCGCCAGCTCTTCGGTCATGTTCAAGTTGTAACCCTGTTGGTGTTCATGTATAGTGCTACTGCTGGTGTTTTCACAAGGGTTGCAGATCACATGTAGGTCAGGGGTCGATGACTAAGGAATTAAAAGGGTCTGTAAAGCAGCGCCTTTGATTTTATCAGAAACGACCTAGTCTGGGTGTTTTATTCTCGCATTTATTCCACGTATAATTATTCGCATTTGATTCCATGAAATGATTCGCACTGGCTTTGTGAACCCGCAGTAAGTCCGTGGAAAATGTGATTAAAAAAGGTAACAAGTTCTTATAAGTTCACAAAGTAATATTGTGACAACATTGTACATAAATCATCACTTTGACTAAAATCGTTGCTAAACCATGATCCTACTAAATTTTGAGCTATTATTGTGCCATGCTAAAAGAATCACAGAATTCTCTATAAAAAGAATGAAATATTATGTTTACTTCTCCTTTCTCTAAATTACCTCCTTGCATCGTTTCCTTCTTTTTAGAGTTCGTGGAGTCTATAACCCTCTAGCGATTATCAGCAAAACAATGTCTGAAGATGTCTTCCACAAAGGCTGTACCGGTACTCGTTCGTGTGTTCGTGGCTCAGTTGCTTTCTCCCGTGACTATGTTGTCTGGCAGAGGGCGCTTTACACACAAGAAATGCGAACACGTAAGTACAGTTACTGGTCAATAGACCACAACAACATTTCTGGACACTTGGACCAAGTTCCATGCCTTGATCAATTTCGGTGCTTGTGTAAGTTGTGTACAATCATGTTGTGAAAAGGAGCTGCTGTTGGGGATTGAGCATTAAGGTCTGCGTTCTTGCCTGATAGCCAGGGCAAATGATTCCACTCTTTCCAAATGTTGAAATACAGATTTAATGCAAGTTGCATTTAAATTGTGTTCATCTTGCCTTAAAGTTGATGTTATTTTCTGCATTTTGCATTAATGATCTGATACACCGTGCCCTCTGGAGACATGCACATAATAGGGAACAAAAGATTGTATACGTCTCCAAGGGGCAATTTCTATAGACGAATACGTCTCCACAAGGTTTTCACGAAAAAGTTTTATGGATTTTAATCAAAATTTCCAAGAATTTCCAAGGTGGGTTGATCCGTCGCAAATAGAAGAGTTTTAGAAAAGGGATATCAAGTCTAAATTTCAGCCAAGAAAATTAATTATTTTAAAATAAAGAGCATTTGAAACAAAACTTCAAAACAAAAAAAAACACTACTACAGAAAAAAAAATGTCTCCACAAGGATACAAATTTCAGTATGGGTGCCCAATTTGGATCTCATCTTTAAATTTTACTGATTGTTGAAATTCTCAGTGACACTAAGAATAAAGATTATGTTGGTTCATGTGACAATGATGCCAATATCTGTAGATTTAATGATGCATGTGCAAGTAATTTAACTTCATGTAGTGAAATTTGCTACTGCTCCAGAGAACATTACTGTAACAATGGAATTCTGAGTAGACGATACGTTTATTTGCATCAGTTCAGGAGTCAATTGATTTCCCATGATTTATCTGTTTAACCAGTGTTTAGTTGACCAGGTGCTCACTTCGCGCAAGAACTATTGTTAACCATAGTTCGACTAAGTTAGCCCGAACTCTGTGTAGTCGACAATGGTTGGACTACGGTAGTCGACTATTTTGGAACCAGACGACGGGGCGCGGTTCTTTCGCTGGTTACCAATAGCCGCGCGCATCATAAACCGGGGAGCCAGGACCAAGACGTTTCTCAGGCCAAGTTCGCGCAAGGACTATAGTTGACCAATGGTTAATCATAGTTCGACTTACGCTTGCCCGAACTCTGTCTAATCGACGGTGGTTGACTACGCTAGTCGACTATTAGGAACCAACCTACTGGGGCTGGTTGCATCGCCGGTAACCAATAGCCGCGCGCATTCATAACGCTAGCAGAGAGCCAGGATCCAGAAGTTTTGCAATGACATTTTGACCAGCGTTTGACTAGAGAGTAGAGACGTTCGCACGTTGCTATCAGTGCGCAGGCGTAAGGTACGTCACAAATCAACCACTAGTCGACTAATGGTCCTTGCCCGAACTTGGCCTCAGTTAATGACGGTTTGACCATTGTTTGACAGACGTTCGCATGTTGCTATAAGTGCGCAGGATCCAGAAGGACGTAAGTTACGTCACAAACCAACCACTAGTCGACTTATGGTCCTTGCCCGAACTTGCATAAGATTTCCATGTTTGTTATGAAGTCACTGTTTTGCAGACTTTGCATGGTTCACTAAAAGTTAAAGGAGTATCATAGTTGAGTGCAATTTTAGTAAATGATCATAATTATTATTCTCATTTAAGGGGCCAGGATGTTGCGGATAATAACAGTTTTCAAGTTAGCAGAGAGGCGTCACAGACGTAGATTTAATTCAGTCTCAAGAGGGCGCTCCAAGCGCGCCATACTGTCACGATTGTTTCCGGCGCTAGTACAATTCGCTAAGACGTTCCACTGATTTTGCACCATATTTTGATACGCCCATTACTGTAAGAACCTTTGGTCATTTCGAAATTTAGACGAAGAGTCAAAGTTTGTGGTGTATAAAGGGGGGAAGTGGTAGGGTTCTCTTTTAAGCATAAACTTGAAATGACTGGCGGTGCATATTTAATAAATGTTCAATGAATGCACTTGATTGTACAACAAATCCCACGTTAGGTTTAGATCATTTTATATAGATTATGGTCATGAAGGTTAAATGTCGAAGACTTTTGTTATGATTTTTCAATATATACATTGATGCTCTAAGGGTAACTTAAGTGGATATGAGTTAAGACAATGAAATAATTCACAATAGACACATATTTGTGTTTTGTGAGATCAAAATAGTCGATGTAATTATCAGTTCATATTATAATCGTTTGATGCGAATGCATGTACATTTTGGTATAATTATTAGACACTTAGTGTATTTCTGGTTGTTGTTAATTGCAGAACGAACCACACTCGTGAGCACACAACACTTTTGAGTACTCTTGAACACCGTACATGTTGCTACTCAGTTGGGGCAGTACAAGGGCAGAGATATCACGTTACAACTGTGTCATCATTGGATTTCTTTTTCATTTGAAGTCGTCCGTCACAAGAATCTTTAAGGGGTATTATACAGTCAGTGTTAGACACACACAAAAATACTCGGTCTCTGGTCAGCGCGCACGTCGGTTTTAATCATGCGCGTCAACCTTTTTTCTTCAAATTAAAACGGAAGCTACAACAGCGCCCTCTATTGCCGCACCACCTCAATTTTTTGTACCAAGGAGCACCAAGGAATGGGGAAATTGCACCCAGGCAAATGATAAAGGGCACCAAGGCGAATTATGACAATTATGGATGACATAACAAAAACCAACCCAAAAACCACCTGGTACCACAAGCAAAAAAAAAAAACCAAAAAAAAAAAAAAAAAAAAAAAAAAAAAAAAAAAAAAGGGCGCACCCGACGCGGCGTGCCATGTGAGCAGTGCGCGCGTTGGCCAATCACAATGCGCAAAATCTGTCGACCCAACGCCCGTTTGGAAAAGGTCGACTGATTTCGCGCATTGTGATTGGCCAACGCGCTGCAAACTCTTGGAGGCGCACTATTTGGAATCGCCCGTATTACGGAACTTCGGTCTGACCAGAGACCGACTATTTTTTTGTGGCCTTAATATTGAGGAACGTAATTAAGTGCTTCGTTTCAATCGTTCGTCATGTCCGCCAAAATGAAGACAAATAATTGGGTATTCTGAAACATCAAAGTCGGTCAACTGAACGATTTATGAGTTATATCAACGCTTACACCCGTATTTTTTTATTTATTGATGACTTTACTCACCGATGTTGCTGCGAAAGCAACGTGTTCCCAATAAGCCTCTGTACTGATGACGTCAGTGGACAGTGGCCCCCACTGGCTCCACAGGAAAGTGCACATGTAAACAAAGTGTGGCGTCATCATTACAGAGGCTTATTAACTACCAATCATTTGTATAACTATAACAAACGCGGGTCTTTTATAGCTTTAAATCATTTTAAAACACATCTAGTTTTGTGAGTGTAGGTACGGGGTATAAACCAATAGTCTGCGAGAGCACGGGTTACCTTTTGCATATGCAAAATAATAGTTGATACAGACACGACAAGTTTTGAATTGAATTTTTTTTTTGACTTTGAATGCATAAAAGACCACTGAACAGAACAAATCCCCAGGAGTAATACGCTCGGCCTCTACATACGTTCATTAAATTGAAATGCTTGTTGTGTGACATTCAACATTTAAGGTTATTTTCGAAAAATGACCGCGCAATCCTTACGAAACTGCCTATTAGCGAGTCCGTAGATAAGCGGGTTCACGGTGCTGTTGACTGCCGATAAAATTGCGGCACTAAACATCTTGGCGAGGACACCTTCGTCAACTGTCCCACCGTTCAGCACAAACAGATCCGTAGCCACGTAGATCCAAAAGGGCAGCCAGGTCAACAAGAACACCACGCTGGTAATGAACAGCATGCGGGTCACCCTTCGCTGCATCAGTTCCCTCATGGAAGGCTGGTTACCAGACGGAGGCTCCCTGCATCGGATGCTTAGGACGCTTGTCTGTACGGCCCAGCTTTGCCCTCGGGCATCGCTTACCGGTGAAGGCTTTAGGACAGGCCTTCCATTTTGAGTCGATTCTTCGGTTGGTTGTCGACTCCGCGCTTTGTATGAGTTGCATTGTTCATAAGGCCTTAGGTATTTGGATGTTGACGTACGTGAGGTTGATGAAGTTGGGTGTTGAGGTTCCGATCTGCGCATCATTGATGTTGATGCCGACGTTGATGGACCACATTCCGATCCACTATCAAGAGGTTCTACTCGCATCCGACTTACTTTAGCCCTTCTCAGAAGTGTGGGAATGTTGTGGCTGATGGTGGGAATGGCTGGAGGTTCACTGCTTGTTCTCTCTAATCCAACGTGGACTTTACGTTGTCTGTTTATGGCCGCGTACACATTACCATAGCAAACGGTTGTCATCAGCAGAACCGTCAAATAGCCGGTTATGTAACAAACATAGGCGAATTTCGTCAGGTTGGGAGACCTTATGACGCCGCTCAAAATGCTAGGTGATTCCAGCACGACGGCGATCACAATCGACACCAATATGGCAATTTTGGCTCGCCGTTTGTTGAGGAACCGCTTGCTGAACCGACACACGCTATCGTAACGGTCTAAGGCGATGACGCCCGTCATTACGACCGACGTACCGAGCGCGATTCTGCAGGGAGCCACCAGAATCCGGACAACAAATGGAACCTCGACGCCGGAGATCGTATACGAGAACTCGACCACATTGCGGATACGCAGCAGGCACACCGTCAGGTCTGCGCCCGCCAGTCCCATGATGAGAACCTCAGTGCTCCTTTTGCGCGCTTTGCGCCAGTAAACCCGCAGGATCAAGGAGTTGCCGAAGAGACCGAAGAGGGTGATGAAGAAGTTGACGATTCCTCTCCAGATGGCCCCGTCTGTTCTGATTTCATCGATTCCAGACGAGGGGGGCAAAACGGTGGCATCAGTGCTTGCCATTGTTAACGGCTGATGTTTGATGTTTTTCAGTTCTTGCTCCGATCATCTAATGGAGTTTTGCTAACGATTGGCCAATACTGTTATTTTCTATCATCATATTCCGAAGTTGAATCTCGTACCCGAACTTATCACAGATTGGTATGCACATATGACCCACGCTTTTCTCTCTGACAAAACCCTTGAGTGCTCGCAAGCGAACCAAATAATGATATTTTGCTGCGGATCACGTGCTTGGAATGAATACTTTCATTGGTCGAGGAAGGGTGACGCGTCAGTTCATTCCAATCGATCGTAAAGACGAGGTCAGCATAGACGATCGTGATTGGATGTCACCCTTGACGTCATGCACAGAGGTCTCTTCCGTAGTTCCTGTCAGCTAACCCCCAGCATGATATTTCCGCACAAGATTGCGCACAACACTTGAAGGCAAATATGAGTTGCTTTTATGTCCAAAATAATCTAACGAATGATTTATGATTCGGTCTAGTTTGCTGTCATGACAAATCAAGAAAGGTGATTCCCCACGATCAATTATTGCCTGATTTTTGGAAATAAATAGTAATAGACGAAATCGCGTTTCGTGATGTGCATGTTTTTGACTGTGTGACACTCTTGAAATTAGGGATCGGAAGCTCTTGAGTTGTGGTATATGCAGCAGCGAATATATTCCGTATCTGTATATGTGAAGACAAGATTTACATGAAGTGATGTCACTTCAGGTCTTCGGGAAATAATGAATGAGCTAGCGCCCGATATCAGACGTTGGGGGCGCTAGGTTAATTTGAATTTACATGTAAATAAGGCTGAACCAAAAAATAACGGGGGTGTCTTTTTGTAACCGTCACAACTGTTTTCTCAAAAAAAGTGTAATATCCATCGAGTTAAAACTTTAACAGGTTTGGTTTTGAACGTTCTCCTTTGGATTTTGAATGGTGTAATTATTGAAAACGAACAAAATGCATGAAAAGAAAACGATGTTCAGTGTTCTTACAGCAAAACGAAAACAAATCACATAGGGATGTGTGTGATTTGTTTTCGTTTTGCTGAAAGAACGCACACCTTTTCTGCGATCCGTGGACATAGCCTTAAAACGGTGGTTGTGTTTATAATTCCGTAACTTGAAAAGCACATGAGTGATTTGAATGATTCTTGTACTAATAGAAAGCTTATGAATTGGACTTTCATATCCTAGATTTTGAAAATGCTACATGCAGAACTTTCGTAAAACAATGGTCCCAACATTTGAGTTTCGGGGTTTTTTTAAACACCATGTATATTCCTTTAATACAGTCAAACCATTGTCGAGATCAACCATGATCACCGAACTGTGAGAGGTCACTGCATTTTGATGACTATCTACCGCATAAGCAAGATTTGAGGCTTTGCATGGTGGAGACACTAAACAATGAAAGGTTTGTGGAAACACCATGTGCGAATAATTTCTCAACTAAGAGAATGGTTCTGAAAAGAACCAGACGTTCCGGTCCGCTCGACGTTCCGGTCAGTATGCTCTGACCGTCTGAAGACCGGAACGTCGAGTTTCTACCTCTGGTTCGGTCAACTCGACGTTCCAGACCGGAACGTCGAGTTTATACCTCTGGTTCTTTTCAGAACCAGAGGTATAAACTCGACGTTCAGGTCAGTAGCATGCTGACCGGAACGTTGAGTTTATACCTCTGGTTCTTTTCACAACTAGAGGTATAAACTCGACGTTCCGGTCAGTATGCTCTGACCGTCTCTCCTGAACACGGTCAGAGCATACTGACCGAAACGTCGAGTTTATACCTCTGGTTCTTTTCAGAACCATTCTCTTAGTTGAGAAATTATTCGCACATGGTTTCCGCAAACCTTTCATTATTCATCTACCGCATACTATAATGTACCCGCCCAAGGACGAAAATCGATTCTCAAAAGTGTGTGGGGGAACATACCTTCAAGCATCCGATCAAGATCATCATTCAAACATCAGTTTCGAGTTTGGAATCATTGAATCAGCCATTCTGAGCTACACAGACATCATGCCACAATTTTCATTCGGGGACGAAAAAAATGAGGGGGGGCCCCATCGATTGACGCCCATGCACCCGCATATGTGACATAGTAAGAACACTGTATAGAGCACTAAAGATTATGAAGTATTAAATAATGAATGCATATCTAATGTACAATATAATACTATTAACTTTCATCCTTTCCTTTGACGGGAAGGGAGTCGACTTAAGTGTAAACTAAAAGGAAAAATAGACTGAAATTCGAAACAATATGTAAAGAACATTTTGTTGACAATGCAAAATTAAGGTATTAGTTGTTTTTTAATAGCGTATACAAAAATGATAAAGCACTTTTAATTCTTTCATTTTCTGTTATTATTCCCAACATCAATTATTGAAAATAATCCAGTGCACTCCTTTGAGCTGTGCGATGTATCAGTAAGTCAATTATTGACATGCTTGTAACGCCGGGGGTGCATGGTTGTCGTCATTGAAGTTAATAACTGTTGGAGGGGGTTCAAATATTAATATACCAGCCAAGGTTGGTTTGGAAAAGCCATAACGGTGAAGCGCTTTGTCCCCGCGGACACGCGCTCCGTCACTGCTCATAAGTGTAATTTATTATTATTACTATTATTATTACCATCGTGCTCAGGAACTAGTTTACATAAAGCTTTTGTTAAGATACATACAGATACAATTATACAAAGTACAAATACCAAAGATTGTCACACAAAAAGAAGACACGTATACATTGCGGTACACGTATACATTGCGGTAGATGTGTGGACCTTTAAACAAGGATGTCCGCACAGTTCGGGAGCTTAAAACGTACTGTGGACTTGCACAGGTCCGCACACATACTGAAGATATTTTCAGAAGACCTTTGACCTCAAATGTCTCAAGTCATCTGAAGTCCCCCTACCCAAAGATAAGTGTCACCAAGTTTGGTTGAGATTGAAGTCTGACTCTCTAAACAGTTAACCAAACCAAAATGGAACATGCATGGACACACACATAGACCTACTGGAATTTGTATCCTTGTGGAGTCATTTCTTTGTTCTCGTGTACTTAAGTTAAGTGGGCGAGTTTGAAAGTGTACATCAAAATAGCCCTATTTAGGCCTTAACCAGAATTAATTTCCCGGGCTGAAATCCGGACTTCATTTTCCTTACGTAAAATACTTCAATTTGCGACGAAATCAACACAACTTTGCAATTCCTAGTTTTTAAGTAAAATCCATATATTTATTTCGTGATAACCTTGTGGAGATGTATTCACCTATAGAAATTGACCTGTGCAGCCATATATGGTTTCAAAGACAAAGCGTATGTCGTTAATTACTTATAGGCTATAACAGAGCAGTGAAATTCATGCGCCCCAAAAAAACATGACGTTGATTGTTGTGTTTCTCAGTATGATTGAAATGTTAAATTATAACTGAAGAAAAAATTCTAAACTTCATGTCAGTGAAAAAAATCGCCGTCATTGATGCCGAAAGCTCAATCCTGGTTACTGGTAAAGCTGACCTTCAAGTCTGGAAGAAATCGTTCGAAAACTTCCCAAAATCTATGTATTTATATCAATTTCGAGGAATTTCTCGAAGTCGCTATTTCACGAGTAGTTGAACACTTCAATCATGTAATTATTTTTTTCGAATTTCAGCTTAATCTGAGATGTTGTTGCAAACGCCAAAGTTACACCTTTAACTATCTCGAAGGAAAATTTCGACAAGGATTTTCTGCCGACCTAACCCACGTGCATTGTTCAGCAAAGTGCCGTAGGCGCCACGGTTGACCAATTTCGGCCCGGCAGCACAATAGCGACGGGTATATAAGCATTTTCTTTAGCGTCACTTGGCGTGGGTCTCGGTACTGACCAATGGAAGCCGGCAAAGAGGGTGATATTTATCAATTAATAACTCGTGAAGGAGACTTTTCTCCAATTTTTTAATGCACGCCATAACAGATAGGAACCTTATTAATGTTCGCGAGTTTTGAAAAGATTGACACGTACTGCACGTACCGGTACACAGGCCTTTTTTTTCCAATTTCAATGCCAAGTTATGAACATATCACAATGATTTTTAGCACATACTTGAATCATTATAAGGGAAATAAACCCTGAAAGTTGCATTAAGATACTATGAAGCCCGGGAAGGGACAGGGTGGAATTTTTTTTTGGAGTTTGCTAATTCGTTCGCACGAATTACCAATTCGTTCCCACGAATTACTATTTCGTTCCCACGAATTCCTATTTCGTTCCCACGAATTCCTAATTCGTTCGCACGAATTCCTATTTCGTTCCCACGAATTCCTAATTCGTTCGCACGAATTACTAATTCGTTCCCACGAATTGCTAATTCGTGCGAACGAATTAGGAATTCGTGCGAACGAAATAGCAATTCGTGCGAACGAAATAGCAATTCGTGCGAACGAATTAGGAATTCGTGGGAACGAAATAGGAATTCGTGCGAACGAATTAGGAATTTACTAAATCGTGACGTCATTTCATTCCCAAATCAGGACTGAATGGTTTGATTGGTCAATTCGAATACAGTGTGTTGTAATACAACAGCCGGGCGTATCGCGTAACATGATACAGAGCGCGTCACTTAGTTTTTTTATCCATTGTCCATGACGCGCAACGGGTGAATGACCGAAGACCCGATATAGAAAGCGCCCGCTGATTTGGCCAACATCTAGAGGTCAAGAGATGGGTTGTCTTGCCCAAGTAATCAGCGAATCTGCTCACATAATTATTCCATTACATGTACATTGACTAGGATAACGTCAGAATAACACAAGAACGCCCGGTTTTTAAAGGATGGTGGTGTGAACGTTTATGTTCTACTATAAAATGCTCTTTCCGTTTAATTTAAAACACGTTTTGTAGCCCGATGGGCAGTATCCCAGGAAGTAATGTCCTTTTAAAATAGTGTTTTACCGACAGTATACTGCTACAACATAAAAAGGCAGGGAGAGTGTACTGGGGAAAACACAACCGCGAGTAATATACATTTAAAGTGCATTTTATTTAATTTGCGACACCCGTTCGTTCGTTGCTGGCTGAATCTTGTTAGGATAACGGCACTTTGCGAAAATATCGTTAAGGAGCAATCATGGGCCTGCCAACCCGTCTGCCCGCGGGGAATTGACGTGGTATACACAATAATTCGCGTAGGTACGTACATTGTATTTGGTTTTAATTCGCGGGCCGATAAAAGGGGAAATAAAATGAAAATTGACATTTCAATAATCAAGTTACCTAAGGCCCGTTGGCTTATTTAAGGCTTTCGAGTACGAATTGTATAATTTAAAATATACATCCTTTGTATAACAGCTTCGAGTAAAAGACATGAACGGCAACAACCTTTTTACACTAAAAAATATATATTTTATAAATACATGTCACAAACTGTTGAATGGAATGGTGCCAGAGTATGTAATGTATGTATGTTTAAGCACTAATTTTAGATTATTCATCCGAGCAGACTGGTATTAATTTGTAATGAACTTTTATTTCATTGCCTTTATTTCTACTCACAAGTTCGAAAACTGAAGAGTTTACCTCGCTTTCAATTTAATATGGCCGACTCGCGAGTAAAGTCTTATACAATCGGGCGAGCGAATGAGTACGGTACTTATACATGTACATTTGTAATAGTACTTAAATTAAAATTCATAAATACCCGAGACAGTTTAGCCATTCCTATTGGTCGATAGCTTGTCACGTGGGTGAATTTAAACTGCTGATAGACCACCGGTAAGCTCAAAAGAAATTGTGGCCAAAAGATGAAAACTTGTGTTAGTGTATATAAACATGCCTCAATAACTGAAAGAGTTTGTCGAGCAAATTTATTGACACTTCCAAAGCCCGAAATAGTCTAATATTTCCGTTGGTACAACTAGAGTTTTAAATGTTGGGATGTTAGTCCACACTGAGTGTGGCCTACGGTAAGAAGACAATCCAAAAACTGAAAATCATTGATAAAACTTAGTAGAAATTAAAAGTAGAAGTAAAAAGGTTTAACGAAAACTACAAACTTTCTAAATTCTAGTGGGGAAGACGACAGTAAACACATCTTTACATTATCTTGACCGACGACTGGTGTCCAGTCCTTATCTACCAATTCTCAACTGAAGATACGAGATTATTAAAATGCTATTAAAAAATGTCCTTCAATTCCCTTTCAATTTCGAGCCAAATTTCAGAAGGGGCATGACCTTCCTTTGTAAACCAATTCAAAGCCAGTTCTGGAAACAGACTGCTAGTCCAAGCCACTTCTCATAAAGCCACTGAGATAAGATAATTTAAACAAAAATTGCCACCTTGAAAACTGGGAGGTAGAGAAATCAAAATCTGGACCAGGAGAATGAAAGTAGGCATGCTAAAAGGCAAACACAGCGTGTGTCAATAAAAAAAATGTAGCAGCCAATCCATAAATATTACAAATACATGCACTCTCTTTTTGCTAAACTTATCTCTAGAGTCTGAACGTGTAGTAACTACTCTACACGATGGTCTTTATCCCATCTCATTTGGACAACCCAGTCCAGAGATACAGCTAATTAAATGAAAAGACTTGAATTCCAAATTGGGACACTTTTTAGATTATCTGGTATCTAATAAAAGGCATTCACATACCAAGAAGGTGTTGTTTGGTGCACTTCAACCCAAACAAGTGCAATGTCGTTTTATCAACTAATATATTTACGTTAAAAAGACTGCTAGTGTTATGCTTTTGAAAGAAAATGGACATTAAAGTTAATATAGACAGACTTAATGGTACTTTTGTCACAGAATTGATAACTACAAAGCTGTTGTTCTGATATCATTGTTTATGAGGAATAATCCTCACCCATGTCACCAAATGGTGATGAACAGCTATTAAAGATTGATGAACAATAAGAAAGTGGCCCAAACAGATTTTGACAGTCTTTTAATACAAACTTGGCCGTAAGTTTTAAGAAGTCCAAATCACACAGAACAAAAACCCTGTCAAGGGTAAAGAAACGTACGATTTGTTTTGTTTTTTTAAACGATAGTTTCCTCAAGAAAAAAGTTGTTTGACTGCTACACTTTTTTTTAGAGACACAGTGTGGAATAATTTGCACTTAGCCCAAAAGTAATCTTCCCAATTATCATCAAAAAATATTGTGGCCGTACTACGTAACCCGTGAAATTATTCCGTCTGGCTTGCTGTCATTTAGGAAAAATCAAGAAATGTACAAAAATGTAGTTGATTTCCAAAGATCAGTCGATTGACTGATTTTTGGAAATACAGTACTACATGTATTGAAATTGCTCTTTAGATTTAGAACATATACTTGTTTTAGATTTTGAGTGGTGTTATTACTGGAAACGAACGAAATGCATAAAAAGCAAATACTATACATGTACACATGTACATGTATTCCTTTAATAATCAGATATGAAAAGCTGGTGACAAAATAAAAAAAAAATGACAAGGCTTGCCTAGTCGAGAGTCTCAGTTTAGGAAAAAAGTACTCAATGACTCAGTCGGGGAGTGACTCAGTCAGTCAGTGACTCAGTCAGTCACCCTCATCACTGTCGGGGAGCCACTCAGTCAGTGACTCAGTCAGTGACTCATTGAGTCAGTGACTCAGTCACCAAGTGACTCGGTCACTCAGTGACTCAGTCAGTCAGTGACTCAGTCAATCACCCTCATCACTGTCACCCAACCACTCAGTCAGTGACTCAGTCAGTGACTCATTAAGTCAGTGACTCAGTCACCAAGTGACTCAGTCACTCAGTCAGTGACTCACAGACTCAGTCACTCAGTCAGTGACTGAGTGACTGAGTCACTCAGTCAGTGACTCACAGACTCAGTCACTCAGTCAGTGACTCACAGACTCAGTCACTCAGTCAGTGACTCACAGACTCAGTCACTCAGTCAGTGACTGAGTCACTCGGGGAGTGACTCAGTCACTCAGTCAGTGACTCGGGGAGTGACTCAGTCAGTCAGTGACTCGGTCACCCAATGACCCAGTCACTCAGTGACTAAGTCACTCAGTGACTCAGTGATTCAGTCACTCAGAGGACAATAGGCTGGCCCTGGTTCCAGTACAAATGTACATGTACATGTATATACATTGTACCTGAGCCTAGCATAAGATGCTCACCGGCCCTCTTGTGTTAGGAAATCGTACAACACAGGCAAGATTTCTCCGTTGCTAACTTGCTACTTGCTACTCCCACTGCCATTCCCATTAAAAGCCCAACTGTCGACTACTGTACAGTGATATCCTTCCATACTTATATGAACAAAAATGTACATAGCTTTATACACTATTTATGATACAATGAGAATCTTATGTACTGAGTTCTAGTATCTTCTCTCCAGCTGTTCTATTCGTTTGGCCTGCTCCTCGATTCGGATGTCCTTCAACTGTAGCAACTGCTCCAGCCTCCTTACTTTTGCTTGTAGTATCTGAAGAAAAGAAGAAAAAGAGAAGACTGAAGTTGTAAACTTTCTAGAACACATGCATTTATCCACGAGCGGCAATAATGAACAATAGATAACCAAGATCAAAAAGAAGATCGTGTTTCCATGGCCACTTTATCTGTATCTGTATCGTGATAGTCAGTCAAGCATCCCAGGGCAAACATCACACCAACTTACTTATAGAGGGAAGACAATGAGAAGACGTTACAGTTTTAGAGGTGGGAGGAAAAGTCCAGAAGATATTCTGGGGAAAACCCAGGGAATCAGGTAGGGACTGAAAACCCAATGCACATATTGACCGAGGCGGGATTCGAACCCGGGTCACAGCGGTGGAAGGCGAGGAAAGTACCGCTACGCCAACCTGACTCCCACAATGAAATTTTTTTTCTTAAAGCAGTTTCCTTTGTCAGTTCAAAGGTTAAATATTATAGAATATGACTCTATGAATGGAAAATAGGGCTTTCAGTTGCTTGGGTGAAATACATTTTAAAATAGCATTTATAAAAATATAAAACTGACGATTTATGTAGAGTGTCTGCACAAACACGCACACAGACACGCATGTTTGTTTATGGTGCAAATCGAGGATTTTCTTTTGTTCCTCTTCCCTTTTCCTTTGTTTGTACTTTAACTTTTTCGCGACAGCTCTCATTGGTTTCGTACACGTTTTCCATCCGAGGAGTCCTCGATTCGGTTTCTGTCCTTGATTCATCGATGATGTTGCATGTGTGTGTCCTCGATTTACACCATAAACAAACGCACATAATCACTAAATGTAGATTTCAGGACAAGAGTGTTATTTATCAGCAGATTTACTGAAATTATATTTTCAAACGTCTGTGGAAATGTGCAAGCGTTCTAATCATCCAAATATCTGTCAACGTCAGAGTTAACTCTTCACTCGACTGAAAACGACCAATAACGAGTGATTCACGTTACAATAGGGCAGGAACGTTTGCCTTTTAGCATCCACTTTTCAACTCAACAGTTAAAAATGTATAATGTAATTCTTCAGTTACGCGCATTCTTGAATGTTCACCGGTGATACCACACTGAACTGCCCTGTACCACACACGCTTTACCTAACCTAAGCCACGAAAATAGAAACTGTCATTATTCACAGAACAATACAAAAACCACAAAGCTACGAAGCACTCGTCAGTAAGTGGAAAATGAATAACGTTTAAGAAAATCTAGCCTCTACAAACTGTTATCTAGACTGTTATTCAAGACGCAGTCTGGGCAAAAGAGGGTTTGTAAGCCAAAACCAACTTTTTATTTTTTGTGCGTCACTGTAATTTCTTCTCGAGTCAAATGTATCATACCTGGACTGTTTCTTGCGATGCCAGGAGGTTCTGTTCCTTCTCCTCTAGTAAAAGCCTGAATTCTGTGCTGAACTCATTCGTGTGGTTGATAGATCTCACTCTTCCCACATGGCTACGAAAAAAAAGAGATGAGGAATGCCATATGGCTTGTGAATTCTCTGTGCGATATGTGGCGAGTACCTTAAACCAGTGAAGATCATGAAGATTAGTGTTTTAATTGATTTTGAAGTCTAGTCGTCCTGTTCTCTCCAGTGTTGTAGTCGAGTTCATCACAAGTCCTAGCAAGTCCTCACAAGTCCTCACAAGTCCTCACAAGTCCTCACAAGTCATCACAAGTCCTCACAAGTCATCACAAGTCATCACAAGTCAGCATAAGTCCTCACAAGTCCTCACAAGTCATCACAAGTCTTCACAAGTCATCATAAGTCCTCACAAATCCCCACAAGTCCTCACAAGTCCTCACAAGTCCTCACAAGTCTCCGCAAGTCCTCACAAGTCCTCCAGTCTCAAGTCAAGTCACAAGCTATTCAAACGAATTGTAACAAAGCCACTCCTTTGTTACTGTTCACTGTTCATCCCCTGTTACTTGTGACTGGACTTGTGAAAGGACTTGTGGTGGACTCGACTACAGCACTGCCTCGCTGTACAGATTTGTGAAATTTTAACAGTAGTGAAAAAAAAAAACACGAGGTCTAGTACCCCCACCCCCTTCCTTTTTCCCCTTACATTTTGAACTGGCTGGCCAGTCAGTCAGCCCCTTCTTACATTGTCTTTTCGCCCTACTCTTTCCTCCTCTCCCCCAACTGCCCACTCTTGACCGGGAAGGTCGGTAGGGATGGGGATTGGGGATGAAGGTCAGTTTGGGAACTTGGGAAGGAGCGTCTGGTACATGAAGGAAAGAGCTTGAGGCCGTAAGGAAAATAGAAAAAGAAAACTGCAGTCTTACCTAGTTCCTTTTGTGCCTGCGTGTACAGTCGGCGCCTTGGGAGCTTGGGGCGGGTGTTTGGGAGCTTTGCTGCCTCCAGCCCGGCCTATAAAATATGAAGGAAAGACAAAACCTTTATTAAAAACCCTCCTATACTTCTTTTACAAACTATCAAGAAACCTAACCCCTACATGTACCTCTCTCGGTAGCTTTTGTACAGACTGGTCAACAACTACCACAAATCCTAGACGGATTACACTGTACATGGTTTGATAGATTGGTTGACCAGTAATACTGGTACAGGTGTGGCTGCCATTTTAACCTGTCAATTATACCAATATGAGGCAAGTTTACAGACCTGTTAAAATTGGTGACCTGTTAGCCTTTTGATCCATAGGGTTACTCACTACACATCGTCACTGAGAGAGGGAGGGTTAACTCTTGGCTGACATCATATGCAGTCATTATTAAAAACGAACACAAAATTATCCATCCACCCTTTTCCAAAAGTCTTTTGCCATGAATGAGAAAATTGCAGACAGGGGGATCTTTGTGACAAACCGTCCCTCAAATACAGTGTGTAATATGGAAAGATGACAACAGTAATTTCTCGCTTGTCCCTCACCATGAGTCTTGTCCGCCTTGCCAGCACCAGAACCAACTTCTTTTCCACCATAGTAGCCATCGGGAGACAACTGCGACCAAAGAAAAAAGACAAACAATATTTAAGCTTTTCATGATGTGCATAACATAAAGGCGTTAGGAGGTCTGCCTACTCTTGTTTTGCTTCTGAAAAAAGATTCTGCTAGGCTCGGTAACGTTTATTACTTTTTAACCCCAACCCCCTAGTAGTTCCTCAGGACTAGCCTGCTTAATCCAACAGAGTCCAACAGTCGTTTCCTGCTCAATCCACTGTGCCTTATTTTCAGTTGTCAGCTGGATCCAACAGAGTCCAACTCGGCGTTATAATGCGGCTCAGTTGCCTGCTGAATCCAACATAATGCGATCAGGAATGTACATTAGCCCTAACCCACCTCACTCCTCCAAAATCCTCCTGGCGGTTTTGGAGGATTCTAGAGGATTGAGGATGAATGGTGATTGAATCAAATGAGGATTCTGGAGGATTGAGGATGAATGGTGATTGAAGCACATGAGGATTTTGGAGGATTGAGGATGAATGGTGAATGAAGCACAAGAGGATTTTGGAGGATTGAGGATGAATGCATTTTGAGGCAGGACTGTCTGGTGATTTTGAAGGATTTGGCGTTGGTTATCCTTCATTTAAACACGAGTGCAAAGTTTTGGGATGAGGAGGATTTTGGAGGATTGAGGATGAATGCATTTTGAGGCAGGACTGTCTGACAATTTTGAAAAGTTTAGGCGGAGTTGAAAAACTTTGGAGGATTTTGGAGGATTGAGGATGGTTGTAAGCAACAAGGGCCTAGGGGGTTAGAGGGTTAGGGGTTTACTGCTCAATCCAACAGGCTCCATCGGGTATATGATATAGTTGGATCCTGTTGGATTCAGCAGGATTAGGGTACCTTATCTGATTTGTTGGTCTGCCTGAGATAGAGATCAATCTTGTGTTTCAATTGCCACAGCACAGCCTCAACGACCCCCGGCTTGCTGTTACACACACTGCGCACCACCACCTCTTGCACATTGAAGCCAAGTCTGGGAAAGACTTTTCTGCAAAAAGAAAATAAAAAAAACATTGAATAGAGAAGTTAGCGCTTGAATCATTTCTCTTTAAAAGTTAGAGTAGAACATTTGTCACTGGTGCTGTTTTTTTACTGTGTGTTAAACTAAAGTGAAAAAAAGTGCTCAAAATCTCAATAAGGGTGTTTCACAACTTACCTGATGATGCAATAGCTCTGTGAATGCTGCATATTTCGAGAAAACACAATATTCTGGATCTGGATTTCAATTCAAAAGTTACCGAGTCTGACACAATCCCGAAATCAGCATTCAGGACGTGATTCTCACTCAGCCGATTGTTGCTACATGATCATCACACACTGAACCGACGATTCTCGCTAATAACTGCATCCGCACGCGTGTGTGGTGTGAACGCACTTGCACGCATACACGGATTTGCCCGATTGCAAACCAAATGCCAACGGAAATTTCTAAAAATCTGTTACTTGACACACAGTGTGGGGACTGGTTGTTTCATGAGCCAGTCCATTTTGTTATGTTGCATGTCTTCAATATCTTAGGTTTTGGGACTCTCCCACAGAGTTTTGAGAGTCCCAAATTTTCGGACCAAGATCGTCCTCTAATACTTAAAAGGGATCACTGCAGACTAATTGATTCGCAATCAAACAGGTGAAGCCCTGTTTCCCTGTGTACCTGTTTAACGTTCCCCAGTTGCTCATCTTCTGCTGGGTGGAGTTCGCTGGTGAGTAATTGTGAACGTCGACAATCTTTGGCACAAAATGATGTACAATCTCCGCAACCAAAACTGCAAGAAAGTAAAGGCAAATAAATATGCTCACAACTGTGAGTTAAAATTCATCCAAGGGGGCATAACATTTATAGGGACTCCTTGGGAACACTGACTGCTCAATTCTCATGAATGCTCTTGCCAAGGTATTTCCGCCTAAAACTCTTGTCAATGTATTTCCGCCTAAAACTTGGCTCCCAGAACAGTTTCAAAGCATGCAGGTTTTGAAAGATTTTTGGGAAAAAATGTTGCAACCTGACGCCACTTCCACGATTGTGTACAAAGTCTATGGAGAGTCAAGAATTTTGTATTTCCTAACAAAATTGGAAATGTTTCTCAGTCCCAGATTCATATCTTATCATCATTTTTGCAATGAATGAACTTCATTGAGATGATATATGAAGAAAAAAGTGGCGTCAGATTGCAACATTTTTTTCCGATTATAGTTTTGAATCCTGACTAAAATTAAAAAGCAGCCAACACAAATAAACATGGAAGTTTTGTTTTACTGGTCTTCCAATAATGTCCAATGAACATGATGAATTCCATTAAATGTGGACAGTGACTGTCAACTGTCAATGTCATTCTTTTTAATTTTAGGGCGCCGGGTCCAGGTGTTGAATCAAAAGAACTCACCACCGTCACTGAAATCGCGAGTCATGTTCCTTTTCGCACGGCTCAATGGAATCTCGTCGACCCATGCGTACAAATCCTGCAGCTTTTCGTCGTCCAAATCCGTCATATTACCAGCCTCATTTGTGTCTGTTGTTGAAGCTTTTGTGGGGACTATTTCACCCATTAATTACGATTTAATTTGCAAATCTCTGGATATCCTGAACGGTCACTGTAGCTGTTAATCTTCAGTCCGCTTTGAAAAATTGAACAGCTTGTTTTACGACAAGGAAAATGTTCAGTTGCAAAATTAAATCTCAAGAAACTCTACAAAACACTTCTCGCGAGCGCACACGGTCGTCGCCATGTTTGTTGTTACCCAAACACTGACGTCACATAACGATAGTACATTAGACTGGCCTCCAGTCGCTTCCTATTATTTTCTTCGGGAGAGTGCGTGTGGCACAGCAAATTTACAGTACTATTTTTCGATAAGGATATCCAGCTTACATTTGCATAGCGAAAGAAAATATGATTTGCGGAAGGAATTCTCGAAAAGACTTAAATACTCAAGCCGTACGGTAGCTTGAAAGCTGGGAGCTAGCTAGGGAGGGCATGCACTGGACCCAAAATCATTTGACACTAGAGGGCACTGTTCATAGCCAACTGGATCTTGTTTGGCTTGGCGCTTTTATCCGCATGGCGCAGTGCATGCTATTATGATTCAGGCCTGTTCTTCTTCATTCCTTCTCCCCCTTCTTATTTTGTACGGCGGTGCTTTGCCCGTTTACCGTGACGATGCATACCGCCCACAATTGGCCAGAGAGTGTCTGCACGTGCACTGAGCTGGCTGTTTGCAGGGCTGAAGTGAAGGCGCGGGTTTCGCTCGTATAGCTCCCCCCCCCCCCCCCACGCCCTGCAAACAGGGCGCTGGGATACGCTGATGAGCTTCACAGAATCTTGTGAAGGAAGTGGCCGGGTGGCATTCTGGGTAATTTATCATGACCTATGTATAAAGCATCTGGCTGCAGCTGCTTAAGACCGCAGTAAGCCAATGCGCGCAAATGCTATCCGAAAACCTTCTCATACACATTCCATACCGGATGTGATTTCTTTTTCATTGCGGACCATCTGGACAATTTTGAGCGTCGCATAATGCCATCATTGACCCTTCGTGAATTCGAAACGGAGCCTGAGCAAGTGACGGGAATTTACATAACAGATACGTTTAAAGATTTTCCTACATTAGTACGCTTTTCAACGGAGTAAAAGAGTGATGACTCAGTCTTAACGGCCGTTTAATTAAATTCCTTGTAGGCAGGGTCGTGGCCGTGATGACTTGCAGGTCACAGGTCATCACCCTGGTAATGACCCTAGACCCTGGTATCGGATCATTTGCATGTGCAAAAGTTTTGAACACGTATGCAAATGAGGAATAGTCTGGTGCCTGCATGTGCGTTAGATTAGCGTTTGTTTTTGTATGCTGTG
The DNA here is from genome assembly GCA_029964075.1 of Patiria pectinifera. Lineage (NCBI taxonomy): Eukaryota > Metazoa > Echinodermata > Asteroidea > Valvatida > Asterinidae > Patiria > Patiria pectinifera. The sequence continues at coordinate 5,926,327 of CM057133.1, forward strand.
TCTGGCGTTGCGCCGTGAGTAACGAAAACACGATTGTTTTCGAAGTTAAAATGTTACAATCTTATACCGCCACTATGCAGTATCACATTTCATATAAATCATGAGCAAATTGGAAAGGAAAGGAGTATTTTAGAGAAGGCGTGGACGCATAATAATTACAATGATCGTGAAACACGAAATGCACGCTGGAAATAACAACACCAAGTGCATGTAGGGCCTATATCAATCCATTACTTGCCAATTGCGGTATCGAATATCAGGATACAGGAAGAAAGTTTCCTATCCAGGGCTTACTATTGGAAACGAGGTTGGATATAAAGTAAGCACTGGGGACGAGGTTGACTCTGCAGATGATATACAGAATGCAATGTTGCACTTTGATCCACCCCTCCCCCAATCAACTCTTTTCCGGTGAAAGACACTTACGTAGCCAGAAACGAACTGACGAATAGGCCTACTGCTTGAACACAATCATCCTGCACAGTATCATGTTAGTACATTGACTAGATAAATGTCTATCTTTGGTGTAGTAATTCAGTTTTCTATTAACACATCGCCCCGAGTAAACACACTTTGCTCGATGCACTATCAGCGTTTGTACGCCAACTCCAGAGGAACGCTGAGTGCTGGTTTGAAGGAAATAGCATTTAGGCCCAAAAAAAGTCTCCGGTTTCTGGTATGCGCGTGCGTCGCCGTAGCCATGCGCGTCGGCAATTTTTTTTTTTCAATGTAAGATAATGTCTCAAAACCGCCAAACTCACTGGTTTGACTGGAATCCTGATGCTAACGTGTTTTTAGATGGGGTTACGATCGGGTATAAGATTTATGTGGCCTCTCTGGGCTCCCATATATTTTGCACTAAATTAGTCGGGCACCATTTGCACAGGGTGTTACAGGTAGCAGACCAGTAAATAAACTTCCATAGACCCCAATGGTAAATGCTCCCACTTCAAAAATTCGGGAAAAATACTCACAACTCTCCAAGGTGTTCGAGACACACATCAAATTAAAGCTTATTTCATCATCTTTCAATTTCTGTTCCATTTACGGGGGGTCAACTGATGACTTTTAGGAGAAATTTCCATCTGAAGACGATCACCCCTGAAAATAGTCCTGAAGCCCATCGCCATTTTGAAAAACGATGCCTACACTCCATTGCAAAGTAGAGCGCTTTTAGGGTCCAAATTACATCAAAATTACACAGAACTGCAAGCTCCAAGTCCTGTGCACGGTTTCCATCCATATTTTTAACAAACCCTCAAGTTCATGGCCCACAGCATGCTCAATTACCGAAGATTTTGAGGGCATGCAAATCGTGATTTGGCCGGCGCAGGCAATTTCGGACCGATTTACTGGTCTGCACCCTATAGAGAAGCGAGGTTTTGAAGAATTTCCCCAAACCACTTGTACGGCACGAGGAAGGATGGATGACTCATATTTCAGCAAAAAATTTAGAGAAACAAATCTCTGACTGCGATTTCTGGCCCGAAAAAAAGCCCCCTGTTTGCGGCTACCTTACTGTAGGGCGCCCCCCACGGGCGGTAATTTGGTTTTTGCTCCTTCCGGCCCCAAATTACCCCCCCCCCCCCCTTGTTCGCTCAAAATTCCTGTGATCGGAGGACGGTCCATCGGCCCTATTCAGATTTTGGGCGCATTTGTTGCGGAACCGCCATTGGTGACCCCTTTTCAAACGCTGCGCCGCCCCCCCCCCCCAGGTTCCGCCCCCCTGAAAAAAAACCACTCCGCAAACATTTTGACAACAAACGGTGGAAGACGCCATTTTGAAACTACAGGTAGCAGACCAGTAAATAAACTTCCATAGACCCCAATGGTAAATGCTCCCACTTCAAAAATTCGGGAAAAATACTCACAACTCTCCAAGGTGTTCGAGACACACATCAAATTAAAGCTTATTTCATCATCTTTCAATTTCTGTTCAATTTACGGGGGGTCAACTGATGACTTTTAGGAGAAATTTCCATCTGAAGACGATCACCCCTGAAAATAGTCCTGAAGCCCATCGCCATTTTGAAAAACGATGCCTACACTCCATTGCAAAGTAGAGCGCTTTTAGGGTCCAAATTACATCAAAATTACACAGAACTGCAAGCTCCAAGTCCTGTGCACGGTTTCCATCCATATTTTTAACAAACCCTCAAGTTCATGGCCCACAGCATGCTCAATTACCGAAGATTTTGAGGGCATGCAAATCGTGATTTGGCCGGCGCAGGCAATTTCGGACCGATTTACTGGTCTGCACCCTATAGAGAAGCGAGGTTTTGAAGAATTTCCCCAAACCACTTGTACGGCACGAGGAAGGATGGATGACTCATATTTCATCAAAAAATTGCGAGAAAAAAATCTCTGACTGCGATTTCTGGCCTGAAAACAAGCCCTCTGTTTGCGGCTACCTTACTGTAGGGCGCCCCCAACGGGCGTGAATTGAGTTTTTGCTCCTTCCGACCCCAAATTACCCCCCCCCCCCCTTGTTCGCTCAAAATTCCTGTGATCGGAGGACGGTCCATCGGCCCTATTCAGATTTTGGGCGCATTTGTTGCGGAACCGCCATTGGTGACCCCTTTTCAAACGCTGCGCCGCCCCCCCCCCCCAGGTTCCGCCCCCCTGAAAAAAAACCACTCCGCAAACATTTTGACAACAAACGGTGGAAGACGCCATTTTGAAACTACAGGTAGCAGACCAGTAAATAAACTTCCATAGACCCCAATGGTAAATGCTCCCACTTCAAAAATTCGGGAAAAATACTCACAACTCTCCAAGGTGTTCGAGACACACATCAAATTAAAGCTTATTTCATCATCTTTCAATTTCTGTTCAATTTACGGGGGGTCAACTGATGACTTTTAGGAGAAATTTCCATCTGAAGACGATCACCCCTGAAAATAGTCCTGAAGCCCATCGCCATTTTGAAAAACGATGCCTACACTCCATTGCAAAGTAGAGCGCTTTTAGGGTCCAAATTACATCAAAATTACACAGAACTGCAAGCTCCAAGTCCTGTGCACGGTTTCCATCCATATTTTTAACAAACCCTCAAGTTCATGGCCCACAGCATGCTCAATTACCGAAGATTTTGAGGGCATGCAAATCGTGATTTGGCCGGCGCAGGCAATTTCGGACCGATTTACTGGTCTGCACCCTGTAATGTTGTAATCAGCTAGACTGAGGGAGCGATGGTCGTGTATCTGGAATAAACGCTTTTTAGTGCAATATGTAAGGGAGCATACTTATAAATGACCAGCCTGGCAGCTCATGCACGATGTCGCTGTATGGTCTGACGTTACCGTTTTCCCTGATTTTTGTCTTGACTATCACAATTCCTGAAGAATGTCCGTGTCGGTCGAGATCGTAAGTGGGTGCAGACTTCTCTCACCTCACGCTCCACTCTGAAAGATATTTTTGAGAGTTTGAAGGGGATCAAAGCGTCATCTGCAACATATCAGCCGACATTTGAAGAAGAAAAAAGTAGGGCCAAAAAAAAAAACCGCGCCGCCGCACCACTTTTCGGACAAGCTCCATACCAGAAACCGGAGACTTTTTTGGCCTTAGCGAGAGAATCATTTTTCCTTCACCATGGACTTTTTACTCGCAAATATCAACGATACGTATCACTTGTCACGAACAGAAAATGGCAAGCGTGCAACCAAATTGTTATTTGCAACTCGGTGTCTGACTGGTGAATGACTTGATGTGTTTTTTTTTGGGGGGGGGGGCTTTTTACAACTGCCACGTTTTAATGTCACCGAAAGTCATCACAGAAAGAGGCTACATTGTGCCGTTTTCCCTTTTATCTCGTCATATTAAATACTGTCATTCCCATCCATCTTCGTCATCCCCCGAGGCAACATAAAGGATTTATCTGTCATACAATTTGATATATGCGGGAAATATAATGGAAGGGATACGCTATTACGTTCTCCTTCTGTGACGCATTGATCCACCTTTTGAAGCTCTCATACATCCTACATAAATCGCACAAATAAAATTGATCAAATTATCCTAAAGAAGTTACATGTAAGTGGTTTCTATTTCTTTTTGTTTTATTGCAAACGGTCCTACACAGAGCGGGTCTCTCCGGCTTAGCGAAATGCAATTGACATTGCCTTAAAAAGGGCTTACATGCAGTAATTGGAGTTATGTGAGCCATCGGGGAAAGAATCACGCTTCCTCCCCCTTTCTTATTTTTTTTTTAATGTTCCTGAAGGAATGGTTTGCATCTACCCTCATGGAATGTAATGTCGTCAGTTGCCGCCACTTGCCTAAATTAAACTTCCAAAAGACTATTTCAAGGGCATTTCATAAAGCACACTCATTGTGAAACTGATACGCAAAATAAATCCGACCATTATTACACTGGCGTGTATTATTGGTTTCTATTTCTTTTCGTTTTATTGCAAACGGTCCTACACAGAGCGGGTCTCTCCGGCTTAGCGAAATGCAATTGACATTGCCTTAAAAAGGGCTTACATGCAGTAATTGGCGTTATGTAAGCCATCGGGGAAAGAATCACGCTTCCTCCCCCTTTCTCATTTTTTTTTAATGTTCCTGAAGGAATGGTTTGCATCTACCCTCATGGAATGTAATGTCGTCAGTTGCCGCCACTTGCCTAAATTAAACTTCCAAAAGACTATTTCAAGGGCATTTCATAAAGCACACTCATTGTGAAACTGATACGCAAAATAAATCCGACCATTATTACACTGGCGTGTATTATTGGTTTCTATTTCTTTTCGTTTTATTGCAAACGGTCCTACGCAGAGCGGGTCTCTCCGGCTTAGCGAAACGCAATTGACATTGCCTTAAAAGGGCTTACATGCAGCAATTGGAGTTATGTGAGCCATCGGAGAAAGAATCACGCTTCCTCCCCCTTTCTTATTTTTTTTTAATGTTCCTGAAGGAATGGTTTGCATCTACTCTCATGGAATGTAATGTCGTCAGTTGCAGCCATGCACCAGCCTAAATTAAACTTCCAAAAGACTATTTCAAGGGCATTTCATAAAGCACGCTCATTGTGAAACTGATACGCAAAATAAATCCGACCATTATTACACTGGCGTCCACGGGCACATCTCCTTTCTGGAAATGTATATGTTTCCTGCGTGCAGGAAGTCATGTCTCTTGACATGACCGAAATTATTGTTCTTGTCTCATCTTCATGGTTGCCAGAAGCTCTCTTTGTGATCATTACTTTTCTTTTTCTGTGTCCATATGCGATGCCAGGAAATCCGTTAAAATGCATTTCGTTTGGCTTCAATATTTGTTTATATTCTGTTCCATATGGTTAGTGTATACTTTGATTTTCTATCAAATAGCATTGTTTGTTATAATATATTGCTTCATATCATTTTGTTTAATGCTAACCTTGGAAATGTACATTTTGTGTCCCATTTAACCTTACTTTCAATTTTTGTTTTGCCATTTTCAAGGGTATTTTGGTGCCTTTCAAGTTGGATTGTTTTATGCTAATGCGAATTTCCATATTCATGAGTAAAACTAAAAGGTCATTTCGGGAAACATACCTCAATGTTCGTTATTTTTTTCAGCACACAAAGTTACCAGAGTTGTGGATATTTTGCGCTGTCATGAATGTTCTTTTCTTTGGTGATTCGTTGTTGTGTAAGTTTGGTAGTACGCCAGTGAGCACCCCTTTCTAACGTTTTTTAATAAGTACATTTTGGGTCCACAATTTGAACAGAATACCCCGAAACTGAACAGTGTCTTCCTGAAATGACATCACAGCAACAGCACATTGTCCGGAAAAAGCATGGACTTTTTTTTATTTTAAAGAAAATGCACTTTTCAGTAACATTAATCAAAAGGGATGTCAAACAGTTTTCATATATTATATGAGGAGTAGAAAATCGCACAAAATGTGTTTCTTAGGAAAAAAGTCATCGCTTGGACCGTTTAAGCTGTAGGTATCTTTTTCTTATTTTCGTTTTTCTTTCTTTTTTAAGTAGACCCGGTCCCATCCCGTTGATTGCCCGATAAAGTTATACTGGAATTTTCCGATCTGTCCCCATTGATGTATATAAGTTTACTCTTGAATTGTCGTTTGTTTTATACAGATCACCTAGTTATGTATTCAGTGTTTTAATTATTATTTATTTGAAGTACATTTTATCCCTACTTCATGGCACATAATGAAGGTGCCATTAATTTTCAGCCAGCAGAACTGTATCTTGTTCCACTTTTACATAGTCCTGACATTTCCTATATTTCGTCATAAGGCCTCGGCATAATCCATATACATGTTGACGTCTTTTTGTACTTCCATCTGATTATTTTTCTACCGTTTACATAAGCAAAACACTACACCCATACAGCCGCCGTCCTGTTTGAAACTGAATGTTCGTTTTCGTTGACTTTGTGTTTATTAAAAAAAAATCAATTATATTTTTCAGGATTTACTTGGTTACGTGGCTCTTAGAATATAACGGTTCTGGAGTCAACGCACTTCCCTGCCTTTAAAATTGGGGAGACTAATCAAAACTAATGTTGTTAAGATTATCTGATTTATGTGTCCCTTCAGAAACGTCAATGTACTCAATATACATGCATAGCAGATACATTTCATCAAACAACCGGACTGCCTTCATGATTTTCATCTTGGAAAATGCACTTTTCATGCAGATCTGATCTGATTATCGGCGGTCCTCTGTCATTGTTTACTACTGATGTTTGTCAATAATTTGATTGGAATAGCATTGTACTTTTAATCAGCACCAGTGGCGTAGCCAGGAATTTTTCAGTGGGGGGCGCTGGGGGCGCTGGAACATTTCATGGGGGGGGGGGCGTCAAGCAGGGGCGTCAATCGCTTCTCAAAAGTGGGGGGGGACATACCTTGATCATAACTGATGCAAGCGCGAAGCGCGAAACCCTTACGGCGTGGGGTTCGGGGCCCGCCTAAGGGCCCCGAAAAAAATTGGATTCTAGATGTTCTGTGGTGTGATTTGAAGCAATTTCTTACGATTTTCCTCCATGCTTTAACTAATATTTTCTTGGCAAAAGATAATTATTTGAACATCGTTTTCGAGGTTGGAGACATTGAATCAGCTATCGGTATTCTGAGCTATTGGCGTGGGGTTCGGGGCCCGCTTAAGGGCCCCGAAAAAAAAATGGATTTTCGATGCTCTGTGGTGTGATCTGAGGCAATTTCTTACCACTATAACCAATAATTCTCTTAGCACAAAAGATAATAATTTAAACATAATTTTCGAGGTTTTCTCAGCTAAAGGCATAAGAAAATTTTGTGAACATTGTTTTCGAGGTTGGAGTCATTGAATCAGCTACCAGAATTCTGAGCTATAGGCGTGGGGTTCGGGGCCCGCTTAAGGGCCCCGGGAAAAAAATGGATTTTCGATGCTCTGTGGTGTGATCTGAGGCAATTTCTTACCACTATAACCAATAATTCTCTTAGCACAAAAGATAATAATTTAAACATAATTTTCGAGGTTTTCTCAGCTAAAGGCATAAGAAAATTTTGTGAACATTGTTTTCGAGGTTGGAGTCATTGAATCAGCTACCAGAATTCTGAGCTATAGGCGTGGGGTTCGGGGCCCGCTTAAGGGCCCCGAAAAAAATTGGATTCTAAATGCTCTGTGGTGCTATCTAAGGCAATTTCTGACCACTTTAACCAATATTTTCTAAGCAAAAGATACATTGTAGTACATAATAGGGCCCATGGCGTCATGTAAATCAATGATAATTTTTTTAGAAACTCAAAATCTCAGTGGGGGGCGAGTGGGGGGGCGACAAGGTTTCATGGGGGCGGTCGCCCCCCCAACGCCCCCGGTGGCTACGCCACTGATCAGCACTGATTGTGCTTTCGAGGGGAAGTTTTCCATCTCGAGAAGTTATCCCGAGAGGAGCACTATTGTTTTTGATGGCCAACTTTCCATCTCGAGAGGGGCACAAATTTTATTATTGCGAGAGGGGTATTTGTGCTTTCGAGGGGTAGTTTTCCATCTCGAGAAGGAGAACAATCTTGTTAATGGGAGAGGGGTATTTGTGTTTTTGAGGGGCAAGTGAGACAATTTTATTTGTAGCGCGCTCATATGCTTTCACACGCGTGCGTTTGAGGGGCAGTTTTGTTTTCATTTCAAGGGGGCACAAATTATAACCGCGAGAGGGGCACTTTTGTTGCCCTGGAAAAATGGGGTAGGGGCAAGTGCCCCTACCCCCCGCCCAGTTCCACCGCCCCAGACGACCACAATGACAGTGTTCACGTATATAGTTGCTCACTTTACCCGTTATTTCATACCCCTTGTATTATCTTTAGTAAGGCACGATGAGCGTTGTGTATATAGGTTCCCAAGCATGTTATTGCAAGTAAACATAATTTATGTAGACAGCATGACTTATCCACGCGATCGAGTTCACATAAAAATCACATTAGTCACGCAAAGAGATGAAAGAGACAAAAGGGGCTCTTTACAAGATCCATGTCGTATAATGTGTGACGGACTTACATCACTTGTAAACGATTTGTATGGTGTGCAAAAGCGTCAAAACAGGACAAGCCTCGAAATGAGTTTTGACGCAGGTACATGTACTTTTAAATGACAAGTAGGGGGAAACGTGCTTCGGTCATGAAAAAGTCATAATTGTTGTAAAACTTTATGGTCTTGTTTTTGTTCATAACCTGTTCTTGGCTAGTCAGTTTAAGATAAAAGGCGTCATTTTAATTCGTCCTTTGCTCCTTCCACTGCATTCTCTGTTATATTCATCCACACTGGTGTGCCCCCCCTCCCCCATCAATCCCTCGTGGTCTGTCCTCCCCTATTATTTTATTCCGTCCTTCGTACGTTCATACTCCTTTCCCTTTGATCCACACCAACATTGGTCTGTCCCCTATTTAATACCTCGTTTGTGTTTCTACTTCCAACCCTGCATGCTTGTGGGTCCCTACATGTTTGTTTCCTGTACCTCTGTCATTTTGCCTCTGAAAAAGAACTTGTTAAGATCGGAACGTCAGGCCGCCTTAATGTTTTAGTCTAAGATTTATAAATTCTATGCGATAGCCAAAAAAGGGTATTTTTTTCTTTTCACGACAAACGATAACATCCATCATAATTCGGCGTGGCACAATAACGCGTTGTCAAAAAAATCTTAATAGCCCTTATTGGTATGTCATGCGTGCCTAGTGCATAGTTTGGTTCATTTGCACAGCTGCATTCGCATCATTGAATTATTATTTGTAAGCCTTGTCTCGGTGCAACTTGCACTCGTTATGACCCACAATGGTTCCATATCGGTTTCTACATGTCATCAGGCACGAATCAAGTCACTGATTGTTGAGATTAATGTTTTCATCGTTAGTTTCCATTTCTTGTTGTACCTGCATTTTACTTAATAAAATTTGATCTTAGCATTTCCTTTTTCTCCATTTGATGTTTGAATCCATTCTTCTTCCACGAGTTTAATATGAGTAAAAGAGCGTGTATAAGTCTCGCCAGTTGATTATAACTTTTCAGGTGAACGTCTTGGTACCAAACGCTGACTAGTCTAGTCACAGACTTGTGTGTTAGCATGTATCCAATTTTTCTCTGCGTGATCGATTAAACGGAAATCGAAGCCAACAGTTTTCATTTTATGATATAGGCATCAATTCGCAATATTTTCAATTATTTCTGGCTTGTTACACAGTCCATCTATTGCCCTTAACTGGATAAACTTTGTCAGGTCAGAAATGCTCCTTCACATGGTGCCAGGAGGTACTGTATTCCCGTAAAATCTCGCAGGTTTTTGAGATCAACCTGCGCGCCCTATTGTTTGCATCTGTATTTCACCACAAGGCTCGTGCCTCTTCGTACAGCAGTTTCTAACTGACGAGGCTATACATGTATTTTGTTCTGCAAATAAATCAATTAATCCTTTATTTTAAACTATTTCACGACTATTTGAGTCAAGTTTTTAGCTGCGGGGTAGCAGCCCAACTCATCGTGTCTCGCCATTAGTTAGTCAAACGTTGACATCATGGATCTCCGTTAGTTAGTTCAACGTTGACATTGACATGTCTGTTGCTCCTACATACTTTAACCGATTTCAACCCAACTTTGTCAAAAATATCATTTGCTCAGCCCAACATGTCACATGACTAAATTAGGGTCAAAGGTCATCATAGGGTCACTGGGATCAAAATCCTCATTTTTTTAAACTCAAAATACTACTCCTTCCAGAAATTAAATGGCACAATCACGTGACTCGTGCATGAACACGAATTAGTTGGGTCGAATTAGAAACACGGACATTAAATGGATAACTGTATTTTGTTGATTTTTCCGTGTCACCTCCTTTATCTTAGGAGGGGAGTATTGTTTTCTCTCCTTTTTGGCCTGACTCATTATTTTTAAAGCCACGTGCGCCGTGGACTGTAAAACAGGACAACCGAGGACGTGCTCTATCACGCTGCTACGCAGAAAAGCTTTCGCCTGACTTCTCCCCGGCCTCTTTGATGTATTTTATGCAAGGCAGATATTTCAAAATTGAGAATAAGAAAAAGTCGATTTGTGCGAGCTGCAGCTGTAGCTATATTGTGTGACGATTTAAACACAAATTGGTTCGACACAATCTTCCGTCTTTAGTTCAACTTCGTGCACGTCTTCGCGGCAGTGCCTTAATAATAGTGAAGCCCTGTTCTTATTTATTCCTCCCCCGTTTCTAAAATTGATTCCTTAAAGATGTCCGTGCTCCGTGCTCTTAGAAAATAGATTTTTTTTCCGTCCTACCAAATTTTCAGTCTGTTTGTTTGTTTGTTTGTTTGTTTGTTTGTCTGTTTGTTTCGAATTTTAGAAAGAGACAATTCAATAACTAAATGTTGGTGGATGTTAGGTTTGTTCAATGTCTTATTTAAATGTGAATAACTTTTATATTGCGAGGAAAATAGCAATTGAAAAAAATAAAACATTTTTCGGATAAGTGTAACCCGTTCGCTTACATTCGAGCAGTGAAAAAAAACCATCGCACTTTGAGCAAAATATCACATTAGGCCTATGTGTGACAGTTCACTAAACAGCAAAATGTCCGAGATACATATTTTGTGATCGTCCAGACTCTTTCTTTTGAACGATCTGTTCAACTAATGCCATTTCGTAGTAAACGCGCTTCGCGCCCAAATGGGCGCATTCCCTCAAAGGTCTCCTTTGATATAGAGTTTCAGCCTACGCTTCTTTTTTTTTGGTCATGCGCAATCTGCTGACGGGCTTCGCTCGTACCCCGCCCTACAAACGGGATGCTGGGAAGGGCTAATCTCTTCGAGCTCTCATTGGATAGATTTTGCGTGACCTGTGACGTACATGCAGCACGTACAGCTGCTATTTATCCTACGTAGCGCGCGCTAGCTGCATGCGAAGGTCATGATATTAAGTTACCCATAATGCCATCCGTATACTTCCATCACAAGATTCCGTGAAGCGGCATCCGTCAGGCTTTTCCAGCACCCTGTTTGCAGGGCGGGGGTACGAGCGAACCTGCAATCTCGTGGCTTAATATACAGCGAGTAACGCATCGGTGATGGGTAGAAATATCAAGAAACAATTATTAACCGGGCAGTCTTCTCTGAGCGTTCACGTGAAAGTACCTCGAGGGAAGATTCACGTTTACAAAGAGTAGCCGCCTCCTTGCAGTAACCGTTTTGATTTATATTCTCGTGTAAAGTCACAAGTAATGTTTGGAAGTCTAAACTTCTGTTGTTATCGGAATGTTATCGAAAGACGCTGACATTACTTTTTACGGCAGGCTTTATTTGAGAAACTACCAGTACCCTTTTGCTATATTTTTGTAACCAAATTTACGAGGTACGTGCTTTGGGTGTTCACACATTCACGTGGGCAGTCACTAGAATAATACTTCGGACATCCGGACGTACATGCTTTGTGATTTTAGCAGCCGCAAGATGATTTTTCGCTGGCTAGTATTATTTCTGGTGGTTCCGAGGCCGGCGATCACCGGCATCATCCCGAGTGCAGCACACGCCATCATGACCAGGCCCGGGCATGTTATCCTGGGGGCAAGCTTACCGATTCACGGCTGGTCCTCCGGGCCTCCGTGCAGTGGCAAACTGAACGACTGGGGGATCGAGCTGTCTGCGATTCTGCTGTTCGCCATCGAAGAGATCAACAATCGCACCGATCTCTTGCCGAATATCACCATCGGCTACGACATTCGCGACAACTGCTACTCGGAGACTCTGTCGATATGGACGGCGCTCAGCCTGGCAAGCACATCCGAGAGACCCCAGGAGGATGTCGAGTTCACCAAGATCAGTCCGGCAGAGTATGGGAATCTTTTCTGCATCATAGGAACTCAATCGAGTGCAACTACAATAACGACGGCGCAGGCCGCCAGCCTGTATCGCATCCCTGTCATCTCTCCATTCGCAACAAGCAACGAACTCAGCGACAAGCGCCGGTTCCCCTATTTTCTCCGCACGGTCCCTCCAGACAGTCTCCAAGCCGCGGCAATTGCCGATATTCTTCTACGATTTGGTTGGAAGTACGTCGGTCTGTATTTCCAGCTGAACTCCTACGGTGTTCACGGCGCCCAAAGCCTGCTCCACCTCGCGGAAAAGCACGGCATATGTATTGCGTTCTCGGTCTCGGTACATTCTCAAGCAACAGATGCCGAGCTTCGGGACGCTGTAGGCAGACTGTCCAGCTCCCCCAAAGCCAGGGTCGTCATCATGTTTATGGATAGCGTGACAGCGAGTGGCATCTTGACGACAATAAGCGACGTTGGAATTCTACCCCACATCACCTTTGTGGGCAGCGACGCCTGGGCATTCCCCGAAGCGCTAGCAAGGTACAACGTCGAGCTGTCAATGTTACAGGGTAGCCTTTTCGTCCAGCTGCAGTTCGCGAACATTCCAGGTTTCAACTACGACCGATTCTTGCGGACGATCAAACTCGGCCACCCGTGGTTAGCCCAGTGGAAGGCCGAGCGCAATTGCTCCGATCTTACGGAATGTCCGTTCCGTATTAGTGCAAATGATCACCCTGTGGTGGACGCCGTTTACGCGTTCTCGTATGCTCTTCATGATGCGTTGCACGATCTTTGTACCAATTACACCGACTGCAGTTCGACAGTTCACACTATCACCGGCCATGATTTCTTTCCGTACCTGCTAAACGCCACTTTTAAAGGGGTGGCTGGGTCGGAGTACAGATTCGACAGCAACGGTGATCCTGGCGGGAATTACAAAATACTGAACTTTCAGATTCACAACGACACCTTCACAGCAACTGAAGTTGGGCGATGGAGCTCATCTGCAGAGAATCCCCTTCAGCTGAACGCAAGTGCTTTGCGGTGGTATCGGGGCTCGCCGGATCCACCAGTCTCATTGTGTCGAGAGGTGTGTCCACCTGGTTTCATAGAGGATCCACTGGAAGAGAAATGCTGCTACGGCTGCCGGAGATGCCCTACTCATGCCATCGTCAGCGGCAACTCGTGCATGCCGTGTCAGATAGATGAGTGGCCCGACCAGAGCTTTAGACACTGCCAACTCATTGTTCCGACGCCTCCAAGTTGGAGTGAGCCCACGGTTATTGTCATCCTGATCCTTTCCGGCCTCGGACTGGTACTGTCCTTTCTTGCAGCCCTGGGACTCTTCCACTACCGGCACCACGTGCTGATCAAAGCCGCCAGCCGTGAGCTGAGCAGCATCAACATCTTGGGGCTCACTCTAGCCTTCCTTGCTCCTTTAACGCTCCTAGCGCCGATGTCGACAGTCTCGTGCCGTGCCTCGGAGGTCATCGTTGCCTTGTGTTTCACCCTGACGTACGCACCGACTCTGCTAAAGGTCAACCGGATCTACAGGATCTTCGAAGCCGGGAGGAAATCCAACAAGCGCCCTCGGTTCACCGGTCCTCGTGCCCAGCTTGCGCTTGCACTTATCGCTACTCTGCTAATGGTGAGTGTGACCTATGAATTTTCACCATACATCCGATCCCTGTCTAAAACCTAAATTGAAGACTGGGATAAGGTATTCCCCTCGTATATCGAGTCGACCTTTTTTGGTTAGCACTCCTTTTCAAAAAATGGTATAGTGGGACGGCAAAAGGATGAGGCCGGCCCTCTTATGACAGATGACGAGCACAGGGGCATACTGAATGGATGAGCAGAACCAAATAAGGCCCAAAAAAAAATACTCGGTCTCTGGTCAGCGCGCGCGTCGATTTTAATTATGCGCGTCAACCTTCTTTTTTTTTCAAATTAACACGGAAGCTACAACAGCGCCCTCTGTTGCCGCACCTCCTCAAATTTTTGTACCAAGGAGCACCAAGGAATGGGGAAATTGTACCAAGGCAAATGATAAAGGGCACCAAGGCAAATTATGGAGGACACCAATGTATAATGAGGACACAAAAAAGCAAAATAGTACCCACCTTGTCTGTACAATACAAGCTTGAAAAAAAAAGCCACCAAAAAAAAATAAAAACACCGCGTCGCCGCATCAATTCCGAAACTTCGGTCTGACCAGAGACCGACTATTATTTTTTTGGCCTAAACCACACTGCAGGACACGCTTGCTTATGATAAAATATTCCTGTTCATCTTTGAATGAACAACGCCAAGCCTCAGTCCTAGGGGAAAAACCCATTGCCTGGAATATAACAGAAACATAAAACAGCTCGGTAAGGAAATGTACCTGCGACTGTACACAATACAGGGTGAGTAAAAAATGTCCCTTTGCACGTTCTTGCCTCCCACAAAAACGGGAAAAGTTACCAATTTTTTCTCTTCGGCCAACATCCGGTCTGGGTAATGACCACAGTCTGTAAAAGTTTCACTGACTTAACTGTTAACCGTCGAAGTTCGCGCGGGAAGCACGAAGGTCATCAAGAAAGTAATTATTTTTACAAAGGAATATGTACATCACCCAGATACGATGTAAATGACTATGTCATTTCTACACAAAATATGCATGAAAGGTAAGACACAAAGGTAAGACAAAATGAGGTCGCCCTTGCTCGCGGCACGGTCCCGTACATGACAGCCTGAAAGTTAAGCCCCGGGTGAAAGAGTGTTCTTTGTAAATTATTGGCAGATCCGGATAGTGTCCTGTAACAAATAATTTGCTTGCTTGTTTTTGCACGCCTTTATACAGTTTTAAAAACTGGTTTTAAATGGCGCGCTCCAGTTCAAAAATTGCGCACACTATTCACAACGAATGAGGAGCGTCCTGCTCTTAATTCAAAAGTTGAAAGGAATGAATTGATTAATTACTTGTCATGGGCCGATTTTTCGTGTGATGCCTCATTGGAAAGCTCATAACTAATGTAATGCTAGAAATTTACTTAGCCTATTCAATTTGAAAATCTATTTTTCAAGGTGCCACACACAAAAAGTACGTACACACCAACGTTAATTTTCCTGATTTTACCGAAACAGCTATCAATTGAAGTTATACAATAGTGATTTTTTCCCCCTCATTTAAGTTGGGTCCTCCCTTTCTTTCAATTTACCAGGTGGTGATCTGCATCTCTGGGACTCTTATTAGTCCAACAGTCCCAGCCAAGTTATATTTCAGTCCTCCGACCGGCTACATCGAGGCCTACTGTGCGTTCGGCTACGGCTCAATGGTATCCACTTTGTGCAACTTGCTGTTAGTCCTAGCCTGCTGCTACTACGCCTTCAAGGCGCGCAAGGTACCCAGCAACTACAACGAGTCCAAATTCATCGCCATCAGTGTGTACTCCACGCTGGTCTTCGGCATGGCGGCCGTGCCCGTCTACATCACGGCGGCTACGGTTCTGCAGAAGGTGGCCACGCTGTGCGTTGCCATACTGCTCAACTCCTTCCTGACGCTGTTCTGCGTCTACCTGCCCAAGCTGTACGCCGTTCGCTTCGGGGTGGACGTCCAGCTTTGCGAGTGGAGGAGTAGTGCGGTGGTTTCGGCCGACAATGTTTCAGCTGCGTTACCATCATATGCCGATGCGCAACAGAGGAATGCCTTACCCATGGCGAACTGAGCCTCGGATCAGGAGAGGTGATTTTGGGTCACGATCTTTACTGTTAGCCTACTTTCTAGGTCTCTTTTAGCCTGCATCTTACATGAGTTCCTAATAACCGAACAAAAGATCACAATTTGATTAGGCATTTGAGCCTGCTGAATAAAAACTATTTGTGCGCACATCTCTGTTGGTTTTCTGCACACCAGAGAGCGTTGACTTATATCAATTACAGCACTCACAATGTACAGTTAGGAAGTCTCCGAAGAAATTAAGGGGGTCAACTTCTGGCCTCTGTATGTGACAGTGTTGTAGTCGAGTCACCAACGTCGAGTCCGAGTCCGAGTCTCGAGTCACAAGCCTCGAGTCCGAGTCCGAGTCACGAGTCAATTTTTTTTAGTTGTTCACAAAACTAATCAAATTTAAAAAAAAAAATATTTTTCAATCATCCATTCTGTCTTTTAAGTAAATCCCAGTGTGTATAGTTTACCTTGTGTGTACACATATTGTTTAGACCCGAAATATGTTTTCCTTTTAATTCCCATCCCAAAAAACCTCCTCCATCCCTTCCCACCATGTGTTATCAACCGAATATTATTCATTTATGATCCTTTTCCATCCCTACGTTATTTTTTTTTCTTTTAATGAAAATGCGTGACTCGAGTCACGAGTCACCAAGCTCGAGTCCGAGTCATCATGGTCGATCGAGCCCGAGTCCGAGTCCGAGTCATTTTTCAATGTGACTCGAGTCGAGTCCGAGTCACGAAAAATGTGACTCAAGTCCAACTCGAGTCCGAGTCCTGGAGTCGAGTCCTACGACACTGGTATGTGATACTCGTTTTTGCAATCTATAGTTATGGGGGTTTTCAAATTAGACATCAAAAGAAGTAGCTTCTTGAAATCTTTGTGCATAATGTTTGCTGACAGAATACCTATCTCACATCAACAACGAAAGACCCCAAAAAGTCTATTACAGCCAAAAAACCCTCAAACTCTGATATTTTGATGTTGCAACGTTGACGCAGCAAACGACAATTTTCTTAATAAATGTTTGAAAAGAGCCGCGCGGATAATCCTGAAGTGTGCATTCTTAACGCCTTCAGCCGATATGTTTGCTAGTCTTAATTGGATGTCATTTGCTGAAAGAGTAGTGTATAAAAAAGGCTATTCTTGTTTACAAATGTATAAACAAAATTACTCCTTTGTATATGACAAATATGTTTACACCACTTATTCAGATTCGTGAAACGAGACAATCCTCTGATATGGCATTGAGGATTCCTTTTGCAAAAAAAACAATGTTATGCCTCAAGCTTTGCTGTAACTGGTACAATCATCTGGAATAATTTACATGTGCAGTTGAGAACCATGACTTCACTAGCCTCATTCAAATCTGAACTACGTAAAACGTTCAGTCAGTAATAATATTTCTGCACATAATTATTTGTGTATTTGCCGCTGTCTTCTCTGATTATACAAATCTAGATATGTGCTTGATGTTACAAGATAGATCACTGAATCAACTTTATAGTAAAGCATTCATACTGTACATGTAGTTATAATAGTTTTAAAATATATTGTATTTATAATATTTGCTTAACACCTATGCATTATTCAAATAATGTTTTATCTCACTGTATTGAATTTTATTGTATTTGTAATGTATTGTATAATTATACATGTTTGTAGTCATTATTTATTGTATGCAGGGCCCCAATGGAAACCAGTTTTAAACTGTTTGGGCATACCCTGGGTAAAGAAATGGAATAAATAAATAAATATAACACTGAGGCGTCCCTCTTATATGGCACTGGCACCATGATTTGATCATGAAAATTCACATTAGATCAAAAACCAAAATGCCTCGAAAAAGTCATAAACTAACGATACGAAGATCGAAAACACTCATCTGGGAAATACTCAACTGCTTTATTGAGAAAAACCTACATTGGCCCCTATTAATTATAAATCAGCTGATACTGGTTAGCATTGGAATTGACTCAATGAAAAGTCCCTGCAACCGTCCTAGTTTAAATGTAATCTCGGTCCAGACAGTTAGTTAAATTTTCACGTAAGCACATGCAGTGCTCTAGATTTTTTAGGTCACATTAAACACAATTTTACGCAAACATTCCTCTGAGCGGTTCTGCTATACGAATGTTGCCTATTGAATGCGATAAAACACTGCATATCTACTGATTGAACAGTCATAGACAGTCAAAAATTCCATCCACTTCCCCTGCCATGCCTTTTACACAGGCCAGTAACCAACAGTCAGATCACATTTCAAGAAAGCACTCTGACTAGTCCAATTTAGCCGACAGACGAAAGCAGGCAAGAACACAGCTTGCTTATCAATCACCTACAGCCAAAGCCATATAGCTGTATCAAGTTACATAAACAGTCACAGCCAGTCAATCCTGCTTTATGTTGGCCGGGAGCTCTTAACTGTTGAAAACAGTCACTTGATTGATTTTGACTGAAAGGGCAAATTTGCTCCAGGTTTCTTTTCAGACTGACAGTTTGTGAAGCCGTCAATCTTGATTCTAAATGGACGATGTACAACTCGCCCACTGTGATCTCGCACTCCGATCACACATATAACTCTGCTCATGTTACGATCGATCTTGTCTCTGTCAAAAACGAGTTTATTTAATAAAAGTCCGTTTACTGTTGCATTCGACTCTCTCTGATTAAGTCTGCAGTGGTTTTGGACGTTTCCATAGGCCTAAAGGTACATTAAGAACTCATCACCACAAAAAGTTCAACTGTGTTTTTGATCGATCTCGACTCTGTCAAACACAAGTTTATTGGATTAATTTCCGTTTAATTTTGCCTTCAATTCTCTTTTTATCAAATTTGTGGATGATCAAAACAAGATAATGCTTAACTGTGGTATGATTGACATTGTGTCTGCTGAATACAACTTTATGTGATATATGTCCGTTCTTAATCTTGCATTCAATTCTCTTTTATTAAATTTGTGTATTTTTTCGGTCGTTTCTATCAATATTGTAATTTAGAACTCTTGCGCTCTGATTAAAAAAACGTAACTGTGGTAGGATTGACCTTGTGTCTGATAAATACCAGTATAGTTGATAAGCGTCCGTTAATGTTGCCTAATTCAAGTCTCATTTATGTAATTCAGAAATCTCGCGCTCTGATTAAAAACAAATGCTCAACTGTGGTATGATCATGTTTCTATAAAATATACCAGGTTTGTAGATAAAATGAATGTGTAGAATATTATACAAAAAAAATTGCTGGAGTACTTTAATTGTTACGAACTACACTAATTAGTATATTGCCTACACATACGTTTTTTCATTAAATTTGTGGAATATTTTGGTCGTTTATATTAATGTATTTAAATATTTTTAACTCTTGCACTTCAATCAATCTAGTTTTATTTCATAACTTCATAATGAAAGCGTATAAAGTACGTAACTTAATAGATAAACAAAACATAAAAGTAAATGACAAAGATAAGTAACAAAGATAAATGAAAAGTAGAGAAGTTATAAGGAAGTTGTAAGAAGTCCAAGGACACAAACAACGCCCACAACTGCGTTTTGACTGATCTTGTCTTTCTAAGGACAAAGTTTATTTGATTGAATTACGTCCGTTAATATTGTTACCTTCAATATTTTTATAAGTAGATTTGTGGCTATTTTGGTGGTTTATATTAGCGGTTTTTCCTTATACAAGGTGAGTCAAACAGAAAGTGACCCGATTAATTTTTTTCTTAACCCCTTAAGGACGGGAAGCGGTCATGGCCGCGGCCGCTAATCCTCATTGGAATGCAGTTGCCAGCTGTGGTATGCCGTGGCACACGGCTAGTGGGTAGTTCCACAGCTGCTGCTTTTGTGCAGTCCCGCTACCACACAAAGGCTGTGCAGTCATGCGGGCCACTTGCTCTATGTGTGGAGGAATGTCCCCATTACACCCCGTCCTTAAGGGGTTGCGACCAAATTTGAAATGCCAATGAAGTATATCTTAACTTAGAGCATGTTCTTCCACTCATCTAAAAAAAAGAACTACTGAAATTGATCCATGCTATCAGACGTTTTGCTAAAAGAGCCAAGTTTTATAGCTGTCCACGGAATGCCATTGGAAGCTATTAAGCTGAGTTAGAATTACAGATTACACATGAGCATTCAAATACAAATGAGATTTTAATCATCTAAATGAAGACTGAAACATTATTTTACTCTCAGATTTTTTGTTCTAAATATGAGGAACGTGTCATTTTTCCCCCTGAAATATTAATAGTGATTTTGGTGCGTTTTCCTTTGCAGGTTCTCCCCATTCATCGAGGTGGGAAATGTCCATGTTTCGTTGTTTTAAATAGGTATATTCATCAGTTCATAGAACGATAAATGGTCAGTGGTGGACAGCTGGATTACGTGATCTTCATAATAGACGTAACTTGGGAATAGAGTGTACAAATTACGTGAACAGTTCACAGTTACTAGTCCATAACATGTACTTTATGCCTCTGGGTTTTTTAAAGAAATGGAGCGAGCCACATATTTTTTTTTGTCTAATTCGGTCACTTTCTTTTATGACTCACCCTGTTCAACGCGCAATATATTGCACATTCTGCCTTTCAATTTTAATTCGCTGGTATCTCCAAGCCTATATGCAGGGGCTCTTGAGCTCGGTAAACCTCTCTTATAATGGACCCCGTGAATGCTGTTCAACGGTTACAGAAGAATGTTAGAGGAGACTCACTAAGGGGACTCTTGAAAAGCATTGCCGAAGTGACGCCTCACGCTCGTGCAAAGACCAAATGGATTTTGTCTTACCGTTAATACGGCCTGAAACCCCAGAAAAGTCCATGTTTTGGATTGTTTACTTAATATCCTATTTCAAAGGTCTGGTTGAAAGGAAACAAACCTCATGAATACCGTTCCCGAGAAAAAGACGAAAAAGAAGGTTGTTTATAGCGGACGCGACAGAAATTCTGTGGCATATATACCCATACGTATTTCAAGTCGTGTCTTTTCAATGCAGCGTACACGTTGTGTGTTTGGTACATAATACACATAATACACGCCCGCAGAATGCGAAACATGTGAATGCGGCTGCATTCACAACTAGCACTCACAGCTCGAATTTTTTTCGGGGACAAAATCGTGACTCCCGAAATTCGTTATCGCATGGTTCTCGCAAGAATAACACAAAAATGCCCAGTTTTTTAAAGGATTTTTAAATGCTCTTTCTATATTAAATGTAATTTCGTTTGAAACGCTTTTTGTAGCCCAATTGGGCGCATTCCAGGCCGTAATATCCCTTTAATAAATAAGTCGAGCGTACTTCACACCATACGCGCGGGAACCAAAGGTAGAGTAGACCACTTTTATAGACCCTTATCACGCTGCCACCATTTCAGTCATGTTCCCTGTATCCAATATCGGTACTGAATTATTTATTTTATGCAAAAAGGAACCAGACTATTTTTTTTTCCAGCCTCGCTTCGGTTACGATGATTTGAAAGGTAAAAACTCAAGATGGCCGCAGCATATAGCTTGACGCCATATTCCGTGCGAATGTATCATGCACGTGCCCTTTTGTGTTTGCTAAACCTAACGGACCCATTAAAAGGGCTAAAAGAAATATCGGGGTCACCAGAATTCTTGGATTTGGAGGTTGGTACGTCGAGTGAACGATCCATCTTTTTGTTCAACTGGTTGCCAACCGACATTCAATCAGGGCACGTCATGTGTTTTCATATACGACTTCCATAATTTCTGTCTGAACAAACTGAAGGCGAAGACAAAGAAAATGGGTCGACCTTATTATGGTTAATCAGCATACAGAACTAAGTGAAGCAGTAGTGGAAAACTAAGGTGTTTAAGCTTCATTATGGTGACATTTTCTGTTTAATTATTTGGGTAAAATGTCACAGTCGATGTACAGATCCTTCGATGAACTACCTATCATCAAAACCAGTGTACTGAAAAAAGTTCCTTATAAAGTTAAAGGGAATTCATAATATGGCATTTTTATAATGGCAACACGCGATATCATTTACATATGATGCATGTGTGTGTGTGTGTGTGTGTGTGTGTGTTCTTAAATTTACTACCTTACGGAGACATGAACACAATAGGGAACAAAAGATTGTATACGTCTCCAGAAGAACATTTCTATAGATGAATACGTCTCCACAAGAATTTCACGAAATAGATATATGGATTTTACTCAAAAACTAGGAATTTCCAAGGTAGGTTGATCTGTCGCAAATGGAAGAGTTTTAGAAAAGGGATATTTAGTCCAAATTTCAGCCCAGGAAATTAATTCTGGTTAAAATAAGAGCATTTTGAAACTTCAATTTCACACTCGAAAACTTTACTACACGAGAACAAAGAAATGTCTCCACAGGAATACAAATTCCAGAACATCAGTGTGTGTGTGTGTGACATGTGGGTACGTAATGTTTAAACTTTTCCACCCAAGGAATTTACTCCCTTAATCGGCGATATTGCGTAGGCGTTTCACGTGACCACCGAAAAAGAAAAAGGCATAGATCCAGAGAAACAAACGTTTGCCAGTTCGTATTTTCATTCACTGTATGAAGTTGTGTGTCATAACTATTACGTCCCCTGGATACCTCTACCGTCATCTTGGTCATGCTGGCATTGAGCAAGGAATCAATTTCCCGGCATTCTTGTGATGTTTTAAACTATTATCATGACCATTGCTTTGGAGTTTGGCCATTTATGTAGCTGTTGTTTACCAGCATCATTTTTCTTGTCCAATTATCACCAATCTATCCGATTAACGAAGCAACGTCCCAGCGGACGATCCAATGAAATCGTCTAGCGGCGGGGGAAAAATCCCTGCAGAGAAAGGAAACATTGTGCGGGCATTCTTTTATACTGGCGGTTGTCCTGCCTCGAAACAAATTGATTCATCCCATTCAAAGGGTTCTTCCGCTCGGTATTTTTAGTGAAAACACAGTTTTTCCTCTCAAGTGTTATTCCTTCGAAGTACCCGTCTTCCTTTGCAATATAAGACACAACGGTGTTCCGTGTTGCAGCACTTTTAACGTTAGCCAAAGTCCGGAGCTGAACACGTTGCTAGCGATTCTTTTGGGGTTTTATCAGCATCTCAAAACCGTCCGCTGATGCCGTTTTCAGGAATTCCTGCTGTTTTCGTGTTCGCGCATTTTTAGTTTTCATCTTCAGTTCACGCATTGAACTTTCCCTCACATTCAACTATTATTTTCCAGCTAGATTTCATCAATGGAATAATAAAATGGCTTTCTTGACGCTTTGTATTTTGTTTTTGATGGTGGCAGCTGGGCCATCGGCAGGTGGTAGCATACCAGATGCTGCCCATGTTAGCCTGACTAGCCCTGGGGATGTCATCCTCGGGGCGTCATTGCCAATGCACGGATGGCCATCCGGGCCTCCGTGCAGTGGCAATCTGTACGACTGGGGGATCGAGCTGTCTGCGATTCTGCTGTTCGCCATCGAAGAGATCAACAATCGCACCGATCTCTTGCCCAATGTCACCATCGGCTACGACATTCGCGACAACTGCTACTCGGAGACCCTGTCGGTGTGGACGGCGCTCAGCCTGGCAAGCACATCCGAGAGACCCCAGGAGGATGTCGAGTTCACCAAGATCAGTCCGGCAGAGTACGGGAATCTTTTCTGCATCATAGGAACTCAAACGAGTGCCACTTCAATTCCGACGGCGCAGGCCGCCAGCCTGTATCGCATCCCTGTCATCTCTCCATTCGCAACAAGCAACGAACTCAGCGACAAGCGCCGGTTCCCCTATTTTCTCCGCACGGTCCCTTCGGACAGCCTTCAGGCAAAGGCCATCGCCGATATTCTTCTACGATTTGGATGGAAGTACGTCGGTCTGTATTTCCAGTTGAATACCTACGGAATTCACGGAGCTCAGGCCTTGCTAGACCTCGCAGAACTGCACGGCATATGTGTCGCTTTTTCCGTTCCCGTTCGGTCTCCGGGACCCGCGGCAGAGTTCTATGACGCCGTGAGTAGATTGTCTACCTTCCCCAAAGTGCGAGTTGTGGTCATTATTGCGGGCACAGCTGCAGGCACCCTCGTCAAAACAATCCAGGAACTCTTCGGTATACCTCACAATCTAACATTTGTTGGCAGCGATGGCTGGGCATATCCGAGAACATTGCGGGATAGCTTTGGCATCGATCTGCGGGCACTGCAAGGTGCCATTTTTGTGCAGCTTAAATACAATCCAATTCCTGGTTTCGAAGAATACTACCGCTCTTTACATACAAGAAACGTAACTTTCTCCTCGTGGTTCAAGGGTTTCAGGGATAAATGGATGAAGGACAATCAGTGCTCCGATCTCGCTTTTTGTCCGATACGAATTCACGGCAATGACAATATGTTGGTGGATGCTGTTTATGCATTCGCGTACGGCCTGCAAGACTTGTTGCGCGATCGATGTAACGGCACCACCGACTGTAATTCCATGATCCAGGCTATAACGGGACAGGATTTTCTACCCTACTTACTGGGTGTTCGATTCGAGGGACTTGCCGGGAACTACGTTTTCGATGTAAACGGTAATCCGGGCGGAAAGTACATAATACTTAACTACCAGTTCCAAGACGTCTTTCACGTGGTTGAAATTGGAGAATGGGAGGTCTCAGAGTTTAGACGACTTGACGTGAATTTATCGGCTATTCAGTGGGTCGGAGGGTCACGAGACCCACCTGCCTGGCTATGCCGAGAGATCTGCACATCGGGTCACATCGAGGTACCGTTGGAGAAAAAATGCTGCTTCGGTTGTCAGCAGTGTCCAAACAACGCCATTGTTCAAAACAACCTATGCGAGCAATGCCCAGTGGATGAGTGGCCAGATGCTAGTTTTCAAGTTTGCCGTCCGATTGTGCCGACGCCTCCAAGTTGGAGCGAGCCCACGGTGGTTTCCATCCTGATCCTTTCCGGCCTCGGACTGGTCCTGTCCCTTCTTGCAGCGCTGGGACTCTTCCACTACCGGCACCATGTGCTGATCAAAGCCGCCAGCCGTGAGCTGAGCAGCATCAACATCTTGGGGCTCACTCTAGCCTTCCTTGCTCCATTTCCGCTTCTCGTTCCACCTACAGCTGTCTCGTGCCGTGCCTCGGAGATCATCGTCGCCTTGTGTTTCACCCTGACGTACGCACCGACTCTGCTGAAAGTCAACCGGATCTACAGGATCTTTGACGCCGGCAAGAAGTCCAACAAGCCCCCTCGTTCTATTGGCCCTCGTAGTCAGCTCACAATTGTACTGGGCCTCTTTGCAGCAATGGTAGGTCATTTTTTTCTTTATACAGGGTGACCCAAACAAAAAGCAACCCTGAAACATTTGCCTTTTTTTTTCAAAAACGTGTTCTGTGAAATTTTATGTTTTGGATATCAGAATGAAGCTGAAAATTATTTTCTTTCAAATACTGAAAAAAAAATCACGAAAACAGCACACCAAGTTGCCGAGAAAATGTCAATATGTTAAAATAAGTGGTTTATCATCCTCTCCAATGGGGCTTTAAACAATGAAACATGTCACTGTAAGCCCACTGTGCAATTAATTCCATCTACTTCTGATAAAAAAGTACTTGGACATTTTATTCTTTAAAAAAAAAGAGGAGTAAAAAACTGCACAGAATTCACGTCATGCATGGGGCCCTTTAAAAACCATAGGAGTTTTTGTTGGATATCCACTTTAAACCCAGTATAGTGATAAATTAAACTTCTTTATTTTATAGAAATATATGGGTTTTACAATCGTATGTACACAAAATGTACTCACCAGGTAGGTAATGGCCGCGTGGCGCCGTGCAAAAGCCGACGGCGAAATATCCGTAGTCTGGACGGCGTCTTGCACGTGTCTTGTGATCTGATGAGGGGCGAACAATAGTTGCACGGGGAGGCGATCGTGTATCTACGGGCCCGGTTCCTATAAGGGAACAAAATCCACTTTTAAATTATTTAACCTACCAAACTAGTAGGCGACATTTAAGAACATGCAGGTTTGTCATAGATAAAGGGCGGCTTTTGAACTTTTTAGGGAAATTTGAGGGTTAAAATGACGATGACAACGACAACACGCAACACGAAAATAAAGATGGCGCTCACCGCGCGATGTAGCCGTGAATGCGCGAGGCACCAACCGTAAACCGCGTAGGAAAATCGTAATTTCTACCCCAAAAAACTGTTCAAAAATTACAAAAAAAAGTCTCATTATATTGAGAGAAGTCTGCTTTAGGTTGAAAAGGTCATTTTAGTAATAAAATCACCACCCTTGACTCTAATTTAATCGAAACTAAACAGGGGCCCTACACTACACGATCGCCCATGTGGCGAGTTGGTCAAATCGCTCATGGCATATATACTTGTCGAAACTTCCGACACTAAAACGTTCGCTTATTCAAGCATTAAGAAACATAAAAATCCTTGAAAAGCAGCTGCACATGACCACGACAAAACATTTTACGACGGTAGATTATCACACTCAAAAATGATCCAGGAAATCTGTACAGAATTGATTGTTAATTCGTTCGGCAAAAGATGAAGTACGTACACGCGCGAATATGCTGCTGTAAAAAAAGTATGGGGTCAAAGGTGGCAGCTGGGCGTCACGTGGTATGCTCATTTGCATAGAGTTTTAAAGGAAAAGAAAATAATTCACATTCACGGATACGTAACCGATTGCAAACCAAACTACATTT
The DNA here is from genome assembly GCA_029964075.1 of Patiria pectinifera. NCBI lineage: Eukaryota > Metazoa > Echinodermata > Asteroidea > Valvatida > Asterinidae > Patiria > Patiria pectinifera. The sequence continues at coordinate 5,953,009 of CM057133.1, forward strand.
GGTCAATTTTGGGACATTATTTAGAAAAATAAAATGATTTAAAAGGTCGGGTTTTTTTCTCGCAATGGTGTTTGGTCTTAACCAGGAAGTGATGGCAATTCCTCTTTTCTATAAAACAAAATGACAGCATTATACCTGGTGCAGTGATTTCACCAGATGCTTAATCATTATTATTTACTTATAACGAAGTAGGATGTCTCATAATATTTTGGCGTTTTCATTTTTGGAAAATGTTCTAAGGCAGATATTTACGGGTACAGGGGCGGATTGCAATAACGCGGTCTTAGTCGGCTGGCTAAACCAGTCCGATTTTAGCCGGCTGTTGTTCTTAGACGGTCTTGGTTAAGATACCAAACTTAGCCCATTGCAATAAGCTGGTCTTTACTAAGCCCGCTTAGAGTAATGATTCACAAACAAACATTCCATGGTTACGGGCGAATACTGGAGAGACTGCACATTTTTTTTTTTAGGTTTGTGTGGTCCATATCATGCGAAATCAAATGTCAATTCCGAAATTTTATGTTGAGAAAATTGTATTTGCAGTACAACTCAGTGTCATTACATTTTTCCAGAAGATCCCTTCTATCCCAGAGAATTTTCCCTCCAAGCAGTGTTCTGCTTTTTTAAGATTTAATCAGCAAACACTCATCAACTGGGAAAAAATATTTTGTGAAAGAATATAATTCAACACACCAGTGAATTCCAAAAATCCCAACTATAGACCGTTTTAAGCCAGCCCAACCCAGGCTAACTATTTTAAGACTGTCTTAATACTTAGACCGTGTCATTGCAATGGTCTAATAACTTACAGACTGACTGACAGCCAGAGCTTTTAGACTGTATAATGCGCATAGCCAGCTTTAAGACCGGTTATTGCAATCCACCCCAGGAATTGTGCCTTTGATGATACAGGCATGACATTTGGCAAACAGTCAGAGTATGTTTTCAGAAAGATAATTGGCTATAGAGCCATCGCAGATTTGTCATGTGACAAAATATTGGTAAAAAAAAAAACAAGCAATGGCGGCCCAACCTCGTTCCCAGTGTGTCGAGCAGTACGCACCCACCACTACCTGCACTCTGGTATTGGATCATTTGCATTTGCAAAATTTTTGAACACGTATGCAAATGAGGAATAGTCTGGTGCCATCCTATGCCGTCCTGTGTTTGTGTTTGTATGTGGTTTCTGGTGTAAAAGCAGAATTAATTCGTCGCAGGGTGCGAGCATGACGCGAGTAACAATCACACGATTTTTCACAATTAAAATGTTGCAATGTTATCCAGACTATACGCAGTATCACATTTCATATAAATATGAATAAATTGGAAAGGAAATGAGTATTTTCAAGAAGGTGTGGACGTAATTATTACAATGAACGCGAAAACACGTAATGCACGTTGGAAATAACAACACTACACGATATAAATCCATTTCTTTCCAATTGCGGTATCGAATCAGGATACAAAGACAAAATTTAATATCCTATCCGTGGCTTACCATTGGAAACGAGGTTGGAAATAAAGTAAGCGCTGGGGACGAGGTTGATGGCGGCCATTTTCAAAATGGCTGCCATAGGTTGTTATTTGACCTTTTTTCACATGACAAATCTGCAATGCCCCTAGCCGAATATCGTTTATAAAATATTCTCTGACTGTGTGTCAAATGCCATGCTTGTATCATCAAAGGCAAAATTCCCCCAAATATTTCCCATATCTGCTCTACTATAATGTGAAAATGGTTTGCATTACGTTCAAGAAAACGCAATCGACTTAAGAACGTGTTTCTATTTTCACATGTGACGTTGTCCTTTGATTGTAGGTTGTGATTGCTGTCGCCGGCACATTAGCGAGTCCCACACTGCCAGCTAAGCTGATTTTCTACCCTCCGGCCGACTACATCGAAGCCTTCTGCGAGTTCGGCAACGGCTTCCTGGCTTCTCTGATCTGCAATCTCCTCATAGTCCTAGTCTGCTGCTACTACGCCTTCAAGGCTCGCAAGGTACCCAGCAACTACAACGAGTCCAAATTCATCGCCATCAGCGTGTACTCCACGCTGGTCTTCGGCATGGCGGCCGTGCCCGTCTACATCACGGCGGCTACCGTTCTGCAGAAGGTGGCCACGCTGTGCGTTGCCATACTGCTCAACTCCTTCCTGACGCTGTTCTGCGTCTACCTTCCCAAGCTGTACGCCATTCAACTGGCTAGGGATGTTCAGGTGATTGAATGGCGGGCCAACGACAAGTCCTCGAGCGGCACCGGATCGACTGGAGTTCAGTCAACTGTCGGAACTATCAAAGTACAGCCAGTTGCTGGTGCCGTGGGAATAAAGTAAAGTGTACAACATCACTGGGTCATAAAAATTAGCAACGGAGTACAAGTAGAAAGATAAAACATGCTTTAAAATATATCACATAAAACCCGTCTGAATAATTGAAGCTTTAATAATCTGCTGGTCCAAGAGGGTCAAGCTTAAAGCCTCTTTGAACCTGACTGACTGACTCCCCCCCCCCCGACTAGTGACTGACTGACTGACTCTGTATATTGTTAATTAGTATGGGCTGAATCGGGCCTATTGTGTAGGCCACATAATGCATGAAAATACATGTACTTCAAGTGACTATAAGACCCTTCTGAATCGATTGATGGTATTTATTTAAAAGGGTCAGCTAAATGGGCGAAGCGAGGGATGGGCAAGCCCCCCCCCCCCCGCCGGAAAAGCAAAAAAAAAAAAAGGAGAGGGGAAAGGGAAAAAGAAAATGAAAAAAAGTGAGAGGGCGAATCACATTACTGTTAATTTAATGTATATTTAACAACATGGACAGTTTTTAACAAACCGTCGACTGATGTCCGGGAGAGGGCCAGTTGTTTATGCACCCTTCAGATTTTGAGCATTTTTTTGGTTAAAACGGAAAAGAAATGCACAAAAAGCAAGTTATACTGTGTACCTTTCTTCTATTTTATTTTAAAACGGATGCCAGTGAATTCTTCAAATACATGCCTTTGTATCTAGGACCACACGCACCGACATGATTAAGACGAGTTAACATGCATTTTAGAAGCAGCACGAGCTGGCCTTGATAGAAGGTCATTCGGGTAGAGAATTAAGTCGTGTCTTGCCATATTCATACTCAATTGAGCTCTGGAAATGAAGCTACCTTGGAAATATCAGCAGATGCTAGTAATTTGCAGGCTGGAATCCTTGGTAATACGAAACAAAAAATACCGAGACCGAAAAAGGTGTGTTTACAAGCAGGCCAACCTACCTGGATTATTTTTTATTACTTTTTATTGCCACATTTGTCCAAATGTTTATAATAAGGTACAATAAAAAAATCCTCCCTGTATTATGAAGTTTGTGTGTGTGTGTGTGTGTGTGTAAACAATAAAACATGTTAATTAAACAGTGTATCGCTAATGCTACCCTAAAATAAACAAAAGGCCGACAGAAAGAGTTCTACTGCGTTTCGTGACCTATAATGCCATGCTTGATCCTATATTAGCCTTTTAATCAGTGATGCTGGCGCAGCCGCCCTAGCACGTACACACACGAGCCCCCGCGTATCCAGGTCCTTCGCAATTTAGACACACTGCATACGCATTACGCAAAAGAAACCACTGGTAAATGTATATAGTACGTACAGCTGTTTATGAAGCCCTGTATAGGCTTTGTGATAGAAAGTACACACATTGAGTATAATAATGTTATCTTTAAATTATTACATTTATCACGCAATATGGCAATTACGCTCTGTATTCAGATTCACAATATCTAGGATAACAGATTGCAGGCAAGCAATTGCGTTTGTATGAAATATAACTCGTACCCTTAGATAAACGAGTGGGAAATGGAAGCAAGAAATACTCAAATCAAAATCTAGAATCGAAAAAGAACCCAATGTTTTCTACGTGGGGAGTATCTACACTGATGACGTCCTTGTAAAAAATAATTGCCAGTTGCAATGCGTAGGAATCGCACAAAGTTGCGTTGTTTGCCTTCGATCTCAGATCAAGTTGATTTACCAATAAATGGTTTGTAATGTATTTTTATGTACTAACTATGTATCATTGAAATGAATCAGTACAATATATTATGCATTATGTTGTCCACAAATCTTATGCACATAAGATAATTAAATTATGCTATGTCTCTTTTAAATGTTTTTGTCGTAGCGTATATACATGCGTTACGTGCACCTTGTTTCACATCTAAATAATGCCAACATTGATTTAATGTTTTTTCACCGAAAGCCATAAACATCTTTGATTTTCTTGAGAACATTAATCTGAGGCTCACGGATCACTGTACACTTTGAGTGCGTTCGATTACTTCCCCGAGCGTACTCGCGCCTGGCTCCTCGCGTGATGACAGACATGCGCAGTGGAGCTAAATAAACGAACGGTTTCGGGTAAAGTTTCGTGCAAGAGCTGGAAAGTTGAACTTTGACGTGACACGGCTGCATCCGAATCAACTGTCTAGAGCTAGGTCTAGGTCCGCGCCCATTGAAAATACGTGGGGACGCGCTGACAATAGACGTAGCCGTAGCTCTGAAGCCCGTTTCGGACACGGCCCGAGGCGCCCGCCGGACGTCACGTTGGCAGCCATGTTTATTGCATGGCCTTATGGGATACTTACCCAAGTAACCGGCGGCTCGGCGAGTCGGTTACTTGGGCCAGGCTCGAGTAAGCGCGATAAGTCACGTGAAAGGTAAATCAAAGGCTGTCGCGCTTGCACGAGTAAGCGCGGGGGAAGTAATCGAACGCACTCTTTGTGATGTGTGATACATAGAGCACAGTCGTTGTGTTTAGCCTATAGCGCCGTAACGGTGACAGTCATTGGATGGTTGCAATTTTATCATTATAATCCAAGTTATTCATACATGTACTAAATACGACCAAATCCTTTAAAAGATGATATTTATAAATGTAATTAGTCCCCAAAATGTATTGTATAGCCTACAACGCTTTTGTGATATTTAAGTGTTTTAAGCATCACATCCGTGTAATATAGAAAACATGTTAAATATCGTGTGTTGCACACTTAAAACATTCGAAACGATTATGTGTGTGTGAAACGATTATATAATGGTTGACTGGATGGTTAGATCACGTTTTTTGATTAGCGAGGTTAATTCGATAACTAATTAGGTCTCGATCTTAACGTCATGCTTTGTTTCGAAAAGTTCCAGGAAAAGATTCATTTGATATTTCATCTTACATAATGTAATATATACTGGATGGCCGAGACCATACACCATTTTGTTTCGTATAGTTCACATGAATAAAGTCAAAATGCACAGTGCAAAAATTGCCAGCCTCGATATCGATGTGTTATGCTTGTGTGAAGTTTCAGCCCCTCGTTTGTCCTGGAAATATGTTTTTTTCCGGAAACAGTTTTGCCATGTCAACATCGGTCAACGAACCGAAATCCCTTTCTGATGGAGTGCAAGCCACTGTAAGATTCGAACGTTTTCACATGTAAATACATCTAATAACAACCCGGAAATCATTGAGTCAAATTGACGTCATACAGTAATTACTGCGCTCGCATCGGTCAATTGGTTTTACTTTAATTAGCAGCGGGAGACCTGACTGAGCCAACGAAGAGTTTTGTGCGAGTTGCTGAGGGATTGTAGGTGTGGTAGGCCTATATACAGCTATAATAATATGTCGCATTGCTGTTGCAGATTGGCGTTCGCGGCTAATTACAAGACAATTATTGCATCCTCAACAGTGAAAGGCTTACACTAAACTTTGAGAAGCGGCAAATCGCATGTTGGTTTTGCTCTTAATTCGTACCATAAACGGCAAGTTGTAAGAACAAAGGGGGTGCGTTTATACAAGGAGGTATAACATGAAGATTATAGAAAGTACATTTCTGGTCAGCGACTTGAAGTCATTATGTAAAAGGGTGAGTTCGGTTTGTCCAACCTCCCCAGAAGTGATAACAATTTGAATCATGGCATCTGGTGTACATAATATGTGTGCTGCTATTTTCAAGAAGAGTGGAATTTTTGTATCAATTTGAAACGATGGTCGGCCGACCATCATTGAAAAAAAATGGGATTTTTCTTCAAATATTGCCCCAATTTACCAAATTTAGTTAGTCCACATCTTGTTTGCAATCGGTTACAGATCTGTGAATGGATGTGCAAACCAGCTAGACTGGTTTCCTGACCTTACAATTCTCCGACGTCTACAAATTGCGCCGTTTCATATGAAGTGGGGCCAGAGAACCAGACAACATTTTTTTTCCAACATCTATGAACACAAAACTTTAAACAGGTCAGTGTAACATATATTTGCTATAAAATACTAACACCCAAATCCATCCATTGCTAAAAAATTAAATTGGGGTAATATTTGAAAAGAAAAAAACCAGTTTTTTTCAATGATGGTCGGCCGACCATCGTTTGAAATTGATTCCACTTCTCTTGAAAATTACAGCACATATACACCAGGTGCCATGATTCAGATTTTATCACTTCGGAGGAGGTTGGACAAACCCAACTTACCCATTTTTATTTATTTTTTTATTTTGATAACAGGTTTCTCCCCGGCCCGGCCCCACGAGCCATCGGCGAGAGCGCATGCGCGGACGTGGAGGAAGGGGTTATCTGACACTAGGGGGCGCTCTCAATGTAAACCGGACTTGACCAAATAGAATTGTGCATTTTCTGAAATTTGTATCCACGTGGATATCATTTTTCTGTTCTCGTGTACTAACATTTTAGAATTTGAAAGTGTAGTTTCAAAATGCTCCTACTTTAACCAGAATCAATTTCCTGGGCTGAAATTCGGACTTAATATCCTTTACATCAATTACTCCAATTTGCGTCGCATCAACACACCTGGGAAATTCCTAGTTTTTGAGTAAAATCCATATATCTTTTTCGTGATAGAAATTGCACAGTGGAGACTACACTTTCAAACTCTAAAATTTTAGTACACGAAAACAAAGACATGACTCCACAAGGATACAAATTCCAGTATGGGTATGGGTGTTATGGTGACATGCATGTGCATATGTTAGTGACATCGAGGTACATAATGTATATACTTCTCCACCTATGGAATTTACTCCCGTATATCGGTGACATTGCGTAGGCGTTTCACGTGACCACCGACGGAGTAAAAGGGAGAGATCCAGAGAAACAAACGCCCGTTCGTCTTTCATCCATTGTATGAAGCTGTGTGTCATAACCATACCACGCAAGTTCCCTGGATAAAACTCTACCGCACATCCACGCTGGCCTTGAGCAAGGAATCAATCTCCTGGCATTCTTATGATCTTGGTTCAACTAATCTAACATTGCTTTGAAGGTTGGCCATTTCTGTCGCTGTTGTTTACTCGCATCATTTTTTTTGTCCAATTATCTCCAACCCATTTAATTGACACAACGTCCCGGCAGACGGTCGAATGAAATCGTCTAGCGGCGGAACAATCCCCCGCATTCAAAAGAACCATGGCGCGGGCATTCTTTTATACTGGCAGTTGTCCTGCCTCGAAACGAATTGATTCATCCCATTCAACGGATTTTTCCGGTAGTATTTTTTTAGTGAAAACACAGTTTTCCCTCTAAAGTGTTACTACTTCGAAGTACCCGTCTTCCTTTGCAATATAAGACACGACGGTGTTCGGTGTTGCAGCACTACCGTAAGCCAAAGTCCGGAGCTGAACACGTTGCACGCAAATCTTTTGGGGTTTTTATCAGCAGCTAGCTCAAAACCGTCCGCTGAAGCCGTTTTCAGGAATTCCTGCTGTTTTCGTATTCGCGCATTTTTAGTTTTCATCTTCACTTCACGCATTGAACATTTCCACCCAGTCAATTATTTTTTTCCAGCTAGATTTCATAGATGGAACAATAAAATGGCTTTCTTGACGCTTTGTATTTTGTTTTTGATGGTGGCAGCTGGGCCATCGGCAGGTGGTAGCATACCAGATGCTGCCCATGTTAGCCTGACTAGCCCTGGGGATGTCATCCTTGGGGCATCATTGCCAATGCACGGATGGTTCTCCGGATCCGGGCCTCCGTGCAGCGGCTCGCTCAGTCGTTGGGGCAACGAGGTGGCTGCGTTGCTTAGGTTCGCCATCGAAGAGATCAACAATCGCACCGATCTCTTGCCCAATGTCACCATTGGCTACGACATTCGCGACAACTGCTACTCGGAGACCCTGTCGGTGTGGACGGCGCTCAGCCTGGCAAGCACATCCGAGAGACCCCAGGAGGATGTCGAGTTCACCAAGATCAGTCCGGCAGAGTACGGGAATCTTTTCTGCATCATAGGAACTCAATCGAGTGCCACTACAATTCCGACGGCGCAGGCCGCCAGCCTGTATCGCATCCCTGTCATCTCTCCATTCGCAACAAGCAACGAACTCAGCGACAAGCGCCGGTTCCCCTATTTTCTCCGCACGGTCCCTCCGGACAGCCTGCAGGCAAAAGCCATCGCCGATATTCTTCTACAATTTGGATGGAAGTACGTCGGTCTGTATTTTCAGTTGAATACCTACGGAATTCACGGAGCTCAGGCCTTGCTAGACCTTGCAGAGCTGCACGGCATATGTGTCGCTTTTTCCGTTCCCGTTCGGTCTCCGGGAACCAAGGCGGAGCTCTACGACGCCGTCAGAAGACTAGCTGCCTTCCCCAAAGCGCGAGTTGTGGTCATTATAAGTGAGGTCCCAGCTGCAGGCAGCATCGTCAGAACAATCCAGGAACTCGTCGGTATGCCTCACAATATAACATTTGTTGGCAGCGATGCCTGGGCATTTCCGAGTACAATGCATACTAACCATGGCGTCGATCTGCGGGCACTGCACGGTAGCATTTATGTGCAACTTAAATACAATCAAATTCCTGGTTTCGAAGAATACTTTCGCTCTATAGAGACAAGAGACGTAACGTTTTCCTCGTGGTTTCAGGGTTTCAAGGATAAATGGATGAAGGACAATCAGTGCTCCGATATCGCCCTTTGTCCGATAAGAATTTATGCCAATGACAACTTTTTGGTCGATGCTGTTTATGCATTCGCGTACGGCCTGCAAGACTTGCTGCGCGATCGATGTAACGACACCACCGACTGTAATTCCACGATTCAGGCTATAACAGGACAGGATTTTCTACCCTACTTACTGGGTCTCCGATTCCAAGGACTTGCCGGGAAGTACGTTTTCGATGTAAACGGTAATCCCGGCGGAAAGTACAAAATACTTAACTACCACTTCCAAGACGATGTCTTTCAAATGGTTAGAATTGGAGAATGGGAGGCTTCAGAGGACAGACGACTTGACGTGAATGTATCGGCTATTCAGTGGGTCGGGGGGTCACGAGACCCTCCTGTCTCGCTATGCCGAGAGATCTGCACATCGGGTCACATCGAGGTACCGTTGGAGGAAAAATGCTGCTTCGGTTGTCAGCAATGTCCAAACAACGCCATTGTTCATAACAATCTATGTGAACAATGCCCAGTGGATGAGTGGCCAGATGCTAGTTTTCAAGTTTGCCGTCCGATTGTGCCGACGCCTCCAAGTTGGAGCGAGCCCACAGTGGTTTCCATCCTGATCCTTTCAGGCCTCGGACTGGTCCTGTCCCTACTTGCAGCGCTGGGACTCTTCCACTACCGGCACCACGTGCTGATCAAAGCCGCCAGCCGTGAGCTGAGCAGCATCAACATCTTGGGCCTCACTCTAGCCTTCCTTGCTCCATTCCCGCTTCTCGTACCACCTACAGCTGTCTCTTGCCGTGCCTCGGAGATCATCGTCGCCTTGTGTTTCACCCTGACGTACGCACCGACTCTGCTGAAGGTCAACCGGATCTACAGGATCTTCGACGCCGGCAAGAAGTCCAACAAGCCCCCTCGTTTCATGGGCCCTCGTAGTCAGCTCACAATTGTACTGGGCGTCTTTGCAGCAATGGTAAGTTGTTTTGTTTTATATATGCTTTCGAACATTTTACGGGTTCTTTACCACAATACATTTCCAGGCCCATAAACCATAGATATAGCCGCTGGAACTTGGTTAGGTCCGACCAGCAGCCAGGATTGTTGGTGTCTCAATAACTGGAACTTAAATAAGGGGTGAACACGCAATACACGTGTTCTTGGCTTTTGTTTATATAGACTGCTAACCCTTTGACCATGACTCCTCTCTTGGTTTTTGCTTGAGTAATAAACCTTTCGTAACATTTTAGCCTCAATCGTATAGGCCTACTATTATTCTTTGGCCGATTTGTGCGAAATTGTTTGATTTAAATTCAGTTTATCTATTAAAGGGTCCAGCCACGGACCTCACTCAGTGTAACATCCCAGCGTGCACCCTTTCTCTCCCTTGCGTTAATGCCTGAATAGGTTTCTGCAACGTACACATACAGATACAAAAAGGGGCACTGCGTCCTGAATCCCCGTAAATGTCATGCTTTGAATTGTTTAATTGTCCGATTTCAAACATCTGGTTGAAAGGAAACTTAATGTCTTAATGACCGTTTCCGAGAAAAAAACAAAAAAGAACCTGTTGTTTAGGGCCTACATCGGACACGACGGAGCAGGCATACGTTTTTCCTGTCGTTTCCATTCAATGTACGATACACGTTGTGTGTGTCACATAAATATTACACACAGCACCAATGCATAAATGAGGTTTCTTACACGTCCGCAAAAGGCTACAAAACGCGCTTTGAACGAAATGATGTTAATCCGAAAAAAAAAACATTTAAAAGTAGGATATAAACATCCACACAACTGTCCTTAAAAAAATTGGGCGTTTTGGTGTTATTCCTGCGTGTGTTAATTATGCGTGCGCGCGAGAACGACTTTCGGGGTCCACTTTTGCGACCCCAAAAAGTCGATCTGTTTTGGTGCTATAGTTGTGATGTCATCCGTAAAGTGTTTGCCTTTTGCGGACGTGTAAGAAACCACATTTTGCGCATTGGTGCTGTATACGTACGTTATAATAGACATACACAACATACATACCGTTGACTGAACATGCTGAAAACGACAGGAAAAGCGTAATCGTACTCCGTCGTGTCCGATGTCACAACCGGTATTTTCCGTCTTTTCTCGGGAGCGGTAAGACATTATAGGTTGGTTTCCTTTCAACCAGATGTTTGAAAAAGGATATGTTAACAATCCAAAACATGAATTTTTCGGGGATTTCAGGATCCAGTGCACCTTTAATCCTTTTCTTTACTTACAATCAAGTAGGATATTTCAAAACATGTTGGCATTTTCATTTTCGGAATATTTTCTACGGCAGATAGGTACAGGAATTGTGCCTTAGATGATACAGGCATGTGGCGTTTGGCACACAGTCAAAAATGGCCATCATTGCTTGCTTTTTTGTACCTCTCTATAGCCGAATATCTTTCTTAAAGCATATGCTTTAAGAAAGATATTCGGCTATAGAGAGGTACAAAAAAGCAAGCAATGATGGCCATTTTCAAAATGGCTGTCACGGCTTGTTATTTAATTTACTTTTATTGTTCACATGACAAATCTGCGATGGCCCTTTAGCCGAATATCTCTCTTAGGACATACATTTTCACTGTGTGTCAATACTTGTATCGTCAAGGGTACAATTCTCCAAGGGTACAAGTATTTTACCTATCTGCCCTCTAGTTTGCAAATGGGATGCATTACATTCAAGTTGTGGAAATTGACTTAAGACTGTGGGGTTTTTTTTTCATATGTGACGTTGTCCTTTATTCAGGTTGTAGTTGCTGTCGCCGGCACATTAGCAAGTCCCACACTGCCAGCTAAGCTGATTTTCTACCCTCCGGCCGACTACATCGAAGCCTTTTGTGAGTTCGGCAACGGCTTCCTGGCTTCTCTGATCTGCAATCTCCTCATAGTCCTAGTCTGCTGCTACTACGCCTTCAAGGCTCGCAAAGTCCCCAGCAACTACAACGAGTCCAAGTTCATCGCCATCAGTGTGTACTCCACGCTGGTCTTCGGCATGGCGGCCGTGCCCGTCTACATCACGGCGGCTACCGTTCTGCAGAAGGTGGCCACGCTGTGCGTTGCCATACTGCTCAACTCCTTCCTGACGCTGTTCTGCGTCTACCTGCCCAAGCTGTACGCCATTCAACTGGCTAGGGATGTTCAGGTGAGCGAATGGCGGGCCAACGACGAGTCCTCGAGCGGCACCGGATCGACTGGAGTTCAGTCAACTGTCGGAACTATCAAAGTACAGCCAGTTTCTGGTGCCGTGGGAATAAAGTAAAGTGTACAACATCACTGGGTCATAAAAATTAGCAACGGAGTACAAGTAGGAAGATAAAACATGCTTTATAAAAGCATTCAGTGAAAATATATCACATAAAACCCGTCTGAATAATTGAAGCTTTAATAGTTTGATGGTGTCTGAGGGTCACGCTTAAAGCCTCCTTGAACCTGACTGACTGACAGACTGACTCCCCGTAGCATTTCGTGAAGTAGGCTACATAATGCATGAAAAGGTATCAAGTGACTATTCTGAATCCGATTGATGGCATTTTGTGCGGTCTAGGGTCAGCCTTATAGGCATGTCTTGTCTTGTGTTTATTTCTTTTCCAATGCTGGATTGACTCCTTTTATTAAGTAAAACTGCAAAAACAGTTGTGGCAATTAAGCGCGTGTCTGTGTGGTTCGTGTGGCACAGTGGCAGGCAATTTACAGCAATTTCATGTTATCTCCAAGAAGGAGACAACAGATAATTTGTTGAAATGTTCTAAGGAATTTCCATAAACTGTTGGGAAAATGTTATTTCTTCTTTGTGAGGATTCCTTCTGTCTTTAGTATATTTGGTTGCCTCCAGATTGCCTGTGGAAAATGTCTCGTGTGATGCACACAGGTGTACATGTATATACCTATATCTACGTGACAACGTGGACATGAACACAAACAGCGCTCATGGTCTCGATAGGTCATTCGGGTAGAGAATTAAGTCGTGTCTTTCCATTTTCACACTCAATTTAGCTCAAAGCTATACGTTGAAATGATCAGCAAATGCTTGTAATTTGTAGGCCATACGAAACCAAGCTACCAATAGGGTTGACGACCGGTGAAAGCATGAAGTGGGTTCTTTTAAAAGCACGTATAGGAACATTTGCCATTACCTACATGTATATACGTACCTACCGGTTTTACGAAAAACTCTCTGCTCGAAGTGACCATAGAACTGGTGCCAAATACCCCGTTAAATCATTTCGCCTGAAATGGTGTCATTCCGAAGTTAACAATCATAGAAGGTGGTTTAAGAAAATGTTCCCGCGGACACAGTTTTTTTTAAGTGCTTAATTACAATAGAATCCGTAGATCCAACACCATTGTGCATACGTTTTCTATGTTTTCTCAAAATGCACAGTTAAGTATCCTCTGAGCTTAGTTGAAACTTCAACAAGTCCACGCACCCTTTGAGTATGTTTGTTGGTTAAAACGGGAAAGAAATGCCCAAAAAGCAAATTATCCTGTGTCCCGTTTATTCGGTTTTATTTTAAAACGGAGGGTTGTGAATTCTTCAAATACTGCTTTTATTCATATACGCCCTAATATATATGCCTTTGTATCTAGGACCACACGCACCGACACGATTAAGACAGGATATGTTTTCAGATTCACACTATCCAGGATAACATCATCTGCTTGCAGGCAATTAATTATTGCGTTTGCATATAAATGCGTAAAATTATCATCTGTCCCCTTGGATAAACCAGGGGGAAAGCGGCAGGTAGTAAAGGGAGCAAGAAATACTCAGAATCAAAATAAAAAAAACAATGTTTTCTGCGTGGGGAGTAGCATCTACAACTGACGCCCTTGTTAAAAAAAATATGGCCAGTATAGCCGGTTTCAGTGCGTAGGAATCGAACGCGAACAAAGTTGCCTTCGAGCTCAGATGTTGATTTACCATTCAATGCTTTAATGCATTTTAGCTTTAGATGTTAAAATATTATATTTTATGTGCTAATTATGTACCAATGAAATGAAACAGTATAATGCATTATGTTGTCCACAAATCTCATGCACATAAGATAATTCAACGTTCAATAATTATGCTATGTCTCTTTTATATATTTTGTCGTAGCGTATATACATGCGTTACGTGCACCTTAATTGTTTCACATCTAAATAATGTCAACATTAATTTAATGTTCTTTCACCGAAAGCCATAAACATCACTGAGTTTCTTGAGAACATTAATCTGAGGCTCACGGATCACTGTACACTTTGCGATGTGAGACACATTATAATCCAACTTATTCATACATTGTGATGTACTAAAAACGACCAAATCCTTTAAGAGTAATATATTTATAATTGGTCGCCAAGTTGTATCGTAGAGCATGCAACGCTACTGTGATATTTAAAGTGTATTAAGCATCACAACCATGTAATAACGGAGTCTTATATAGCGCACGTATCTACCAACAATTAGGTACTCAAAAGCGATGGTAATGTAGAACTAGTTATATATCCGTGTGTTGCACACTTAAAACATTCGAAACAATTATGCGAGTGTGACACGATTATATAATGGTGGACTTGATAGTAAGATCACGATTTTTAACTGAGGTGGGTCTCGATTCGTGGTTCTGTGATATATCGTGTGTTTCACACTTATATTCAAAATAACTACGTTAGTGTGAAACAATTATACAGGGTGAGTCCAAAAAAGCGGAACCCAAAAAATATATTTCATATTTTAAAAATATGTAGTACCCAAAATAATAATGACTAGAAATCCAATTTCAAAAGCTACTTTTAGATGAAAAAATTACTGAAATTGCCCAATCCGTTCAAAGAATATCACCATTTAAACGCAATGACCCTGAAACCTGTTCTGTCAAAAATAAAACAATTTATTGTGCATTCTGACTGTTTGGAACAGCAACAAAAATGACACAGAATACTTGTTTCAACAACTTTGTCAACAATTGTAGTACACAATATCTTTATTAACACCCTCGGTTGGGCAAACAATTATGATTTATATAATCTCCTTTTTTTAAACACGGGCCTTCAAAAGGACTTCGTTGAACATTTGTAACTTTTAAACTGAGGTTTTATCGCTGGTGATATTTGAAGACAAATGTGACGACGATGAAAGTAAGTGGATGAAAGAGGTTTTAGGGTCCTTGTGTTTATATGGTGATATTCTTTGAACGGATTGAGCAATCTCGTCATTTTTTTCATCTAACAGTAGCTTATGACATTGGCTTTCCAGTCATTATGTTTGGTGCTTAGTATTTTTTTAAACATGAAATATAATTTTGGGGGTTTGGGTTCCGCTTCTTTTTGACTCACCCTGTATTATGGTGGACCTGATGGTTGGATCACGACTTTTAATTGCCGAGTTTAATTTGAAAACATTTGGGTCTCGATCTTAACGTCATGCTTTGTTTCACAGAGTTCCCGAAAAAGATTCATATTGATATTTCATCTTAGGCTACACTACTGTTTGTCTAAGAACATACATCATTTTGTTTTCGCAGCATCCTGAATCATGGCACCTGGTGTGCATGTGTTGTCATTTTCAGAAAAGTGATATTTTTGTATCAATTTCCAATGATGGTCAGCCACGACCATCGAAAGAAAAAACTGTATTTTTTTCTTTAAATATTGCCCCGAATTTACCAAATCTAGTTAGTCCATATTTTGTTTGCAATCGGTTACACATCCGTGAACAAGGGCGGATCCAGAACACAATTTTGGGGGGGGCCAAAAAACCCCAAAACCAAAGTCAAAAAAAAACGGCGTGGGGGTTCGGGGGGCGCTTAAGAGCCAGAAATTTTTGGATTCTAGATGCTCTGTGGTGGTCTCTGTGGAGGACTCTTTTTTGACCCAATGTTTTTTTTTTTGAGGAAGATGGTGGGTATTTTGCATTGCTATTGCTTATTGCGATAAAAAAAAAAAAAAAAAATGGGGTCTGTTTTTGGGGGGGGGGGCCATGGCCCCCTCTGGCCCCCCCCCCCCCCGGATCCGCCCTTGTCCGTGAACGGGTATGCAAGCCAGCTAGACTGGTTTCCTGACCATACAATATCTCCGATGTCTGTAAATTGCTCCGTTTTATCTGAATTAGTGGGGCCAGAGAACCAGACTACAATAACAGCATTTATTCCAGCATCTGTGAACGCAAAACAGGTCAGTGTAACAATATTTGCTTTAAAATACTAAAGCCCCAAAATCCATCCTTTTCTGAAATTTAAAACAAAACAAAAGTTGTAATATATTTTCTTTACACACCCGCGGCAGACCACGGAGGAAAGCAGTGTAATATGAAGTTTTGGAATCTCGTATAAGTGGCGCTATAGAAGATAAAAAATCTTCGAAAATTCGTTCTGGGGAGGTTATGGTTTATACATATCAGGATAAACCACCTTGAAAATCGTTGAAAACCACAATATCCAGCGAGATATGCTGCGCGATTTCGAATCCAGCTAGATCCTTTTCTTCGGAAACAGGATTTAAGCTTTCAAGTATGGCGGCATTTTCTTTCTAATTACTTAGGCAAAATGTCATGGCCGATGTACAGATCCTTTGTGACCTACTTCCAGCATCAAAACCCTGGTATTGAAAATGCTCCTTATAAAGTTAAAGGGATTTCATGATATGGCATGTCTATGGCGACACGCAATATCATCAATGTGTATGGCGCGTGTGTGTCACATGCAGGTACATAATGTATTATATTTTTCCACCTATGTGGAATTTACTCCCGTATATCGGTGACACTGCGTAAGCGTTTCACGTGACCACGGACGAAGTAAAAGGTACAGACTAGAGAAACAAGCGATAGTTCGTATTTCACTGTATGAAGTTGTGTGTCATAACTATTACGTTTCCTGGATAACTCTACCGTAAACATCTTGGTCCATGTTGGCATTGAGCAAGGAATCAATCTCCTGGCATTCTTGTGATGTTTTAACTACTCTGAAATTGCTTTTGAGGTTGGCCATTTCTGTCGCTGTTGTTTACTCGCATCATTTCTCTGATTAACTGACACAAAGGCCCAGCGGACGATCCAATGAAATCGTCTAGCGGCGGGGGAAAAATCCCTGCAGAGAAAGGAAACATTGTGCGGGCATTCTTTTATGCTGGCGGTTGTCCTGCTTCAAAATGAATTGATTCATCCCATTCAACGGGTTCTTCCGCTCAGTATTTTTCAGTGAAAACACAGTTTTTCCCTCTCAAGTGTTATTCCTTCGAAGTACCCGTCTTCCTTTGCAATATAAGGCATGACGGTGTTCGGTGTTGCAGCACTAACGTAAGCCAATGTCTGGAGCTGCACACGTTGCCCGCGAATCTTTTGGGGGGTTTTATCAGCGTCTCAAAACCGTCCGCTGATGCCGTCTTCAGGAATCCCTGCTTATTGCGTATTCGCGCATTTTTAGTTTTCATCTTCACTTCACGCATTGAGCATTCCCTCCTATTCAACTGTTGTTGTTGTTTTCAGCTAGATTTCATCAAAGGAACAATAAAATGGCTTTTTTGACACTTTGTATTTTGTTTTTGATGGTGGCAGCTGGGCCATCGGCAGGTGGTAGCATACCAGATGTAGCCCATTTTAGCCTGACTAGCCCTGGGGATGTCATCCTTGGGGCATCATTGCCAATGCACGGATGGTCATCCGGGCCTCCGTGCAGCGGCTCGCTCGGTTTGTGGGGCAACGAGCTGGCTGCCTTGTTTTGGTTTGCCATCGAAGAGATCAACAATCGCACCGATCTCTTGCCCAATGTCACCATCGGCTACGACATTCGCGACAACTGCTACTCGGAGACCCTGTCGATGTGGACCGCGCTCAGCTTGGCAAGCACATCCGAGAGACCCCAGGAGGATGTCGAGTTCACCAAGATCAGCCCGGCAGAGTACGGGAATCTTTTCTGCATCATAGGAACTCAATCGAGTGCCACTACAATTCCGACGGCGCAGGCCGCTAGCCTGTATCGCATCCCTGTCATCTCTCCATTCGCAACAAGCAACGAACTCAGCGACAAGCGCCGGTTCCCCTATTTCCTCCGTACGGTCCCTCCAGACAGCGTCCAAGCAAAGGCTATCGCCGATATTCTTCTACGATTTGGTTGGAAATACATCGGTCTGTATTTCCAGTTGAATACCTACGGAATTCACGGAGCTCAGGCATTGCTAGACCTCGCAGAACTGCACGGCATATGTGTCGCTTTTTCGGTTCCCGTTCGGTCTCCGGGAACCAAGGCGGAGCTCTACGACGCCGTCAGTAGACTAGCTGCCTTCCCCAAAGCGCGAGTTGTGGTCATTATAAGTGACGCCCCAGCTGCAGGCACCATCGTCAAAACAATCGAGGAACTCTTCGGTATACTTCACAATATAACATTTGTTGGCAGCGATGCCTGGGCATTTCCGAGTTCACTGCAGGCTTACTATGGCGTCGATCTGCGGGGATTACAAGGTAGCATTTATGTGCAGCTTAAATACAATCAAATTCCTGGTTTCCAAGAGTACTTTAACTCTTTAGAGACAAGAGACGCAACGTTCTCCTCGTGGTTTCAGGGTTTCAAGGATATATGGATGAAGGACATTCAGTGTTCCGATCTCGCTCTTTGTCCGATAAGACTTAACAACAATGACAACTTTTTGGTGGATGCTGTTTATGCATTCGCGTACGGCCTGCAAGACTTGTTGCGCGATCGATGTACCGACAACACCGACTGTAATTCCACGATCCAGGCTATAACGGGACAGGATTTTCTACCCTACTTACTTGGTCTCCGATTCGAAGGACTTGCCGGGAAGTACGTTTTCGATGTAAACGGTAATCCCGGCGGAAAGTACAAAATACTTAACTACCAGTTCCAAGACGATGTCTTTCAAGAGGTTAGTATTGGAGAATGGGAGGCCTCAGAGGACAGACGACTTGACGTGAATTTATCGGCTATTCAGTGGGTCGGAGGGTCACGAGACCCACCTGCCTCGCTATGCCGAGAGATCTGCACACCGGGTCACATCGAGGTACCGTTGGAGGAAAAATGCTGCGTCGGTTGTCAGCAATGTCCAAACAACGCCATTGTTCATAACAATCTATGTGAACAATGCCCAGTGGATGAGTGGCCGGATGCTAGTTTTCAAGTTTGCCGTCCGATTGTGCCGACGCCTCCAAGTTGGAGCGAGCCCACGGTGGTTTCCATCCTGATCCTTTCCGGCCTCGGACTGGTCCTGTCCCTTCTTGCAGCGCTGGGACTCTTCCACTACCGGCACCACGTGCTAATCAAAGCCGCCAGCCGTGAGCTGAGCAGCATCAACATCTTGGGGCTCACTCTAGCCTTCCTTGCTCCATTCCCGCTTCTCGTACCACCTACAGCTGTCTCGTGCCGTGCCTCGGAGATCATCGTCGCCTTGTGTTTCACCCTGACGTACGCACCGACTCTACTGAAAGTCAACCGGATCTACAGGATCTTCGACGCCGGCAAGAAGTCCAACAAGCCCCCTCGATTCATTGGCCCTCGTAGTCAGCTAACAATTGTACTGGGCGTCTCTGCGGCAATGGTAAGTCATTTTATTCTCAAAACAGGGTGACCAAAAAAATTAAGCAACCCAAAAACATTTGCCTTTTTTACAAAAACGTGATCTGTAAAATGTTATGTTTCGGATATCAGATTAAAGCTGAGAGTTTTTTCTTTCAAATACCGGGGAAAAAATGAAAACAGCACATGGGGTTGCCGAAAAAACGCCAATATGTAAAAGACGTGGTTTTCATCCCTTCTAATGGGCTTTAAACAGTGAAACATGTTGTTGTAAGCCCACTTCACTTCTGATCAAAAACTACTTGGATAATTTATTCTCTTAAAATGGGTCTTGCTAACTCATAGAGTCACAGTTCATAATGCCACTTACATAAGTGTGAATAGACTTAAAAGTGTGTATAATACATGATACTTGATATATTTTGTGCCGTGTTGTTTGTAAGGATAAGGACATAATGTGCTACATGCACAGTGTACATGTAAATCCAATTAGAATTAACCAGTGTTGCATAATTGGCATTTTCTCAGTAACCCAATGTGCTATTTTCATGGAGTAGGGGCCTACTGTGGCCTCGTGGTTAAGGGCACTGATTCGTGGTCTGCGGGTAAAGCTGCAGGTTGTGAATTCGAGTCCTGGCGGGATCATGGTGCGTGTGCCCTTGGGCAAGGCACTTTGTCACTCATTGCTTCTCTCCACCCACGAGTAAATGGGTACCTGTGAGGGCAGAGATGGTTATTGTGATTGAATTAGCTTCCTTGCGCCTAACAGGCTGCATCGAGCTGTGTACTCCCCAGGGAGCTGAGATGGTATTTGGAATGTTTTATGTGCCCAATGAGCAGGGGTAATAATGATGTAGTGCCTTGAGCACCAGTCCTGGTGGATACCGTGCGCTTTGTAAATATCCATTATTATTATTATTATTATGATTTTGTGTCAGTGAAAGAACAAACTCTCAGCTTTAATCTTATATCCAAAAACATAAAAATTCGCAGATCACGTTTTTGAAAAGGGCAAATGTTTCAGGGTTGCAATTTATTTTGGGGGGTCACCCTGTACTTTCGAATATTTTACAGGTTCTTTACCACAATATATTTTCCAAGTCCATATAGCGAGGCCCAGTGTTGTAGTCGAGTCCTCCTCATCCGAGTCCGAGTCCGAGTCCTTGAGCGCGAGTCCGAGTCCGAGTCCTTGTCAATTTTGATGGTCGAGAGTTGAGTCCTTGAGTCGAGTCGAGGAAAGAGTCCTTGAGTCGAAGTCTCATCCTCAAATATAAGTCAGTCATCAGTTTCAATAATATGTAAATTTTCAAATTCAAAATATCAAATGATGTCATCAGGTGATAGGGGGTGGGTAATGGTTTATGCACTATGCTATGCATTGCATATGTTTATAATGTACATTAAAAAAAAAAAAATTATGAATCAATTGATCATTGATGAATCGGCAAGTTATTTTTTTTTGCGGCAGCAAGCAAGAATTCGGTTCCACAGCAAAACCAAAAATCAAGAAGAAAGAAATAAATTGAAATAAAACAAAACAAAAAAAAGACTTTTATTTTGCCGGACTCGGACCGGACTCCCGAGAGTCCTCGAGTCGCCTTGGGTCGAAGTCCGAGTCCGAGTCCGAGTCCTTGAGCAAAGGACTCGAGTCCAAGTCCGAGTCCTTGAAAAAAGGACTCGAGTCCGGACTCGAGTCCGAGTCCCGAGTCCGAGTCCTACAACACTGGCGAGGCCTACCTAGTCCAGGTCAGGACAGCGGCCAGGATTGTTCGTGTCATAATACAGGCACAACCCATTCACAGATGGGGCCCATTATGCCAAATATCATTCTGGGCACACACATAATTTTATGGGCATGCCCATAAGGTGCCCGGTATATGGGGCCATTTGGGCAGATACACGTGGAATTGCCCACATTTAGCCAATATGGGGCCCATATACCAAAAGTCTGACAATTGAAATTGTTTGTTTTTCCAGTCAGAAGTATTTGGGGCACAGGCGTATATTAATACCAGTATAATTATTTGTGGGAGTCAGCAGGGGGGTTTTAGCATTATTTTTTATGAATTTCTATGAATAAAAAACACATTTTTGACACAGCTGGGGGGTCAACCGCGCCTGCAATTTGAACAGAAAACCCCTGAACTGACCAGTCTCTCCATGAAATGACATCACAGCAACAGCGCCCTCGTTGGTCAGGAAAAACATGCAACATTTTAAATGTTAACAGAAATGCACTTTTCAATAAGATTAACCCAAAAAGGGATGTCAAGTGTTTTCATACATTGAAGAGAAGTAGCAAATTGTACAAAATTCATGTCATGGGACCTTTAAAAACCAGAGGCGTTTTTGTTGGATATATCTCGACTTTGTTAGTAATGATAAATTTAACTCCTTAATATTATAGAAATATGGGTTTTACAGTCGTATGTATTTTCAAGTCCACAAAATGTACTCACCAGGTAGGCAATGGCCGCATGGCGCTGTGCAAAAGCAGACGGCGAAATATCCCTATAATGGACGGCGCCATCATGCGCGTATGTTGCGATCAGATGAGGGGCGAACTATAACTGCACGGGGCGAGTTGGTCAAATCCCTCGTGCGTGGCGTACTTGCGTCGAAACTTCCAACACTAAAACATTCGCTTATTCCAGCATTAACAGACGCAAAACTGCTCGAAAAGAAGCTGCACCTGACCACGACAAAACATATTACGACGGTAGATTATCACACTCAAAAATCATCCTCGAAATCTTTACAGAATTTATTGTTAATTCGTTCGGCAAAAGGTTAAGTACACGAGCGAATATGCAGCTGTGAAAAAGTACGGGGTCAAAGGTGGCAGGCGGGCGGCGAATTTTCTTCTCCCAAACTACATCCGCATACATGGTTGTTTAGCGCCCTCTACGATACTGTTATGATGCGTACACAGGTATATAATACATTTTTTTTTCGCAGTGTTTTGGCAAGCAGAGCGATAGCTCAGTCGATACAGGGTCGCGATTTTGCACCGCGAGGTTGCGGGTTCGAATTACGGTTTTGTACCCGAATTTATTTCTTTTCTAACCTGAGGCTTCGGAGGATTTTTTTAAGGGAAATAAAGTCAGAAATTCATAACGTTCGAATTCATTTTTTTTCTTCTAATTTTATGTTTTCTTCTTATGTTTTTAGAAAAGTAAAGTCCAAAACGCCATAGCGTACACCCATATAAGGATGTCGTTTGGGAGAAAAAAAATTCGCAGTCGGGCATCACGTGGTATGCTCATTTGCATAGAGCTTTAAAGGTGTTATCCTTAAAACCTAATGGTAATGGACGCCTTTTGCAAAAAAAAAAATGTAATTTATTTATTCCATTTCTTTAACGAGGGTATGCCCAAACAGTAAAACACTCGTTCCATTGGGGCCCTGCATATATAACAAATTATTAAATAATGTTGAGTTAAACTCAAAAGGAAAAGTATATTGGTGAAACATACGACGAACAGTAATATTTACAAATACAAGTACATGCATCTTAGAAATATAATAAACAAAAGCTATGTACACATTTTAAACATTCATCTATAAGGCATGAAATACTGATCACGGGATGGACGAGACCCAACAACAACAAATCTTTTTCGAAAAAAAACACGGGGAAATTCCCGAGCCTGCTCCAATTAAATCAATACCATGGCAACCAAGTATATAACCCCGTAGATCAGCGCATTTTGAGCTAAATATCACGCACTTAATGGCTTTGCGTATAGTTCTGATTTAAATGTACCTAAGCAATCTATAGTTCTGAGTTGTTCATGCAAATTATTCCATATATTCGAATCACTCACAGCGAAACGTCTGGCATGAGGAACTTTCAATGCCTTGTTTGTTGATTGTCTTGTTTCACGAATCTGCATAAATGGTGTGAAAAGAGTCTTCATGTACAAAGGAGTAATTTTGTTTAGATATTTAAACACAAGAATAGCCTTTTTATACTTAACTCTTTCAGAAAATGGAACCCAGTTTATGCAGATTCATGCAGATTCAAGGAACAAAAATGCACTAAATCTGAAGAATTTAAAAAACCTAACCTGTCGAAATTTCACCTCAGTAGATATACCTTCTTGAGAAAACTGTGAAAAGGGCATCCTCGTTTTTGTTTTGTTTTTGCAACTGACGCAAATAGTTCTCATCAGTCACGGATATGTGACCGATTCCCAACTAAACTAACTTCGGTCAATTTTGGGATATTACTTTTAAAAAAACTATTTTAAAAGACGTTTTTTTCTCGCGATGGTTTGGTCATAACCATGAAATGATGGCAATTCTTCTTTTCTCAAAAATGACAGCATTATATACTTGGCGCAGTATTTTCACAATATGCTTAATCCTATCATTTACTTACTATCAAGTAGGATATTTCATAATATTTTGGCATTTTCATTGTTGGAATATTTTCTACGGCAGATAGGTACAGGAATTAGGCCTTTGATGGTTCAGGCATGGCGTTTGGCACACAGTCAGAGTATGTCATGAGAAAGATATTTAGCTATAGGGCCATCGCAGATTTGTCATGTGACAAAATATTGGTAATATAACAAGCAATGGCGGCCCAACCTCGTTCCCAGGGTGTCGAGCAGTACGCGCCCACCACTACCTGCTCTGTCACCCTTGTATTGGATCATCTGTATGTGCAAATTTTTCAACACATATGCAAATGAGGAATAGTCTGGTGCCGTCCTGTGCTTTACATCAGCGTTTGTTTTGTATGTGGTGTCTGGGGTAAAAAAAAAAAACAGAATCAATTCGTCGAAGCGTGAGCATGGCGTGAGTTACAGTTTTTTTTTTTTCTTTTTTTTCACAATTAAAATGTTACAATCTTATCCAGACAATATGCAGTATCACATTTCATATCAATATGAATACATTGGAAAGGAAATGATTATTTTTAAGAAGGTGCGGATGTAATAATTTCAATGAACGTGAAATTATTAACATTATAAATGCACGTTGGAAATAACAACACTACACGTTATGACACTACACGATTAGGCCCTACTTTCCAATGGCGGTATCGAATCAGGATACAGGAAGAAAGTTTCCTATCCGGCGACTTACTTTTGGAAACGAGGTTGGAAATAAAGTAAGCACTGGGGACGGGGTTGATGGCGGCCATTTTCAAAATGGCTGCCATAGGTTGCTATTTTACCTTTATTTTTTCACATGACAATCTGCGATGGTCCTGATCCGCCATATCTTTCTTAGAACGTACTCTGACTGTCTACCATATACCATGCTTGTATATCATCAAGGGTACAATTCTTCCAAATATTTTACCTATCTGCCTCACTAACTTGCAAATGGTATGCACTACATTCAAGTTAAGGCAAGTGACTCAAGAACGTGTTTTTATTTTCATATGCGACGTTGTCCTTTGATTCAGGTTGTAGTTGCTGTCGCCGGCACATTAGCGAGTCCCACACTGCCAGCTAAGCTGATTTTCTACCCTCCGGCCGACTACATCGAAGCCTTCTGCGAGTTCGGCAATGGCTTCCTGGCTTCTCTTATCTGCAATCTCCTCATAGTCCTAGTCTGCTGCTACTACGCCTTCAAGGCTCGCAAAGTCCCCAGCAACTACAACGAGTCCAAGTTCATCGCCATCAGCGTGTACTCCACGCTGGTCTTCGGCATGGCGGCCGTGCCCGTCTACATCACGGCGGCTACCGTTCTGCAGAAGGTAGCCACGCTGTGCGTTGCCATACTGCTCAACTCCTTCCTGACGCTGTTCTGCGTCTACCTTCCCAAGCTGTACGCCATTCAACTGGCTAGGGATGTTCAGGTGAGCGAATGGCGGGCCAACGACGAGTCCTCGAGCGGCACCGGATCGACTGGAGTTCAGTCAACTGTCGGAACTATCAAAGTACAGCCAGTTTCTGGTGCCGTGGGAATAAAGTAAAGTGTACAACATCACTGGGTCATAACAATTAGCAACGGGGTACAAGTAGAAAGATAAAACATGCTTTATAAAAGCATTCGGTGAAAATATATCACATAAAACCCATCTGAATAATTGAAGCTTTAATAGTTTGATGGTCTCTGAGGGTCACGCTAAAAACCTCCTTGAACCTGACTGACTGACTGACTGACTCAGTAGCATCATTGTGAATTAGAATGGGCTGAATCGGAAGTTGTGTAGGCCCTATAATTATGCATGAAAACACATGTACATGTACTTCAAGTGACTATGGTCATTGGCCTTTTTGAGATATGGAGGCAACAATAGGAGGGCGCTATTTGGTTTGGCTAAATATAAAAGACTTGACCCAAAACAAAAAGCGCCCTACCATTGTACCTGCCATATCTCAAATAGGCTCATTCTGATGGCATTTGCGCGCTCTAGGGTCAGCTTCATGAACGAAGGGAGGAATTGGCGAGCCCCGAAAAGCAAAACAAATATTATTAGGCTGATATAGACCTTTCTGCGCTTGGTAGGCAAACTGCATTTTTGCCAACCACGGCCTGCAAAACTATGGAAGGTCCAACACTGCAAAAATGAAGAAGAGTTATTACAGATCACCAACATATTATTTGCAGTGGCGTAGCCACCGGGGGGTGGGGCCTGGGCAATCCCCCCCCCATGAAACCTTGTCGCCCCCGTCCCCCCACTGAGATTTTGAGTTTCTAAAAAAATTATCATTGATCTACATGACGCCATGGGCCCTATTATGTACTACAATGTATCTTTTGCTTAGAAAATATTGGTTAAAGTGGTCAGAAATTGCCTCAGATAGCACCACAGAGCATTTAGAATCCAACATTTTTCGGGGCCCTTAAGCGGGCCCCGAACCCCACGCCTATAGCTCAGAATTCTGGTAGCTGATTCAATGACTCCAACCTCGAAAACAATGTTCACAAAATTTTCTTATGCCTTTAGCTGAGAAAACCTCGAAAAAAATTTTTTAATTATTATCTTTTGTGCTAAGATAATTATTGGTTAAAGTGGTAAGAAATTGCCTCAGATCACACCACAGAGCATCGAGAATCCATTATTTTCGGGGCCCTTAAGCGGGCCCCAAACCTCACGCCGTAAGGGCTTCGCGCTTGCATCAGTTATGATCAAGGTATGTCCCCCCCACTTTTGAGAAGCGATTGACGCCCCTGCTTGACGCCCCCCATGAAATGTTCCAGCCCCCCCCCCCACGCCCCCACTGAGAAATTCCTGGCTACGTTACTGATTATTTGATACTTGTAAATACAACATTTTCAACAAAGCTACAAAATAATCGCAACATATGCATTTTTACTATGTGTTGGTGGCGTTATGAGGACTTTTTAGGAAAAATATGTTGCCAACCACGGCTTCAATTTATGAGCTAACGGCAACCCATACAAAATGGCGCCAATGTTTACAAACAAAAGAAAGGCCTATATTACTTTTTTTTCTTTTTTTACAAATATGGCGGCCATATTGGCCTTCAAATTGGCCGCCATCTTGAATTTGAAGCATGATAGCAAAAAAAGGATACCAGAAATGAGTTTTGGAGGGTCTAAAACATTATGGTTTTATCACATTATTTGGCTGCTACATGTCTTTTTTTGGGGTCAGTTTTTACCATTTTTGGTGGCCATATTATTTGGCCGCCATCTTGGATATCTCCAGAGCATCGGATTTGTTTTACTGTTAAACATCCAAAATGTGTTTTTAGGACCCTAAAATGCACCAGAAAAAAATTGGTGTTGGTTATAGATGGGGGGTGCACGGGGCCCCCATATATACTCAACTATATAATGGAGTATATAGGTGTCACGCATGACGCAAAAGAACACTCATGACCATACGCGTAGTACATAATAGCTGTTAATCATGCAGCCCTTGAAAGGCTTTTGTGACGGACAGTACACAGAGGTTTGAGTAATAACAAAAATGTTATCTTTAAATTACTACATTAATCATACTGAGTGTGGCAATTATGCTGTGTATTCAGATTCACAATATCTATAGGATAACAACATCTGCATGCAGGAAATTAATTATTGCGTTTGTATGAATGCGTAAAATTATCATCTGTGTCCCTGGATAATTGAGGGGGAAGCGGCAGTGAAAGAAACAAGAAATGCTGAAATCAAAATCTAGAATCGAAAAATTCCCAATGTTTTCTACGTCGGGGAGTATCTACATTGACGTCCTTTAAAAAAAATATGGCCAGTATAGCCGGTTGCAAGGCGTAGGAATCGAACACAGTTTATTTGCTTTCGAGCTCAGATCATGTTGATTTACCAATCAATGGTATGCTTTGCTGTGGCCTCGTGGTTAAGGGCACTAATTCGTGGTTAAGGGCACTGATTCGTGGTCTGCGGGTAAAGCTGCAGGTTCTGGGTTCGAGTCCTGGCGGGGCCGTGGTGCGTGTGCCCTTGGGCAAGGCACTTTGTCACTCATTGCTTCTCTCCACCCAGGAGTAAATGGGTACCTATGAGGGCAGAGATGGTTATTGTGATTGAATTAGCTTCCTTGCGCCTAACAGACTGCATCGAGCTGTATACTCCCCAGGGAGCTGAGATGGTATATGGAATGTTTAATTGGCCCAATGATTAGGGGTAATAATAATGTAAAGTGCTTTGATCTTAGTTAAAAGCGCTATATAAGAACCTGTTATTATAATGTATTTTAGCTTAGAAGTTCAAATATTATATTTTTATGTGCTAATTATGTACCCATTAAAATAATGACACCGTATAATATGTTATGCATTTTGTTGTCCATTAAATTTCACATCTTAATCATGTTTACATTAATTTAAAATTCATCCACCGAAAGTCATAAACATCATAGAGTTTCTTGAGATTCATGCATCGCTGTATATGTGTGATGTGTATCATGGAGTGGGCGGGGTCGTTGTGTTTAGCCTATAGCGTAGTTAACGGTGAAAGACGTGTATGGTAACAGTTTTAATTATTATAATCCAACATATTCATACATGTGATGTACTCTATATGACCAAATCCTTTAAAAGTAATATATTTATAACGGACCGATCTAGTAAGCACCGCCCCATGGTGTTCTGACCAATCACAGCCGTGATTTATGTCCGACGTGCGTGCACAAAAGTCCGACATGCGTGCACGCCGGCGTATGATGCGCGCGGAAGGAAAATGCAGCGTGGCATTGGAGAGGAGCACGTGTTAATTTGCCCACGTGCGCACTGGGCGGAGCTTACTGGATCGGTCCATTGGTCGCCAAGTTGTATCGAATAGCCTACACAGTACGCTTTTGTGATATTTTAAATGTATTAAGTATCACATCCATGTAATATTATACAAATAATGAATGTTTGTGAGTACAATGGTAAAAATAATTTCATGAGGTGACCGATAAAATGTTCCATTCTTCGAGGCGAAGCCGAGTGGATTGGAACATTTCATCTGTCACCGAATGAAATGATTCTTTCTATTGCACGAACGTGAAACATTCATTATTTGTTTTATATAACACCTGAATAAATCCTCGTCATCTGATTGGTTGACTTTTAATAGCCAATTTATTCAAGTTAAAAATTGTTAACAAGTTTGACGAGTTCAGAGTTATCATATTCAATTTTTCTGAATTTAAAACTTTTCCATAAGTTTAGAACTCAAACAGGTCAATAAGTTCTTTTATTGCCAAGTTAAACACCACAGCGCCACCATCGGCAACATGTGCAGTGACAGTGCAATGGTACTTCTAATCACAGTGCAATAGTACTTCCATTGCACTGTGCGCTGCGCGCCACGCGCACGCCGTGCATTGGTACGAATAATTCAATGACATGTGATCAACGATCCACCAATCAGATGACGGGGATTTATTCAGGTGTTGTATAAAAAGCTATAGGTACATGTGATATATTGAGTGTTGCACACCTAAATATTCAAAATAATTATGTGAATGTGAAGCGATTATGGTGGAGTTGATAGTTATTTCACGAATTTTTATTGGCGAGTTTAATTTGGTAACTTTTTTGGTCTCGATCATGCTTTGTTTCAGAAAGTTCCAGAAAAAGATACGTTTGATATTTCATCTGACACGTTACTGGATGTCTGCGAACATACATCATTTTGTTTCGTATAGGCCTAGTTCACATGAATAAAGTCAAAATGCACAGTCCAAAAGTTGCCAGCTTCGATGTCGATGTACCATGCTTGTGTGAAGTTTCAGCCCCGCGTTTGTCCTGGAAATACGTCGTTTTTTTCCGGAAACAGTTTTGCTATGTTATCATCGGTCGACGAACCGAAATCGCTTCTGATAGAGTGCACGCGAGCCACTGTAAGATATATAACTACCAATTCACATGTAAACACATGTAATCACAACTCAGAAATCATGGAGTCCAATAATGACGTCACACGTTTACTGCGCTCGCATCAGTTGATTGGTTTTACTTTAACTAGCAGAGGAAGACCTTACTGAGAAAGCAAAGACTTTTGTGCGAGCTGCTGAGTGATTGTAGTTGTGGTAGGCCTGATTCTATAATAACAATGTCTTGTTGTTGGTGAAGATTGGCGTTCGCGGCTAATTACGAGACAGTCGCGTTGAGTCAATAAATTCAGTTCCTCAACAGTGAAAAGGCTTTCACCATCTTTGAGAAACCGTAAATCGCGCGTTGATTTTGCTCGTAATTCGTGCCATAAACGGCAAGTGGGAATAACAAAAGGGATGCGTTTATACAAGGAGGTACAAAATGCACGTTGTAGAAAGTACAATTGGTCAGCGACTCGAAGTCATTATTTTCGGATCCCCCCCCCCCCCCCGTCTAAACAGTTGGCACAGGTTTGTAGTGCAGGTAGATCAATACTAGCCTTTTTACTTGATCGCAGAACTACCATCTGCGCTCCTGGCGACTTCGTGGACAGCAAAGTACATCTACACTCATGAGTTTCAGATTATACATTATTGGCTACACATAAAGAGTGCATGAGTCCAATTTAATATCGAGAAGGCGGCCGTTTCCACTACAATTAGTTTAACTGCATTTGGAACACTTCAACTCTTGTTCCTTGTATAGCATTCGTTAGGCCCAGTATGGGGTCACATGGTTGACGGCCTGGCCACATGGTTGACACCGTGCATACTGCCCAGATTAACCAAAGCACGCATACAGTTTCTAATGGGAATCGGCCACCCCATCTGCTAGGATACATTGTGGACGGGGTTGAACTTTAATTGGTCTGACACCCCCCCCCCCTTTCCTCTTTCCCCAGGATCCTCCCATTCGGTCTTGCAGCGCAGCGCACCCTACTGTTGGATGGCGTCAAGTCCGGTTTACATTAAGAGCGCCCCCTAGTGTCAGATAACCCCTTCCTCCACGTCAGCGTGCGCTCTCGCCGTTCTGCCATCAGAGAGATGGCTCGCGGGTGCGCGGCCGGTGTAGCACGAATTGAGGTTTTATGAAATACGGACTCATTGGTGGTATTGCGCATGCTCTTGCATAGATAATTAGGAGAGGGACCGGTCACGTGAGAGGGTCTAACCAATAAAAGGGAAAAAGAGTCCGATTTTCATACGAGTCCGATTTTCATATGACACCTTTACAAAAATGAGTAGGTTAATATTTTTTTTTTAATTGGCCGCGTTTCTAGCCTAGCTTCCATTGAGTTACTTTACTTTGTAGTCGTACACATCAGGGAATTTCAACGCTAGGAACATGCCTGCCCATCCCCGCTAGTATAGTATTCAATGGTTTGTTTACAGTGATTGAAGCATGTTCAAAACAAAATCTGCTATATTTTTTTATAGGATCACCGATTTTACAGAATTCTGCTAACAATCTGGTACAAATTTCCTTATGCTCTATAGATTTTCTGCTGGATTCGCTTGTTTTTCGAGCAGTCTGTCAAGTCTAGCCGAAAATCGGTTAAAACGTTATCTTGTGCGGTACAAAATAATGTACACGATTTTCGTCTGCTCAATTTTATTAACCAGACTCCCTCGTCCAAGCAAATTAGCTAGATTGACGAGAAGACGTCACTTACATACTTCTGACCAATGAGAGACAGACCACGCGAGCCACGCGTGCTACGTCACGGATACTTCCTGAAACGCCCTCCTGTCTTATAAAAAAAAAATAGGGCATTTTTTCCCCGAAACTGATGATACTCCATCTGGAAATGAAGACTATTCCATCATATTTGTTTCTTTTTCTGTAATTGACAATTTCCATACGTGATGAAATTTTTGGCATTATGTTTTATATGTATAAGTGGAGAAATTTAGAATGCGGAGAAATACACACTGAGTACTTCGGCCCAAGGCAGCGCAAAGACCAGAACGGTGCAACAGCCAGTGATATAAAACATGACACTTTTCACCTCCATATCATTACGCCATGTACAATTACCGAGAACGGGGCCGGGTCAACGGACACTGTACTGGCGCAGGCAGCTCGCAATGTCTTCCCGCTATTTTTGGTCAGTCACCAAAAAAATTGCCTCAAATTTCACCAGCACAACTTGATACTTTAACCTCCGAGTCTGCCGTCCAGCTTCAAGCCTCCAACGCGGAAACTTGTACATCATACCCTGGAGTCTTCATGGGCGCAAAAAAAATCAAATTTGGACGCTTGGAGTCTTGCAAATCGACCAGAACACCGGCCTCGTGTACGGGGTCACTGCAAAGCTTCGACGCAGACATGTCATGCATCTTGCGTCGTCGTCGCCCATATTGAAAAACTGACTTGAACTTTGCTGTAGGCCTACAGAACTTGTCCTAACTTTTGTTTTATAGAACTGAACTGGACTTCGCAAAGCATTCCTTTGAATGCTCATTTTGTGCTGAACTGAACTGAATGGACACATGGAATTTTTGTGAACTCATAATTTGTCGAATGATCTGAATGACGTTTTTGGAAAATACTGAAGTCAAGCTTTTGGAGTTCGTCGGGGTAAGTCCAACTTTAATTAAGGAACTATCGAGGTGAGAGAAAATTTATCTTCTCCTCCCGTCACACAGAACCAAAAGAGGAAAAAGCGTCCCAATATTCTGCACTTTGAGCAATATGGTATATCCGCCTGCATTTTAGAGTCAGAAAATATTCATTCTTTTCTTTGACTTTGATCCTTGAATCGCATGTAATGTCAGAATGTATCTGTAATAAGCATAATGTATTGCATTCTGTACATGACGTTGTATTTTGCATTGTTGAATATTGTGCGATACAATTCTGCAATTCTCTTTAATTAGCTAAAGAAAATTGGAATATCGACAAGCACGAAATAATCATGTGTGTTTGTTGCCAACGAAATCGCGTCCATTTTAGCCTACATTGAGTTAGTCTTTTTCATTGCTGAATAACCTATTGTACGGTGAAATTCCATTCCTGTAGGCGAAAGCCCTTTTGACTTAAAGTTATTAGCATGTGAATACCTGCCAATTTGTTTGTCAAAATCATACATGCACGTGCCTTTTGGTGCATTGCGCATTTCACGCATTGTGTCAAAAGCTAGCTCGTGGTGCGAGTCTGCACGTGGGCCGCTCGTGGCCGGCGCAATGTGGGCGTGGTAATATATTCCGGTGATTCTTATTGGTTGACAAGTTGAAAGGCCGCGCGCGCGGTATGCGGCCAGGTGCACCGTTTTTGCTACACTTTCAAAGACATTCCAGCAAACATGTTTAGATTTTCGTTGGAGGGTTCCTTGGAATTTGGATTGCCTTTTTGTTATGATTGTATTAAAATTACAGGTTTAAAAACTTACCAGAACAAATAGTTTCGAACTTTTATGTAATTATTTAAAGATGAAATGAAAAACCTGAACACCATAAAGGAATCAACAACAGAGCCAACGGATTTTATCATAAACCTGAATTTATTTAATGTAAGCACACTATTTTGAGTATTATAGGGTGGCATTCCAATGGACCAAAATCAATTTTTTTGGACAATGTATCCACGGATCTCAAATTTGTATAAATTGCTCAAAATAATTAACTTTACACCATTAGCTTCAGGGTAACTTGTATATTATAAATACTACTATAAGTTCAAGAGGACAGCATAAGAAAAATATTGAGAGCTGAGTTATTATGATTATGATTGTATAAATAGAGATGTTATAACAGATAGCTGACGGAATTATTTGAAACTCAAATGAATTGGAGAAAACCTGCTGTTGCGATCGAGACCAGCGAAATTCGACGTTTGGAAGAAGGCAAATAAGGCAAAGTTATGATTGTATTAAATGAATGCTTACGGTTCAGGTTAAGGCATAGGATTAAGGCGGGGTAGGTTGGGGTATAGGCACATGGCGCGCGTAGGCAGCCGAGCACACCAGCAGCAGCATAAGGGAGCTTGACCTGGCACAGCCATGGTGTAAAAATTAACTTATAAAAAATATTTTAACAAAACAATTTAAAAATTACCTTTTCGGGGCACAGTAAAAATTGTCAGGCAAATCGTAGCTTGATCAATAAAAAAAATTAACGGTAGTCAATTAAAAATCTGCATCGAGGTAGTGCATTGTAATGGAAAATACAATGTTATCAATATTAGAAAATTTCTTTTTAATATCAATTTTGGTATTTGAAATATTAAGTAGACGTTACTGAGCTCTAAGCTTACATGGGTTGATGAGCATCCGTCATTTTAAAAAAAAAAATAGGAGGACATCGTTGGGGTAGTTTTCGCAATGTTATAATTGAATGTATGATATCGTCTTCCCGAGAAAGTGTTCTTTGTGATATCTTGTAGGTGAGATGCCGTCTTCCCGAGAAAAAAATATTTCCCGGGTTGATGATATCTTGTAAATAAGACATCGTCTTCCCGAGATAATGTCATCACGGGTAGGTGATATCCTGTTTGTAGGGCGAGATGTTGTCTTCTCGATAAAAAATCTCTGGTCGATGATATCTTGTAGGTGAAATATCCTCTTCCCAAGAAAGAAAACATTTCTTGGGTTGAAGATATCGTGTTGGTCAGATGTCATCTTCTTGAGAACAAAATGTATCTCCGGTGGATGATGTCTTGTGGGTTAGATATCGTTTTTCCGAGATAATATTTCATCACGGATTGGTGATATCTTTTAGGTGAGATGTCGTCTTCTCGAGGAAATAAAATATTTCTCGGGTTGACTATATCTTTTGGGTGAGATGTTATCTTCTCAAGAAAATGAAATATTTCTCGGGTTGATGGTATCTTGTGGGATATCGTCTTCCTGAGAAGATTATTCACAGGTTGACGATATTTTAATTTTCATATTTTCCGATACCAAATCAGTTAATTATTTCATTAAAATGGATGATAGATGTCTACCTTCCGTGAAAAAAAAAAGATTTTATCAACTCATAGCTACTACGGAGCTCTTTAAAATATAATTATTGTAAAAAAAAAAAGAAGTCTTTTACTGAATCAAAATCATTTAAACAGCTTTTCTAACTGGAAAATAAAATGAAAATGTATGTCCGAAGTTTTAAATCTTAGACTCAGAAAAACTCGATGACGTTTCCTGTTTTGAGGGATACCAATGAATAAAAATTAGAGCAAAGCTATATAATTATGTAGCCAAATAAAATGTAAAAAATAAAGTGCATAAAGAGCAGGTGGTAATAAAATAATAATACATCAATAAATAAAATTTAGGAAGCTTTAGCGTGCTGCAAAAAGCGAGCAAATAGCAGCTTGCAAGACAATTAGGAACTTTGGGAATCGGGGAGGGAACGAACGTAATTAATTTATACCAACGTTGTGCATTGGTAATAATAACGCCAGTTGAAGTATGAAGAAAATTAAGTTTTAACGTTTGGAATTTTATTTGAATAATGCAAACTGAAGAATCAGCGATGAAGACGGGCCCTCGGAGATTTTATCATATCAACAGAAATCAGTGTCAATGGCATTGCCTGCGGCCGCATCACAACCGTATTAAGTTTGCTGATTATGTTTGTGTAAAGCCGAAGGACTTACCTTGAAGAAATAATGGTGTAAAGATGTTCATTATGCATTCCTTTTCAAACTTTTGCGAAATAAGTCTGTAAACTGTTGTGTTGAATAATGTCCATTGGAATACCGCCCTCTAAAGGTTAAAGTATATGATTGAGAAAGACGACACCCTTGATGGGTGCTACTATTGAGAAAAGCGACACCCTTGATGGGTGCTGCCACAATCTCACCCTTGATGAGTGCTACTTTTGAGAAATACAACACCCTTAATGTTGCCATTGAGAAGGACGACACCCTTGATGGGTGTTACTATAATTAACACCCTTGATGAGTGCTACTATTGAGAAGGACGACACCCTTGATGGGTGCTACTATTGAGACGAACGACACCCTTGATGGGTGCTACTACTGCATTGATTAACACGACACCCGTGATGGGTGCTACTATTGATTAACACAACACCCTTGATGGGTGATCGAGAAAGACCTCACCCTTGATGGGTGCTTCTATTGAGAAATACGACACCCTTGATGGGTGATTCTATTGATAAAGACGATACTCTTAATGGATACTTTTATTAAGAAATATAACACCCTTGATGGGTGCTACATAGCCAACAAATTAATTCAGTATAGATTATTATTAATGTATAAAGTTGTAAAACCAGTAAGAGATTATGTTTTGTAGAGAAGACAAAGAGAGTTAAAGATAATAATTATATTTTCCAAGGAACCTCTCCGCACGATTAATAGTTCATCAGACACAATCTTACCAAGCACCAGATGGGAAAGGAATAAAAATCCCGCCGCTTGGATGTGCAAATAAATTTGAAATAATTTGTTTCTTAATGCCAACGTTTTTTGGTGTCAGTAATATACGATTCCGAAAATAATCACGTATTCGAAATGAGCACTTGCGCGCTTTTGGTTCGATTGAAAACGTCTTTCAAAAAAGATAACGTATAAAATTAAAAGGCAAAAATCTTCCAAGGAAAAATAAATAAATGAGGAGAAGTTCTAGGAGCGTAAAAGTGAAATGAAAAAAAACACCTAAATGTCAATCATGTTGTTCGATAAGAGGATAAGATGGATATCGACCTTCGGGTATATTAAAACAGCAAACGTATCGTTCGTTAACGATTACAAGTGAGTTCGTGTTGAGTTCGAGTGCGAACAAAGTTAGCGTCAATCATTAGATCTTGTCAAGCATTTGTCAATCATTTGACCGATTTGCGTATAGAAAGAAAATAAGACGATGAACCTGCGGGTATTGATTAAAACAAAAAATGTATCGTTCGTTCACGATTTACGAGTTCGTGTTGAGTTCGAGTGCGAACAAAGTTAGCGTCAATCATTAAATCTTGTCAAGCATTTGTCAATCATTTGACCGATTAGTGTATAGGAAGAAAATAAGACGGTGTATATCGACCTGCAGGTATATTAAAACAACAAATGTATCGTTCGTTGATTACGAGTTCGTGTTTGAGTTCAAGTGCGAACCAAGTTCGTGTTCGAGCTCGAGTGCGAACAAAGTTAAAAGAGTACAAGTAACGTACGAGAACGAAATATGTACACGACTACGAGTGTCTGCAGAATAATTGATAGGGCCATGTGAAATTATGATTGGGCCATGCATGTGTATGATTGGGCCAACTGCTAAACTACGTATAGCACCTGCTATCTGGGAAGGATTTTTATGTCGAAATCATGATGGGGCCATGTGCAGTAAATCGTTCTGCTTCTCTTCCAATTTGCACCATCTGTACATTTTTGTTTTATCATGTCTACTGCTTGACATTTAAAGACAATGATTGTGAGCTGTAGTAGGGTCAATGTTTGTACGAAATATTTTTTTCCGTTTGTAACAATTCGTGTTAGATATTTAGGGCCATGTGTACGAATCAAACTTTTTGAAATTCTAGTTGCGACTATCATGCATTTTCTCGTCGTTCCATATTGATTGTCATTGTGAAAAAAAAATCCTAGGGCCATGTGTACAAAACTGTCATCGCCGTTTTCTGCCAAACCCAATTTTTCTTGCGTTATCTTCTGTACTTATGTGACAGATTATTTACAGGATTCCAGGACCATGTGAACATGTCTTACTTTGTTTTTGTAAAAGAACCTTTCCAATTTATTATGCGAAATTGTTTAGGGCCATGTGAAGTAGTGTAGAGATCTTCTATTCCTCCGTTCTGTAGAAATTTCTGCAATTTTCTTGAAAGCTGCTTGTGCATTCATCCCGTCTTGAGTGCGAATCATCGTGTAATATACTCTAGGATCATGTGTTAAGAATCTACTTTATTTGTCCACTTGACAAAAATTTTCTTGGAGATCTATTTTTTAAAAAGCTCTACATGTATAGGGCCATGTGCAGATCTTGCAGATTCATTGAAACATGTAGCGGTCGTGAAACGTAATCAGAATGATGGTTTCAACGATTCCACGATTATTTTGTGGCATGAAATAGTCTCTGATCCTTGTCGAAACGTGTCTTGTGGACATGAAGTATTGTTTGTGATTTGTTCTTCCAAAATATCCGATTCGCAAAGATTGATAATTGCCTTTTGTGTTAATTTTAGTTTGAGTAAGTTATTTTTAAAAAATTGAATGCAGGGCCCCAATGGAAACCTGTTTCATACTGTTAAGGCGTACCCTTGGTAAAGAAATGTAATAAATAAATTAATAAATAGATAAACAGAGGCCTCGGAAAGGAAATCATCAGATTTTCCAATTTATAGGTTATGGGTTGTTATTTAAATCCCACAAATGGGGGGAAATGTGATAATTCATTTTTCGCCCGTTCCAAGTCCATTTTATAGTAACTTTCAAATTATCAAATTATTCCTCGTATGTACATTTACACACTCGACATTTTATTTTCTTCTCTTCATAATGCCATGATTTTATACAATGAATATTTGAAGAGTTTGTTTTCAAAACGCGACATGTCCATTTGATAAAAGTGAAAAATTGAACGGTTATGAAACTTTAACCCTAAACCTGCTGAATCCAACATGATCCAGCATACCATTTAACCGTTGGAGCCTGTTAAAATGAGCAGTAAACCCCTGGTACAAAATAATGTACATATTTCCTATGTTTCTGATTGCGATATGTTGTACTCAGCAGGCAACTGAAAACATTCAAAGTCGGCTTCTGTTGGGTACTGGTAAATAACGCCAAGTTGGACTCTGTTGCATGGATCCACATTAGAAACACACTAAAAATGGTCCAGGACTTGCGGTTTTGCCGAAGTCAATTGAGCGTGATCGGCTGACTGATAAGGTTTACGCCCAAAACCACCAGCCAATGAGGTTTTGTATAGAGAAAGCTGGCCAAACCACTTTTTGCGAGAATGTGCCGGTAATGTATCCAGTCTTTTTTTCCTGAAGCCATTTTACTTTGGAACACCCTACCCACATCAAACTGTCAACATAACTTCCTCTGCAGCCTTCAAAAGCTCCATCCAAAACCAACAAAAACATCACAGCCCCCGCTAGACATTAATATCCACTCTCGTCAACTTCCAGTTTAGTCCCTGGTGGACCGTTTAGGAGTTTGATCTACAAGACAAGGCCGGGCAGTTCTCAGTTTCTATGAGGTGAAGACTCCCCTCCCACTTTTTCCTTGTTGAAAGAAAGAAAGAAAGAGGGCGCTAGTTACGTAAACACCCACTCCCGAAAGAACCCTGACGTCTGTAACAACATTTACACAATCTGGTTAGCAGCGGGCCATTCTAAGTCCTACTTTAGTGCATTATCATCGATGCATCGTATCGTACGTAGATCATTCAGACATGCATGATATGACATGAGTCAGCTGACATTCAGACGAGCGCTTCACAATTTGCTTAAAAAACTAAAATGAAGGGTGTTTTCTCATATATATTAAATTGTCATGGCTAAGCTTGTTAGATCATCAAGGCTTCTTTCCATCGTGTGGATCATTTTCATTTCGTCTCTAGTTCAAGGTAGGTAAAAAAAGAGGGAGAAATATCGGTTCACGTAGTGAAAAATTTGTTTGTTCAGATTTCAATGTTGAGCATGTTGAGTGGAGCGACATCCGCCGTACATGCCGTACGTGACACTGACAGCTGAAAGGGATTTGACGTTCAATAAATAAGTTAATAACCCCGACATACGATTGTCTTCAACTGGAACAAAACAGTCTAGGAGGAGTATGGAAAGAATGTAGTATCCTGACGGCAGTTGAAACATTTATATGATTTATGAACAACAAACTAGCCTTGTTTTTGTTTCTAAATGTGCAGTGAGTGACTGTTTTTTGGAAGTTAGAGCATGGAGCTATAAAACACATGTGTTTATAGCTCCATGGTTAGAGTTAGACTTTTTACTGGGAAAAAATGTTGCAACCTGATGCCACTTTTTTCTTCATATATCATCTCAATTATTATTATTATTATTATTAATCATTTCTGGTAATGAAACCAAGGATTCCTCAAAAGCACCCTAGGCACTGTAGCTCGCAAGCCTGAAGAAACCTGTGGAGGAAGACAATGAGAAGAAGTTACAGTTTTAGAAGGTCATTCATTGCAAAAAAGATGATAAGACATGAATCTGGGACTGAGAAACATTTCCAATGTTGTTACTTAGGAAATACATTTTCTTGACTCTCCTGTCTCCATAGACTTTGTATACAATCGTGGAAGTGGCGTCAGGTTGCAATATTTTTTCCTTTTACTGTGACAAATCTCGGTCTGGCTCTGCGCCAACATTGTCGTTGTGACTTCATATTCACGAGATGGGAATCCAGACCATTTTACAATTTCAGACTTTATTTCCCTTGAAAGTTTAAACAAAAAAATCCCCCAGAGCCATGAATCAGAGAAAGAAAATGTAATACTCTTCAATTTAATGTTGGAGTCAATTTAAAATAATAAAAAGAAGACAGTGGTTAATTTTTGGGGGATGAAAACAAAAATTTAAAATGCCGATAGCTGACTTGAACCAGGATTTGTCACTAATGAGAAAGAGATGCTGCACAAACAATGGTGGTAATTTAATACATTCTATGATGTAGGCCTACTCGTGTACACGTCAAAGAGGGCGCTGTATAATCTAGCCGGCTTAATATCATTTACCGAAAGACAGCCAGCGCCTGCGGTGCCGGTTAAATATCCACTATCTTTCTTAAATAACAATCTTTCATTTGAACACTGTATATAAGAAAGTCTTGACTGTTGACATTTCTCTATTAGGCCAAAAAAAAAAAAATAGTCGGTCTCTGGTCAGACCGAAGTTACGGAATTGATGCGGCGACGAGGTTTTTTTTGGGGGGGGGTGGCTTTTTTTTCTTTCAAGCTTGTATTGTACAGACAAGGTGGGTACTATTTTGCTTTTTTTGTGTCCTCATTATACATTGGTGTCCTCCATAATTTGCCTTGGTGCCCTTTATCATTTGCCTTGGTGCAATTTCCCCATTCCTTGGTGCTCCTTGGTACAAAAATTTGAGGAGGCGCGGCAATAGAGGGCGCTGTTGTAGCTTCCGTGTTAATTTGAAGAGAAAAAAAAGGTTGACGCGCATGATTACAATCGACGCGCGCGCTGACCAGAGACCGAGTATTTTTGGGGGGGGGGGCTTACTAGTACTACATTTTTTTTTTTGAAATGCAGAGGCTAATTTTACGGAAGCCGTTACGCATTTGTCAAAGGCTTTTGGAATTGCAGCATACTATTGCTAATATATTTGAGCTTTTAAATTAATACTGTTATTGAAGTGCTTCAGTAGCTCAATACATTTTGTATTTTGAACATCGCTGAAGGTGCTGAGTTCCAATTCCAACGACAGCCTTTTTTTTAATTTTCCAAAATACGTAGCCTATAACATTTATTGTTCTAAATCAAATCCTACTTTTTACTGAAGTGGAAGTAATTTTTCTTGCTGATTTATGGCTCAGAAAGATTTTTTTTTAAGGGAAGTAAAGTCTGACAACCATTCGGTTGACTCGGTTGACAACCGACGCAAGAGCACAACGGTCAACTTTCGTAAAAATAACAACAGCAGTTTGGAAAACTACCAAACTTTGCAAAATTTGTCCTTAATTGTAGAAATTTACCGCCTTTAATCTTACTGGAAGAAATATGGTCGTCTACTCATGTTGTTGTATTTTAACATTTTGTTATCATGGTATTTTGTTAATTTGGGCAGCGCTTGTCGTCCAAGCCTCCCTGTGGCTCAACTTGTGGTCTGAAGCACAACAGGAACAGTTCAACTGCACAACTTTTGACTCCGATTCGTGTGAAAGGTGTCAACCAGGAACAGCTTCTAACCAAAGTAATTTTTTAGAGCTAAATTTTCAAGGCAGTTACTTTTAAACTTTCAACAGTATCCTTAAAGAATATACAGTAAACTCCGGCTAAGACGGCACTCTTGAGACCAGAGAATTTGTGACGACTTACGCGAATCATGCAGAGTGCAAAAAATAGATTGAATTGATGGCCTATGCGCATCTGTATCTGGATCATGCAAACAAGATTCATGGCTAAAATTCAAAGGCTTTGATTTACCCTGGTTTATTCCTACATCCATGGTTGATGCCAGCAAATATATCCTCAATGTTTATCATCACAAACAGGCTGTGGTATTGATCACAGAAAGTCATACATGTACGTACGTACGAAGCAAGGACGGCGCGGCCGGCTAGCGTTAACAGTGGTATGATATACAGATCGCTTTTACGTCCATGTACATTGTACATGTAGTGTACATTGTGCACGTACGTACAGTCACAAATTAAAATGTGTGCATGGTACTGGTACAATAAGGGGACCCCCAAAATGAAAAGAGCGCATGCGTGCAGTCGAGAGGGGGTACTGGTATTGATGTGCTATCGGGAAAACCCTGTTTTGATTGCGTACGTGGCTGTGCATGAAACAGTGTACATGTACATGTGAAATACATTAGAGACAATCAGGACCTTCGTCAGACGGCCGATTTAAGCGATATGACAATTTATACGATGTTGGTTTAGCCGGAGTTTACTGTAGTATAGTTGAATCATTTTCTTCAGATTTTGCTGATATCCTTAAACTTATTTCAGCAAAACTAGTTAAACAGCCCTGTAATCATGTAACCCCCCCCCCCTTCGAAACAAGGTGGATTTTTTTTGTATTCCTTGTTCAGCCAGACCCTTCGAGACAATTTGGCATTTTTCATAAGAAAATGTCTCATGTTACATTTCATTTTGGGAAAAACCAATGTTTT
The DNA here is from genome assembly GCA_029964075.1 of Patiria pectinifera. Classification (NCBI taxonomy): domain Eukaryota; kingdom Metazoa; phylum Echinodermata; class Asteroidea; order Valvatida; family Asterinidae; genus Patiria; species Patiria pectinifera. The sequence goes on from CM057133.1 coordinate 5,995,589, forward strand.
CTGGTTTTCCCTTGTATCTGATTTGTTAACTTCCCCAGAATCTTCCTGCGATGACGTTTGCAGTTTCTAAACAATGTCAATAATTTCATTGCTGGAAGTTTCCGAGAACGTGCTCAGAATGAATTCTGATTCAATAGGTCAATTGCAGATTAAAGGGAAAATACAACATTTGCAAACATCGAAAAATAAAACTACCATGTTTTTACGAAATACCTTACAGGATGTTGGTAAAATGGCAGTCTAAAGAATCCTGTAAAATTATGGCACCTGGTGTGAAGTCATTTTCAAGAAAATTATATTTTTGTATACATTTCCAACGGTGGTCGGCCGACCACCGTTGGAAAACCTGACTATTTTTCAACTACTGCTCCAAATTTACCATTTTTTTTTTTGAGTCCAAATTTTGTTTGCTATTGGTTGCATGTTCATGAATGGGTGCAGGTCAGCTAGACTGGTTCCCTTACCGTACAATTTTCCGGCATCTATAAATTGATCCATATCATTTTCAGTGGAGTCAGGGAACCAGACTACTTGAACATTTTAGTTTTTCTTGGTTTTCCAGCATTTTCGAACACAAAACTTCAAACATGTCAGTGGAACAATAATTTGATCTTTTATACTAACCCTTCAAATAGTTCATTTCTGAAAATTAAAGCAAAAGCCAATGATGTACATTCCCTTTAACTTGTCCAGAATTTATCCAGGAGATTTTCTTTTATAAAGAGACTCGTTCAGAGATCTTTTTGTGCTGATCAGCTTCTTCATCCTCAAATTCCCTCGATGTGTAAATCTGGCTGACTGTCCCCCCCCCCAACCAAAAACTAAAAAATCACCCTCAGAGATCACTTCTGTGGAAGCTTCACTCTCAAAAAATACGACAAGGCAAGCTCATTACAATTGGTCCCATCGAACACAAAATTTGATTCAGTTGCTTCAGAATGGCTCTTCGCTCTTTTCACACTTCCGCCATGGGCATGCACAGCCTCGGTCTGGCAACTTTACACAATAAATACAGCCGGTTCAGTGATTCCCGTGTCAGGGGTTCAGATCACTGCACCGGCTATTTTCATTGTGTAAAGTTGCCAGATCGAGGCTGTGCATGCCCAATGGCGGAGCGTGAAAACAGCGAATTCACTGGAACGTCTTTCCAAAGTGGGCAAGATTTAGTGATTTAGCCCATTACGGGGTAATCCTATACAATAGCACTGCCCGGACGTCTTCACTGGCCAACAACCAGGCTTTCATAGTCGCAAGTGACAGTCAGTCATTCAGTCAGTGCTTACTTGTAAACTTACTTAATGCTGTCCTCCCTCGGATTGAGAAATCTCTGGAACTAGCAGCCGTTTCACCATGGAATTCCAGTGGCGTCTATCATAGGCTAGTCAGTACTAAGAGAAGAAATGAAGAAAAAAGAAATCCATGAAAAATATGTACATTCTAAGATTGCCGATATTACTGCAGCACTCCCTGTGTTGTTTACAGGTGCCCAAGACTGTGGTTGTTGTGCCGAGGCCGAGTTGCACGGGGAGTGCGCTGACGGTGGCTGCTACGAGTGTGCCAAGGGTACATACCAGCCTGATGAGGGACAGACTGCCTGCAAGTTATGCCCAGAGGGACACTACGCAGAGTAAGTATGCGCAACTTTTAAGATAATTCAAAAAACTTCAAAAACTAAAGATACATTAAGGAAAGGGTAGTTTACCCTTAAATCTACAGTTTCATTTACAAAACTGTCTGACACAAGTCAATTTTCCAGTTAAGACACGATATTCGTCTGGCGTTTTGTTATGTAACTTTGAAATCTAGCGAAACAATTCTAGGACTCTTCATTGAATATCCAACAGCTATTCACTTTTTGCAGAGTAAATTACATAAAACAGCCATCTGCATTGTTCGTTTCTTGTTATGACTCTTTGTTGTGCAGTGAAGACGGTAGCCAGGCATGCAAGAAGTGCAGTCTGGGACATTATTCAAACATAACCGGGGCGCCCAGCTGCAAACCGTGCAAGCCCGGCACCTTTGCCAACATGACCGGGTTCCCGTTTTGCATCGAGTGTCAGAAGGGCCAGAGCCAGAACGACAGCGCACAGTCAAGTTGTGTGGCTTGCCAACCGGGTGAGGCTTTTACTAGAATGTATCCTGAATCCACCAAAATCCACCAATTTTGTCATGCCAAAAAAAATGTTGGTGTCCTGAGTCCATCAGAATCCACCAGTGAGTCCATCAGAATCCACCAGTGTAGTACATACCTCGTTCACTCCAAACATATAGCCAAGGGGTTAAACTGTTGAGATCCTGAATCCATCAAAGTCCCCCAACTGCTCATTATGGAGGTATCCTGAATCCATCAAAATCCTGCAGTACCGCTAGGCTTACTGTCCTGAATCCATCAAAATCCCCCAACTTTTTCAATATGGAAGTATCCTGAATCCGCCAAAATCCTCCAAAACAGGGGTGCGGATTTTGATGGATTCAGGTACGTTAGGGTTAATTGAACTTTGGGGTTTTTTTCCTGTAATGACATTAGCTGTCATTAATGGCCAGAACTGGAATGCCCATAGCTATTGACAGCAAGCCTTTTTGACCTTTTTTTTTTTAAACAACATGTGAAAAGTTAAAAGCTTTTAAAAATCACCCCCAATTTTTTTAAACTAAATTGCTGGGTTTTTTTTAGCAGTTCAAAGTTATTCATTTTTTAATGAGACGTCAAACCAAAGCTTACAAATTTGGATTTATATTTGGCCTGACAATCATTCAGTTCTTGCAGGGTAGGCTGAATCCGAGCCCCCCCCCCCCCCCACCTGAATCAGAATAAATAATGTAGTTGTGATGTGTAAACTAATTTTTTAAAGCTGAAATCTGTTGACGATTTTTGTTGAAGAGCATGGAGAATTCATCTCCAACACAAGTGACACACAGTTTTGTCTTGTTTGCCCCTTCTTGTCGCCAGGCCATTTCGCCAACATAACCAAGCTGACTACTTGCTTCACCTGCGCGCCGGGATCTTTCTCCAACGTAAGCGGGGCCTTCAACTGCACCAAGTGTCGGGCCGGGCACTTCCAGCCGGACGAGGGACAGGAAAGCTGTGAGGCCTGCGACACTGGCACCGAAGCAAGGCAAGTGGTCATGACTCAATTCGGGCGATTCGCAATGCAGTGCGCCACCAAGAGTTTGCCGTGGAGAGTCACTATTTCAAGTTTACAGTCGACAAAACATGGCCCATTTGAATGGGTGTCGGTAGACAACTTGAGCTAAGTTGTTTTGGGCCTTATTCACAAGTCGGCCATATTTAATTGAAAGTGAGGTAAAATCTTCATTTTTATGAACTTGCGAAGAGAAATGAAAGCAAGTAAATTACTAATTAATTCAACACTGCTTCAGTGAATAATTGAAAATTTTGTAGTTGAACATTCCCTAATGTTTAAAGCCAGATTACGAAAAAAATCTATTGCTTCCCCCTTGGTGAAATATAGCTGCATAAAAAGTCTGGCGCCATCCCATTCACCAGTTAGCAATTTATGAAATGCATTCAGGGAACTCAACAGAAATGGCCAACTCGTGCAAAAGGCCCGTACATAGCGTTCTGCTGCCTTACCAAAAAAACAAACATTTTGATAAAAAGAAAACAAAGAACGGCAAACGGATGTATGAATCATACGCTTACGAAACTACTGACTGAAAAAACTAACAATTTCAAATGTCCCGCACTGCGAGTTTGTCGACCATTTCCCACAATGCACTGGGAAAAAATGAATTCTCCGTGGCAAACTCTTGGTGGCGCACTGCTTTGTGAATCGCCCGAATTGTGCAGATGGCATTATCTTACCTACTCTACAGTATGCCCCCCAAAAAATGTCCGTCTGACTATTTTTGAAATAACTACAAAACCATGAGGTCAGTTTTGAAAATGTTTGGTTGTGTAGATACTCCTAAAAAGCCTTGGCCTCAACCCCCTTGGGCTCCTTGCGCCAACGATAGAGAGCGCCCTTTTACTTAGCAACGACGTCCCATGGGCGGGACATTTAGCTGGTTGACGCGCACCGTTCCTGGTGTGTGACGCACGTACACCAGGGGATTTGTACTATGTACATGCAGTGGTACAGCCGTGCGTCGCGGCAAAATATTGCAGTCGGGCAAGATGGCGCCGGTCGGTCACCCCAACTGTACTTTGTTTGCCTGTGAGGGGGTACTTGTGAACGGAGCGGATAAGTTTTATTTTAAGTTTCAGTCATGCAACACTACACAATTGCACATTTCTGTGCTGGCATGTACATAAATTCATAGTTGTTCCCTTGTTTAATTGATTGTTTTCAATGATTTGCAGGAAAGTTGGCAGCACCAAATGCACCGACTGCCCAGAAGGTTTCTTTGCCAACGTAACCGGAACAAAGGATTGCCTGCCTTGTGCACCTGGTAAGCAACCTGTATTTCTTTCCGAAATCAAATTCAACCTCCCTGTCCCATCATTATACCAATGTTGAGTTGCTCAGAGTGGAATGGGAGGAACATTATCGCAAGGTAAAATCGATAATTTTTTTTCCTCCCATTTCACAATTTAACGCCACTCAGTATTTGGTTTATATAACTGACGTTGTAGATCCTGGCCATTTAATTAACATTCATAAATACCTAAGACAGTTTACGCATTCCTATTGGTCGAGAGCCCGTCACGTGGCCGGTCTTAAACGGATGATAAAGACATGGCTAGCTGGTCTTTAACACTTTTCCAGTGTCACATGAAATTTGGACTCCCATGAAATCCGATGCCTTAACGTTTCGTTAGTTGAACGTTTGCATTCCTCACGTATGCATGCGCAATATTAGTGAATCAGTATTTCATGGTCTGAAATTCACACTACACCAGCCCAGCTGCGTTTTGCTCGACATCGCGCAGTTCGCGCGACGCGCACGCCAATCTCCTTACAAGGTAACAAGTTGTGGAGGGGCATTCCATACTATAGTCAGAGGGGTGTTTCGTAAAACATGAAGTAAAATTGTTGAACAAAATGGTTGGCAACGTCTAGTTTTTGACTTGTTTTGATTTTTGGACCGAAAAGATTTGGGTTTTTTTGACCGAAAAAGGTATTTATGGGTTACCCTCGGCTTCACCTGGGGTACTTATCACCCATCCAGACTCTCACCGGTCTTAAACAGAGTGTTATAATACCTCCCGAACACACATTTATTGCCTTAGTTAAAATGAACTTCTATTTCAATATGAAATTGGGGGGAAATGTATTTCTCTCATCCAAACCACCCCTTCACAAAATGTTTGAACCCATTTCTGTACACTGTCCTTTTGTGGTTCAGACCACAGGTTTGTACAATCTGTATGCATCATTGCCTTTCTATTTATTAAAGGTTCTGCATCGGACGCGACAGGAATGGTGAATTGTTCCCTGTGTCAACCGGGCATGTACCAATCATTAGCGGGGCATGCAGACTGTCTGCCATGCACCGCAGGGTCATTCTGCAACAAGACTGGATGTTCCAGGTAAGAAGACAAAAACCTCGATAGTAACCGGACAGGCTGGCAAGAAGACAATTTGACTAACCTGTTGTACCAAATTTGTTGTACAATTTACGCTTCAGTGCACACCCCGAAGTATTGAAACATATGAGGTTTCGGCAAAAATGATCATACAAATGCCGTTGAAATCACTGTTGCGAATCAGTATTGGTGGCGTTTGGCTGTATAACAGAAGTGGGCTACTATATTTTGCTTTTTTCGAAAATCACAACTTTCAGCAAAAACAATTCCAGTGTGGAGTGGTTAAAATAAACATAAAGAACATCATATAGTTAATAGACCTACGACGTAATGACATCGCGCTTTGTTTACATGTGCGCTTTTCTGTGTGAGCCAGTTTGGGACGGGCGCTACCAAGCTCCCACAGGAAAGAGCACACATGTAAACAAAGCGTGATGCCATTATGTCCAGGTCTATCGTATCAGAAAATCATGTAACAAAGTTTTTTTGGTATTGATTGGGTATTGACAATCTACTCATCTAAGTTTTGTTTTGTTTTTTCCAGTTGCTTCAACTGCCCGGCCGGTCACGAATCACGCCAACAAAAGGCAACAAAATGCACCCCTTGCGAATCGGGCAAATATAAGCCTGTCGCCAGTAGCCACCTGTGCACCGAATGCAGAGATGGGTGGTACCAGAATAAGACGGGCCAGTTAACATGTATCGTGTGCCCGGCCGGCTTCTACTGCCCTGTAAGAAAACCACTAACAGTATTTTATGTTGTTTTTTTTTCTTTCTGGACTAAATTTGCGCGCACCTCAATGGGCTCCGTGCACGAACTAGAGAGTCCAGCAGGCGGGACACACCCCGTGCGCGCAAAATCAACCATTCGTTTTCATCTTACATTGGCTCTATTGAAACGCATGTTGTGCTTATTCACTTATCCAGGTCCAAAAATGTACCGTAAACTATCCCATTTTGTCGCCTAATGTTTAGCGTGAAAACAAAATGAAAAAAAGTAAAACTGCTGCAAACTGCTTACTGACTGGATGGACCTGAAATATATAAATCTTAAAATTAATGTGGCCTGACGTTGCGAACTTAGCAAGTTCTTCTTCAGAGGCTAAAACAGAAATGACAGAGGTACATACATTAACATGGGGGTGCACACAAACATGCAGGGCTGAAAGAAGAAACACAAAAGGAGGATTAGGTGTGAAAGGTGTGGAAAGATGCAGGGGAGGGTGGATGAGAGAACAAAGAAACAAAGGGAGATGGCAAACCACAAGGGGTCTTGTGTGAAAACAAAATGGCGGACATGAATTTCGCTTCGGCCATAGCATCAGCTGATGTTTGTGACGTCGTGGCTCGTACCGCTATTGCATGTTTCTAACGTGTGGTGGTGGCGGTGCAGTACTATTACCCTAACAGAACTCAACCCATCAAACCCAAACAGCATGTTTTGTTGGAATCTGTCAGGATGGGTACAGTACCCCCAATTTGAGAGTCTTTTACATTGGGTTGGCACACCTCCAGAATCAAAGTCAGAAACATGTGTGTGCAGTTTCCCATATGGTGTTGGAATTTGCCAGGATGGGTATGGTTCCTAGTAAATCATGCTGGGGAGTTAGGGTTAATTAATGACTTGACTGTGGTGTAGTTAAGTACAACGTCCGTAAATTGATTGGCCGTTGATAAAATAGCAATCTGTTGTTGGCAATTTTCCCGCGTTCCCACCAAACCACTATTTCATTGTCATCTCAGAATTTCTTCACTGCCTGTGTACATGGTCTATGTTTAAATGCACTTTTACGTATTATAAAAATGTGTAACAGATTTTTTTTTAGGCCTGAAATAGAATTCATGATTTTTGAAAACGGAATTTGCACTTTTCTGCAACGGAAAATCATTGGCCGTAATTTTACAAGAGGATTTGGGAGGATTAGGGTGAAAATTTATTTTTGTGTATTTTTTTTTTTTTTTTTTTAGTGCAAATATTGCGACCCTGTACCTTGCCCCAAAGACGCCTACTGTCCAAAAGGGAGCATGACACCCAAGATCGTGACCTGCTTGCCTCTCTTCTACGAAACTGCACAGGTAATGACTCTCATCTATAGCGCCTTGCTAAAATTCCCTTCGTATTGTTATGACTCTCATCTAAAGGGCATTGTTAAAATTTCCTTCATATTGCAACTGTGCGTTTTCAAGTAATTTAGTATGCGATTATTCCAACTTTGACTTCATCCCATATTTAGATATTTGATTTCAAAATGTACGGCTCAAGTTAGACATGCGCTGGCTAAACTGGCCGTTGATCGGGGAATCGCTTCTGCCCAAACTTGTTAAAAATTGACGAAGAGCTTTCCGTCAAACATCTGCAGTAGAGCACCGAAGTGTGACGTCAGCTGTCGTTTGTCTGGGTCACTCTGGCGCACTTCGGAACCCTAAACCTATTTTCACCCCGTTTTATTTTTGACTGCTAAATTCACTGTAAAACAACGGCAGGATTTTCAAATGCCATGTTCTAAAAAACGAAAATTAGATTTACAACTTCAATTTGGCGGTCGAAATTTTGTTGCTGAACCCGATACCCTTTAGATATTGTACACCATTGAAAAGCTGCCTTTGTCTGTTGACTGAGTTTGACTAGTCGCAGCGCTTGCTTGAAATATGATCTGACTGTTGGTGACTAGCCTGTGTGAAAGGCATGTCAGGGGATTTTTTTTTTGACTGTCTGTGACTGTTCAAAGAGGAGGAGGGTTATTGAAATAAATATATCATTGATTTGCAATATATTGAATTTTGAAAAGAAAAGTATCCAGGCCTTCAGAGCCTTTCGATTCTATTAGAAGATACCATATTGCCAGTTTTCTTGGGTCCCCCCCCCCCTCCCCATTTTATCTTATTTTTTTTCATTTTGGGGTTTCATTTTAGAAAGACTGCAAACCTGAATCATCCCTCTACGTTGTTTTGGGACTGGCAGTACTAGTTGCCGTCATTGCAGTGACTTGTGTCGTCCACCGCTGCGTCCGCTCTCGCCCCAAGCTGGAAGTGGAAGAGTCGCTTTTGTCCAACTCGTCGAATGATGGTGCCCCAGTATACGAAGGATTATAGGGGGCGCTGTTGTGATAGTGTTAAGTTTTTATACATCAGGAAGGCAAAAGGATTACAGCAAGTAAGACACCAGATCTATCGTTTTTGTTGGAGTACTGAAGCCTGTTGATAGCATGGTTTGAGGGTGGATAGGGTTGGATAGTCGACTAGTTCCCGAGGCGAAACTAGTTTGTCAATTCCGAGGGGAGCTAATATGGACTATCCACCCTCAAACCTTGATATACTTGGTTTACTATAACTCATACATATTCAGTTGCCAAATTTTCCTGTTGCAGTATGCTTCTCGCGGGCATAAAATCTTTGGAGAACCTTGTCCAGCTCACCAGAAGAATATTATTGCTCAACCACAAAAAAGTTCAGATCTTTTGCAAGACAGTAACTTCTAAGAGTTTTTACCGCATTGTGGACAATTTTTTTTCATAGGGGAGGCATCTTTAATTGTCCACAATATTCTCCAGTTCGGCATCATTGAGCTCGGGAAAACACTAATTAACATTTACGTGTGCCGCCATCTTTTCATGTGTAGCTAGGGCGAGATGTTCGCGCGTGTGTATTACACCCATGCGACAGTTCAATGATTGTTTGAAGCGCATGCGTAGTAGACTGTGGCACGGGCTACCAGCGTGACAATCTACTACGCATGTGTATTTCCCTGTGCGTGAATGCGCGCCCGCGCTTGGTAAACAGCAAAAATATCATCTGGCACGTGATAGTGAGTGGACCAGTGAGAATTCGGCTCTCGATCATGAATATGTATGAGGTATAGTAATATGCTATTTAGCCTTTAGCTACATGTACCTGGTTCCATTTTATCAATTTTTTACATGAAAATTACTCTATCAATTCTTGTTGAAATAATTTTGTGGCGGCCATTGGGTAAAAACTAAAACTTAAATAGGAGACTAAAATGTCTTTTGGGACACACAATTTTGTTTAATAAACTTGAAGGACTAATTCTAATTTTACAAACAAATCTTAAATAACCGTTGATAAGAACTGTATTCAAGCATGGTTGACTAAATCTAGAATCCATCAGATGTAAGTAGGTAAATCTTCGCGCCGTTATCATTTTCATTCTCACGCAAGTACGTGATGTGAAAACAAACGTGATCGAACAAGGAGACCTAGGTACGGAAAATCCGGATGTGAAAGGTCGTAAGTAAAGTTTGTTTTTACCCATCTCCAAGTGATTTCTCATCATTTTTTTCTTGTGGAATGCCAAGATAGAATTCCGACATGAATTTTTCGTTGGGGTGATTATGGTTAGGAATCATTCTGTCAAAAAATTATAGCAAGAGAAAGGGCAACCCAGTGTAAAATGGCCATAGAAGGATCGCGGAGGAGGGGTCCGGAAGCTCAAAGACAAAATGGCGTACTTTCAAGCTCTGTTGACACTGCGTTCTCGACAGTCTTCACTTTTATACTGCTTAAAAACCTTCATGTATTATTATTACCTCCGCCTAGAAAGTTATGTTTTCATTACTTATTGTCGGATTTTCATGAAATTTTGTTTTTAGGGGTGGTTCTTGTTACAAGGACAAATTGATTAAATTTTGGAAGTGATCCGTATCTGGGTCTGGATGCAGGATTGTTTTTAAGGATTCTTGTACGAATGTGCTATGTTTAGAGACCATGAAACTGTGTACAACTAAGCAGCTTTGTGTGCGTGCACTGACCCGGTGAACCTGCATGCTTTATCACCCACCTAATCTAACCACACAGGTCAATGGACTAGACCATTTTATGCAACAGGGGAGTGGAGAGGAAGACCGACACAGGCATATACATGTAGACTACAAAATGTTTGAGTTTAAGGATTTGTTTTATTGAATAACTAATACTGCCTTGCACGATATAAAGCGGCCAACAATTTGGAATATGAGGAGTCCTGTTGACATTCAATTTGTAATAAAATAAGGAAGTCTAGTGGATATGCGAGTATTTCTTTTGGGTGTACTGACAATATGGCGGGGAATCGTTCAGCCTTGGCAAAGGTTTGCGCTCTCTGAGTGCTTTCTAATATGAACTTTATTTATCCACAGATTCAACTAAAGGCTGTTTTTCAAGGGGCATTGCTAAAATAACAAAAGGAACAAATAAAAGTTATTGCTACTACTAATACTTGAACTCATGAGAGGGAATGCTAATTGAACATGAATACGAACTGCCTCAGTGCTAAATGTCACTTTCATTATAAGTAATTTTTTTTTACCATTTTTCTTCAAGTATTATTTCACTTTTCATACATTTGTTGATAAGCATTTTGCTATTAGAATATTACATTTTATTACGTTAATGAAAAGTTATCGTCTCAATTCAAATGAAAACTGTCAGAAAAAAAACAGAAAAAAAACAGAAAAAAAATACCATTTAGAGGATATTAATATCAGTACTATATACGTATGCATCATTTTACTTTTAAGGAATAAGGAATTTTATCGTCAGACAAAAGGCTGAGGACAGTGATTCAGGTTTTTTTTCAGTTTGTAAATGTTTTTGTGAATGTCTTTCAGAAATAATGTATAAAATGCAAAAACTATTTCTTGAATTGCTGAGTATTTTATGTATAAAATTGTTGGGTTTTTTTTTAATTTTTTTATATTTTACTGAATGCACTGATTCCAGTCAAAGATGGATAAACAGGCACTCGCAAATTAATTACAGAAATGACAAGGGTCCAACTGAAATATATGGGTGACAACGAACAAAATGGCGAAAGCATTGTGCTATCTGTTATTGCAACTATTGCCCGAAGCAGTGTACAATAGCATGCGCATTGGTTTTATCCATTATAATGATTAATCAGTTCGCGCTGGAGGCCATGTATGTACACGCAAAAGTTTTGCGGTATTCGGAACGGATGACAGATAAACACGCAGGGAGCGAGGCCGGAAATATCTGTCAGCGACCCGCTTGCAGCGAGCAAGGCCGGAAATATGAGTGTGCTGCCCGAGGGTGATGGCTTCAACCCGCCTGGCTTGAGGTCGAGTGAAAAATAATCCCGCGCCTCGTTCTGTTCTTGTCAAAATAATCCCGGCGTGAACTGGTTAAAGGGGGCCTTGTGAATGTACAGCAATCTGCCGAATTCTTCTATACTTTTGACCATGATGATTCCCTCATTGTAAACTTCTGCCTTTCATAAACTCTAAATCTTAAGATGTATTATTGAATATCAGTTATGGTGAAATAACTAAGGCAAAAAATATATATATAGTTCTGCTTCCGATAACATGGCATTTGAAAATAGGGTAGGTTGGTCGGGAATCTTTTTTTTTTGTGGGGGGGGGGGATTTTTGGTGTTGATCATATGTAGGTGTCTGCGTGTAGTCAAGGGTAAAAGGAAGTTGGTTTTGGTTTTGTTTCCTCATTTGTCCCCCCAAAAATGAGGGTAGGGGCTGTCCAAATAGGGTAGGTAGGGTAACCGGAAGCAGAACTATTATTTGGGGGGGGGGTATGTGGCGATAATCTGTGCACTATAAACTGTTTAAGGTCAAATTGTAAATGGAATGCGTGGTGATAATCTGTGCACTTTAAACTCGTCGAAATTTTAGTTGGAATTTCCAATGTATTAACATGATTAAGGAATTTAGTATTTCTTTTGATTGACTTAACTGATTTATAATGTAAAAATTGTGCTGAATTATTATGGATAATATTTTTCTAACATATTTATTGTAAACATTGGTGATATGGAAGTTATGAAGAGGTTTAACCTGTGTACTGTTTGTTTATCATGGATGATGAAATTAAAGGACCAAATTACTAACTTGTGTTTGTTTGTCGTTATTCTCCCGATATATTGTTTGTTTTCTTGAGATTCGAGCATTGTTTGTGAATGGCAGTGTTGTAGTCGAGTCACCAACGTTGAGTCCGAGTCCCGAGATTAAGTCCCAGTCTCGAGTCACAAGCCTCGAGGCCGAGTCATGAGCCACTTGTTCTTAGTTGCTCACCAAACTTATCAAATTTATTTTAAAATTATTTTTCAATCATCAATCCATTCTGTCTTTCAAGTAAATCCCAGTGTATATAGTTTACTCTGTGTGTGTACATGTTGTTTAGACCAAAAGAGTGTTTTCCTTTCAATACCGGACACTTTTTGGCATGACACCAGGCAATACTTGTCGTGCTTGCGCTAGGCCTGAGTGCGCGGCCCCTGAATACGTTTTTCCGCGGCACGAGTCACCAAGCTTGAGTCCAATTCGTCATGGTCGAGTCCGAGTCATTTCCCAATGTGACTCGAGTCAAGTCCGAGTCACGAAAAATGTGACTCAGAGTCCTGGACTCGAGTCCTACAACACTCGAGTCACGAGTCGCCAAGCTTGAGTCCAAGTCATCATGGTCGAGTCCGAGTCATTTCCCAATGTGAGTCAAGTCTGAGTCACGAAAAATGTGAGTCCGAGTCCTGGACTCGAGTCCTGGACTCGAGTCCTACAACACTGGTGAACGACAAAAGGATAAAATATTAATACTGGTGTTGAATGCAAGCGTTCTGTAGGTTTGTGCTCGAAAAATAGATATGTGGTTGGCTGTCAAAATGGTGCAAGATAGACCACGTCACATTAAGTTTGTTTACAACATTGGATGTTGTGGTCATTCTGATTTCTCTTGAAATAGGAATGGTTCAAAAGTATTGATATATACTATTTTAATAATGCGAGTCAAAATGACAAAAGATGCATAAATCACGGTCTGGGTTGCCTGGCGATTGCATGTCGGTATGACATCACAGGGCATTTGGTCTACAGCTCTACGGTTCAAACCCCGATGGATCGTGGTACATGTACTTGTGTTCTTGGGCAAGACACTTTACTACAATTGCTTTTCAACATAAAAAGGAACCCGTGAGGGTATTGAAAACACATTAAACTTGGATCTCAACAGATGCTTTGCATTAAAAAGTGATTACCAAAGATAGTATTGATACATGCTTGTAAAAAAAAAACAATTCAATTTTCCCCCACACATGTATTCTTTTCTTCTTCTCGTAGCATTTATTCAGTTCATTTCACATTGGTCACAAAACTAATAGGTGTCTGTATGCAAATTATCACGAAGCACAAAACCTCACAATTACGTACTGGGAAAAGTTTATCTCTTACAATTTCACTTTTATATCACAGATTTTCAGAAGTTGCCTATTTCAGAATCTCAATTACAGTAATTTTTTTTTTCTTATGTACAAATAATCTAGTCAAAAACAAAAAATTTGCATTTCTTTTGGTACTAGCACCGACTGTGAAGTGTCTGTTCATGAATATATAACTGTAATAAACGGCATGAAAATAATCCGACAGAAAGGCTTTGCTTCGCCGCTCGTGCTAGTCTTTTTACGTGCCAGCATCCAGGGTGCGTTACGTGTCCGGATGGTCCGGATATACGCGTGTGGGACTTGACTAAAGGCTAGACCAAGTTGGGACCGTAGAGCTATATTTTTGTACTAGAGCGCTAATTCCTCATTCGTACGCGCGGAGATGCTCTGAAGCCGTCCTGCGCGCAGACATTTTGAATTTATCTGTGTGTTTGTAGAACATAATGAGATTAGATGGAGTGAAATTTGAAAGTGTACTCTAAATGCAACGCGCAAGAACAACATACGACAGGGCGCTAATTCCTCATTCGTATGCGCAGACACTTTGAATCTGTCCTGGGGCGCGGAGACGCTTTGAAGCCGTTCTGCACGCAGACATTTTGAATTTATCTGTGTGCTTGTGTCACTCCATCTAATGAAATTAGATGGAGTGAATTTTGAAAGCGTACTCTAAATGCAACGCGCAAGAACATACGCAAACAACTTGAGCGCGTCATGACGGTTAAAAAACGTCACAGCAAAAATCATCTGCAGCGGATACGCACACGTGTTTGCATTTTTTGCACAGAGCAAAATGAAATGCTCATTTGCTGATCGCACGTTTCGGTTTAGGGCGTATCGGCTTCGGTAACGCACCTGTATAGAATACAAAAGCAGACGTGCAAATAACCGTACAAAAGCCGTACAAAATTTCAAGTTTTTTATAGGTTTGTGCACAAACACGGATGCGCCCAGCAGGCATCACTTTGAACATCGAGTCAGCGCTCTATTCATTTAATATAGCTATGGTTGGGACTCAGACTCGGGTATTTTTAAAAGTGCAGTGTGTCCAAGATTTGTGAGATTTGACATGAAATAGATTCTTGAAAGCCTTTTTTTTTGGGGGGGGGGGGGTTTCCTAGAGGGCAGCCTAGTGTCCTTGTTGCACCTATATCACTAACAGACTGAATGCCTGACTGACTGTCACTTGTGAGAAGTGCTATTGTATAAGATAACCCCATAACGTCAATGGGCTAAATCCGGCCAGTTGTGTACACCAGATGAAAAAAATTCCAGCGGATAGCCGTTCGGAATCAAGTGAAGACATTTTGTGCACGCTGGGAACAGCTTTACTAGGATTGCCTGGACTTGTTTTTAATCGGAGTTGATATCACTGTTCTAGGTCATGAATGCGTCCGCTAAATGTATTAAATTACCAAATCAATTATTAAATGAATAAAATCAATTTTCTTACTTAAACATATTTCAACAGTATTTGTACAAGTATTTTTTTTTACCATTTCCACGGACGTCTACAAAAACTTTCTTAATTCAAATTAGAATGCAATCAGCCTAATAAGTTTTCTTTTTGTAAATAAATCGGTTTTTTTTCTGAAATTACATAAAAACCAAACCAACAAACAAAAACAAATGCAAATACGAATTAGAATTTCATTAAATTTTGACCATCCTTGACATATGCAGCATTTTTCTCATTATGTATATTTCATTTCAATCAACACAATTTCTGTGGGCAACCATATTGTGTACACCATGTCACCCAGTGATATCTTTACACAGACTGCATAGCACATGCACCAACTGCCATGAAGGTAAAGATCCTACATCCGTTCATCAACTTAAATCAAACTTTTTCCCCAAAAATTTAAATAATTTTTCTAGCGATAATCTCAAAAACACTCAATTTAATCTCAAAAAACCATAGGTCTTTGCACTTATATTTCAACACAAGGAATATGTCTTTATCAGATACAGGTATTTACATATACTAAATACTGCCGTACGGATTAAAAAATATTGACGATTCTGACACTTTCGATACAATAAAAGAACAATATACATATATATCAAACTTTACAATGAAAGTTTATAGTTTTAAATTATTGTATTTTGGAACTCATCCTGCCCAACACTGGTCTCGCATTGCGGCCTAGCTCACCATGGGGAAAGTATCATTTTTACCTGTACCGCCCAGAATTGCCCAGCCTGTTTCTCAAGCCTCTTTCTCTCTATACACCAAACTGATCCGTCGCTGTATGCTTATTATTCACCGAGAATTAATAAGGGAATAAATGTGTGTTTGGATGGTTTTAAACACTATGTTTAAGGCTGGTTTGGAGTCCAGATGCTGATAATGACCCATTCATAAATACTTTTTTCGGTCAAACAGTCAAAACGTTTCAAGAATTATAAATTTCCAACGATTTTGTTCAACAAGTTTACTTCATGTTTTTTTTAAACACCCCTCTAGTGAGAAGGCGTAAACAACTCCTTATATGGAGATTGGCACATGCGTTGTGCGTACTGCTCAAGTGGCGCAGAATGCAGCTGTGCCGTTTTAGTGTGAACTCGGGACTATGAAATATGGACCAAGGTGTGTGAACGTTCAACCAATAAAAGGGTAAAAGGGACCAGATTTCATAGGAGTCCAAATTTCATGTGACACTGGAAAAGTGTTTTAGACCAGCCAGCCATGTCTTTATCGACCATTTAAAACCGGCCACGTGACGGGCTCTCGACAAAGAGGAATGGATAAACTGTCTTCGGTATTTATTACTATAATGTAATACATTACAACTGTAACTGAAGACAATTGTGTTTCTTTTTAGTGTGACCAAGAGCAACAGCACATAAAATCTCAGTCTTTGTCCAGTCTTTTACTCAAAATACATTTCGAACCCGCATTCTCAAATCACAACTAAGCAAGCACTTACGCTTCTTTGCACAACGCAAAAATACCCCAAAGAAAGCAATACCCAAATGGACATCTAACATTTATAAAAACAAAATACAAACTTTTTAAAAATATCCCTGGGTTTAAGTTTTGCTCTCTTTGGTGGTTTCCGTGACAGCCTGCTCCTCTCGTTCCACTGCTTCCTCCAGTTCCTCCAGAATCTCCTCCTTGCATATCAGGTCCATGATCTCCCCGACCTGCTTGGTGCTGAGAGCAATATCTTCCTTGGCGATCAGCTCAATCACCTAATATCACAAAAAAATTGAAGACAGCAAAAAATATTTAACATGTCAAATTTGTCAAAGGTACACAGATATCCCCCCACAGAGCCTTCACAGAGCACCACCCACTGTTCATGGAGTCGATATGCTTTTCAACTGTTTGCTGTAGGATCATTTGAATTTATCCTGAAAGTGACCGACCAAAGTTATGATCAAAAACTTGGATTCAAGATTGTACTGGTACTAAAAACCCCGTGGAACGTTTCCGCCTGGCCTGCTGTCATTTAGAAGAAATCAAGAAATATAGGTGATTTCCAGCGATCAGTCAATTCGGGCGATTCACAATGCAGTGCGCCACCAAGAGTTTGCCACAGAGAGTTCATTTCTCCCAGTGCATTGTGGGAGATGGTCGACAAATTCACAGCGCGGGACATTTGAAATGGTTAGTTTTTCTGGTCAGTGGTTTCGTAAGTGTGTGATTCGAATATCCGTTTGCCCTTTTCTTTTCTTTTTATCAATATGGTGGTTTTTTTAAGGCGGCCGAACACTATGCTCCAATCTGTAACAAGTTTAGCTCAAGTTGTCTACTGACACTCATTCAAATGGGCCATGTTTTGTCGACCGTAAATTTGAAAAATGGACTCTCCATGGCAAACCCTTGGTGGCGCATTGCATTGTGAATCGCCCGAATTGAGTGACTTTTGGAGATAAAGAGTTATACAGACAAAATCGTGTTTCGTGATCATAATGTTGTGCACGATTTTCCACAGTTTTCTCGAAAGGTGTAAGTATCCACGGAGATGAAATTTCACCAGGTTAGCTTTTGGACGTTCTTCTTTGAATTTTGAGTGGTGCTATTGTTGGAAACAAACAAACTTCATGAAAAGCAAACGATCTTACATGCCTTTAAGGCACGCAGTTTGAAGATGACTACTATGATTGGCAATCCTTTGACCGTACCTTCATAGCGTCTTGTATATTGATGACGCCATCTTTGTCTTCGTCCAGCACCTCACAGATGCGTTGCAACTTCATCTCGTCCGACACTTTGCCAAACTTCTGCATGGCGTTCACCAGCTCCTCAACCCTTAAGATGCTCTTTCTGAAAGCAGAAAAAAAACAAAATCAACTTTTCAATTATCGTTTGTTCCATATTTTTTAGGTTACTGTATTGCTTGTACAGTACTTTGAGATGTCTTCAGCGGAAGACATTTTATTGAAAAAACAAAATATCTTAATAATTTTGATTACTTCTTGATATCCATCTGGCTTTCCATCTTGTCGGACATCTCCTGGCTGGGTTCCAGCTCCTCCTTCATCCTCAGCTCCCAGTCCTCCGCCAACTCCTTCTTCTCCTGGACCAGGGTCTCTTTCTCAGTCGCCAGCTCATCGACGATCTTCTCCAAGCGGGACACCATGCGGTTGACGCGCTTGCCCAGCCGGGCCGAGGACTTGGCCTCCACCAGCTTCGGCACGTCCGCCTCGTCCGCTTCCACCACCTTCTTGAGATCTTCCAGATCCTGGGATAAAACAAAAACAGAATCAATCATCCAAGATTCTGCACCTTCAACCCCACCCCTGCCAGACCCGGCACAGTGAAGCGGGCATTTAAATCTGGGGGACCTTGTTACACTGTGCCAACGACGCTGATCCTGAAACAACGATTGCTATTTCCCACCGAACAATGCCACAGTTGTAGTCCTGCGGAAGTAACCACAGACTCTGAGGCATTTTGGTCTACCAATTGTTGACCTTATCAGTCCTTCTGTTTTGAGGCGTGCGACCACACCCCCACGCCGTCACACACCTAAACGCTTCCTGAGTGAGAAGTGCGAATAATCGCACGCCTGAATCCCTCAGTACCGCACACCTCGGCATACATTTACGGCATAATTACACTTCATAATTTGTGAAAAATAAAATATGTCGGTGAAGAGGAAACTGCTTTATTGTAAACCAAGATGAATATTATCAAAAAAAAATACCAGATTGTTCAGTCCCAGCTTGGACCACAGAATCACACACCTAGAAAAATCACACGCCTAGAAAAATCACACGCCTAGAAAAATCACACGCCTAGAAAAATCACACGCCTAGAAAAATCACACGCCTAGAAAAATCACACGCCTAGAAAAATCACACGCCTAGAAAAATCACACGCCTAGAAAAATCACACGCCTAGAAAAATCCAGGTGTGCGTTTTTCCACACACCTGTGATTTTCAAATCATAAGGACTGCCTTATGGATCTTGCTACGCTGAGCAGGATTGTCTCTCAAAAAGGCGGCGTCGCATTGTGTACTCCCCAGGGAGTCGAGATGGTCTTTGGAATGTTTCATTGGCCAAATGATCAGGGGTGATAAGGACCTGATCCTTGAAAGAAACCTTGAATTTCAATTTTGTATAAATAGGTATAACTATTACGATTATTACCTCTCGATATTCCTCCACGTCTTGCCTGAGCTCCTGCAGTTCTCCTTTCTCGGACAACATGCTCTCCTTCTCCTCCGCAATCTCCTTGATGACCTCCCCGAGATCTTGCAGGTCTTCCTTGGTCATCAGTTCGTCATCCGCCTACATGATGCAAAGGGATAGAAAAGTTCCAAACTTTCCTCAAGAGGAATTCAGTGTGTGATATCAAGCCAGGTTTTGCCAAGATAGTGAGTGGTTGCATTACGAGCTGCTACACAGCGTGGTCCAAAAAAACATTAACACTCTTTCAGACACAGATTTCTTGGAATTGAAGCACCCATAGCACTGCCCCTGTTCCTGCGGGCTTGCTATCCCTGCAAGCTTGGTGGTAAGACGTCTCCACTGGTATTAGGCAGGAGGTCGTAGTTGTATTTGGTTTAATAACCCATGAAAAGTTGGGGATATTTTTCACGGTTTGTTTTTTGAGCTTTCAAGCAATTTGCTTGTTACGAACAAGCAACTGCACATACCGTCAGGGATAAAACAAGAATCCGTCGTTTTCGAACACTTATGAAACAAGGGGCAATGTCGCATTCGGGTCCCTGCAAGTTCCTGCAAGTCCATCACATGTCCATCACAAGTCCATCACAAGTCAATTACAAGTCCATCACAAGTCCATCACAAGTCCATCACAAGTCCATCACAAGTCCATCACAAGTCCATCACAAGTCCATCACAAGTCCATCCCAAGTCCATCACATGTCCATCCCAAGTCCATCACAAGTCCATCACAAGTCCATCACATGTCCATCACAAGTCCATCACAAGTCCATCACATGTCCATCACAAGTCCATCACATGTCCATCACAAGTCCATCACAAGTCCATCACAAGTCCATCACAAGTCCATCACAATTCCTTCAGTCTCAAGTCAAGTCACTAGCTATTCAAATGAACTGTTACAAAAGCATTCCTTTGTCATTGTACATCGTGTTACTTGTGACTGGTTTTATGAAAGGACTTGTGATGGACTCAAAACGATACAACAAAGCGAAATGTAAAACACTGGCAATATAGAACACTTATTTTTAATACAGAACACATTTTCAATATACAGAAAACAAAACATGAAAATGTGAGTGCCACGCAAATTGCATACAAAGCCGTTTAAGACAATAGCCAACGCAAATAACACAGTGCAAAGCAGGAAAGCAACTTGCTGCACAAAAGCACAAAATCGACAAGGCAAACATACAAATTTAAATTGGTGCCAAATAAATGACATAAAAATACACACACTCAAAGGAAACACTTCTGAAGCCACCTAAAAGTGCAGCAGCCACATTGAAAAAAAACACAGCAAGAGCTGAATCTTGGGTGTCAAATCACCAACTTGTGAAAATATGATGCATGTATAGTCCATGTGGTTATGAAATTTCGCATTGTTTTGTTATATTAGTGTAACCAATGTATTTATGAAATTTCGCATTGTTTTGTTATATTAGTGTAACCAATGTATTTTTGGCATTTTTTTTAACAACCAATCCATGACAGTCATTTTGAAAATCAAGATGGCGGCCAATCTATGACAGCCATTTTGAAATTCAAGATGGTTGCCAATCTATGATGGCCATTTTGAAATTCAAGATGGCGGCCAATCTATGATGGCCATTTTGAAATTCAAGATGGCGGCCAATCTATGATGGCTATTTTGAAATTCAAGATGGCGGCCAACAATGCCTTTAAAAAAAGGCACCAACTCTAGTTCTGTTAATTAAGAAACTTGTAAGTATGCAGCTAATAAAATTGGCTCCGCTAATGTAGCAAAAATATCAACAAAATCTCAGGTTTTGACATAACCCCATGAATTTGAGGGTTTTTTAATGAAAATACAGCAAGCAGCAAACAGTGGCATAAATAAAAATACCAACTTAAAAGGAAAAAAAGCATCTGAAAGCTTAGGTCACTTGGAATGATCCGCCTGAATAAGCAAGCTTTTTTGAGCAGATGAAATGCAAACTGGCCATGTGACACCATACCTTATCCGTTTCAGTAGTTTCTTCAATCTACGTTATAAAAACAAAAGGCAGTTTTCAACCATCAGCGGTGTGTATATGGAGGCTTTAACATGGATGTTTATGGCAATTCTTTATTTTTTTTGGGGGGGGGGAAATGGCAATTTTTTTTTATTTTTTTTTCCTAAACATTTTTGGATACTTGCCAATGAAACAAAACTCAGCTTAGAAGCAAAATAAATCAAATGGTATTTTGGCTGATGACGTGTGATTTTCCCGATGCAAACTTTCTATGCTTGAAATTGCGAAAGTGGCACGTACCGTTTTCCTCGAATGCATCCACGAATAGAGAAAGAGCACAAAAGGGATTTTTTTTTTGCATTTTTTTCAACAAAATAATACCTGAAAAAAGTCCGGGGAACAAAAGTGGTGAATTTCATATTGAGCTGATTGAAAGTGATTGTCAAAAGCCGGCATGAGGCCTAAGGTATCTGGACAGTGCTAAAACTTTACTTTTAAAAGCCAAGATGTTCCTGGAAATTTTTGGGAGTGCCCCCCTTACCCGTTGCGGCTCTCTCAGGACCATGATGACATGCTGGGCCTGCACCTTGGCATCGTCCACTAACTCCTCGGCGGCCATCGCTTCTGTAACCTGCAGGGTAAATTAGGGATGTCAAATTGAAAATGTTTCATCTTGTGTTGCTATCAAAGTTCTTTGGAATGGAATGATTATTATTATTTTTTTATTCAGCCTGGATGGGATGCGCTTGCCAGAGTTTCCGAATGTGCACAAAGCCATAGCGTCTTCGCGCGAACGTCAAACGCCGACGTTCCACTGTATTTCCCAGTGGTCTCCCCCAACTCTCCATTTCTTACCGTTGAGGGGGTACTTGTGCACGAAGCCCATAATATTTAAAGGTAGGGTAGATAATTTGTCATTTTTGCATTTTTTGGGGGGGGGAGCAATAAAAGTGCTCAAAATCTAAAGAAGGGTGCTTAACAACTAACCTGATGAAGTTTTAGCTCAGTGAATACCCGCGCTATTCCAAGAAAAACAATATCCTACAGTTTCGACTTCAATTCAAAAGTTGCCGAGTCGTGTTTTGAATTGCGCCCGAAATCAGCATCCGGGACACATTCTCATTCAGCCGATTGCAGATACGCGATGTTGCGCACTGAAGCGACAAATTATAGCAACCGCGCACCCGTGTGCGTCTTGCCAACGCTTGCGCGCACCCATTCTCTGATCCGCCAAACTGCAAACTAACTACGGAAATTTCCAAAAATGTGTCACTTGACACATCTTTGGAAATGGAAATGGCCTTCTTTTATTGTTTTTTTTCTTCTTCAAAATGACAGCATGCCAGAGAGAATGATTTCACGGGAAGTTTATTGCCATTACTATCTTTAAACCAAGTAAGCTATTGAACAATATTTTCGTCGGTTACTTTTTGGAATCTGCAAACGATCTACTCTACCTTTAAAGATTATGATATTAATATTTCACCTTTTTCTTCTCTTGTTCCTGTTGCTCCGCCCTTTCCATCATCTCCTTCTTAATCTCTTCCTCCTCCTTGCGGATGATGTTCAGCCGGTCCGTGTTGTCCACCTTCTCGCCTTCCAACTCGGCCAAGTTCACCTTTGCCTCCTCCGCCTAGGAGTGACAATTTCATTAAAAATCCACTTAAATTACTAAAAAATGAAAACTGTCCCTGTAAAAGACCACCTAGCAGTGTTGCAGATTAGTCCTTCATCCAAAGTCTAATAAGAATATGGGAATGCAAGCTGGACGATTAGAAACTGCATCACGGAAACTAGACTGAGAAGTTCGAGTATTTGGACTTTTTTATGCAAGTAGAATTCTGAACACGTGGACAAAAAAGTAACGAGCTCGATCGGATCTCGGAAGCTGCGGGCCAACGAATTCGTGTTCGTGCATGAGTCACGTGATTGTGCCATGTAATTTCTGGAAAGAGTAGTGTTTTGAGTAAAAAAAAAATCAGGTTTTTGACCCCAGTGGCCCCATGATGACCTTTGACCCAAGTTTGGTCATGTGACATGTTGGGGCTGGGCTACTGATACTTTGGACAAAGTTTGGTTGAAATCGGTCAAAATATGGAGCAATGGACAATGTCAACGCTTGTTACTAACTAACGGACTAACGGAGAGACATTATGAAATGTTGAGCTACTATCCCACAGCTAAAAAAAGTAAAAGTCTGTCAAGAGCCAATATGGCACATCAGGCCGGTGTTTATCTCCGGTTTCCTTGGCATGAAACGACTGAGAATATTTCTATTCCCCCTGGATGGGATGCCAGTCCATCACAGGTTACTCCCCAGCTAATGCCGGTACCCATTTATACTCCTGGGTGGAGAGAGGCAAGTGGGGGTGAAGTGGCTTGCCCAAGGACACAACATAAAACCAGCAGCTGGATTTGAACCCCTGACCCTCTGATCATGAGTCACAAACCCTACCCACTAGGTCACACTCCCCCTGCAGACAAAAAGGTATGTGAACTTCTGAACTTCTGGAATACGTCATGTGAACAGACCTCAACCAAACTATTTCACAATTTTATACCATGGTATAACAGTCTTATATGTACTTACCGTTGCCTCTGGTAGGGATGCTATAGTAGCCTTGAGCTGGTCTGGAGTGGAGAGCGTTTCGGGCAGGTACAGCGTCCGCGACAGAAGCAGCAGAGACGTTGGGATTTGCTCGCTGATATGAAGATCCAACCACTAGAAGAAAAATCGTGGCCAGCAAATCGGTATGTTTTGAATTTGTATTGAGATTAATGGGGTTTATTCACGAGTCCGCCATATTAAATTATAATCAAGGTATATTTTTCATTTTTGGAACTTACGGAGAGAAATGAAAGCAATGACATAAAGTATGTTACAAATTAATACCAGTGTGCTCTGATGACTAATTTAAAATTGTGACAAAACATACCCTAGTGTTTTAAGCCACATTTAAAAAGAAATGCAGGCGAGGCTAGAATTAAAATAGTCCGGCACCATCTCATTCAACAGTTCACATTTTATGAAAAACATTCAGGGAACATGACAAAAATGGCTTCTTCGTGAATTAGGTCCATAACCTAAGAGAGAATATATTCCATCTCTGGTTCTGACTTCAGGACCTTGGCCGCGCCGTAATCCGGTGAAAACTTTTAGAAATTTGCAAAAATTTGCATCTCTGCACAGTTTTTTGCCCACGTACTGTAGTATAGGTTTTTCATACTGTGCACGACGCTTTCCATGTCTGCTTTCTATATACATTGCTATTAAATCGGCTCTTATGGAAGACTGAAAGTGTCAATAAACACAGTTGCCAACAAGGGGCGTGTGACTCCATACCTGTTGCAGTTGTGACTTTAGTCTCTCAACGGGTACGCCCAACGCCCTCATGCCCCGGGCCTGACACGCCCCCTGCAGCTCGGCCACGGTCAGGCTGTCTACACCCTCCTTCTGAATCATCTGAAAATAAAAGTCAGGAAACCAAAAAAAAATTGAAATTGACTGAGTAAAGAAGCTAGTCTAACTTTGAAATGAGGGAATAAGGAAAAACAAGTTGTCATTTCTGACGTTGGAAGCCTGGATCAAATGTAAAATTTAAAAAGTTGTTGGCAGTATTTATACAGTCAGTTAATAGTAAGCACACTTTTCAGTGTACCTAACCACAAAGTAACCATAATCAATAATGACCTAATTTGACCCCTAGATGACCTTTGACCTCGAGTGTCTCAAGTCATCTGAAGTCCCCCTACCCAAAGATTATTGTCACCGAGTTTGGTCGAGAGTGAAGTCTGACTTTTCATATGACAGCACTTTTCAGTTTATCAATATTACGTTTTGCCCTTCACCGACGTATAACCTCTGTATACTCAATGTGTTACCTCCCGACTGAAAGTTGGAAAAAACCCGCGGGTGGGACTCGAACCCACGACCTCCTGCTATCCATCTTATGAATACTTTTCAGTTTACCAAAAAAATCAACAATGACCTCAGTTGACCCCTAGATGGCCTTTGACCTCGCGTGTTTCACGTCATCTGAAGTCCCCTTATACCCAAAGATTATTGTCACCAGAAGATGGACAGTATTCTCGGTCCTTCTTCTCATGGACTCGGTCGGTTGGGGAGTCAGTCAGTCAATTAAGTCAGTGACTCAGTCAAAAGAAAAAAGGCTGGCGCTTGACGTCAACGAAAGAAAACTTACCTTATCGTCGGCCATGAGGGACCGGAGTTGCATACGTAGCTGGAAGCGCAAGAAGTTGTTGGTGCCGACAGGCTGCAGCCTGAGCAGACGGCACAGGGCCGTCAACTGCCCCCGGTTCAGGTTGTCCAACGTCAGCTCGTCCTCAAACAGCTTGGAGAACTTGATGATTTCCTCGTTGCTAGCCTGCTCCCCGCTAGTGCGTATCTGGTTCGCAGAAAAAGGTATGGTACATTTAATTGGGTGTAGACTGTATGGTGACTCTTTAGACTTTTGTGAGTCTTATTTCCTTTTTCACATCCAAAGTGGGCCAGGAAGAAGACTAATGATTTATTCAGCTGCAGAAAGCAGCTCAAGAAAACATCATGTCTCTCTGTTAGTTGGTTAGTAACAAATGTCAGCACATGCCTTTTTTGGCAATCAATCACCTTGTCCCTTAGGACCTCGCAACAAGACGTGCTGCGGGTCTCCACTGACCAGCTACCAATTTATTGCGCATTGGTGCCAGCACTGTACTGCACACAAATTGGGTGTTCCTTATGCTATAAAACGCTCCATACACCAACTGACGTTCAACAAAATAATGGGAATCCTTTTCAACTGACGGTCACAACCACGCGAGTAGTTCTGCATTATAAGAACAGACTTTTACATCATGTTCATGACTTATAGGCTACAGCAGGTCTACAGTTTGGCCGCAGCTTCTGAGAGTTTGTTCTTTTTAGGCCTGAGCTTTAAATGAAAGACAAACAAACACGGTAATTTAGTGGATGTGGGGTGGGGATGGGTAGAAGTTAGAGTTCCTTATGGGTTAGGGGAGGGGCAGGGTGGGGTCAGGGTGAGAGTTGTGTGAGGGGCGATGTAAGGTTGGGTCTGTACCTTCTCTATGAAGTGCGCAAACTGCCTGGCCCTTTCAGTGGCTTTAGTCTTCTTGCTGTGCAGGGCCGTGTCCTCTATCGTGTCCTGCAAGAACTTGGCCATCTCCAGCTTGACTTTCAGCTCTAGCTTCAACTTCTTCTCCTGAGCAGCAAGAAACGAAGACAACCCTAGACCATAGGTAAGATGCATCTCTACTCAAAAGCCCCCATTCTTGACCACACGAGGGCGCCATAGCAGCACCATATAGTCAGACCAGAAATCCAAAGTTATGGACATTAAGTTTACATAATTATTATGTGATGCTTCACAATTATTACCCCAGCTCATACATAATTATAAAGTGATGCTTCACAATTATTACCCCAGCTCATCAGGCCATGAGACCATTTTTTTCTGCAGCAGCTCGAGATCAGCGCAATCTGGTCTCTACCATTTACAGGTACATACTTTTATACTCCTGGGTGGAGAGAGGCAATTGTAATAAAGTGTCCCGCCCAAAAACACAAGAACCACGTTCCCCGTCAGGGTTCGAAACCCACATACCACGGGTCATCGTAACCACTGGACCACGGCGCTCCTAATGCTGCTACAGCTGAAAATTTACTTTATTACAATTTTCTCTTCTTTTTTGACAAATGGAATCCTAGGGAGAGAGAGGTCGAAGGAGTGATTCCCTGTTTGCAGGGGATGTATTAAGCCGTGAACCATAAACCTAAAATTGCTACTCCAAGTAGCTACTTCTACTCACGCCATGACGAGTACTCGGGTAGGTGAAAAACCACGAGTAAAACAACGAGTAGCATAAACTACTCGCAAGTACTCGAGTACTTGAGTTACCATCTATTGTCAATTACCTTGTCCGATCGGGATTGGAACGTGCTAGGCAGCATGTTGGGGAAAAGCCACAGGGCCACGGGCAGCAGAAACTCCATAAATGGGATGATGATAAAGACGGAGAACGGTACGATGCGGAACATATCCGAGGCCGTTCGGGTAAACTGAGCCAAAAAGAGAAGAAAACTTTTCAATTAACAAAAATACATTTATTGTTGCAATGGGGTTGGTTATCTGAGGCACCGGAAAGCAACTTTTCAAAACCAGCCAATTGCTGTGATAAAAATATTTTACCAGGGTTGTCACAGAACTGTTCTGCCGGGTACACCTGAACTATGTATTTGAACATTGATGTTAAGGAATTAGATCTTGGCCAAACGAGGGGGTAGTTTAATACTTGAAAGTGGAGAGACCGTTTGATCAGAGTTCAACAATGTACTTTAATTAACTCTAACTCCCTAGCATGATTTACTAGGAACCATACCTTTCCTGGCAAATTCCTACACCATATGGGAAACTGCACACACATATTTCTGACTTTGATTCTGGAGGCGTGCCAACCCAATGTAGAAGACTATCAGTTTTAAAGGGGTACTGTACCCATCCTGACTGATTTCAACAAAACACGCCATTGGGGTTTGATGGGTTGAGTTCTGTTTTAATAATGGATACCTATATAGCACGTTTAACTATCAAAGCGCTTTACGTTATTGTTACCTCTGATCATCAGGCCAATGAAACATTTCAAATTTAATCTCAGCTCCCTGAGGAGTATACAGCTCGATGCTGCCATTTTGGCGCAACGCAGCTAAACTCAATCACAGTAACCATCTCTGCCCTCACAGGTACAAATTTACTCCTGGTTGGGGAGAAGCAATGAGTGAAAAAGTGTCTTGGCCTATTAAAGCACACACGCATTACAACCCCAGGCTGGACTCGAACCCACAACTTGCAGCATGACCCGCAGATAATGACTTCAATGTTCCAGAACACTCCGTTATGTACCTAAATCTTCACCAACATACCTGCTTGTATTCCCGTCTGGTTAACGTGTGCCCGTTCAAAACTCTCCACAGCAGCCGAGCCGATATCTTAAAGTCCACGCCCAGCAGACGGAAGCCGTTCCAGTAATGCTTCACCTCGTCCCAGATTCTCGTCATGAGGGGTTTCTTGGGGAGGACCACCTCCTGGGTAGTGGGCGGAGGCTCCGCCCTCTGAGCGGAGGGCGTCGTGGCCCCGACCACCTCGGCGATTTGCTTCTCTTTCCTCTTCTCCTTCAGGACTTTGACGGCCTTCTCGACTTTTGTGTCCGTCTCGTCCAGTTCTTTCCAAGAGGGTCGCGATATGTGGAACCCTCGGTCGTGCTGGAAGTACCCGTGCGTCCTGCTGCTTGCATGTAGAACGGCCGCGCTGTGCCAGAGGTGGAGGGGTCGTAGGAGGGGCGCCGTCCTCTGTGGCTGGTACTCACGTAAACAGCACATGCTGGTCTGCGGCAGTCGTATGGGTCTCCGTAATGCCACCCACTCCGGGTCGATCGGTGGAGCTCTGTGATATATTCTGAAATCAAATTTCATCAAGTAAATTGCGTTGAGCCATTGAGTTTCTCAAAGTAAAGCCGTGGCTTGTGGTAGACCCTTTTTTGTTTTAATGGGGATCAAAGGAAGGTACCTTCTGATATTATTTGCACGAGAGGGGAGCCTTTTTTATCAAGTTCTGTTTCATAAGGTTTGTTTTCTTGACGGAAGGGGTGACCATCCCTGAGAAGAATTTTTCAAATTTATTGCATATTTTGGGGGTGTCTACAAAACGGATCCCAAAATCCCTTTAGAGGGGTCAACTGATTGTGCAAAACTGTGGCTTCAACTGAAAATTTAACCCTAACCCACTAGGCCCTTTTGGCTTGGAACCTTCCTCAATCCTGCAAAATTCTCCAATTGCCACCATGTAAACATTTGATTCAGCCTCAATCCTTCAAAATCATCCGTTATTTCTTGAATTTGTTCAGTGGGGGGGGTGACCACTGCCTCAATCCTTCAAAATCCTCCATCAATGTAATGGGTTGAGGCAGTGCTGATGATATTCAGTAGCAGTGCGGATGATATTGAGCATAATGCAGGGCTCAATTATGCATGGCTGAACATAAACAATGCTGGGTACAGCCAAGACTGGGACTGAGGCGCTCTGAAACGTGCAAAACTAAAATCAGGTCAACTTTACTCACTCTTTAGCCAGCAAATTTCTCCAATAATTGGGCAAAGGAAAGGTCCTCAGTATTTCACCAACCAAGTTTGCAGACTTAATTCAATTTTTAAAAGAAAGTTTTCTTCAATATTTTGCACACGAGAGGGAAATCAAGTGATTTCTAAATGAGGCTAAAGACTAGACTGGTACATGTCCAACCATGGTCCAACTGTTTGAAAAGACTGACTTCTTCATTCAGTGTCATTAGTCTGGTGGCTGACTATGGAGAAATAGGTAGTAAATAGAGACTAGTTCCCAGTTCAATATTTTGGCACATTTGATTGATGCAGGACTGAAGCGGAGTTGGAC
This sequence comes from Patiria pectinifera, assembly GCA_029964075.1. Classification (NCBI taxonomy): domain Eukaryota; kingdom Metazoa; phylum Echinodermata; class Asteroidea; order Valvatida; family Asterinidae; genus Patiria; species Patiria pectinifera. The sequence goes on from CM057133.1 coordinate 6,025,345, forward strand.
TAGTTGTTTCAGGTGCCAGTCTTTTGTGTTGTATTGCATGTTTTCAATACCTTGAGTTTTGGGACTCTCATGCACAGTTATGAGAGTTCCCAATTTTCGGACAAGGTACAGCCTACGAACTTGACACAATGCATCTGCCAAAATCAACCAACACCATTTTTTTTTTTTTTTGGCCATTCAACCCCAATCCTCCAAAATCCTCCAAAAACGCCTGGAGGATTTTGGAGGATTGACGAAGGTTAAGTAGACATTTGTAGTTTGGTGGTTAATACTTACCTGTATTGTTCATGGTTTGTTACAGTTGGTGACAATGTAGTAGCCAGAATCCAGGGTCTATTCCAAGCTAGAGACAAAACACACACAAAGTAAGCCACATGCACATCAAAAAAAAAATTTTTTTAATGAGAAAATAGTACAATTTTCACAGTTATTATGCTACCAACTTTTCTGTTGAACTTCAGAAAGCTGGTTGTTTATGACACAATAGGCAAATCAGAAATCCCACAAAATTGGGTAAATTTTTGATTAAACACAAAGATTGCTGGTTTTGGTCATAACATTATCAATAATCAATCTTGAAAGTGTTAAATGGACCAATAGGAAATGCATTTTTTTTTCAGAAATAACTCACACCCAAAACAAAATGATGAAAATAGGTTGAGGCCAGTAATTTTCACGTGTAATGAAAATTGTAAAATCCCAATATGATAAATGAAAAAACAAATTAGCGAATGCTGAGCATGCTGAGTGAACCTGAGGATGTCACGCTGAAACGTCATTTACTTACATAACAAGCAAAATTATGTGTAGGCCCTTTTTAAAGTACTTTTTAAAAATATTTTGCATATTATCTTTGTTTTGTTTTTCCTTAGATGAACCCTAATAGTTTAAAATCGAATAGATTAAAGCTCAAAGTTTCAATTTATAAAAAAAATCAAAATAAAATCACTAAAAAAGGTCAAATATCCTAATGAAAAATGTATATGGGAAATCATAATAGGTTCATAAGAATTACTGCTAAAGTTTTTCTTGAAATGGGAGCCCTGCAATGTATCTATTCTATCCCCTCCCCCTTCCCCCGGTATCAGGTCAACTCGGACCCAAACCAAGTCGGACCCATGCCAAGTCGGACCCACGCCAACTCGGACCCACGCCAACTCGGACCCACTACCAACTCGGACCCACTACCAACTCGGACCCAAGACCAACTCGGACCCACTACCAACTCGGACCCAAGACCAGCTCGGACCCACTACCAACTCGGACCCAAGCACGACCAACTCGGACCCAACAATGACTTTATCATTAGTTTCAGAGATTATATTTAATGTTACAGTGCTTATATAGTAAAGATATTCTGTAATTATATTGGTCAGAATGGGGCTTTTAGTTTTGTTGTTTGATCATACTTCGTTGGTTTTGCTCTCTTATTACTCATTCACATGAAGAAATGGATATATATGTGCAATGTTTTCCTTTTTCATCTGCTTTTTGTGTGTGTGCCAAATATATAAACCAAATTAAATCACACCCAATGAAGGATTTCAATATGTCACAGAAAGGTAATCATCAAGTTAAGGAAATTAGGAATGCAGTTCGAAAATGTCAAACACAATGCATGCAGTAACATTGATCTGTCAATCATTCTCCCCCATTCATAGCGCTGATCACCAACGCCAAGAGATTAATCTTCGCGGTGGAACCAACGCGCGGTCCCCGGTTCACACAAACAGCGGCAAGTTCGTTCGGCAGTATCGGCACCCCTTGATCAGCTCAGTGAAGCGGGTAAAAAGGTTACCGCTGCGAAGATCGAAGTGTATGAAAGATAATTGCTAATTAGAAAAACTAATCTGAAAAATCCGAATTTGACATGCCCACATCCAAGTTGTAATTAATTGTTTTGTTTTTAAAATAATTCACATGCTGGGCTTTAAGGTTTTTTTAACGACATTGTGTAAGTTTGTGTTTTTTTTATTACAACATTGTGTAATTTTTCATACTTTTTTTATAACTGTTTTTTTTAATAAATATATTATGGAACCCGACATGTATTTCCAAGCTCTATCGATTACCCGAAAAATCCGAATTTGACCTGCCCGCAACCAAGTTGTAATTGATTGTTTTTTTAATAATTCACATGCTGGCCCGGAAGTAAATGTTTTTTTCTTACGACGTTGTTTAACTTTTTATACTTTTTTTATGTAACTTTTCTTTTATCATTATATTACGGAACCCGACATGTATTTCCAAGCCCTATCGATTATCCGAAAAATCCGAATTTGACCTGCCCACATCCAAGTTGTAATTGATTGTTTTTTTTAATAATTCACATGCTGGCCTTGAAGTTTGTGTTTTAACGACATTGTGTAATTGTTCATACTTTTTGGTAACTGTTTTTTTTATAAATATATTATGGAACCCGACATGTATTTCCAAGCTCTATCGATTACCCGAAAAAAAGCCGAATTTGACTTTTTATACTTCATTTATTATGGAACCTTCGTTTTCCTTGAAGTGTATACGATTTTTTTAAATTTTTTTTTAATAGAACGCTGTTTAATTTTAATTATTTTTGGGTACTTGGAAATGTCATTTTGGTCAGTGAGGAAGTTATTAAATTGAAATAGGCCTTTCATTTCATGTAATTGTTAGCTTCTTTTAATTGTTTTTTTTTACGAATCTGTTTAACTTTTTATACTTTTTTGATTATTTTTTTTCCCCCGTGGAACATCATAGTGGAACATACAGGCAGCTACCTGTAGGGCCTTGAAGGATAATCTTCCCAGAGCTCCAATGCTCCTTTTTGATAATTGACATTTCATCTTTTTGTAGGGTTAAGTTAATCTTTTTTAGTTCACATGCTGGCTTTGAATTTTGTTGTTTTTTTGCGAATCTGTGTAACTTTTTATACTTTTTTAGTTAACCTTTTTGGTTTCATATGGAACCTTCGTTTTTCTTGCAGTGTATGCAATGGTGTTTATGTGGTTTTTTTTTTAAATACATGTACATGTAGAGATTAGAATAGACTTCGTTTTTAGACCTTATTTATTTAATTTAATGACTTATAAGGTTCACTTATTGAATTAATAATGTCAGGTTTGAAAGTATTTATGTTTCAATGTCATACTTTCCAGTTTTATTTTTCTACGGAAGATCAGTTCTGAATTTATGTGGCTTGAATTAAAAATGAATTAAATTGCTGTTAAATTGAGCAAGATGGCGTGAACGATGTCAAATATGAAAATGAATAACTGGTTAAACTTTAAGTTTAATTACTTTTGGTTAAAGCGCAATATGTTTCAATGGAAACAAATAATAAAAATTAATAATTAATTAAACTTTTAAAGCGCATTTCAAAACAGCATATCAATGCACTTTACAATGACAAACTGCTGCAATACTGATATTTTACCTGACAACTACAATGAAAATTTATGCTTAACAGCATCACTGTATTAACAATTAAGTGGACAGACTTTATGAAATTGTCGAATGATTGAAAACGCTGTCGAATGATTGTTAACGACGGGTCCGAGTTGGTCATGCATGGGTCCGAGTTGGTAGTGGGTCCGAGTTGGTTGTGGGTCCGAGTTGGTAGTGGGTCCGAGTTGGTAGTGGGTCCGAGTTGGTAGTGGGTCCGAGTTGGCGTGGGTCCGAGTTGGTAGTGGGTCCGAGTTGGCATGGGTCCGAGTTGGCATGGGTCCGACTTGGTTTGGGTCCGAGTTGGATCGAAACCCTTCCCCCTCCCGCCCCGCTGACTGGCGTTATATAAAGGTCATCATCAGGGTCAAATGTCCAATGGCCGATGATTTCTGCACAATCATGACAATCATACTCACAACACTCATAATTACAGTGTTTACTCACCCTTAAATCTTGGAATTGAAAGAATATTCTCGCCATGCTGTCGACAGCCGTATCTTATCGGCATACATTTACAAAATCGCGACATATTTATTAAAGAAATGTCTGTTAAAATATGACCGGACGAACGGCAGATCACCGATCATGTCGTACTTTTTACAGTGTGCTGCAAGATCAGGGTCAGGGGTGAAACGTTCAGGGTCAAACGTGATTTCCATCTCACGTGTCTAGTATCGGCTAATTTATTTGAGCTCTAATTGGATAAAATCCATGAGCGCGTCACGCTTCTGCATGCACAAAGAATGTAAACACTTACCCACAGTGCTTTGTATTACTTTCACAACATTTGTGAAAATTATATTAGCCGTTACCGTACTACCGCGTGTAAGCATGAAAGAAATTTGCCTACCACTAACAACTAACAAAAGCAATTTTAGCAACTTTTACAACCATGTTGTCAATAAGATTTCATATTATTTTATTTCATATTTCTTTTTATGTTTTTTTTTCACGTATTTGAATATAATATAAAATGTTACAAATTGAAATTATATTTTATATCTTTGACCAGCCCGAGGTCATCTCAAACAAACAAGATGGCGGGAGTTAGAAGAAAAGACGTGGGCAACCTCGTCCCCAGTGCTTACTTTATTTCCAACCGCGTTTCCAATAGTAAACCCTGGATAGGAAACTTTCTTCCTGTATCCTGATTGGATACCGCAATTGGCTAGTAATGGATTTTTATCGTGTACTTGGTGCTATATATTCACAACGTGCAGTACGTGTTTTCGCGATCATTCGTCCACGCCTTCTCAAAAATACTAATTTCCTTTCCAATTTGCTCGTATTAATATGAAAAATGATACTGCATGTTGTCTCGATAAGATCGTAACAGTTTGATTTTAAAAATCGTGTTTTCGTAACTCACGCCGTGCTCGCGCTGCTACGAATACTGACTCTGTTTTTACCCCAGACACCGCATACAAAAACAAACGCTAATGTGTAACGCATATCCAGGCACCAGACTGTTCCTCATTTGCATACGTCTGCAAAAATCTTGCACATGCAAATGATCCAATACCAGGGTGAGAGAGCAAGTAGTGGTGGGCGCGTACTGCTCGACACCCTGGGTACGAGGTTGAGACGTGGGTGAACCGTGGACCAGTCAGTCGCAGGTTGAGCGCGAGCAGTATCAGACAAGGAGGTCCGAGGGTGGAGACCGGCTATCCGGGTCTTTTCAGGAACCGGTTGATACTACATTGGGCTACATATGGAAGGCACGAAGCACTAGACTTTGGAAAACATGTTGCAACCTGACGCCACTTCACGATCACATGCATGCTAATTCACTCTTCATTTCTTCAGCAGTTGTGTACAAAGTCTATGGAGAGTCAAGAAAACTTTTTAAGTATTTCCTAACAAAATTGGAAATGTTTCTCAGTCCCAGATTCACGTCTTTATCATCATTTTTGTAATGACTGACCAGGCATGCCAGGAGATGAAGTCTTGATAGGCCTGTTGTGCCCATTCTTGAAAATCACGCATTCTCGAAAATGGGCAGGCACATTCTCGAGAATGTGCAACTGGATCCTTGCTCAATCTTGGCAAAAAATAACTCTTCCAGATTGAGCGCACATTCTTGAGAATGCGCGACAAGATAACGGTCTTGTCGATGCCGAGCACCGGCTGCGCTTGGCAAGTCTAGCTGAATCCTCGTTCACTGATTCTTAATAATTATACTGTTGCAACGCAAGGCCCTGAAAAGTAGAGTGGATATGAAAAGTAAAGGCGTATTGATATGGGGGGGGGGGGACCGGGAAAAAATAAGAGACATAATAATACTAGTGCAAAGAATTCTGATTTTTGGGATAATAAAAGCGGGGGGGGGGGACGTAAGAATGAAGAATGTGAAGAATGAGAATGAATACTGCGACATCCCATAGTGCTAATGCTATTTCCCATTTAAATTGCCACCAATTTATTGTTCACACCCCACCATAACGTCGCAAAGCTGGATTCTATCTAGTCAAAAGAGCAATTTTGGCAGCTTCTGGACATCGGTTTTTTTTCGTGGCACGCATATGATACATGCAGGGACTTGTAACTTGTCTAGCCTAAACAAAGTTCTTCCCAGACTAGTTCCCAGTCCTCCGTTATTTCAAAACTTCCTATACTGGGCAGAAAAAAGCAATAATAACAGGTTTAATTTGATTCAAATTATCGTAGTTATATGAGTACAGAAGCATGAAACATTTTCTTTCCTCTTAATATAAATTGTTTCCCTTTTAACCGCCATACAATGCATTTAACATAATTATGTCGTGCAAAGTTTGTTAAGATTGGGCAAAATTCATAAATTGTGCACGTGGTATTCCCACCCAATCTTAAGAATGAGCGCTCATTTTCAAGAATGAGCGCTCATTTTCAAGAATGGGCGCTCATTCTTAAGAATGCGTGCTCATTTTCGAGAATGCGTGATTTTCAAGAATGGGCACAACAGGCCTAGGCCTATATGAAGAAAAAAGTGGTGTCAGGTTGCAACAATTTTTGCCCACTCTTGTTTTATCAAATGGATCCACTTCCCGAACTTAACCGAGGCCGGGCAGCCATGGCCGGTCTTGACAATTGGTGGTTGGCTAGCCCATAGGCATAGCCAGGCAAGATTACCATATGCGAAGTTCACTAATTTTCCTCTGTATTGACTAACAAGCCCCCAGATAGCAATTTCATGTCATCAAAGTCAAATTGAGCAGTGAGAAAATACAAGCATTTTCTTAGAAAACACTTAGAATTTTTCAGTCCACTCGCATAGGGTTTGTACACAGAGTGTTGAGTGAACTTCGTATATGGAAATCTTTCCCCGCAAAATTGTTGTCAGCACAAAACACTAATTAAGTACAAAAACGTCCATCCCAAATAAGCCATTTCCCACAGAACCGCTGACCAGTTTGCCCCTAAACTCCGTACAATACCTCATGACATACTCACGTTATGTGCACCAAACAAACATCGGTGGATTCTGTCTGTTTTCGGCAAAAATGATGAAAAATATGCCCTTTCCGCACTGAGCCAACCTAACACTTGAAACGAGCACGCGCGCAGAATGATCGCAGTCATTTTCGGGTTTGATCGCTCGGAGCGCGCCGCTGGTGGTATGGTGTAGGAGCGGAACGATAGTATGCGCATGCGTACAAGTGTAAGTACGTACCCCCCACGGCGCGCTCCGAGCAATCGAACCCGAAAATGACTGCCATCATTCTGCGCGCGTGCTCGTTTCAAGTGTTAGGTTGGCTCAGTGCGGAAAGGGCATATTTTTCATCATTTTTGCCGAAAACAGACAGAATCCACCGATGTTTGTTGGGTGCACATAACGTGAGTATGTCATGAGGTATTGTACGGAGTTTAGCTTTAGGGGCAAACTGTGCAGCGGTTCTGGGGGAAAAAGCTTGGTTGGGATGGACGTTTTTGTACTTAATTAGTGTTTTGTGCTGACAACAATTTTACGGGGTTCTGAACCTATGAGGCTCCACTACGTGGAGCCTCATAGTTCTAGGAGTACATAACGCTAGGATCATCCTAGCTAACCGCCATCTTGCTTGAAATTGTGATTGCGCAATGGTTTTGGGGGGGGCTCACGTGATACAGACTGAACATCTGTAATGTACTGGGGGGTTAAAATTAGGCAACATAACGTCAAAGGCATTGAGAGGTCAGAGTTGTTCTGAAAAATCTCGCTTTTTTTCAGTGAAAAGAACACAATTTTGATACAGAGTTTTAAAAATTGATAAATGGAACATTGAACTGTCCATGGGTGCTGCTAGCTCTACTGAGTGGAGCACTGGAACTACTACGGTCATGACGGTACTAGCGCTCCACCGAATAGACACACTGACACTAATGCTACACATTTATAAAACTGACATACTTGTATGCATTATTTGTGCCTGCCCTGGAGGACATAAAGGCCCCAAAAAACTGGTAAAGAGAATACAAATGAGAAAGAAAGTTGCTCCGGATAGATCTACACATTCATGACATTCCCTAAACTGTTCAGAACAACTGATAATTTGAAGAAAAAAATCCAAAATAGTCTGAAAATCCTACCGCTTACACGTACATCCGCTGAGCCATCAACCATCAAATTTCTGGCTGATCGTTGAGCGCGTGTGTGACGTTACTACCAAAGAAAACAAGTCGCGCTGAATCAACGACTGTTTCATGTAGTGATATGTGTCCCGCGCCGTATGACAGTATGGGCTTTTGGCGCATGGCACATATCATTACACGAAACAGTCGTTGATTAAGCACGACTTGTTTTTCTTTGATAGTGAGATTGTAAGTAACAGAAGTTTTAAGCCTAATGTTACTCTGTTATATATATTTTTTTCTCCAGTATTCACAGAGGCAAAGTCAGGGATTTAACCCCGACAGAATGAACGAAGCCGTGGATAAGAAACGGACAGTCCGCCAAGGCCAGAGGTAATGTCACTTCCCTTCCTTCACAACAAGCGTGACCATTTCGGTGTGCTTGCATGAAGAATGTATCGACATTGAAAAGAAGAACTTCCAAGCATACCTCATCCACTACATATAATATGGCATACATGAACGAAGAAAACAGACAAACATCTCAATTAATATTTCAGAGGAAAAAAAATGGACCTGTTTTTCAAATTCAAAACACAAAATCTGACAGTAAAAGTAAAGTTTCAGTCTTGCCTCCAATGATTAAAATCTCAATTGTATTTGAATGGCTACGTGTAATCTGTAATTCTCACTCGGCTCAATAGCTTCCAATGGCTACTTCCAGAGCTGTAAGGTTTTTTACAAACCTTACAAAAAATTGAAGTTGCTGTAGCCGAAAATTCTCAAATTTTTCCGACCTCCAAACTCTCCCGTCGCGAAATGTTCGGCCTCAATATTTCACAAGTATTATCGTGATGTGGATTTGTACCTCTAGCGTAGGTTGAAATCCCTCAAATGTCAAAACAAAAAAGTGAAATTTATCAGAGTTTCGTTCACCAGGATCATTAGAGTCTCGCACTCGGCTGTCTCTCATCATTTGCTGTCGACTGAGCCTGAGGGCGCTTTAATTCTCTTGACCAATCACAGCACGGCTTTCATTCCGAGAGTGTCTGCGTGCCTCGCGCGATGAACTGAAAGACACGCTGTGGTTGGTCCAGAGAATTAAAGCGCCCTCAGTCGACGGCGAACGATGAGAGAGGGCCAAGTGCGAGACTCCAATGATCCTGGCGAACGAAACTCTGGTAAATTTCACTTTTTTGTTTGACATTTGAGGGATTTCAACCCACCCTAGAGGTACCTATCCACATCAAGATAATAATTGTGAAACCGAACATTTCGCAACAGGAGAGTTTGGAGGTCGGAAAAATTTGAGAATTTTCGGCTACAGCAACTTCAGTTGGTCTTTCTGTAAGGTTTGTAAAAAAACTAACAGTTCTTGAAGTACCAATGACATTCCATGGACAGCTATAAAAAATAAGTAAACATAGCTTCTGATGGCATGAATCAATTTCAGTAATTTATTCATTCAAGGTCGTTTGCTCAGCCCGTTGCTCACAAAATATTCACCACTAGGATTTACTGCTTTGTTTTTGTAGGCCAGGCAACAGGCTGCATTTCGATGTTCCTGACAACGCCCCAGCTCCACGGGAAGAAACGAGGAGTCGCACTCTGAACAAAGAGCACATCATCAGAAGATGTATCCTTTTTACCACAAATTCCGTTTTGGTTTTTTTTAACGGTAGAGTATATTTGTCATGTGTGCATTTTGTTTCGTTTGAAGCAACAAAAGTGCTCAAAATCTAAAGAAGGGTGTTAAAACAACTAACCTGACAAAGTTTTAGCTCAGTGAATGCAGTATATTCCGAGAAAACAATATTCTAGGATCTTGAATTTGATGCAAAAGTTGCCGAGTCGTGTTTTGAATTGCGCCTGAAATCAGTGTCCGGGACACGTTCTCTCTCATCCGATTGCAGCTATGCCATGGTGCTTGCTGAACTGACGAATAATTGCAACCGCGTGTGTGTCGTGTCAACACTCACCGCGCATATACCCATTCACAGCTTAACCGAATTAATAGTACTAGGGGAACTTTCCAAAAATGCGTCTTCAGACGCATCATTGGAAATGACCTTCTTTTTTTGTTTTCTTCAAAATGACAGCGTGCCAGAAAGAATAATTTCACTGGGAGTTTAGTGCCATTACTATCTTTAAACCAAGTATGCTTTTCAACAATAATTTCGTCAGTTACTTTTCGGATAGCTGCAAATGATGTACTCTACCTTTTAACCCTAACTCCCTAGCGCCTTTCACTAGGAACTGGACCAAGTCCATCAAAATCCATCAATCACTGTTCGTCTAATACAAAACTTTACATGACATAATGGAATCCACCACTGACGCACTGGTTGACATTCATGGACTTGCTACACATGGCTTTTATCACAGTAGCAGTACAGGAAGCTAGGCAAAGTAAAACGGATACCCCTAGCACTGCTTCAGGCCTTCAGGCCCAAGTCCATCATACTCCATCAATATTTAATAGTCACGCCAGGCCTCCTGGACCAAGTCCCCCAAAATCCACCAAAATGGGAGGGGGGTTAGATTTTGATGGAGTTCCATGGTTTGGGTTAAGGGACTTTGCAAGACATGCATCATTTCTTAGTGGTCTGAATACATTGCTGAAAATCCTGATCTAACGTAAATCTAAGACATTTCCCCAACCCCTGTAGTCGTTGTCCAAGACTGAATTTGGAGTGGTGGTTTTCTGTAGGTTAATTGCCCATGTTTAACAGACGTATAGATACCTATCCTTAATTGTTTTTGTTTGTTTTTTCTGTTTTATTCAAAGATACAATCACCAATTAAACAAAAATAATCTATGTACATGCACAGTTAATCGTCTGCTCTATAGGTACTACTGAATTACACACAACAAACAATTCTAACAAAACAGTTTACTCGACATGACGAAGCTGGAGATCCTGCTCAAAAAGGATGATAAGGTTGGAATACTGGCCAAATTTAAAACGACTCACTGTTTGTTTACTTTAATATTAATTAAAGTATTCAGAAACCGATAACTATTGTATGTTTCCCCGACCCCGAAAAGAATATTTTCCACGGACAGACTGATCGATTTGCCATACTTAGATGCAGCAATCTTTTCGATTTCGTTCCAAAGGGGTTTTACCATTTTACACGACCAAAAAAAGTGTTCAATGTAATCAATACTATCATGACAAAATGTGCAATTTTCTGAATCACTCTTCTTCCTTTTGCAAAGCCAGACTTGCGTAGGGTAACAGTTATGAATGATTTTCCAGTTGATTGAAAATGACTTACTGTCTGGACAGCAATAGTTGAGCCTCTTCCATATTACATCCCAAACAAAGTTATGAGTGGGGAATTTGTTTTTCCAAAATGTCTCTGCTATGGGGGTAGTGAATTTTGTGTCAGTATCCTTAATTGTTGATAATCAGCCATGGGTCTACTGGATCAGGCAACAGGCGCAACCGCCACCCCAGGGTCACGGATACCACGCACACCGGGCAGTGGTCTCAAGCACAGCACATGTGAGTCATATGTCACGACTCGTGAAGATTTAAACCTCAAATTTGACCCTTATCAATCCTCCAAAATCAACCAGGCAGTTTTTGGAGGATTTTGGAGGATTGAGGCTGTATGCCATTTTAGTGCCAGTTGATTTTGGAGGATGCAGTGTGTCAAGGTCTTAAGCTGCACCTTTGTGTTGTTTATGCTTAGCCGTGCCTAAATGATGCCTAGATTATACTGGATACCATCCGCACTGCTTCTGGATGTCGTCGGCAATTCCTCATTGTATTGGAATGATTGGTTTCAACTGTGTTGGATTTTGTTGCATTTAGCAGCATCTGAAGAAAACCTGAGGGGATTAGGTTAAAACTGCCATTGGAGAATTTCGTTGCAAATTTGTTTTTCTGAAGTTGTGTTAAACTTCATTTAATTCTGTTGGATTTTGCCTTCAGATACACCCAGTCGACTGCCAACCACCTCCCAGTTTGATGTCTCGGATTTGATGGGCCAAACACCAAGCAGGTCCCTCTTAACTCCAGGAAGAACGGTAACTGGCTAGATATATAATAATAATTCGCACACTCTTTCTACTTAATCTTTCAATCCTCATAATTCCACCAAAACCTTGAAGGTGTTAAAATTTTAAACCTTCTCCACCTCCATTCTGCAGTTTAACTTGTCGGCGGTCGACCAGACACGCCTGAACACCTCCCTCTTTCTGGCCACGCCCAGGCAGACTGCCCCCACAGGCCATGACACATCTGCCCTTCAAACGCCAGGGGGACAGACGGAAGATTTCACAAGCGTCAACATCCACCTCCTGCTGGCGGAAGACCCAGGAGTAGCAGGTAAATGCAAAAACTTGGACTCAATTTTTTTTATGGAATTGCCCAATTTTTGTGGCCAATTAAAAACAAGTACAGCTTTTTCCTTTTGTCCACGGCGACTGATATTTGACTGCCGCAATAAGAACACGGGCCGAAACTTGCATCCGTGAAAGAGGCTACCAAGTAGAGGGCGAGGCACAGCAGCATAGTAAACATCTAAGAAGTTAACCAAACAATCCTTTTCAGGACTACCATTTCCTCCAAAAGGAGAAATGACCGTTGTTGCAAAAAAATGAAAAATAAAAAAGAACCAAATAAGGCCCCCCAAAAAAAGTCTCCAGTTTCTGGTATGCGCGCGCGTCGCCGTAGCCATGCGCGTCGGCAAAATGAAAAAGTTTTTTTTTCAATGAAAGATGATGTCTCAAAACCGCCTAACTCACTGGTTTGACTGGAATCCTGCTGCTGCACAATTTTAACGTGTGTTTAGATTGGGTTATGGTCGAGAATAGGCTTTATGTGGCCTCTCTGGACTCCCGTATAAAAAAAATTATTTGCACTAAGTTTAGTCGGGCACCATTTGTAGTCATCAGCACACATTTGAAGCAAAAAAATCAGGTGTAAAAAAAAAAAAGCCGCGTCGCCGCATCACTTTTTGGGCAAGCTCCATACCAGAAACCGGAGACTTTTTTTTTTTGGCCTAAAGCAAGAAAAAAAAAATTTTAAATTAAAGAAAGCAAAACTACCCTCACCCCAAATCCATTAGTTTCCTAATAAATGACTATTGAGACCGTGGACAAAATGAAACATCAGCCTTTTTGTAATTGGCCATAACTCAATAAATATTTACCCGATTGGAAAGATTTGTTTGTTGTTGAAAAACTATTGAGCTATACTCTCTCTAAACATGTATCGATAGTTGCGATGTACTATTTTGACAATTTTTCCCTTTTTCCTTTGTAGCATCGGAGGGTCTTTTCGAGGAGTTCATGCAGTGTTTCACTGGTCACCAGTCGCCCACTGATGTCTTTACATTAGTCGCCAAGTACCAGGAAGTGTGCACAGAACAAGTGAACATGCTGAACAACCTCGTACGAAAGGCAGGAGTGTCGTCGTCTTACGGCCTACCCAAGAAGTGAGTTGTCTGTTAGAAAGTACATACTACGCTGATACATTAGGCACCGCCCACTGGACAGTATAGTTGTTCAGCGCAAATTTGAACCTTGCACGTATTTGTTTTCCTTAACCCTTACCTTCCCAAATCCTCCAAAATCCTCTTTGCGAAATGGAGGATTTTGCAGGATTGAGGCTATATGGCAAAAAATGTGTGGCTGACTTTGGAAGACGCACTGTGTGTCAAGGTCTTCGGCCGGACCTTGTGTTGTTTATGCTCAGCCGTGCATAAATTTAGGCCTAGATTATACTTGAAATCCTCCGCACTGCTCCAGGATGTCACTGCCTCTGCCTCAACATATTGACAGTGATTGCTGGAGGATTTTGCAGGATTGAGGCAGCGGTCACCCCCTACCGAGGACCACATTCAAGAAATAACGGAGGATTTTGCAGGCTGCTTTGCAATTTTTACATGGAGGCAATTAGATGATTTTTGCAGGATTGAGGTTGCATTCTTTCAAAAATACCCAGGGAGTTAGGTTTAATTTATAAAGCAACGCAGTTCAAATGACCTAATTCACAAGATAATCAACTCGGGAATAAGGAAAGTAAAGTTGCACACGCCCTAAATTTGTTCCTAAAGCTTTTTCGCGTCTCAAGTGTCGCACTGCACATTTCAGCTGGCGTCTCATACGCACGTGCACGCTATCTGACTTTTATGGACGCATGTTAGACGTTTACCACGGCCGTCAAAAATCCTCTGAAATAGAATTTAGTACTGCAGTGTCCAGACAAAACTTTTTTTATGGAGATAGAATAGTTAAGGATCTTCTATCATTTTGGATTCTGAAGGTTTGCCCGCACTGTTGAAGTCTTGCGCCTGTTGGAGCAGGAGAAATGTACGTGGCGTCTGATTGGCTCGTTGTATCAGGACCGGCAAACCGCACTGGAGGACAATCAAGAGGATATGGATGTCAATTTAGAGGTAGTCTCACAGTTATGTGGTTTTTAATTAGGGCTAGGATGGATAGCCAGCTATCCGATACCTGACAGAAAGTGGTGGGTACCTGGTTCAAAGCCGAAGGTTTAAAACCAACCACGTGATGGGCCCTCCACCAATAGTAATGGGTAAACTGTCGCAGGTATTTATGAATAACCATTCATGTATGCAAATAGGAATGGGTAAACTGTGGCAGGTATTTATGAATAAACATTCATAAATACCTAAGACAGTTTACCCATTCCTATTTGTCGAGAGCCCGTCACGTGGCCGGTGATAAATGGGTAATAAGGCCGGCTGGCTGGTCTTAAGCATTTTTCGAATGTCACAAGAAATTTTGACTCCTCTGAAATTTGGTGCCTTTTACCGCTTATTGCTTTGGGAGGGTTCATATGTGCATAGATAAGAGAATTTTTTATGTCAGTCTTTTTATACATCATGTGTTGTCAGTTTTATCTTTTGTTACATTCATATGCATATTTGTGGGTTTTTTAATATGTAAATTAATATTAATGCTTCTGGTAATTGCTTTGGGAGGGTCCTTATTTCTTATGCTTGATGACTTTTAAAATTAATGTGATTTTTGTGAATGTGTATTTTTAATGTTGATTGTTTGTTATGTTTATTGTCTTTTATGTATGCTTGGACCCATGGGAGACCAGTGGATTCCACTGAATGGACCACCCAGTCGAAATAAGAAATAAATAAATATTGGTTGAACAATCCTCATGTAGGCATACGTAATACTACCAGTGAGTCGGTATTTCATAGTCCTTAATTCACAATACACCGGCACAGCTGCGTTCTGCGCCACATCGCGCAGCACGCACGATGCACGCGCCAATCTCCGTATATATATTTCCCCCATCTTGCCCCACTATTTGCTCTTTAATCTTTATTCCAACAGACCTCAAGTCCGAGTGAGAAGGACATCATGGATGCGTTCTTCAGTCGCAACGACGACGTCCGCCAGAGCCAGATTGTCGTGGACTGGCTGGAGGAGAACTCCAAGGACGTCCTGAGATCCAACTGCGACCGGGCCGAGTTCTACTCCAAGTCCATCTGCTGGTAAAGTCTGGCTGCAGAAATCAGCAGAATTGGGAACAAATTCTGCAGATCTCTGACCAGTGTTCACTCAAGTTGCGTCAGAAGCTAGTAGCAAAACCATAATCAGGAAGCCCTCTATGCAAACGGTGCATATTAGGCTGGTGGTAACTTAAGCCAACGTCAAATTAAGCTGCCAGTTGCTTGCGCCGCAACCGAACTGTCCATGTCACAAAAAGCCCATGTCACAAAAATGGGAAATCGTGCGATTATCTTGGAACAAGCATCATCTGGGCACAGAATAATCACAACCATGCTCATGTCACCTACAACGTGAGGACGATCCGCAATACATGTAATAAAACTAGACGACGTATGACGTCATAATTTCACAGAGGTGAATTCTATTCATAAAATACTTTGATCACTAAAAGGTTGACTGCGATTGATTCCTGTCCTTCGGGAACGCGTTCCGTCGCATCACAGAAAGTTGAAATTTTTCTGCTCTTGCGACTGTCGATTGTTTTGATCATGGACTGATGCCGATCATCTTAATATCATTGCAGTAACATTCATGTAAAAAAATATGGTGACTGATATGTTGCCGACAGTCGTAGCTCAGGTGCAGCTTGATCCTGAAAAGCCAGTCACCGACTTTTCAGTGTCATCGCAAGGTCACCTAAGGGCAGCTTTAGGAAAGGAGTTGTCCGCAGAATCTGCAGATAGTATTGATGCCGGCCAGAAAAAGAATGCTGTACTAATTGGCCAATCTATTATCAGTAGTGAAGCAAATTTAAAAATAGCTCGGGCCAGCATCGTCATCTCACATACTGAGACCTTTGCATTTGGTATGGAAAAGGTTTTGCTTTGAGATATCAACTTTTGATGATTTATAGGAGATTATGTGTGTTGCCCGAAATGTGTCAATTTTTGAAAACCGAAATCAAAATCACCAAATGTCATATGAATCTTTATGTTTGTTTTCACAGATCTTCAGAAATATCTTTGGAAATATGGAATTGTTTCAAGTGAAATAGTTGACCCTTTTACCAAAACAACTAGGTCTTCCGACAGAATTGCAATTAATGTTTTTCAGCAAATTTAAAGCGAGAAATATAATTTAATGTTTAACAAGTTTGAATGTTAGAGTTTGTCATTTGCAAAGCCTGTGTTCCTTTTTTTCTTAGGGAGAACACCTTACATGATCTCCAGCGGCAGGTCGGTTCCGGTCAGAAGCAATCCTCGCTGCCCCACCTTGACCCAGACGCACCCGTCAGGGAGAACAAACCCTTAGCTGATCTGGACAAGGTACGGTCAAGTATAGCCCTAACTTATAAGGCTATTAACTTAGAAAATCTATGGATTCTATCACAACAGACAACAGTGGTTTACCATTGTATGTGATCTGTCGTCACAATATGAGCTTGAAGACAGATTTTTTTTTTATAATTGAGATATTTATAAATCTGGATTCTGCAGAACAAGAGCTTTCCAATGTGTGTACAGGGTGGATAAAAAAAAAACGAAACCGAGATATTATTGCAATCGGAACAGAAGTAGGGCACATGTGAATTAAAGGGAGATATCCTCTGTTAGGGTTGAATCTCCTCTTTAAAATGACACCCTGGTCGTGTCATTACATTCACGGTTGACTGAGCAGTGACCAATTTTATGAAAGGGTCTATTTAGAGACTTGCGCCTCTTTTTATGTTGAAATTACTTTTTTCCCCACCTGGCTTGATTGGCAACCATAGCCTTTCACTCTGTGACAAATGACACCACAGAAACCACAATTGAAAAGTGGCGCAAGCCTCTAAATAGACCCTTTCATAAAATTGGTCACTGCTCAGACAACCCTGAATGTGATGACATGATCAGGGGGTCATTAAAGAGGAGATTCAAACCTAACAGAGGATATCTCCCTTTGATTCACGTGTGCCCTACTTCTGTTCCAATTAGCAATAATATCTCGGTTATGTTTTTTTTTTATCCACCCTGTTTATGACATTTAGGGGTACTGAGTTAAGTAATGGAAATATAGATCACCAACTCACTTGAAGTTATAAAACTTGACCATGGTTTTTGAAGGACGTCCATGGTTCATCCTCCCATGGGTCAGTTCCCAGATGATGACTTGGCGGGCAAGTCTGTGTGTCGCAGACAGTGCCCGGCGATTTGCATCCATCTTCCTCCTATCTTGTTGGTCAACTTGGTAAGGTCGCCTTAAAGTTGCTTATTAACTTCTGAAATATGTCACATGATCAGTTGTCAACCAATGAGTATCCACAATCTGGTACCATGTCCTAACTATTTTCGTCACCATTTCTCTTTGTTAGGAGGATGAGGTTCGTCTTCTCCGTGAGGTGTTTAGCAACATCCGGGCGGGCTTGATGGAGGAAGCGCAACGACTGTGCAGGAAGTGCGGCCAGTCGTGGCGGGCGGCAACGCTGGAAGGCTGGAGGCTGTACCATGACCCCAATATCAATGGAGGTAATGCCAGAGTTGTACATGAGTCAGTCACCTAAGTCACCGCAAGTCAATCACAAGTCATCTAGACGCAAGTGACAAGCTATTCATGTGAGCTGTGACAAAGACACTCCTTTTCGTTGTTCACCCTGTGTTACTCGTGACCTCAACTTGTGCTTTGATTTGTGATGTGACTTGTCAGTTGACTTGTGATCTGACTTGTGATTTGACTTGTCACCTGATTTGTCATGTGACTTGTTACATGATTTGTCACGTAACTTGTGATATAATTTGTCAGGTGACTTGTGATATGGTTGGTCATATGACTTGTGATCTGACTTGTGATTTGACTTGTCACCTGATTTGTCATGTGACTTGTTACATGATTTGTCATGTGACTTGTGATACGATTTGTCATGTGACTTTTTATACGAGTTGTCATGTGACGTGTGATACAATTTTCATGTGACTTGTGACATGATTTGTCACGTAACTTGTGATATAATTTGTCACGTGACTTGTGATATAATTTGTCACGTGACTTGTGATATGATTTGTCATGTGACTTGTGATATGGTTTGTCATGTGACTTGTGATAGGATTTGTCATGTGACTTGTGATACGATTTGTCATGTGACTTGTGATACGATTTGTCATGTGACTTGTGATACAATTTTCATGTGACTTGTGACATAATTTGTCACGTAACTTGTGATATGATTTGTCTTGTAACTTGTGATATAATTTGTCACCTGACTTGTGATAGGATTTGTCATGTGACTTGTGATACGATTTGTCATGTAAAGTTTGATACGATTTGTCATGTGACTTGTGATACAATTTTCATGTGACTTGTGATATAATTTGTCACGTAACTTGTGATATGATTTGTCACGTAACTTGTGATATAATTTGTCACTTGACTTGTGATATAATTTGTCACGTGACTTGTGATACGATTTGTCATGTGACTGGTGATACAATTTGTCATGTGACTTTTGGTACGATTTGTCATGTGACTTGTGATACAATTTTCATGTGACTTGTGACATGATTTGTCACGTAACTTGTGATATGATTTGTCACGTGACTTGTGATATGGTTTGTCATGTGACTTGTGATATGATTTGTCATGTGACTTCACAATGTCAGCATTACCTGTTGTTACTACTAAATTTGCCCATTCTACCCAACCCAGCCTTTTATTTTCATAAAGTACACATATTTACTCAAATTTATATGCCAGGCACGACTTCCTTTTTACCCTTCTGATATGGGCTGAGAATTTGTGGAAGATAGTGCAGTGCAATGGGTCTGGATCTGGATCAATACTCAACAAACTCCCATCACAAAATATAAAGTCGTCGGCAAAAATAGTCTCCATGCAATTGGCAAAAAGTGCAGTTTTCATTTCCATCACGTTACCACCACAGCTTATCTTACACAACTTTTCGTCATTCTGAATCAATTGAATAAACATTTTGTGCGCTCTGAGACCAATTTTTACTGTGCTTGCCTTGTCTTGTTGTTCATGGAACTCATTGGTTTCCGTAGTGCCGGCATCAGGGGAGCTGCAGGCCATTACGGGCAACATGTACCGGGACATCTGGAAGGCAGTGTGTTGGCGCATGGCGGAAGATGAGAGATTCAACGTGTACGAGCGGGCAATCTACGCTGCGCTCAGCGGCAATCTCAAAGAAGTAAGTGTCGTGTTAAACCGGAAGACACCGCCCATTCTCAGATGGGCGCAGCTCCATTCTAATTTCCGGAATCCAACTAGGGGTAGTACATGTATATTGAAATGTGACAGTTGAAGATCTGGACCAACTTCCAAAATTGGAATGACCCAATTATAATTACAGATCCACTTACTTAGTTAAAATTTTCTCAGAAAAAAAAACACTTGAACATGTTAAAACAATGCATCAGCCCAACTTAAAAACATGGCTAAATAGCGCCACTTTCGGACCCAATTGCATCCGAAAATGCTCAGAATTGGAAGCCCCAAGTCCGGGCTAGAGGTGTATTGCCATATCTCTTCAATTCCCCAATTCCGTAGCTCTCAGAATCCTCTAATATAGAATAATTTGAGTGTATAACTTTTATTCATGAGCTCGGCGGACTGATTTTTGGTCTTTTTACAAAGGTGTAGCCGTAAGCAGAGCAAACAGCATTCACGCATTAAGATGCTTTTGCAATAAAATATGCTCCGGATAATCACAGTCTGTCCGCTGTACTTAGCACAACTTTTTTTTTTTGGCGAACCATTAACCCTATTAAACACACCTAAATCTGTCAAAATCCACACCCCTGTTTTGGAGGATTTCGGCAGATTCAGGATACCTCCATATTGAAAAAATGGGGATTTTGATGGATTCCAAACAGTAAACCTAGCAGTACTGCAGGATTTTGATGGATTCAGGATACCTTTATATTGAGCAGTTGGGGGACTTTGATGGATTCAGGATCTCAACAGTTTAACTCCTTAGCTATCTACTACACTGGTGGTTTCTGATGGAATCACTGATGGATTCTGATGGACTCGGAAACATAAAAGAAATTGTGCATGGCAAAATGGGTGGATTTTGGCAGATTTGGGATACTTTCTAGTAAAAGTGCTCAAGGGGTTAGGGTTATTGCTAAACAATTGTCCAGATTTCCTTTTTTTAGAAGTAAACCTCAAAGCTTAAATCCTCACATAATTTGTTACCTTCAGCTGCTTCCAGCCTGTGACACCTGGGACGATTGCCTCTGGGCCTACTTCAAAGTCTTGGTGGATCGACAGGTGGAGCAGGAGATCAGAGAGAAGCTGAACATCCGCAGAGAGCTGGAGGCCCTGCCCGACGCTTACTATGACAAAGAGTGAGTGCTTACTGCAGTATCTTAGTCACTGATCGCTACGTAGAGACTGGATAGCACATGCCACTGTGAAGCCACTGCATGGCCCCTTTTGGTCCCCCAACATGGCCGCCATTGTGTTCAACCCATACAGTAGGGGTTAGGAAAGGTCAGAGGTCAGCAAAGACACGTGAGCCGGGCCCATTTTCAGGGAGATTGTAATAGACAATATAACGCAGCAATTTCATATGATACGTGAAAATCAGATGAGAACCAATTCAAAGCAATATTCTTCATATGGCTTTTTACATGTTTAAGCCCGTAAACAATTTTTTGCTAACCAAATATTTTCAGTGTTTAGCGAAATTCTAAACAACCCCAAGGAAAGTTTGTGCCGGTGGGTAATGAAGTAATCGGTTTAGGAGCAATGCTGATAACTGAATCGCAGGAACATTCCAGAGAAGGGCACGTTCGGGCGAGCGAGGAGCATTAGTCTACTAGTGGTTGCACCCAAATATGATGCGTTGGTAATTGGCTATTGGTAACCAGCGATGGAGCAGTGCCCGGTGGTCCACTTCCAGATAGTCAAGTAGAGTAGTCCGAACATCCTTTGATTGAGCGAAGTTAGTCGCACTATGGTTAAAGGGAATATACAACATTTGCAAACATCAAAAAACAAACCTACCAAATTATTATGAAATACCTTACTGGACTGTTAGTGAAGGACAGTCTAAAGCATCCTGTAAAATCATGGCACTTGGTGTGCTGTAAATTTCAAGAGAAGTTGTATTTTCGTATCAATTTCCAATGCTGGTCAGCCGACCAGTGTTGGAGAAACCTGCTTTTTTTTAACTGCTGCCCCCAAATTACCAAATTTGTTAAGTCCACATTTTGTGTGCAATTAGTTACACGTCCGTGAACCAGTGCAGCTAGACTGTTTTCCCGACCCCCAACGTCTATAAATTGCTCTGTTTCATCTTAAGTGGGGTCAGAGACCAGACTTCAGGAACATGATTGTTTTTCTTTTGGTTTTTCCTACATCTATTGAACACAAAACGTCGAAGAAGTCAGTGTAACAATATTTGCTATAAAATACTAACTCACCAAAGCCACCTATTCCTGAAAATTACAGCAAAAGCAAATGTTGTGTATTCCATTTGACATATAGTTTGCGCCCGAACTTGCTTGACGTTTTTCAGAATCCTGCGAGTAATTCCTGACGTAATGGGCCTTTTGTTGATAAAACTTGTCCGCAACTTCAAAGAGTTGACTCTAAAGATACTAATTCATACATTCTATAACTTTTTTTTTGGTCCAGGCTTACACCGTTGAGGATTTTCCAAGAACTTCAGTCTCACCCAAGACAGGTAAAGCAAAAATTAACTTCTTTTTAAAATGTTGTATTTTTTCAATGTAAACTCATCGTAAAGGTTTATGCACATCCTCAATGCATTTTTGCTTGAAAAGTTATTGAAGCCTCCAAATTTCTTACATTGTGAAATAAATCAATGGTACATTCTTTTAATTTATGGCTTCTGACTAGCGCCATTGACAAAATAGGGAACCCCAAAAACGGGGCTGGATAGCTCAGTCGGTAGAGCACAGGAACGGTTATCCAGAGGCCGCAGATTTAAACCTTGCTCTTGTAAATTTCTTTATTCAACATCAAAATTATGTTAATTGGGATTTTTTTACAAAATATAAGTGTTTTGAATCAAAACTTAACTAAAGCCCCCCCCCGCCCCCAAAAAATATCTTGCAAAAGAAGATTGTAGATTTTGACGGTTATGTAATTTAATTTATTGATGTATTACTTTTAAAGATTTGTTGGTATAAAAAATACAGTTACTTTGAATAAAAAGCCACCTTTCTTTCTGTTGTAACAGATTGTTGAGATGCAATCCAAAGAGAGACATCACATCATACAGAAGTACATCATTCTTGGAGACATCGATGGTGAGACTAGTGACGCATTTTCAAACTGAATCGCTTAGGCCAAAAAAAAAGTCTCCGGTTTCTGGCATGGAACTTGCCCCAAAAGTGGTGCGGCGATGCCGCACCACTTTATTTTTTCTGCAAATGTCGGCTGATGACTGCAAATGGTGCCCAACTAAATTTAGTGCAAATATATGGGAGTCCAGAGAGGCCATATAAAGCTTATACTCAATCGTAAGCCCCTCTAAAACACGTTAAAATTGTGCAGCAGCAGGATTCTAGTCAAACCAGTGAGTTTGGCCGTTTTGAGACATCATCTTACATTGAAAAATTTGTTTTTTCATTTTGCCGACGCGCATGGCTACAGCGACACGCGCGCATACCAGAAACCGGAGACTTTGGGGGGGGGGGGTTACATGTATGTTCTAGTTACACCTTTAAGATGTACCATCTATGATCTTAAACAACTTTGATTTGTATCGCCTTACACATTTTGACCAATATGTCATGTACTTAATAACACAGGAACCAGTCTACCTCTCAAGAACTTAATTATTGTCAGGCTGAAATAATTTTTAATTTGTAAAGTAATAATTCTGAAACTAAATGTTTGGTTTTTTTTTATGTCTTTAAATTTGAATTTTTTAAATTTATACAATGACCCTTAACCCGCCTATGCAAACATACGTTCTGTGCTAAGTAGTCCTTTCAGTCCAAATCAATCAAGTGACTGTTTTCAACAGTTGAGAATTCCCAGCCTACATAAAGCAGGATTGACTGGCTGGGACTGTTTAAGTAACTTGATACAGCTATGCTTTGACTCCGGGTGAGTGATAAAGCAGCTGTGACCACAACTTGCCTGCTTTGTCTGTTGACCGAGTTTGACTAGTCACAGTGCTTGCTTGACATGTGATCTGACTGCTGGTGACTAGCCTGTGTTAAAAGTATAGCAGGGGAAGTGGAAGTGAATTTTGACTGTCTGTGACTGTTTAAATAGCAGGAGGGTTAAAGAGCTTTGTTTCATTATATGGCATTTTTAGCCCTGATTGAGGAAATGGGTGATTGGGTATCGGATGACGTCAGTCGTCCCTCGCATCATCTGGTTCGCTTCATGGCCCACGTGGTCCTCTTCATAAGATCCCTTGGTCTCCAGACGAAAGACGCCATCTGCGTGGCCATCATCGAGGCTTATGTCAAGGTAAGGTTGCGTCCGAGTTTCTTGTCCTCGGCTCGCAATAACACACAAGGATTCCTTATAAATAACAGCAAAAATGACAAAATACATCATATAATCTGTTAACTTACATTATATAATCTTTAAACAAATGATTAACTTATACGAATAAAAAGTTAACTAAGGTTAGTAAAAGTAAACGTTAATATTTAAATATGGCCAGTTATATTACTTGATAAAATGACTAACTCTAAAAAAAAAAGGTGCTCTGAGACTTTTACTTGAACGGAAGTTTACTTCACATTTCAATTCACCAGAGAGATGGCCGAAAGGTAGAGCAGATCATTTGTCATTTGTGCATTTTTTCGTTTGAAGCAACAAAAGTGCTCAAAATCTAAAGAAGGGTGTTTAACAACTAACCTGATGAAGTTTTAGCTCTGTGAATGCTGTATATTCCGAGAAAACAATATTCTATGCTTTCGATTTCAAATCAAAAGTTGCCGAGTCGTGTTTTGAATTGCGCCCGAAATCAGCATCAGGGACACGTTCTCATTCAGCCGATTGCAGCTACGCCATGTCACGCACTGAACCGACGAATTATAGCAACCGCGCGCACGTGTGCATCGTGCCAATGCTTGCGCGCGCCCATTCAAGGCTTCACCGAATTAAAAGCGAACTACTAATGGAAATTTCCAAAAATGCATCTTAAGACACATCTTTGGAAATGAACTTGTTTTATTGTTGTCTTCGAAATGACAGCATGCCAGAACAAAAAAATTCACAGGGAGTTTAGTACCATTACTATTTTTAAACCAAGTATGCTTTTCAACAATAACTTCGTCAGTTAATATTTGGAAAGCTGCAAGTGATATACTCTACCTTTTAAGCATAAGACCGAAATGGTGTGGTGGTTTTTCAGGTTTTTTTTAACTAGACCCAACTTTGCCAAGACATGAAAGGATATCTTTAAGTATTCACTGCATTTTATCCTTGACTCCAGGATTTGATTGCAGAGAAACACAGCAAACTGGTGGCGGTGTACACTGCTCAGTTACCGTACGATATGCAAGTGTCTTGGTACGCTAGATTTTTAGAAGGTGAGTTATCTTGTCCAGAAAGACACAATTTTTTTTTTCTTTGGTGATTCATAGTAGCGTCAGTACATGGCAGTAAGCCAATGAGCACAGTTTTTCACAAATGTTTTCAATGAGCACATTTTGGTTTCACCATTTGAACATAAAACCCTAAACTGAACAGTGTCTTCCTGAAATGACATCACAGCAACAGCGCCCTTAGTTGTCCGGAAAAGCACTGACAATTTAAAATATTTAAAGAAGTGCATTTTTGAATAATATCAGCCAAAAAGGGATGTCAAATAGTTTTCATATTTAAGAGGAGTACAAAGTTGCACAAAATATGTTCCTAAGAAAAATTCATCGCATGGACCCTTCACGAACCTGAGACTCAAAAGTTTGATTTCTTTTCTTATTAAATTAACATCTTCCCATTTGCCCGGTAATTGCTTCTCAGGTATCCATGACAAAGAAGAGAGACAGCACTGTCTGCAGTTAGCTGAAGAGGCCGGTAGGTAGCCTGAAACAGCATCGCTATTTCCCGTACTGAGTTAACCCCCTAACCTTCCCAAATCCTCCAAAATCCTCTTCACACATGTAGTGGAAGGATTTTGAAGGATTGAAGGCTGTATGGCAAAAATGGGTCTGTTGATTTTGGAGGATGAATTGTGTCAACGTTTTAGGCTGTACCTTGTGGTGTTTATGCTTAGCCATGCATAAATGTAGGTCGAGATAATACTAATAATCATCCGCACGGCTTCTGGATATCATCGGCGCTGCCTCAATATATAAACAGTGATTGCTGGAGGATTTTGCAGGGCCCTCCACTGAACAAATTCAATAAATAACGGATGAATTTGGAGGATTGAGGCTGAATCCAATTTTTACATAGGATTTTTAAGGATTAACCCTAACTCCCTAGGCCTTTTTGCTAGGATGTAGCCTCAATCCTGAAAAATCCTCCAATTGGCCTCATGGAAAAATAGCATATAGCCTCAATCCTGCAAATTCCTCCGCTATTTCTTGAATATGGTCCATGGAGGGGTGACCACTGCCTGAATCCTGCAAAATCCTCCGGCTATGACTGTCAATAGGCTGAGGCAGAGGCAGTGACATCCTGGAGCAGTGCGGAGGATGTCAAGTATAATCAAGGGCTAAATTTATGCATGGCTGAGCATAAACAACACAAGGTCCGGCCCAAGACCTTGACACAGTGCGTACTCCAAAATCAGCAACCCACTTTTGCCATGTAACCTCAATCCTGCAAATTCCTCCAATTTGCAAAAAGGATTTTGGAGGATTCAGGGAGGTTAGGGTTAAGGCAGTGGTCACCCCTCCACTGAACAAATTCAAGAAAGAACCTATGATTTTGGAGGATTGAGGCCAAATCCAATTTGTACATGGAGGCATTTGGAGGATTTTGAAGGATTAAAATCCGAGTTAGGGTTAATTCATAGGGTTAGGATTAATCAGTTATGATTCGATATTAAACCATCTTCATGTTATTGTGTATTTTGATTTTGTAGAATATGCATTTTTCCAAATGACGTTGCTGATGTATTTTTCATACTTACATTTTCCATACTTGCATTAAAGTGTCTTATAATGCATTGGAAATTTTTCTGAAGATCGTTGATGTTATTTTTCTTTGACAGGCCTGGATGTTGCTCAGATCACCAAGACGGTCGTCGAGAATATCCGAACTAGGGATGAGAGTGAGTTTGTTGCTCACACTCAGCCGTCCTCGTCACTGGAGGCAGCCACATCAGCGGTACGTAGCCATGGAGTTATTAACCCTAAGCACCTTTACTAGGAACTGGACCAAGTCCATCAAAATCCATCAATCACTGTGCGTCCAATACAAAACTGTACATGACATAATGGAATCCACCACTGACGCACTGGTTGACATTCATGGACTTGCTACACATGGCTTTTATCACAATAGCAGTACAGGAAGCTAGGCAAAATCAATCGGATACACCTAGCACTGCTTCAGGCCATTAGGCCCAAGTCCATCATACTCCATCAATATTTAGTCACTCCAGGCCTTCTGGACCAAGTCCCCAAAAATCCACCAAACTGGGGGGGGGTGGATTTTGATGGAGTTGGAGTGGTTAGAGTTAGACTTTCCAAAAGTTTAACTTCTCTTTATGGCAAAATGAAAATATAACAGAGAACAGAAAAACATCTACTTTTTACAAGGACGAACAAAACATTTATACTTCCAAGCACTAGCAAAGTTATAGATAAGGAGCTAGATGTTGTTGGAGGGACCTCGATAAAAACGGTGCATTACAGAAGGTGCTGTGTACGTTTTCTCGTAAACATATTAAACGACCTTAAATATGATCTTGTAATTCTGTTGCTTACGATTTGATTTCTGATTTAACATATCATTTTAATTCATAAATACCTAAGACAGTTTACCCACGCCTATTGGTCGAGAACACGTCACGTGGCCAGTTTTAAACAGATGGTAAAGACATGGCTGGTTGTCGTTTAAACACTTTTCCAGTGTCGATCACATGAAATTTGGACTCCTATGAAATCCGGTGCCTTTTACCATTTTATTGGTTGAACGTTCACAATCCTCACATAAGCATGTGCAATACTACCAGTGAGTCAGTATTGTATAGTCCTAAATTCATGTGAAATGTTTTGACTTTTGGACCGAAAAGTTTTGATTTTTTTTTTTGACCGAAAGAGTTTTTATGAATGGCTCAGGTAAATATCAGCATCCAGACTCCAACCAGTCTTATTTATTCCCTTGTTGTGATTGAGAAGATTGCAATGCTGTTTTTTCTTTTGTAACAAATACAGGAAGATCGTCGTAAGATCGAAGCCACTGATTGGCTGGTGTTTGATCCAGCGCAGCGGGCCGAGGCACTCAAACAAAGCAACGCCATCATTAGGACATTCCTGGGTGAGACCAGTTTTCCCAAACCTTTTTTCTTTTTTCTCCAAACTTTTTTTTTTAATCCCCCCAAAAGGTTTTTTTGGCGGGGTTTTCACCCATCCCATAATCAGCAGTTCATGGCCTATACTCGAATGTTTAAAATGAACTTGTGTATATAGCTTTAATTTGTGTAAATATTTCTGTATTAGAACTTGTAAGCATTAATGTTCGTAGTCTGTTTCACCAATGCACATTTATCTTGAGAATTGTACTTTGCTTAACTTTATTTGATACTTTGTAAGGCATGTAGGGCCCCAATGGAAACTGGTTTTAAACTGTTTTGGGCATACCCTGGGAAAAGAAATGGAATAAATATATCAATAAAAATAGTGATTGCAGCTTAAGAAGCTTTTAAACTCCCAACTTTGAGAACGCTTGCTCCCTATGCTTCAGGAAAATCAAATCCTATGTTGCTATGCCTCATACATATTCATGAGTGAGAACTGAATTCTAACTGGTCAATACACCATCACGTCTTCCACTAGTTTTGCTTTTTACCAAGCGCGCACACGAGGATTCTCGCATGGGGTAAATACGCATGGGCTGTTGACTATACATATTCATGAGCGAGAGCCGAATTCTCGCTGGTCCATTCACCATCACGTGTCGGCCGCTAGTTTTGCTATTTACCAAGCGTGCGCACGCGAGGATTCACGCGCATCGAAAATAAGAATGCGCAGTCCGCTATCGCATTGTTTACCCATGTGACAGTTTGCTACACGTGATGGATTTGCGATGGCGGACTTGACTTCAACACTTGTTCTCACATTAATTCGACAATTCCACCTCTTGAATATTTTTTGCAGCCACCAAGAAGCACGATGCCGCTAAGGAAGTCTTCCGCAAGATTCCGGCCGACTCCGTCGACCTGATTTACAGGAACTGGCAAGCCCAGGCCGGACGGGAGACACTTCCAGCTGAAGACGATAACGCAATAAGGGAATACCTCTGCATCCAAGCTTACCTGGTTAGTCCACCAGAAAGTCATGGTCTCTTTTTTTTTCTTCCACAGCTATTCGTTGTTTTCTTCTCAGAGAGGTAATAATAATCTATTGCTTTACCTCATACATATTCGTGAGCGAGAACTGAATTCTAACTGGTCCATTCGCCATCACATGTCGGCCGCTAGTTTTGCTATTGACAGGCACGCATGTTTGGATTCATGCACAAGGGTATGCATGCACAGTTGAATATCGCACGAGTTACCTGTGCGAAACTAGTTGCCGAGGCTTTAATTGTTTGTCAAATTCCAGTACCTCGGGGAGCTAATAAAAACTATCCACCCTCAAACCATGTTATATTTGTATACTGATCCCTCCAAAAAAAAAAATCTGCATCAAATTTTTTTGCATGCTAGAGAATTTAATGAATGTTAATCTTTTCATGGAAAAAATGTTGCAACCTGTTGCCATTGTGTACAACGTCTATGGAGAGTTAAGAAAATTTTCGAAGTATTTCCTAACATAATTGGAAATGTTTCTCAGTCCCAGATTTGTGTCTTATCATCATTTTTGCAATGACTGACCTTCATTGAGGTGATATATGAAGAAAAAAGTGGCGTCAGGTTGCAACATTTTTTTTTCCTTTTTAGTTGTGGAGAGCTAGGCCTTGTAGACTACCTATTACTACTTTAAAAAAAGATAGACGAATAAAAGTTGTGATTGTGGCAGCTAGGATTTTCCAAAATTCATCAGATTGCGTTGCACATCTTTGTTTTGGTCCTATATACACATTGAACCAACAAAATTGGTCAAGATATGATATGGTCATATGAAACAAACCTTTCTTCCAATTAAAAGTACTGAGCTTATCAACCAGCATATTCTTCGTCACAAAAGGTTGGGTCAGAAAACGACAGGAAAAGTAGGGTCACAAATGATACGAACTAAGGCAAAGCCTCATGAACATTCCTTAAATGGGTCTCTCCCAAAAAGTGACTTGAGATACCAATTTTGTTTACCTCTTTTGTTATATTTTTCGAGCAGAATGCCCTGGATTCGTTCAACGACTGGTTTGAGCACTTCCACAACAAGCGTCCCTCGGAACCCTTGAAACCGGACAACGCCAACTTCCACGAGATGGTCCGCTTTGAGCACGAGCTGAAGGAGTACGAGGTACGACTGCCAGGGATGTTGCGCAATCATTTCCCAAGTCCTAAAAGTGTACTGAAATGTAGATTAGTGTAGAAGGATTTAAAGATAGAGTATATCATTTGCAGCTATCCAAAAAGTAACTGACAAAATTATGTTGAAAAGCATACTTGGTTTAAAGATAGTAATGGCACTAAACTCCCTGGGAAATTGTTTTTTTCTGGCACGCTGTCATTTTGAAGAAAACTATCAAAGAAGGTCATTACCAAAGATGCGTCTAAAGACGCATTTTTGAAATTTCCGTTAGTAGTTTGTTTTTAATTCGGTGAAGCTGTGAATGGGTGCGGGCAAGCATCGCTTAAGTGCGTGACATCGCGTAGCTGCAATCAGCTGAATGAGAACATGTCCCGGACGCTGATGCAAAACATGACTCGGCGACTTATGAATTGAAATTGAGATTCATAGAATATTGTTTTCTCGAAAAATACAGCTAAAGCTGAGCTAAAACTTCATCAGGTTAGTTGTTAAGCACCCGCCTTTAGATCATTTTCTTCCATTGATTTTAATGTTTCTTAAAGAACCAACTTTTGAAATCTGGAATTCCTGGGGTTGTTACTTATAAAGTTTATACAGAACAAAAGGTATGGACCCTACGTTGCTCGGGGGCCCTCGGCAACCCATGAAACCCCTGCTGATTATTTCATGGATGTTTCTATTTCTGCCAATCTAACCCGTTCTGTTGGTTATGAGAAGAAATTTGAAAAATTTGACAAGACTAATTTTTCTGTTCTGTAAGCTTGAGCTGGAGAGATGGCGGCAGGGACTGGCGAGCCAGAGTATGGGTGTCAAGGAACGCATCTACAACGTGCTGCAGTTTGTCGATGGCGGTTGGATGATGGACCAGAGATTGGTACGCTTTATTTTTTTTACAATTCCCTTAACAAGTGCCCCCCACCCTCTTAAATTTTCCAGCGATGGTAGTGCAACTGATTAAAATTCCCTTACAAGACTGTTTAAGAAATATTTTCTCATTCCTTGATATGTTTCAATTTAGATTTTCTGTAATGTAAAGTTCAAAAGCCGGGGGTAGGATTGAGCTGTGTAGTACCGTTCGTGGACTGCTAGCACCTTCACTTTCTTAAAAAAAAAATGAAATATATTTTTAATAAGATAAGTTTAAGAAAATTTGGGGGGGGGGGGAAGTTAGGTATGCTGGCTTAATAAGTGCCTTTTTGTCAGGTGAAGTTTAGGTGAATCAGAACACAATCATGATTTCTTGAGATACTCGGTATCAATTTGAAGAATGTTGGAGTTGCACATATGATAAAAGTTTTGAAAAAAATGTGGACAGGATGGCGAGATCGACGAGACACGGCAGCAGCAGATGAACGGCTTACGGGGGCTGTGCCTCCCCATGCTGTGCTTCCTACTACACACGGTGCTACACACCACAGAGCAGTACAGAGAGTGCCTAGCCCTAGCTGATGTCATAGCCTCTGAAGAGCATCAGCTGTACAAGGTATAAGCCTTATATCATTCACACAGCAGTACAGAGAGTGCCTAGCCCGGCCTAGCCGACGTCATAGCCTCATAGTTTCATGTCGGGGAACGGACCTGCCAGTATACAACTTTCCAGGGTTTTTTTTTGCACAACAAACTCACTGGATCTTGGCAATGGCACTCACATTGTCCTTCAACTTTGTCACTCTTTGACATTTTCACCAGTGAGGGCGCTCTTGTGCACAAAATCCATATCCATTGGTTATGTCGTTCAAAATAGCCACTCTTTGTCATTTTCACCAGTGAGGGCGCTCTTTTGCACAAAACCCATATCCATTGGTTGTGTCCTTCAATATAGCCACTCTTTGTCATTTTCACCAATGAGGGCGCTCTTGTGCACAAAAACCATATCCATTGGTTGTGTCCTTCAAAATAGCCATTCTGTCATTTTCACCAATGAGGGCGCTCTTTTGCACAAAATTCATAGCTATTGGTTGTGTCCTTCAAAATAGGCACTCTTTGTCATTTTCACCAATGAGGGCGCTCTTATGCACAAAATCCACAACCATTGGTTGTGTCCTTCAAGATAGCCACTCTGTCATTTTCCCCAATGAGGGCAGTCTTGTGTACAAAATTCATAGCTATTGGTTGTGTCCTTCAAGATAGCCACTCTGTGTCATTTTCCCCAATGAGGGCGCTCTTGTGCACAAAATCCATAATCATTGGTTATGTCCTTCTAAATAGCCACTTTTTGTCATTTTCACCAATGAGGGCGCTCTAATGCACAATATCCATATCCATTGGTTATGTCGTTCAAAATAGGCACTCTTTGTCATTTTCACCAATGAGGGCGCTCTTGTGCACAAAATCCATATCCATTGGTTGTGTCCTTCAAAATAGCCACTCTGTGTCATTTTCACCAATGAGGGCGCTCTTATGCACAAAATCCACAACCATTGGTTGTGCCCTTCAACATAGCCACTCTTTGTCATTTTCCCCAATGAGGGCGCTCTTGTGCACAAAATCCATATCTATTGGTTATGTCCTTCAAAATAGCCACTCTTTGTCATTTTCACCAATGAGAGTGTTCTTACGCACAAAATCCATATCATTGGTTGTGTCCTTCAAAATAGCCATTCTTTGTCATTTTCACCAATGAGGGCGCTCTTGGGTACAAAATCCATATCCATTGGTTGTGTCCTTCAAAATAGCCACGCTGTGTCATTTTCACCAATGAGGGCGCTCTTGTGTGCATAACCACTGATTAATTTCCCTACCGTAGGTTTTCAGCCGGCAGGAGCTGAGGCAGTTCCTCTCCAAGCAGAGCGAGTCGTCGCTGCATCTGCTGAACCAGAACCTGGACCCGCTCGGTTACGAACTTGTGTCTTAAGGAGTCCCATGATGCAAGATATGGAGAATGTTGACTGGTTTTTCATGGTGTCTGTTTGTTTGTCTCCACTGATTGTGTAGGTGTTTAATTATTGATTTCATGAGATAATATGAAAATATGTGTTGCATTCTAATAAAATGTGTACCGGCTTCCCCAAAATTTAACAATCGATGCCAGATTCCATTTTGCTTGTACAGGGCGAGTCACAATGATCTGGAACCAAGTCCACCATTTTCTTTTTTGGCAAATAGAATATTTTGAGAAAAAAACGAGTGTTTCATATAAATGGTTATTACCTTGTCTTCCACAGGAATTTTGAATTTTTCAAATTAGTGGCTGTGGTGAGGAGTTATGCCATTTTCATTGAAGTGGCTCATTTTCCAGTCTGCACACGGAATTGGTTTTGCCTTTTTAAAATGTGTCAATAACTTCAAGTGAGTCAGTCACCATGACTAGGTTTTATTGTTATTACACTGCTTCACATCAGTACGCGATTTCAATAAATTTGTTGAACCATGGAACCGTGGTCAGAGTGTTTTTAGCGTGTGTTCTTTGCTAGCGCTTTTCTTCAAAATGGTACAATGGATATACATGAAACTTTCACCAAATATGTCCAAAATACCAGCCTATAACATATCTCATTTGCACTTGTTTTGATAATTGCTGCATACATGTATTTTTTAATATTTTCTTTAATTTAGGTCCAGATAATTCTGACTCACCCTATACAGTGATTCAAAGGCAACGTTTAAGTCATTTTTGTCACTTTGAATTTAACTTAATTTCTTGGCCCTTTCATGCCAATAGTTCTCTCTCAAATGACGTCACCGCCTACATATTGCCACTTGCATCGGCATTTTGGGCGTCAAATTTTCATGACGTGCATCGGCTGTGTTTTGAAGAAAATTGAAAGCAACACGCACGCGTGTTCAGAACATTTTGCACACTGAGCGCACACTCACCTGATGGCGTTGAATATGCAGTTGTAATTTGCCTACGAAGATGGCGTCCTATGAGAGAGATCTATTGATATGCTAACTTCTAATTGTCATTGGAATCTTGGGGTTTTTTTGGGGGGGGGGGGTTCAATCTAGGAATACCAACGTCTCATTTTCAAATATTTGTGACTTTCCACTAATGTAGTTGTGCCCGGTCACAACTGATTTACTGAGCCACTTTGGAGTTTTAGGCCTTTATACAAATCTTGCATTGTTAAATCCCCCTTTTTTTTAACCACTTCGCGCCCGGGATTATTTTTGCCGAAAATTTAGATTTTCGCAAAAGGCAAAATATTCCAGCCAACTTTTGATTAACAGCCAAACGCCACAAATACTGATTCGCACGAGTCATTTCAACAGTATTTGAACGATATTGCTGGCCGAAACCTCATACGTTTGAATACTCCAAGGTGTGCACTGGAGCGTAAATTGTCAAACAATAGGCCGTGCACAACGGCCAATTCAAGATCAACACATGGTCCACCTCCACAGACCTCATGGACTTTGTGTGTGTGTACAAAAGGCACGAGGGATTAGCGTGTTTAGACGTCACCCGGAGGCGAGTCGAGGCAATCTTGACGCTTAAGCCCGTCAGTTGTGCCTGTGTATAAAAACAATCAGTGTGTGTTAACACGTCCTCTGACGCGAACTGGTTGAAGTTGAACAAAGAAATTGACTGGAGCGGGGTCTGAACCCGACTGGGACCTTGAGTGCCGAAAAACGTGCAAAACGAAATCAGGCCGACTTTACTGACTCTTTGGCCGACATAATTCTTCAACATTTTTATGAGGCAAAGAAAAGGTCCTTAGTATTTCCCCAACCAAGTTTGAGTCTCCATTCAGGTGCCAAAGGAGACCTTTCTTGAATATTTTGCACCTGAGAGGGAAGTCAAGTGATATCAAGTTTGAGGCCAAAGACTAGACTGGTACATGTCCAACCATGGTCCAACTGTTTGAAAAGACTGACCTCTTCATT
Source organism: Patiria pectinifera (assembly GCA_029964075.1). NCBI lineage: Eukaryota > Metazoa > Echinodermata > Asteroidea > Valvatida > Asterinidae > Patiria > Patiria pectinifera. The sequence goes on from CM057133.1 coordinate 6,060,166, forward strand.
TCTCCGTTAGTCTGGTGCCGGAATCTGTTACTGCTAAGCCAATATAACCTGTGCTTAGTAGCTCCAGCGACATTGGTCCCAAACTGTATTTACAAAAGGAACGTTTCAAGTGTCCGCACTTTCTTTGACTTAGTGTCACCTTGTCCAAAACAATTGGCAGAACAATCAATGTCTGTGTATATAGGCCTACTTCTCAGAAAACTTTAAAACATAATGCTGTTATATTTGCTGCCTTTGTAGGATCCTACTATTTATTGAAGGATCGTTTCAAAGAAGTATATGTTTTACTTTAAACAATTATTATAAACAACATTGTGATTTGAAATTGTTTCGTTGACAATACTATTTTCATATTTTTTTTCGAATAAAACATGATCCCTGATAGGACAGGGATCCACAAAAATAAAATTGATGTTAGTATTGAAGGATGTTATGGACTGTGGACCTACTTAACTCCAATAAAAAAAATTGTTTGAAGTCATTTTTAATGAGACTTGAATGTTTAAGTACCAAGGTAATAGGGACAGGAAACGATATCAAACTTTGGAGCCTACATTTATTGAATGACCCTACTGCAAAACAGGTCGCATTGCAATTAAAATGTGGCCAGAAATGGAAAATAAATTGATCAGAACTTTCAATCTCGGATACTTTTTTTCTTGCACAAGAACATTCCATTTTAGTAAAGCACTTAATGAGTTCAGTTCATTGAACAGTTATCTTCATTGTGTCCTATTAACCTGATTTTGTTAACAATTGACCGAGTTGAAAGCAAATCAACAGCGATATTAGTGAAGGAGTTCAAATTCTCAGTGGAACAGCAAGTTCTTTCCCTGCCAAAATTATAACATTTTATCGTGATTGTAGTCTCAATTTAACCTTTATCTTTGGTGTAGCGACCTTTGTTCATCACAAGTAAATTTGTCGGGAGAAGCTGAAATAGGTACAAATTTGGCGCCAAGATGGTTGTACTGAAGCACAAACGATATCATCTTGATCACTTTAGATTACAAAAAAAAAAGTGTAGATCATTGTGTATTTTTATGGTAAGCCGCCTACCGTTCAATATTATGTCTCGTGGCCGCTTTGATTTCATCACCGCAAATGTGCAATTAACAAGTGACGCGAGGAAAGATCGTTCCCTTCCTATTGTCGAGTTTCACTTCGAAGAAATGAATGAATGAGTGGGAGGTTTACGGTAACACCATTTGAATGTTATCTCTTTGTGAGTTGTGTGGATCTGAGAAGAACCGGTTGTTTTAACTCGACGTTTCGAACAGTATGCGCTGTTCTTCATCAGGAGACTAAAAATTATATTATATATTTATATACAAAATATGTGATTGGTTGTTTTTTTTTCTCTCTCTCTCTTTTCCAAATGCTATTTTCCTAGCTTCTCTTTGAATGAGACATCGAACGAAAACATCCATCGACATTTAGCTATTGAATTATTTCTTCACAAGATTCGATTTGTTGGCTGCCAGACAAGGAATCGGCTTTCGGAGGGCGGGTTCATTTGAGCGCAAACTTAAAGCCCTTTTTTCAGCATGTTGCAGACGTCAAAAATCGGGAAAAGTAGGGGTCATTGAAACAAAACATACAAATTGAAAATTCCTCTGGAGAAGAAAAAAGATTATATTTTTTGAAGAGCAAGAAGGGGGCTGTGGTCCAATGGTTACCGTGTTCGACTGGTGTGCCGTGGTACATGGGTTCGAATCCTGACGGGGAACATGGTCCTTGTTCTCTTGAGCAAGGCACTTTACCATTATTGCTTCGTCCTTCGGATGGGACGTTAAGCCGTAGGTCCCGTGTGTTGTGTAATGCACGTTAAAGAACCAGTAACACTTATCGCTAAGAGAAGAGGTTTGCCCCGGTGTTTCTGGCAGTGGCTGCAATATGGGCCGCAGCACCTTGTGTACCCTTTATAAAGGTGCTACATAATGGGTCTCATAATTATCATAAAAAACTTCATTCCTGTCTTTAAAAATATACATAATTACCAGCGCCCTAAGTACCTAATTGTTGGTAGATGTGCGCTGAATAAGACTCCGGTATTGTTATTATTATTACTTCGTCTTTAAGTTTTGGACGCTAAAGTTAAACGCATTTCTCGTCGGGAAGTAGTCAAGTCTGATATCACCTCGGGACCAATGGCACTTCTTTTCTTCAAACCATGTTCTTGTAATATACCTAATAATGGGAAAATATCATTGGAAATGGGACCCCTGCCCCACACGCCGCTCCCTTGTCGCAACATGTAGGCTACATGCATTCCATTGACCTCGCAATTATGTTCAGGGTCGAACAACGACCCTGTCGAACAATGCTCATTTATGTTAAAAGGCCAAACGCGAATTGGTGACGTCACGACCATTGATGTATATGTCCCTGCTGATTCACAGAAGCCTTGGAAAACATGTCAACCTTTCCGACGGGGAATTTAACCACGAAAGTTTCGGGTCGTGAAAATTCGCTTTCGCGTGAATACACTTAGGCCTATTGGCCTTCAGACCTCCTTCGGCCCAATGTCAAATTTCATGACCGGCGGACTGCCGCGGACCTGAAAAGAAACGAAAACCGACGCATCGAAATACCAGCCCGACAGAACAACACAAAACCGATTAACCGTGATTTCAAGGTTCACTTGGAAATGGCGTGCGTTTACGTCAGCCATCTTGGCGCCGATTACAGAGAAATGAGTGTCTATATTATTGTTGGAACTCCTCTCCGAATATACCATGGTAATAACAAGTTGTCGAGCGACAAGCGCCCGTGTTTCAGTCTGTAGTGTTGGGATTTATGGTACGCTTCGCACCTATACCGATTTATGAAGACAACCAAGGCCGATACGCCGATACTACAGGCTGTGAAATTGTTCCGGTAGAAATGGTTTCGGTCTTAAGTAAACGATCATTAATTGAAGAACAAAATGTGCTTATGTTTTCTCTGGTTTTTCTCAAGAGGTATCTGTGGCCAGATCCCTGCGCTAAAACATCAACAGGCCAGTTGTTATGCGCTAGCTACTAAAGATTTTGAGCATGTAATTTTGTTGTTTCAAATGAAAACAACAAGAAGCACAAAATAGCACATGATCCTTTGTACCTTTAATAATTACTTTGTTTTTTAAGTTATCTTTCTCGCCATTTTTTTCAGGCCAAACATGAATTCAGTTCGGCCAATTTTCCTCTTGTCCAAGATGCAATCTTCTCCCCTTTCTTGGGGGATGCGGGAAAGCCGTAAAGAAAGAAAGAAAGATGCCAGTTACACCCGATCCCCATCCATTACGCCGTCTGAGCAACTAAACTATGGGAAATAAATCCATACAGAAGTGATACATGAATGCCGAATGTGTATAGGCGAAATCATAAACTCACATTCCTGGTACTAGCCCTGGGCCCTAAGCTGTTGGTCTGCCCGGTTTATTTGCCAGACGGGTCATCACATGCCAACTACTTTGGCCGCGGGCGCTGCTCCGTCTACAGTAGGTTTCAGATAACATCATCATGCAGGGTGAGCAAAAAAACACGAAACCCAAATGTCGGGACTATTGTTTTAGTGAAGTTCTGCATGTAGCACTTTCAAAATCTAGGATATGAAAGTCCAATTCATAAGCTTTCTTTTAGTACAAGAATCATTCAAATCACCCATGTTCTTTTCAAGTTACTTAATTTTAAACACAACCACCGTTTCAATGTTCTGTCCATGCATCACAAAAAGGTGTGCGTTCTTTCAGCAAAACGAAAACAATTCACACACATCCCTGTGATTTGTTTTCGTTTTGCTGTTTTCGTTTACCTTTTTTTGTGATCCGTGGACAGAACTTTAAAACGGTGGTTGTGTTTAAAATTCTGTAACTTGAAAATTACATAAATGATTTGAATGATTCTTGTACTGAAAGAAAGCTTATGAATTGGGCGTTCATATCCTAGATTTTGAAAGTGCCACATATAGAACTCCTCTAAAAGAATGGTCCTGACATTTGGGTTTCGTTTGTTTGTTTGTTTGGGTTTTTTTAATTTTGAAATTTTGAACTAGAACTGAATTCCACCTTTAAACTAGAATGAAGAATTTCGAAGTAAAGTCGACAATAAATGGTGAGGGTTACACGAGAAAAGTTAAGGTCCCAAATGTACACCAAGGGTTTAGCACGGCTCTGATGCAACAGGAGAAATTGGTCAATCGGTAATTCTTAATTCATCCGGGATTCTTTGCAATTTACATTGCAAAGATTTACTTTCAAGTTGATGAAATTTGAGAAAAGCCTCCTGCATAGTGTTGCCTGTAATTATACACCTTATCATTTTAAAACTATGCATGACATTTCCCAAATGAAAAAAAAAATGGATTGGAAATATTTCTATCAGCTTGTCCTATCTCCAGTTTCAGAATGATTGATTGCACTCCGAAAGGATTCAGTCACTTGTTTATTTTTAATTTCCCCGGCTGGCGTGTTTATTTTGCCACAAAACACGAGACCGTGAACCGGAGTAGCCTAACCCGCTGCAAAATTCCCACCGCTTGTACAGCTGATTCGTCCACTGCCTTTTTCCACATGTACAGAAACTAGGTATATTGATGTTACTTTCATCTACATTTTGCCATGGGAAATTCAATCATTTGAACCGCTCAACCCATAACCTTGGCGGCTGACCTTAGATTATTCTGCTTGAGATATAATGTACATCTCAGTGCTCATATTAACCGTGCTGAGCTTGTTTCAGTACACGTGCAGGCAAATACCGTGCACGCATGCGTGGTATTCAAGAGGGTAGTATAGGAACAAGGAAAGTGGAGTTCAAAATCCTAGGCTATCGTACGGAACTGAACACCAAGATTCGAATTCCGCACTGCGTAACCTAAGAAGTAAGAACGTTGTTGTTTAGCGTCACTAATCAAATCAACTTACAGAAATTGTTAACCAAAACGAACCAAAATTTAAAGTAATTTTAACAATTTGACGGGAAAGACATGCTACATGTTGGGAAACATTTCTTCTTCTGTTTATTTTACTACCATTTGATAATTAAATTCTTGTTAATTTGGCTGCTGTTTCTCATTCACGCTGTCAGACCATGTAAAAGTGGCAACTATCTATCGTGTTCCAACAGGTTTTGTTGTTCATTGTAATCGATAACATTGCAGATATTTCCTGAGTTTAAACAAAGTTGTGAGCGATCTGGTCATTTTTGGTATTTGCAAGAAGACTTTATAAAGGCCTTATAAAAAGCTAAATAGTTCTGTACACACTATACGATAAATTAAGTCCAGAATACAGTCATTTACAAGAATGTTATATGCTCTATTTTACTCATTATACTTTGCGACATCTAAACAGTATATAAATGGAGATAAAAAGAACCTGCATTGCTCTCCGATATACCTTTTTTCACGAAGAAGCCATTTTTGATCGCGTTCCCTGAATCTATTTCATAAATTTTAAACTGTTGAATGTGATGGTGCCAGACTATTTTATGACTGGAGTGCGTGCCCAGCCTCACTTTCATTGTCTTAAATGTGGCTTAAAACATTAGGGTATATAATGGAATCACAAATTTGAAATTATTCGTCAGAGCAGACTGGTATTAATTTGTAATGAATTTTTGCTTCATTGTTTTCATTTCTACTCGCAAGTTCCAAAAATGAAGGGTTCACCACGCTTTCAATTTAATATGGCCGACTTGTGAATTATAGTCTATTGACACGGACGTATGATTGCAGAAAAAAGGCTTAAGTAACCGTCCTGCATGTATGATATACTTTCCAATGTCTGATAATGATATCAGTTGTCCTGTATCACACCATTTCATTTTACTGCCAATTTTTTTTTTCAAGTACATCAGAGTATTCCGTTGGTCGTGTTCAACTTCTGTCTATCGGTTGCCCGGGAAACAATTAGTTTTAATAGAAGTACGTTTGAAATAGAGAAAATGAAAATCTTTTTTTTTTAAAGTAGGTTAAAGTTGGCGTATACGAGCTTTTTAAGGTGTGACACCGCGACAAATAGTTTTTTTCAAATTGGATTGATAATTTTCTAACATTACACTAGTTATGAGCTTTCCAATGAGACATCGCACGAAACAAAATTCGGCCCACGACAAGCAATCAATTATTTAATTTCAACTTTTGAATTAAGAGTAAAAACCAATTTTTAAAACTGTATAAAGGCCTGCACAAATGAACAAGCACATTTATTTGTTGCAAGACATTATATTCCTTTAAATCTTCGTTTGGAAAAGAAAATCGAAATTTTGAAAGAAAAAAAACCACGTATATATACCAACTTTTAAGGAATGCCCGAGGAAACACAGTTTTTCTCGTCCTTTAGGGTATCAGGGAATTGGCTTGTTCCGCAAATATCGGCAATGCTTCAAGTCTGCCCACTCCTCCGCCGTCCAAATACGGGTGCTCTCTCGGGAGTAATGCCCCCGCTTGCTGAAATTTCTGGGCAGAAGCTTCATGGGGACGTTGTTGTGAACCGGGGGTAGGGACAGGGGAGGCAGCCGCAGTTTATCTTTGGGATCGTGTTCTTCTTCTTCGTGGATGGCATCCGTGAGCTTGGAGGGCACGCTGCGTTTACGGAGACGGGGAGACCGCTCCAGTGAGTACACGCGACTAACGCTGCGTCGCCGGTCCGAGGGTCTCCGGGACACAACTGCCGATCCGGACTCGCTGGCCAGGTCGGAGGGGTCGCTGACGACCGAATCCGCGCTGGTGCGCTCCAGGAAGTCCTTGATCCGCTGCTGGGTGTTCTCCATGTACTCTTGCTCCTCGTCCGGGGAGTGCGCTCCGACGCGCACGTCGCAGATCTGCCGCAGACGGGACAGGTCCAGCTGTTCGGTGGCTCCAACCGTCATGCCCCGCATCCGCCTTGATATCACGACCGAGTCTTCCGACTTCGGAGGCGGCGGTGCGACTGTCACAGACACGGAGTCCGATCTTGCAGATCTTGCGTACGGGCTGCGAATAATCTTCCTCCTGTTGACTACAGGTCTGCCAGTACCGTCAACACGCAAGGACTCCGTCATGCTGCTTGTTCGGGCGTGCCTCCTCGGCTGATCATCATCCAAAGAAACTTTTCGGTTTCCAGTTTCTTGATCAGTGTCTTTGATGGTCTCGGACACGTCTTCCCTGTGTTTTGAGACACTGATTTTACGGGTTCTCTCGCCGTGGGGTTGATCCGATGGGTCCACTGCCGTTTCCGACGGTTGCTGTTCGCAGCCCTCGTCTCGATCCACATCCTCGTTGTCCCGCTCATCCGTCGCATTTTGCCTCGTGTCCATTTCGGTATGATCTTCGTCTCTGGGCCTCTCCAGCACGGCGGACAGAGCCCTGACCGCGGCGTTTCCCCGCTCTTGATCGGCGCTCCGTCTCTCCTTCATGGCCGGTGAAGACTCGCCGGGGACGGAAGTCGATCTCCGGAGCAGCTCGGCCCGTTTCTTGAGAAACCGTCGCCGGTTGGCGCTGAGGGAGACGGCCATGGCACGTAGCTCGCGCTGGATGGCCAGGGTCCGCTTGCGGTACTCCTCTTGCTCGGCTGTGTTCTGCACAAGCAGGCCCTTACTCGTTGTCGACGAGGTGTTGTGGCGAGAAAACATGATTCAGTCTGCTAGTGACGACCCACGAGAACACCAGACTTCCCGTCGCCTTGAATTATTCATACGAGCCCCAATTCTCTCTCCCTGTTGCTAAACACTCGGCCTTCTAGCTTGGACTATAAAACGATCGTAAAGTTGATAAACTCGCACATAAAAACACACAGTATTTACCAGACGGTTTTTATAGAACTGCTGCATTTCAGGCCAACGATTAAAATAACACCTTGACCCGTTGGGCAAAGTTTGACTGCGAGTTTTTATTTTCGAGTGGTATGCGCGTATGCGACAAGCACCTGGTGTTTTGTTCGGAACGGTTCATTTTGGAAAGGAGGGATGACTTCGCGCAGAAACAAAAGTACGAGCTGTTTGTGTGCACTGCGCACTGACCATGCACATAGATAACAGCATGTTCACATAACTGTTGAGTGAATCTAACCCTCATTGTTTTATCAAGGTCACAATGGAAGGGTCCTTTTTCTTCGCCAAAGCAAAACCGAAACTGGACCGATTTCTTGACCCTCAACATGAATCGACCAGCCGAGGTCAAGTGCGCGTGATGTCACCCACTTGATCCGCTATTTAGGCCGTCGATGTCTTGCAATCTTCAAGGGTCCTCCAAAGAGCGTCACCGCATGCACTCCAGATAATAGTTTGTGATATGATTTACTAAAGTAAACAAGCTTTTTATTCATGATGTGACTCATTAAAAAAAAAAAGGTTTTTGGTAACTCGGCTTTGTATATAAAAATTAGTTTGTATCTTTCTTTATCAATAAAAAGCCAACTTTTAGAACCTCATGACCGGGGATGGATTCTGACCCCTTCTGATCCGACCGTGCCATGAAATTTTACCGAAAGATTTTTGTCCCCGCGTTCGGCACGTCTTGCTATTTTGGTCCAGACAAAATGAACACTTTTCCTTCCTTCTTTTGTGGCATCCTGGTGCATCGAAAGTTCGAGATTTTGCTATGACATACTTTCATAAAAATTGGTATCAAAACGTACGAAATGCATCAGCAGACAAACTCATTTTAGAGTGGGTTCAATAAGTTGAGATATCAGAAAAAATATGACAAGGGGGGCAGATTTCACCACGGCCCATATCACTATCATGCTTCCATAATCAAAACTTTATTATGAAATCAATTAAATTAGAGCCACTTAATTTTCAGCGATATTCCTTTGATATTTTCATTTTTTTTAGTTCTCGGTTTTCTTTCTCGTTTCCATTATAATATGAGGGGGGAGAAGGGGTTGGTTACTACCTGTATTGCAAGCCGTCAAGCCGAAAATAAAGCAACTGGACGCGGACAATTGTAAATTTGTCGTTGGACAGCTGGAGCTATTTGATTGATCGTTTGAAATAGAGCGCTCTATTGACAAAATCGTGTTTCGTGATAAAAGGATGTGATTTTTCACTCAAGTTTTTCTCGAAAAGTGTAATATCCACTGAGCTGAAACTTCAACAGTTTAGGGTTTGAACATTCTTCTTTGGATTTTGAGTGGTGCTATTATTGGAAAAGAACCAATGCATGAAAAGCAAACGATCCTATATCTTTAAATCCCACCAACTTGGCATGTCCATCATATTTCTTTGCAAGCTTTTTAGGCCCTCATTTCATCCCGCCGTCATGGGCGTCGCGAGGGGGGGGGGCAAGGGGGGGCACTTGCCCCCCCCCCTGGAAAAGCAAAAAAAAAAAAAAAAAAAAAAAAAAAAAAAAAAAAAAAAAAAAAAAAAAAAAAAAGAGGCGCGAAAAAAAAGGGGGGTAAATTTAATGAGTTGGGGGGCAAAATCCCTGCCCCTAAAAAAAATAAAAAAGAAGAATGTGTTGAGAAATACAAGCAGTTTTTGGCAAAAAAGTTTTTTGCCCCCCTCTAGAAAAAATCCTGGCGACGCCCATGCCCGCCGTATTGTAGTAACCATGGCACGCGTGGACGAGGCTTGAGATTTGACGGGTGCGTTTTATTGACTTCTGTGCCATGTCATAATAGTCTGATTTCAATAGGCATTGATGACTTAGTGAACACCGTAGGCGGATATACGCACACATCAAATAACCCGTAGTAGAGGTATCTTGGCACCCATTTATTGCAAGTTACGACAAGCGTTTCAATTTTATTGATCCTGTTAATTATTGCTTCATTACTGACTGATTTCTTTTATCAGTTGAGAGATTCCATAAATAGGGAGGAATATAAAGTTGTTGGCAACCTACTAAATTGGCTGCAGCGATACTTTTCAAAGTCGGGAATGAAGGGTCGACAAATTTTAAAATCTGGTCCGCAAAATTTCGATACGGCACCGCCACAAAACGTCCTGCTTACGGGCCCGGCAAACGGAAAGCCGATAAGTCACAAGCATTGCACTGATTTTAAGACAAAAGAATTCCTTGGAATATTACTAATAACGCCCCCCTCGACTGGAATAGAACATGACACAAATTGTGGAAAAAAGGTGCAACATTACAATCATCCATTGCTGAACTGTACTAGCGAGTCATACAAAGTTGATAATGACACCACGCCGGCCATTTTGCAACCAATTTTTCGGAACGAAAGACGTGACAAGTTTCAAAATGGCGCTGCGCAGTTATTTTACGACTGTTTTATGAATTTTGAATGTTATACTCAAACAGTCCTCGTAAAACCCACCCTGAGCCTCGTTTGCGATGTATAAGAAAAACAATTGCGTAGCTAAGCAATGTTTCGTGGAATGGATCGTTAGGATGCAGACGCAGGTTATCGTTGCTCAAACTTTCAAATAACTCTTTTTTTCTAAAGAAAAACTAAATAAACAATCGAAATAGACTTTATATTAAACTTTAGCAGCAATCTGTTCATAAACCGTTTACCGGCCCCGGCTGCGAATTATTTTTATTTTTCATTTTTACCAAATTATTCACAATGGCAATATTTGTGTGTACTTTGTTATAGAAGCGATCAATAGAGGGCACTAGACAGTGACGTCGAGGACTCGTTACCCTTTCAAATAGAGGGCGCTAGCTCGTCACCCTTTCAAACAGCTACATGTATTATAAAGTTTAGCTATATCATTTTTCACTCAAAAGTATAAAATGTTCAAGAAGAGTTCAGTTGGTACTACCACACTCGATCTGGCCCGGAAGTTTTTTTTTTCCCGTTTGAAGTTTCATTTTAATATGTTGCTAGCATTCTGTACTCAACATCAGTAACAAAAAGCAAGGGTCGTCCTGCGGAATACACACATAAAAACTAAACTGATAAAATATACTCGACTCGCCCCAAACTTACCATCGAAAGATCATAATATTTGCCATTCCCTATATCAAACAAATATGCAAATTATAACAAGAGCTTCATCGTTCGTTGAGTAAGAACTATTTTATTGGCTAGTTAAGCTGTGAATATTTCATAAACAGAAATTCATCTGTTTCCAGTGGAACCATTTGTTTTAACCGAAAAAGGCACTCTTTCGTGTTTATAACTTTCAGTATACATTTTTATGTAGACTGTTGACGTCCGAGTGAGCCAACAACTCGAGAACAAAATCCAGGGATCTCGACTTTTGAGTAAAGTAGAAACTTTACAAGACCAACAGTATAGTTTATATTGAAATAAATTCTTCTTATAATCTTTAAAAACATCTGCCAAAAAAGTCAAATTGATTTTAACCGATCACATCACGCCTAACGTGAATATTTATCACGCTGTGTGGATGTAGACATTTAAGGTTCTTGTAGTGTTTTTCCTTCAATTAAACTTATCCCAACCAATAAAAAATATTCGATGAAAATTGACATTATAGGTTCGAACATCCGTGGGCAGCTCCACGAAAGCCGTTCTTTGAAACACGGGTTTGAAATGCCTCAATATAATGTACATGCATGACTGAGTGATAGCAGTGGTGTGACGTCATTGTTATTTTTTTATGAATAAACATTGTTAAGCTGAATAATCAGGATGCTTTGACCATTTTGGCCCAATGGGTTCACATCGTAACACCCCTGGGGAAAAATAGAACTGGCCATTCCCAAAACGCAATAACTGCCGTGAGCAACTCGGTCTTCCTCATTACACGTTTTTGCTCTGATCAACTCGAGTGTTGACATATATTACTGACAAATTGTTCACTATAGTCGAATTCGCCTCTTCAACAGTCAGGATTGTGAGCTGCTGACTCGAAGAAACCACCCTGTTTGTTTCCTGTTTAAACAAAACGACCTCTCATCAAATCAGACCAGTGCTAATCCAGGTAAGTGTCTCACACCCTAACTACTGATTGAAGCAAACATGGGGACACATAAACCATAACTGTATGAGTTCTATCAGGGGACGGGCCAGACCATACACATTTGTTTATGGTGTAAATCGAGGATTTTCTTTTGTTTCTCTTCCCTTTTCCTTTGTTTGTACTCAAACTTTTTCGCAACAGCTCTCATTGGTTTTGTACAGGAGTCCTCGATTCGGTTTCTGTCCTCGAATCACCGATGATGTTGCGCGCGTGTGTCCTCGATTTACACCATACACAAACGCGGGTGGACTTTCCGTAAACTTAGTAGAGTTCTTTTCCCCTTAGTTCAGCGAATGAAAATGAATGTGTAGTTTTGTACACTCACATAGGTCTTGCTTTGTAGTTGCATGATGTTTACTGGTGTACCCATGTTTTGGGCAAGGAGTTGGCAAAATTACTTTTTTTCCGATAAAATGTATCACATTATTGGGGGGGGGTGGGGGTAAAAATAGTTGGAATATAGGCGTTCGAGACTTTTTAAAGGTAAAATGTGGTCGGGTAAAATGTGGTAAATGAAGCTATGACGACACAATCATTTCTAGAAAATGAGTGCCGGTGTCATATGAAAATCCGACTCCCATGAAAATTGGACTCCTTTTCCCGGTTATTGGTTAATTCCTCGCATGTGACAGGTCACTCTCCCGTAATGATCCTAAAAATAGCATCTTATCGGACTTACGCAAGGGCAATACTACCAATGAGTCCATATTTCATGGAGTCGGATATTCACGCTACACTTGCGATCACAAGTTGGGGTAAATAAAAAGAATGCGCTTGTAACAGAGATATCGTTTTCGCCGGTGAATTTAATAGTATACTTTATTAAACCATAATCAATAAGTTAAATTGAAAACCTCATCTTCTTTTCTCATTAAAGTGGGTCTTTAAAATCTTGAATATTACAAAAAATGTACAGGCTTATAGTCAGGTTCCAACCCCAAATGTTGTAACTGGTAATTGCTACGGGTATACATTTTTTGATTGGCACGCGTGTGCGCAAGCGCGGCTATAAAGTTCCCTTTTCCCCTTAAAGCTGGATCCTGTTTTCATTCGTGTAAATAGGTTTGATCGAATCATGGAGAAAATAAGTTTGTTTACTATATGGGTTTTGTTGAAAGTTTTCGCAGCGCTAATGCATAATTTCTTGCTGGTAATTATTAAATATGTACTAGTGTCCGTGCGTTTTGGGCGTGGTATATACCACCCCCCTCACTTTTTGATCAGGGATATTGGGCTATTGTATCACCCCTACCCCCCCCCCCCCCTCCCAACCCCCAACCCAACTTTTCCGTGATGAGAAAAAAAATATGCGGGTTTCGAGGTATTTGTCGAACATCCCAACAACGGCACTGAAAGTGGAGAAACAAAGTACAGAAGCTTTTAAAATGCGGCGTTTTGATGTAAGCGCGAGTATACATATTGATATACATGTACGGTAATGTGGTGTCCTCACCCCCCCCCCCCCCAACTTTTCGAATTCCCACGGCCGGGCAATTTTTGGATTTTGACCCGCCCGAATCCCCTCCCCCCCCCCCCACCCCCACCCGCCGGCACCTATCGACACTGCCCCTCCACAATGGTGGCCAAATCTCACTCAGCCTTCTCGCTCAGCCTTCAGCAAAAAAAGTTCCGCTTATTCTTTGACCAGAATTAGGTAGGGTTCATCTAACAGACGGTTGCACTATCGAATTTGGAGCGAGGTCAAACTTTAAACTGCAGAAACAAATAAACAGGGGAATACATTGTGTCGAGAAAAATTCCAGAAATGGCATTACAATTCAACCATTCAATAGTGTTATTGAAAAAAAAAGTAACTGTCCTTTGAGAATTCACCTTGTTACCGGCACGGGCCACAGGTAAGGGAAATTAACCCCTTGTAATTTCGGGAATTCATCCTATAAAAGCCCGTTACAATGAACCCGGATCTTTGGAAGTGAAAGGGATGTTGACGCAGTTGTCAGCTTTGCTTTGACTTTGATTGGCACGCGAGACACCGCGAGCAGAATATCGTCACCGTTTTCACGAAGTGATGGGTGCGTTCCGAGGTGTCCGGACTTGCGCGAGACTCCACGGACCAAGAACATATAGTAAAGTTCAAGTTTTCATAAAATTTGCCAAAATATAAAACACCATAAATGTCAGCAGACGTGCAGAACAAACAATGATCTGTTAAAAAGAAAAAGATGTTTTCCCCTGAGTTAAAGCGACAAACCAAAACAAATACAATATTGCACTGGAACCTTCCATCGCTTTGCACACGGCGAAAGTGTGTTTATCAATATTTTTCTGAGAAGGCGCACTCAGTGTAATTTTGATTTCAAAAGAATCGAATTTGTGGACGTGCACGGATGACAGGTTTATGATAGGTTTTTATTCATTTGTATGCCCTTATCCCTTCCCTGCTAAACAAAAAATGAATATAATAACCTCGTGTAAAGAAACTATTTGAAGTATTTTGTCACTGTGCCATTAACTGGTTGCTTTGCTGTGGACGAATAAGTCTATTCTCCACAGTGAAGTATTTTTTTCCGACTTATTACCTCTGGCGTACGTGCTCTTTAACAATACACAGGAGTCCTTGTTCTTGTCATGAACAGTCCAAGGTTTTGAAGTGGAATGTGGGACGGGTAAAAGTGCCGTAAACAATTTCCTTTCGCTATTTTTCCGAAGGCCTGAACTGTGGAAGGAGAACGCAAGCAAACCATACGCAAGTTGTTCGAACAATATTATAATATGTCTTGGGGCCATTTTGCAGTGTACATCATGTCGACATGTACATTATGTTTCATCATTCCACTTTGGGGTGCATTCTTGACATTTAATAATAAAAAAAGAAGAGATATCTCTATTACGATTAGAGATATTTTTGTTTCGGATGCACAAAGTTAACATTTAATCCCTGTAATAGAGATACGTATCTCTAATGTTAATAGAGATATCTCTAGTAATAGAGATATCTCAATTTTTAATAGAGATATCTCTATTTCCTTGATTAATATAGAGATATCGAATTAGAGATATCTCCATTTTTAATAGAGATATCTCTATTTCCTTGATTAAAAGAGATATCTCTATTGCTAATAATTGATATATCTATTGGCAATAGAGATATCTCTATTAGCTATAGAGATACACGTATCTCATTATTAATAGAGATATCTTTACTAGTAACAGAGATATCTCCATTATTAATAGAGACATCTCTTTTTCCTTGATTAACAGAGATCCTATCTCTATTGCTAATACTAGATATATCTCTATTAGCAATAGAGATAACTCTATTATTAATAGAGATATCTCTATAGATATTCTCTATAGAGGTATCTATATTACTAATAGAGATATCTCTATCGCTAATAGAGATATCTCTATCATTAATACAGATATCTCTATTTCCCGTCATAATGGAGATATCTCTACCGTAATTTTCGGAATATAAGCCGCGGCTTATACGTTCAATTTGCCCATGAAAATGTTTACTGCGGCTTATACACAGGGCGGCTTATATGCCGAGCCTTGAAGAATAAAAATGAGATTCAAATGTGTATTTAATGTACTGGTATAAGAAAAGATCTGTTGCTGAAATGAATTATCAATTAAGAAAGTCATTAACAAACCGAAAGCACGTCCCACGAAAAGATGCCGAGCGGTAAAAAGTACGGCAGGCCGGCCGACCATGCGTGAGTGAAAGCTGTCTTTGACAATCGGCTGATACTGCTGCATGCCATGCTGCGTGCATTTCCTATGGACCACACCATTTCATGGTAATAAAGGGGTGTACTTTCTTGGGAACAATAATTACCAATATTTTAGCTGTTTGAAAATAGAAAAAAAAGACAACCAATACTTTTTATGGAGTTCAAAACATTTCTTTATTCGATAATCAGTTTTTCAACGTCACAATGTATTTTTTTTTTCTTGAAATGTATTCAAGAAACGATGTAAAACTCATAACAGGGGCTAAATCACCCCTAACGAAATTAATGGATTCGTCCATAAAAATGTCAGCATCGTGATGACTGTTTTTGAAGAAAGTTTCGATCGAAACTTGAATTTTTGACGTTACTACTCGTTAGTAATCACAACAATTTGATAAGTTTTGTAGTAAAAACGGACCTTTTTATTTTTATGAGAAAACAAATCAGCATCTCAGTTATAACTCCCACTGGGTTACGGACACGGTATAACTCGTGGGAAAAAAATATTGTAATCATGTTATATGCCCCAACTATGGCAATGGTCCCAACTATAGTTGGGACAGGCCAAACTGCGACGGAGTAGTACGGAAATCCCAGTTAAAGTTGGAAACAACCGCAGCATTGGGCGTAGTCTTTAGTCAAGGCGCGCGTGGCACCCCGGATACAATGCAGTGCAGTATGCACATAAAGAATATCGCGACCAAATAGTTAGAGAATGCCAAGATAAACATGAGCCTTCTCTACGAAGTGGCAAGGCACTCATGGCTTGATCGCCTCTCGCACTGTAGTCTGCTCTTTCTTTTTTGTGTGTTGACAGCATTCGAGGCACCAGGTGCGCCTTGACTAAAGGCTACACCCCTGCTGCGGTTTTCCAACTGTAGTCCGTCGCGCGCAGTTCGGCCGGTCCCAACTATAGTTGGGACTATTGCCAAAGTTGGAGCATAACAACCAGCAATTGTCAAAATCTGAAATGCTCCACAAGCAGCTGTAATCTGTCACCCCTAGTATACTGATGACGTTTTGTTTACATGTGCGCTTTGTTATGATGGGGACCAGGAAACCAGGGGGACGACAAATTCGAAGCTCCATAAAAAGCACACATAAACAAAGCAGAACGTCATCAGTAAAGGCGTCTATTATAGGGATGACAGGGTGTGCAGACTTGAATGACTCCTGACTCGGACTCGAAACCGATTCGAGTTCCTTTTTCCGTGACTCGGACTTGGACTCGACTCTTTACGGACTCGAACTTGGAACTCGACCTGCGTGACTCCGGACTCTACCAAAAATACCACAAATCACCAGATTATCCTTTCCAGACACTGGCGCCTTTAGTTATTTGACATGTTACAGGAAT
Organism: Patiria pectinifera; assembly: GCA_029964075.1. NCBI lineage: Eukaryota > Metazoa > Echinodermata > Asteroidea > Valvatida > Asterinidae > Patiria > Patiria pectinifera. Next base: position 6,077,085 of record CM057133.1, read on the forward strand.
GTCCAGTTCTTTAATTGAATTAGAGAAAAGCTACGAAAAAAATGAAGCATTTACACTGTGAAGTTTTACCTCAAAATGTATTTCCAATATCATATTAAAGGTGACTCGTGAGTCGTGACTCGTACTCGACCTGCACCACTCGGGACTCGGACTCGGACTCAGGAGAGGTGACTCGGACTCGAACTTGAGGTTTGGTGACTCGAATACAAGTCTGCTGCCACATAGTTGCTGTACACGTCGGTAAAGTAGTTTCTACTTCAGTGTTGATAAGCCAATCATTAATTTTCAATGAACTATGGCTAATTAAAGCTCACTGTAGCTTTTTTATAATTTAATTTCCAGGATAATGGCTGACAAGACACAGTTTCGCCTCGTTCCAGTTAAAGTAATTTTTCCACCTGGTTGGCGACGGGCCACAATGAAAGAAGTCGAATTGTCTAAAGATGTGGTGACCAGCATACTTGGAACATGGACCATAGCTAAACTACAAGATGGCTGGAAAATTGACGGATCAGGCTACGGAAACAAGATCAAGAAATACTCTTCGGACGAAGAGATTTCAGAGCAGATTGCTATCAAAGTTCGGGAGCAAGTCAAAGAGATTAATGTTATCCGCACTTTTCAGGTGGTCCCTCCCGGCTGGCGATGGGCCACGAAGGAGGAGGTCGAGAAGATGAAAGCGGAAGTAGTTCAGCTGCTGAGTACGTGGAGCATTGCAAAGTTTTGGGGTGGTTGGAAAATTGATGGTTCTGGATATGGGAATAAAATCCAAAGGTTATGTCCGAACCAAGAGATTACAGAGGTAGTCATCGTGCGACCGGAAGAGATTGAACCAGACGAAAAGCGATATTTGGATCTGCACGAAACCTGTGACAAAGGGCACAGCATGCATCATTTTCACGGCAGGCCCCCGCGAAAAGATCTGAAGACCAGGTACAGCGCCACCTGCCGTGTGTGCAGCAAGGAAGCGCTTGAGAACCAGCCTTACTTCATGCACTGCTACAAGTGCGAGTATGACGTGTGTACGGCCTGTGCCAAGCTCGAAGTACACTTCGATCAGATAGAGCAGACGAAGTGTACGAACATGCATGCCATGAAGATCCACCGCGGTTATCTGAGGAAGTATGAGCCGGTAGCCTGTGACGAGTGCGGGGAGGAGAAGTCCCTGGAAAAGGCACCATATTTTTTTCACTGCTTAAAGTGCAGTGAAAGTAAGTGTATCACCTGCTCCCGTCACGATCTCTTCGTGAAGCACCAATTCGCTCAGTTTATTGACACGGATGATAATTTCGTGCAAGTAGCGCTGGAGCATAACGAGGAGAGGATGAGGAATGAGCTTCACCTCTACATGACGCCTTGGGACTCAGTGGAGAGTGCACCTGCATACGTCAGAGAAGTCAAGTGCATCAAGTTGGATGTCCGGGACAAAACGGTGACTTACGATGACGGCATTGAACACCAAGTACAAAATACTTACGAAAAGTATGATAGCTGGAAGGAATTTGTTCTCCGGTTGGTTCCCATGGCGAAAACAGCCCACGTCCGTGTAGAATATTACAACACGCATATTAACAAGAGTGGCTACCCAGTCTACAAGAGCAGCTCCAGCGGTGACGCCTACTGCGGAAGACCTTTTATTGGATACGAGAAGAAATGCACGGAGGAGGAGCAATGTGACCACTGCCAACACTTCACGAAAAAGGTCAAAGCAGAGCCAAAGCATCATTGGTGGAGCGGATTGGTGAGCTTTTTCAGTGGCGTCTTGGACAGCATCCCAGTCATCGGTCACATCAAAGGTGCCGTAGAGTATGTTTTAGGATATAAGGAGGCTGCGAAGAAGTCGTTCGAGGCAGCGACTCGAACTACCGTGGTAATGGGTGCTGGCGTTGCAGGCTTCTGTGTTGGAGGGCCGGCAGGGGCAGTTGGTGCAGGCATCGGGGCAGGGGTTCTGTTTGACGCCGCTGAGAGTGGAGTTGACTCCGCTATCCACGGGGAGTGGAGACCGCACGGATCTATGAAGGAATTCACGCATATTGTTCAGGGGGACGCGACATGGTGGGATTACGCATCGCTGGGGATGGACATCGTTTTCGACGGGCTTGGCGGAGCTGACGGGGCGGCCATCTTTAAGGGCGCCATCAAAGAGGGAGCGGAGAAGGGAATGGCCGGAGAGATAGAACGAGACTTCGATAAGAAAGCTGCTGAGGACGTTGCTGAGAAGGGTGGTAGGTCGGAAGTATCGGGGGGCACGGAACGGCCCATCCCAGAGTTTCCCCCTGACAAGCGTGTCGACTATCATCTCCGAGAACATCACTGGACCCCGCGAGGAACTGGCTTAGACGAGGCGGATCCGATGTTCCGAGAAATCTACGAGGAGCTTGAGCGCCTGCCGAAGGATGACCTTGAAGTCAGATACGGCAACAAGGAGGACTGGGTCGGAGACTTGAAGTCCTGGTGGCGGCATTATGACAATACCGCAAGTCTCAAGAATCAGAGGATTAGGAACGTTCGCTCGGATGTGCATTTTAAGAAATCACAAGTAAGGAACTGTGAAATCAGAGGGACAAGACTGAAAAACGTGCAGAAGGGCATGCCGATGGCGGAGCGAAGAAATGTGGACCACGCCTTGGAGTGCCAACTGCACGTGAAAATCAACAACAGCACCGTGACCAACGAATTTTCAAAGCAGACGATAGAAAGTGCTAGCGTGGTCCTCAAGAAGTGGCAGAACAGTGAAGCAAATCTGTGGGTGGTCAACGCGGAAATGAACATCTGGAAACGAGACGCTACTAACTCACTCATGAGGAGGGAGCTATCGGACGGAACGGTTTTGAAGGGGAAAGACGCATACAAAGAGGCTCTCGTGTACCATGGGTTCACGGAAAAACAAGCGGATAAAGTCGTATCAAAAATACAAAAGGCGCTTGCCGACCTGTCAACAAGCGCCAAGACCGAGCTTAATTCTGAAGGTCAAAAGCTCATTCGGAAGTTTGTAATACGGGCAAGGGGGGAACTTCTACTTCCTCTAAACTGATTTTTCTCTCTTCTTGACTGAGATGCGGTGCTTAATTCACACCCTTTCGAAAATTATTTCGAAGTTAACATTAGAATGTTCCCAACTGGATAAGTGTACATTGTATACCCTCTTGGCTCTATACGATGGATCCCCGAGGGAGGCCAAAATCAAATTGATGTTCCTTTGAAACTTCACCTGAAATTGAAACACGTTTTTCCTGTTTCTTGGATATCTTGCGAACCAATTCGGAGCAAGGCTTTTAATATGGAAGGTATGACAAAGCCGACTGACAAAATATTGCATGATCGATGGTATAGATCCAACATAACAAGAAAGACTGCGTTCTTCTTCACCAACGGTCGTTCCATCACCCTAGCATCAAGTCGTCGGTCAACCGGACCCTAGTACAGAGCCTTCGACGTCTGCGACCAAGACAACCTCAAGCAAGAACTCAAGTATACATTTAGACGTCACTACAACGGAACGGCTACAAACCCAACCGCAACAAGATCAGCAAACCTGACCAACGGGTCTCCTCTACCAGCCTCTCATCATCTCCAACGCATCCTCCGACAAGCCGGTGTCAAGTTGTACCACTCGTCTGGTAACAAGCCCCAAGGCAACCTCCTGAAGGACAAGCAGGACTTCTCCTCAAGTCTCAAGTCTCCAGACTGATAGGTCTCCTAGGTCCTCTGTTATTTTCTAAGACTAATGGGTCTCCTATACCCTAGGTCCTCCCTCTACTGAGACTGCAGCCGTACTGTTCCACTTCAGTGGGCACACCAAGCTTGCTCCAGGCTCCCAACTTTCTCTCAAATCTTTACTGTCATTCCTCACCCTTAGAAGAGCCGTCTTGGTGGAATGAAAGGTTTATAGGCCGATTGAAATGGCTCATTCAGACAACCTACTAGCAACTGCCATTTTAGCGACCTCGGCGACAACTTTGATATTAGATATGGGCCTATAATTCTTAAGAATATTAGGATCCATGGTCTGCTTGTTTATGATGGGTTTCACTATAGCATCTTTCAAAGAATCTAAAAAGATACCTGTAGCAAAGGATACATTGACAATGTTAACCAAGGCTTGAATGAAAAGGGTTGAATTTTCTATGAGGAGCCACATTGGGATAGGATCAAGCAGACATAATTTGTTGGAGCACTTGTTGAGTATATGAGCCATTTCCTCACGAGAAACAGGCTTCAGCTCATGAAGCTCAGTGGCATCATCACTCTCGACATTCTCAAACCATTCCATACCATCCGACTCGCTTTCCTAATTACAAACAACCAGTTCTGGAAAAGGAAGATACGCGAAGCAACTGAAATCAGGACACAAAAGCCATCCCTTAGCAGAGACACTGGATACGACCTGCCAGCCATCTACGCTGGCCTGCTGGTTTGTGATCGCCCGAAAGGTGGTCACATATAACCGGAGTGGTTTAATTCACTACGCTGAATGAAGATGTCGCGATGACATCGAAAGCTACGTCGCTGCAATATTTTGATTCCAAAAATCTAAATATTTATTACAAACAACCTCTTGATCGTTCAATACACAGGAGTCAATGTCAGATTGAAGAATTTGTGGGCCAGATTCCATCTCAAGATTTTGTCTGATTTTCTGTCTTTTCTTCAACAAAAAAAGGTAGCAAAACAATTTGCCAATTGAGACACAGAACCCACAAGCTGGAAGTGATTTTGTGGTGTTATATTAAGCAATGAATTGAGAGTACCAATTTTTTTTATTTTTTTTACTGTTGGCAGAAAAGAGCTTGTCATGAAAATATCTACGTTTTTACGACAACTTAAGTTCTTGAACGGATTTTCTAAAAAATAAATAAAGGATTAAAAAAACTTAAACAAAAATATCACCTTCTATTCAATTCCAATAACAAAATCATTTGAATCTTGTGTGCAATGTTGTAACATGCAACTATGCGTGAAAACAAGTTGAGCTGAATGTCCATTGCAAGTTTCCTTTAATTTGTTTAGTGGAAAATTTGAAACCACCAACCCAGCAAGGTTGTTTTAATGTCTGGATCTTTTGACAATAAAACTGGGCTTTTGATTTGTCAAAGTAGTTTTTCTGGTGATATTCAAACTTGTCACTTTTAGTGAGAAAAAAATGCCTATTGCGGTTTGGGAGACGGTTAAATGTATTCATGTATTTGTCACACATGGAGGTTTGTTTTGTAAAATGGTTTTGAGTAACGTATTGAATAATGTTCGTACTGTAGGCCTGTGTATTTTATATGTAGTTCATTTAGTAAACATGTATACAGTGCGAAGTTTAATTGATACAGTATTGGTGTACCTGATGGTTACGTAGCTTGATTAAGTTTTTCTTCAAAACGGTATTTAGGCCTTTGTAAACATGAGTATATTTAGTAAACATGTTATTCGATGCGACGTTTAATTGATTAAGTGTAAGTGGATTTGGTCTTGTGTTAGTGTATTGTTATGTGTTTAGGTAGAAACAGAGTCTAGGTCCCAGACGGCAGTTAGATTGTTTCCTCACAAAGTCATGCTGGCCTGTTCGATGTTTGCGACAAACCCACCGGTGGAGGGCGATCCAAAAGGCGAGCGAAATTTGCAAACTTGCAAATCAAGCATGAGGTCATTATCAGAGCCAGCTGGAGGGATACACCTGAAATCTTCATCCCCTTTGTAGTTTTGGAGAATTTTTTTTTTTTTTTTCAAAAAAAAAATCGAATCCGAGAAGTTGTCTTTTGCTTCGACGCTGATGCTAACGCGCTGTTGAGTGAGCTAGTTTTCTAGCGTGAGTGGATCGCGCTCAACCGATGGGTTGTCAGGACAGGCGTACTGTGAGGGCTACAAGTTCCACTGAGAATGATTTTTGGTTCAAAGTAACATTCGGATCGTTCGATAAGAACTTTGGTTTTGGTATTTTAGAATATTTTGTTCTTGTACTATTCAGACTTGTAAGTTTTAATGAAAATATATTATTTTCAATGGTTGTTATTGATATATACCAAGTGATTTGCTAACTAATGGTTAAATAATGGTTACTTTTAAATGATATTCTTCACAACGCCAAGCATCGTTTGTTGTTAAAATAATGTGTCTACAATTTTAAATTTTCTGGCTATTTGATCTTCATTTTTTCTCTGATATCTCTGCGGCCTGCGGTCCATATTGTCTACCTGCGTTTAATATAGTCGGTTATGTACTTGGCGTTGTGGGGTTTTCTGTAATAATTGATCACACGTACTTGTAGATATTGGTTTGTCGCATTATTGGAGTGAAATTTATGTATTTAATACATTTGTATATTTTTTCAATAATTGTGCAGTTTTTTTCTATATGTAGACGATTTATTAATCATGTAGTCAGTGCGAATTTATATGTGGTGTCTGGCGGTAATATAGCTTGATTCAGTTTTTTAACATGAACGTTTTTATGTAAACATATTCATAAGCACCAAGCACGTTATGCAATGCGAAGTTTAATTGATCACGTTTTGGTATATCTGGTGCCTGGGGTAATGTAACGTGAGAGTTATTCCACCAAAAAACATTATTTTATCACATTTTATGTGGATTATACGGTGATATCGAAGTTCACTTCGATAAAAACAAAAAGCACTTGCTTCATTTGTATTCATACAAATGCAAATAAATGCTTAAAAATAGGTAGTAAAAGCAAATGCCATAGTTGATATACATATACGACCCAATATTCCTTCGTAAACATGAGCATAATTTAGTAAACATGTTATTCGATGCGATGTTAAATTAATTAAGTGTCAGTGTATTTTAGTGTTATAGTGTTAGTTCATTTTTACGTGTTTAGGTTGAAACATAGTCTTGGTCCACGGCAAGACGGCATTTTAGATTGTTATCTCACATGCCCGCCTGTTCGCGACAAACCCACCGGTGGAGGGCGATCTAATCACGCGAGCAAAATGTCCAAACTTGCAAATCAATTAAGAATGAGGTCATTATTAGGGTCATACACCAGCACCTGAAATCTTTTTACTCTTTGTGTTTTTTTAGGATGGATTTTTTTCTTTTTTCAAAAGATAAATACAAATCTGAGATATTGTCTTTTGCTTCGACGCTGATGCTAACGGGCTGTCGAGTGATCTGTAGCTTTCTCGCGTGAGTGGATCGCGCTCTACCGATGGCTTTGTTGGGACAGGCGTACTATGAGGCGAATCAATTTACCATCTCGTCTTGAGCTAAGACTATAGTGGAAAACTTGAGAAGTTCCACTGAGAATAATTTTTGGTTCAAGGTTACATTCGGATCGTTCGATAAGAACGTTAGTGTTGGTATTTTAGAATATTTTGTTCTTGTACTATTCAGACTTGTTAGTTTTAATGAAAAAAATAAAAAATTATTTGCAGTGGTTATGGTTGATGTAATAAAGTGATTTCCCAACTAATTGTTAAATAATGGTTACTTTTAAATGATATTCTTCACAACGCCAAGCATCGTTTGTTGTTAAAATAATTTGTCTATAATTTTAAATTTTCTGGCTATTTGATCTTCATTTTTCTCTGATATCACTGCGGCCTGCGGTCCATATTGTCTACCTGCGTTTAATATAGTCAGTTATGCACTTGGCGTTGTGGGGTTTTCTGTAATTATAATTACATTGATCACATTTGTAGATTTTAGTACTTCGCATGATTGGAGTGAGATTTATGTACTTTTTTTATATGTAGACGACTTATTAATCATGTAGTCCATGCAAAGTTATACGTGGTGATTGGAGGTAATATAGCTCGATAGAGTTTTTCAACATGAACATTTTTATGTAAACATATTTCAGTAATTTCATAATCCGGTGCCTGGGGTAATGTAACTTGAGAGTTATTTCACCAAAAACATTATAGATCACATTTTATGTGAATATTGATGTATTGAATACAGTATACAGGGTGAGTAACAAAAACAACGAAATCCAAATGTCGGGACCATTGTTTTAGTGAAGTTCTGCATACAGCACTTTCAAAATCTAGGATATGAAAGCCCAATTCATAAGCTTTCTTTTAGCACAAGAATTATTCAAATCACGCATGTTCTTTTCAAGTTACGGAGTTTTAAACACAACCACCGTTGATCCACGGATCACAAAAAAAAGGTGTGTGTTCTTTCAGCAAACGAAAGCAATTCACACACATCCTTGTGTGATTCGTTTTCGTTTTGCTGAAAGAACACTGAACTTTTTGTGATCCGTGGACAGAACCTTAAAACATTGGTTGTGTTTAAAACTCCGTAACTTGGAAAGCACATAAATGATTTGAATAATTCTTGTGCTAAAAGAAAGCTTATGAAATGGGCATTCATATCCTAGATTTTGAAAGTGCTACATGCAAAACTTTACTTAAAAAAAAAAATGGTCCCAACATTTGGGTTTCGGGTTTTTTTTACTCACCCTGTATTAAAATATGATTTAAATATTTTTTTTCAAGAATGATTGTTATAATTTATGTAGACGGAAGATTTAGTAAACATGTCTGCATATTGATAACATTTTTGATGTATCTGGTGCCTGATGGTGATGTAGCCCGGCAGTTTTTGAACGAACATTATTCTACAAATTGAAATGTTTTTTGTGCATTTCAGTTTAGGTTTTGTTCAGAGAAAACTTTGAGCCCAGCCACGGAGTACACGAACTTTTGATTGCAAGGGAATGTTCGATGTTGGGATTTGGGCTTTAATTAAGCAAGTTTCCTTTCTGGTATAATGTTCAATTATATATATACTCTTAATGAAAACATAAAATGGTTAATGTGTTTATGCTAGTACATTTCAATTAACGCAGTGATTGTGTAACTAACGATTGGCTAGAGTAGTGGTTATTTTAACGACAGCTCCAAACATCGTTTATGGCTCATAATATCTAATGTGATCGTGGGGCTTGCAGTCCATCGTGACAACCTGCCTGTATAATTGTAGCCACCGTATTAATTTTAAACCTGTTTATTGTTGATGTACCCTAACGTGGCGCGGCCCCTAACGTGGCGCACTTTGCTTTTTTACCTGTAGCGCTATAGCTAGAGCAAAAGTTTTAACTGAAATTTCACAGAAAGTGAGATTTCATCAAGATAAACACTCCCGTTCATAAATCGCGAGTTTCTTTACCCCGTTCCGAAGTTAGAAGGCAAATTTATTTTGGCGTGATTTTCCGATTTTATTTGAAGTGCAAGTGAACCCTTTGAAAATGCCCCGAAAAATAAGAAAATAAGTTTCTGACAAACTTCTGGCTGGGTATGTCAGTATAGAGATAATAATGGTTTATCAGAAATTCTTAAATGTTTATTTGGAACTTTCAGAGATTTATTCAAGTGCGCAACGTTAGGAAACACTCGGCTAATTTTATGCCCAATTTCCGGACGCCACCGTTTTCAATTTCGGATGATTAAATTTCATGACACCGAAATTGTTCACAGAGGTTAAATAGCGAGCATTAATAAGATAATAGTACCAGTATTTCACTGCATGAATTTGAGGTTTGTCAACAAAGAGGTTTGGCAACACTATACAAGGAAAGTCGGGTAATAACGTCGAAGTGCGCTACGTTAGGGAACACCACTATATATACTCGATTTTTTGAGGCTATCTGTAGTCACATATATTGTAATAATTTCCAAACTGTGTACTCTCTGTTATTTTCTTTAAAAAAGTGATTGTCAACAAAGATACATGCAGCACAGAAAATCAAGAAGCTGTCATGGTAAAAAAAACCGAAATTGTTGTCTTTGTCTTACATCAGTTGTCTATACTCTATCTATGACGTCATTACACAGCCAAGGTCCCCTTTGCTTTCCTACAGTTCCTGGATTACACTTTAAAATGCATTGAAATATTTCTACATCGATCCGATATTTCATTTTACATATAAACCTAAGTGAACTTAAAACATGCATGACCTAGTAAAAAAAATTAAGCAAAAACCACGTAGTACACATTTTCAAATCCATAGTTTGTGTACTCAAGCCTTAGGTCTACAGTCAAGAAATAAAGTAGGGGAAATATGTACACAAAAAAAGGGGATTATATTAAATGCCTCAATAACACATTTGCAAGTCTAAATCCGAACTCAATTCAGCCCAAGAATTCCGGGGAAAATTGATTATTCGCTTTTAAATGCTAAATACAAAGCGACCCTTTGGTGCTTCGATTTATATTATGCTGATCTGTACTAAAATTTTGCAACGTCGCGCACACTTAATTTCAAAATATTCTTATCTTAACCTGAATTAATTTCCTGGGCTGAAATTCGTCTTCCATTTGCGACAGATCACTGAGCCACCTTGGAAATTCGTAGTTTGAGTAAAATCCATATATCTATTTCGAGAAAAACTTGTGGGGTACCAAAACGGTACCCCGCAAGTCGATGGGCATTCCACCTCCCATTGTTCACACACACTAGAATAAATCATTTTTTAAAAAGATACCAACATATCTTTTGTAAAGAATGCCCTCTGGGCTTAACTGGCGCCCTCAATAAAATAAGGAGGGCTATGATATTGAGGGCGCTACAACAAAAAGCGCACATACATGACACACGTGCATGACTTGTGGCGAAACCTGGCTTCAAAAGTAGGCTAATTTGAAAGGCTTCGAGTTCATTTTAACTTTGATTAGAGTTCCGGGAGACACTGTGTCAGTTACGAAATGCAGCACGACGACGTAAGTATTTTCTATTGTGTATGTCCTGAAATGAAAGAGAGGTCATTCAATTTCGGGTCAATTCCAATGAACGCAGTCGCACTCGCAGAATGACAGAAACTTAGGTGCCCAATTTCCGGACAAAATGCCAACCGCCCCCTACTCCCTAGACAATATTAAGAGGAAAAAATTCCACACTGGGCCACAACTTTTGACTTTGTTCAATTAATTTTCAAGCGCCAAAAGTTGTATCCTTTATGGTTATTCCCTCCACTTTAATTTCCCTCCTCTACTCTCACCCTCTCCTTTCCTTATTGATCCTATTTATTAATCAGTCACTTTCCACTTACTTCAAGTCTTCATCGAGATTCGAACCTCGGACTCTTGTTTGAAACACAAGACTCTTAACCGCTAGGCCACGCACGATCGCTGTTGCAATAATCAATCTTTGGACGTATATGAAGTAGCCATTGAAATAAACTAAATATTCATGAGAAAATAAATATTCATAATGACGTATTGCATTCATGTGGCATTATCACTGGCCGGCTCATGCAATGTCATGGTTGTCGATTTCATGTGATGTCATGCGTACCGCTGTCTGTCAGCCACTTCAATCAGTTTTGACCGGCTGCTTCAACTTAGTTCTGCACGACGTGTGCATCCAAAATGAAAATGGGCTCTAAAAACACATTTTGCCTAATTTTTTTCGCATTAACACAGCTTCCTGGATTCCTCTTGGGTGAAATCACAAGGTGAGGTGAAAATTGATGTGTTTAGCGGCAGGTAAATTTGTGTCCCAGTATGGAATTTTTCCCGGAATAGGCGTACTCGAAAAATGTTCTTGACTCTCCGCTAAAAAGATTCTCATTTCTTGTGATAAAAAAACACCAACGAAAATGTCGGATGAGTGCAATGTGACCGGACTCTTGATGGATTTGACAACTATTAGGCCTATGTCCGTGATATCGTAACTTCAAATGTTTGTGGATGTTTTATCATATATTTTTTTATGGAGAACATCATCATAAAATATTATTTATATTAAATTATTATGCTTCCAGTGGTAATCAGCATTTTGTATGCTTTTGTGAAAAAGTGCCAAGATGACTGCAATATTACGTTGAAAAAAGTACCCGGATGACGACAATATTATTTTTGATATTGTCCTCATCCAAGCATTTTAACAAATTCACTGGTTCCCGCACAATCAAGGTTGTAGAAACTCACACTTGTCAACAGAGCGTAGTGCGCAGTACTGTCACATGCGGATGCAGTTAGTGCGCGGGAATGTGCGCAGCAGGGTATACATGCTCTGTTATCAATGACAGCTTCAACTACTAGTTCAAGTGGCGCGAAATTTGCTTTGATAAGTGAAGAATATTCGATGAAATTTGAGAAATTAACAGAGTGTCCTGAAATTTATTTCTCGCGGATCAAGTCAGCCTGATATAAACAATAATAACATTGGATAACTTCTTTTCAGGGGATACAAAAATATTATCGCACTCGCTATTAACAATATTGCAGTCGTCATCGTGTAGTATTATTAATCCTAACCCCTTGGGTATATTTACTAGAAAGTATCCTGGATCCGCCAAAATCCATCAATTTTGCCATGCAAAAAAAATTCGGTAGCCATTGAGTCTCTCCGAATCCACCAGTTAGCCAGGAGTAAATCTGTTGAGATCCTGAATCCATCAAATTCCCCCAACTGCTCAATATGGAGGTATCCTGAATCCATCAAAATCCTGCAGTACCCTAGGCTTCATCTCCTGAATCCATCACAATCCCCAACTTTTTCAACATGGAGGTATCCTGAATCTGCCGAAATCCCCCGAAACAAGGGCGTGGATTTTGATGGATTCAGGTGCGTTAGGGTTAAAGCTGGTAAAATATATTTTTGTATCTGCCTCAAAGCCATCCAATATTTTATAACTACCATTGGATTTGGTGAACAGTATTTTATGAGAATTATGTATCAATATTTTTTTTCCCTGTCTGTCACAGGTGATATGGAGCATCATCAATACAACATTCTGTTCCTACAAGGTCAACGCTAAGACGCATCAGTTCTGTCGGAATGAGTATAACTTAACAGGCCTCTGCAACAGATCCTCCTGCCCTCTGGCTAACAGCCAGTATGCAACAATCAGGGAGGAAAACGGTAAATCATTTTTCTCTTTTTTTAGAATGTCGCGGACACCCAAAATCAAAAAAGAATAAAATTTATTATAATAAAGCAAACGAGTTGAAAATTTATCAAGAGAGAAAATCTAGAATTTGCTGTGAATTATTTTTGTCAGGTGTGTGCTTCCTGTACATGAAGACCATCGAGCGGGCGGCCTTCCCAGCCAGAATGTGGGAGAAGGTCAAGCTGTCTCGGAACTACGAGAAGGCCCTGGAGCAGATCAACACACACCTCATCTACTGGCCTGGCTTCATCAAGCACAAATGCAAGCAGCGCTTCACTAAAATCACCCAGTACCTGATCCGCATGCGCAAACTCACACTGAAGAGACAGTGAGTTGGTTGTTCGTTTATCCTCCTTTTTGTTTGATCGGTCACAGACAGTAGAAAATTCAATCCAGTTCCCCTGCCATGCCTTTTAGACAGGCTCGTCACCAACAGTCGGATCATGTTTCTTGTAGGCACTGTGACAGTCAAATTCCATCAACAAACTAAAGCAAGTGACTGGTAGGCACAGCTGGCTTATCAATCTCCTACAGTCAAAGCGTAACTGTATCTGGTTTCATAACAATTACAGCCAGTCAATCCTGCTTTATGAAGGCAGGGAGCACTCAACTGTTAAAAACAGTCCCTTGATTTATTTTGACTGCTGGGCTGGCCTTGTTGAAATTGCCAGCCAGAGAGGGAGGGTTATTTGGAAAGTTTATTAAAATAACCCTAAAATGGGCACTTGCAAAAGAATGCACCCTTTTAGGTGGGAAAATACATTTGCCATGAAATGATAATAAACTTACAACGTATTGGGAAAGATCACTTCAACATTGAAAATGTGCTGTTTTCATGTAATTTCTGCCCAAATTAGTTTCTGGGATAACACAATTTTGGTTCCAAAAATCAAGCTGTTCGAACGCTAGTTGTAATTTGAATCACATAATGGTTCCTTCAATGTTTCAGGATTTCAAGATTTTCTCGGTAAATGCAAAACATAATGTGGATTTTCTGTTACCCACACCACTAAAATATGGCCAGTAAACAAAATACACACTAAAATTATGCAATTCTCGGACGAAGTTCATTTTTGGTTTTGTTGGAATTGACATGTTTTCATGCAGAATTAAACACATTTATCCTAAAGCAGTGAGGTCTTTTGCTTCCAATGACCCACAGGAAAAAGTTGGTGCCACTTAATCGCAAGGTTGAACGGCGGGAGAAGCGTCGTGAGGACAAGGCCCTCATTGCCGCACGACTGGACAACGCGATCGAGAAGGAACTTCTGGATAGGCTGAAGAAGGGAACGGTGAGTCCATTCAAATGACAAAGAGGGGTAAAAGATTTTAAGCCACTAGTTCCCTGTATAGTGGTGTTCCCTTGGCCAAAAAAAATAGTTCTGCTTCCGATTACATGGCATTCGAAAATAGGGTAGGTAGGTAGGGAATTTTTGGGGCCAATTTTTGTATGATCATATGGAGGCGTCTGCGTGTAATCAAGGGTAAAAGGTAGAAACTGATGGTTTTGGTGGTTGTTGTTTTTTCTCATTTTTCCAATAAAAAAATTAGGGAAGGGGCTTTCAGAATAGGGAAGGTAGGGAAACCGGAAGCAGAACTTTTTTTTTTGGCTTAATGTGGCGCACTTCAATGTTTCCCCCGACTTTCCTTATGTAGTGTTGGCAAACTTCTTTGTTGACAAACTTCAAATTCATTCAGTTATTAAAATACTGGTACTTTACCTTATTAATGCTAGCTGTTGAACCTTTGTGAACAATTTCAGTGTCATGAAATTTAGTCCGGAATTCAAAAACAGTGGCGTCCGGAAATTGGGCTCAAATTCGGCCAAGTGTTCCCTAAAGTGGCGCACTTAAACAAATCTGGGAAAAAAAATCCCAAGTTAACATTAAAGAATTTCTTTAAAGTTGATAAATTCTGATAAACCATTATTATCTCCACTCACTTACCCAACTACAAGTTTTTCAGAAAATTAAACAAAACACACAAATGGGAAATTTGTTAGGGGAAAGATCAAGTGTTTTTCATGAAGACTGGCATTTTAAAAAAAACGCCCTCATATCCTCGAACTTGATGAATCACATTGACTTTATTAAACAATGTTCTGATGAGCGTTTACATTTCTTTTTTCTCCCCAAAAGTACGGTGACATTTACAACTTCCCCGTCACAGCCTTTGACAGAGCCTTAGATGATCAGGAGGAGAATGAAGATGAGGAAGAAAGGGAAGAGGAAGCAGAAGAGGAGGTAAAAAATCAAGTGTAAAATAAATTAAAAATTTGCTGTGACCATTATTCACTGGCTGTAGTTAAAAAATTGTTCATGAAAATGTGGCAACACATTTGGTTCTTTTCACGATTGCCCGGGCTGTATCTACGTCCTGAATGATGCGTTAGGAATGGCTCTTTTACCGTGTGTTAAAGACCGATTGCCAAAATACTTGGCAATGGAAAGTGGCTTAAGCCCGGTTCATACTTCATGCGAAGGCGAATGCGAAGCGAATTTGACGTCATGAAACTTTCGCTGCGAAATTCGGCCGAGTTGAAATATGTTCAACTTTTACGCATTCGCAGCGTGAATACTTGCCATGACGTCACAAATTCGCGTTCGCGTTCGCTTTCGCACCGAATATGAACCGGGCTTTCAGCCTATTCCCACAGATGAGTGTGTATACTGCTGACCTAGCCAAATAACCCTGAAGCAGCTACCGAAACTTTGGCCAACGTTGTTCACTTTAGTAAGCACGACCAACCACATTGCTTTCTTCCAGTGTTGGAGGCAGCAGTCCATAGGCTGTATGTAAAGTTCTTGCAACTTTTGCAACCAACTTTACAAATTGCTGGGTTTGTGTATATTCGTCAGTTTGCCAGGACAGCCCACGAAAGTCTCTCGGCTTTATTTCCAGTGGGGTCCCTTGGTAGAAGATGTGGAAGGAAATTATGGTTTTAGTGATCGGAGAAAAACCCTAGAATGATATTTTAGGGAAACCACTGCGGAATCGGGTAGGGACTGAAAACCTGACGCGCATATAAAGTTCTGAGGTGATGTCATGAAATTGGGCCCACATACCCAGATGTCTTTGTTCTCATCGGTTTTTGCGATGTATTTTCCTTCCAAGGAGGAGGAAGAAGAAGTAGAGTACGTAGCCGAGGAAGATTTCGAGGAGAGTGATCTGAGTGATTTTGAGGTGAGCAACATGGTTTTTTTTCTTCAGATAAACAAGATGTGTTATAAAGTTGTTTGCAGATTTGGACTTCTGGTGTCCGACATTGTCTTATTGACTTAACTCTTTCGCTACGGAATTAAATTTACCTTTTTCGTCCCAACTGGACGTAATTAAAAGCTGAAAATTGCCATCTTTGAATGTATCTCCGTAAACAAACTGCTCACAATAACCAAAAGCGCACCCGGCCAGACGGAGAGCGCTGGCAGCGGCTCAAACTAGGGTCAGAAGTTATACGATATAAATTATGTAGATACATCCTGTTTATTCATAAAGAGTTAAGTTGAAATGCTAGCCAGGGTTCAAAACAGTAGTAACAGAGCAAAATAAGCTCTGTTTGCACGAAACAAGTGTGAAACGATGCGGGGTTGAATGTGGGGTTGAAAAATAAAAAAACTTGACCCCAGGCGGCATTGGGTTCGCCCAGGGTTGAGTTCAACCCCGGGTTGAGAGACTCTGGTTTGAAAAGGCCCTCCAACCCCACCCCAACCCCTCTCCCATCCCTTTCCCACCCCCACCCCCTACCCCCTTCCAAACCCCACCCACTCCCACAGTACAATAATAAATGCAAATCTCACCTATGGTAACATGGTGTCTCATCTTTCAAAGGACATGGACAGATTAGGAGCGGAGGGAGCCAACGAAAGCGACGAGGACAGCTCATCAGAAGACGACGACGAAAAAACCAAGAAAATGCTTCGGAGGAAGCGGGCGCATGTTGAAATCGAGTATGAGCAGGAAACGGACCAGCCGTCGACGTCCAAACAGAAAGTCAAAGCAAGATGATCATGTCCCCCTCTCTTTTGTTCCTTGACTCCACCCCCTTTGATTCTTCTCTGTACTTTGCAACCATCATGAGTGGTATAGCACTACTGCCTCTCTTGCACGTTTTTTGTTGGACTGCTTTTGAGATGGCATTTTGGCAACTTTTACCGGTCCTAAATTCATCTTGTTAAATGCGTTGTGCCCACATTTGCTTACATGTATTTCAACAGTATAGGTGGTAGATATGTGGGCACATATGCTGCCAATGCAACCTTGCAAATGGTCACACTTTTATCAAAGCTTAAATCTTCAAAACTTCTAAATTGTCTTTCTTGAAACAGAGAATTTCATCGACTCGGCCTCCCATGGCACCATATATGATTAATATGATTGTGTTTTGCTGTTTTGTCAAGATTGTTTTGAGTCAATTGAGGGAACAATTTAATTATTTGTTTAGACAACAAACTCTCCCGAACTATGATTATAATTGCATTTCTGGTAAAAACATTGTTAACATCTGACTTACAAGATTTACTGTAAATAAATATACCGCAAGGTCGGTAAATCTCTCTAAACACATCAACATGTTTTTGTCAGTTTAATTTGTCAAAGTTCCTATATTTTGTAACTTGACATGAAATTCTGTTGTTGTATATAGAGTCAAAATTTTGCACGAGGGACTCAGAATCTGATGATGATCTCCCCAATGCTATTCTATGGAATATCCCCCTTGCACGGCAAGGGTCTATGATTATGCGAGCAGTTTTGGCGATAAATTATGCAACGACACTTCGCCTTGACCTCGAGATTCTGACCATTCAGCAGGCACCTTCTATCAGGTCTTCAGTAACCCGTTTTGAAAGCCAGTGTCGGGTTTTTTTAAAATTTCTATGCCAATTGTATTACAAAAACATGGCATCCAAATTGACCAATTAACAGCTGTCGTCATGTGGACTCTGGTTGGCTGGTGGGCGGGGCTGGGGTTGCATAAATTTGCATGCTTAGAAATATGGGGGAGCGGGGATTTGTTGGACAATGGGAGGTATTCAGTGTACCCCAATGCCTGGGGAAAAAAAATTGATGGGGTAGGATGGGATCAGTCATTTTCACACCTAAACTGCAAACTCAAGGAATGGATCTATTTGGCAGTATCTGATTTTTTTTCTTCGGTAAATTGTGCTTGTACACGTGGTGCGGTTGTGGCACTCGACTGCAAAGAAGTAATATTTTCAATTTCAATGTCAAGAGAGGGCGCAATTTGTCATGAAAAAAATTGGCTACTTTTCTCCTCAAGGTTAAGCTCCCGGACGTCACTGTTCCATTTGCAAATACGTTGATGGTTAGTTAACGAAAGTACCAGGCTATCCTATTGCATTTATCGTCTGCGCGCGAAGCAGAAAGGGAAAGTGGCAAATATCAAACCAAAAAGTTGTTGAGTTTGTGTTGTTTTCTTCAAAGGAGAGTCTTGTTTTCAGGGAATTTTAGCGGCATATTATTTCTGCGATATATTTTTATCTCATGAGCTGAGAACTTTTTGATAGTGCGCCCTGTTTTGTGTGAATACCCCAATTCAAGTTTTGGTGCGAGTGTCGAGGAATTTTTCACGGAGGCATCGATCATCACGACCATGGCAGCGGCCGACTGCTCGACGCTTACTGCCCCGTCCGTGTCCACGGAGCAACCGGTTGTTGAGATGGAGACAGATATTGCGAAGGTTGTGGTTGAAGAAACTACGGTCATTGAAGAAGATGAAGATGAAGAAGGTATAGTGATAGCAGTCATGGCAGTAGGATTAACTAGGGACCTTTTCTGGAGGTGCACTGCCACTCAAGTTTCAATTCAAACAAAAACTGTTCCCCTTCCATGCCTTCCCAAAAATTCTGAGGCCATATTGATTGGAGGCCGGCTGAGCGGATTGTTTGGGGGGGGGGGGGCAGGCCAACTGCAAGGGATGGGTTGGGGCTCTACCATGTCTACTGCATATTTTCCTAAACAATGTTTGTAGGCCTAATTCAGTAAAATAAAAAAGAAGGTAAGGCGTGTTACTTTCATGCTTGAGTTTTATTTGTCATTTTAAGCTTGTAATTTTTTGTAACAAAAGTCAAAGTGTTTTTATTTATGTTTATAGTAACGAAGTGTTTATATTTACGTGAACCGGTGCCGCATTTTTTCCGAGGTTGTGCAGGCACTTCCTGCTTGCTTTGCCCATGTGTACCTTTTGTTTTCAAGTTCAAGTACCGATTTGCAACTGCAACATCTAAAAGACACTAAATGACCATCCCGACCCGAGGAAATGTGTATGGATGAGGCATTGGACTGACCCCTGGCCCACTGAGTCTGACCTGAATAAAGACGTGGCCATGCACAACATTTAAAAAAAAATCATTCTCCCTAAATTAAAAGTTTTCTTCCTTTATTGATAAATAATTCGAATCCTACATACGTGTTAGCTGGAGTTACCCAGCTCTGAGTTTTATCATTGGGTTGTCATCTAGAGCTGGAGCTCATTTTTCTCGAAAACGATAGTATAGTAAAACAAATTTGGAAAATGTTGAATTTTGTCCCTGTTACACACTAATTGCAACTGCAACTCACCCCAAACTTGCCTGGAATAACCATTACACAGGTCCTTGAAGTAAAAAACGATCCACGATGAAGATTCAGCCTACAATTGCAGTGAAAACAGGAAGAATAACCGCTAACCTGACAACCTTGCGTGCATAGCCAGGATCGCCGATGGTTTGTGCATAAAAAAAATTTGTGTACGATTGAATGGCGGTCGGTTACCGGTACCAGGCTGTCAACTAGTCGTTTTTGCCGGCTGGCGATTGGCTGTTGGCGCATGACGTCGTGCGGAAGCGTAACACCCGATGACTGTTTCATGCACTATCGGTTGCGGTTCCAGTACCGCAGCTGTGATGCGAGTGGTAAACTTAATATGAGTACATGAAACAGTCATCGTAAACAGTACATGAAACAGTCATGTTGTTCAGACTGGTTTCCACTCATTGAATTGTCCCAGGCAACGGTACTGGGGGACTGAGAATATCTGTTGAATAATTTCAACATAGCTTTCTTTGGTTTTTCAAACAAAAGCAAAATTTGCTAATTGATGGGAAAATTTGTTCAACTTTGACAAAAACTATGAAATTTCTCACTTATTGAATTACCTTTCCAAAGTTGCATACACACAAAATGTATGTACCCACATGACCCTAATTTGTCCGATATTGCCATATTTGTACTGCATCATATAGGCATGTATTTTGTACACGTAATGCCCAAAAAATATTGCCTGTACTGCTTTGCCATTTGACACAGTTTCCTCCGCCGCACAGCACTTGAAACAAGCTCATTCCATTAAGTCGACGTCTCATCATCTAATTCCCTGGTTATAAAATTGAATGGCCTTTTTTTTTTATTGTCATTGCAAAATGAAGCGTTCACGATTTCAAGATAATAACAGCGGGGCTCTTCCCCTTGTTTGTGCAGAGGCCGGCTTGTTGCGGCGTGATCCAGTGGACAAAAATTAACCCATGATGGATGGGTTTTGTGGTTACTGTAGCCTTTGATAATTTAATACTTAAATCCATCCATTACAATTCCCCCAAGTCGTGCAGTATGCTCGTGACATCAACTAGATCCATAATATGCTTGGTGATCAGATCCCTGATTAAAATGGCGCCGTTGTTGAACCCATTAAAATTTGAAGCAGATGCCCGCCTTTGATTACTCTGTTGAAGTTAGCTCTGCACTAATGGGCCGTTTCTTTCCCAGTGGTTGGTGAAAGGAATCGAAATTGTTTTGAAGTTGATCAGTTGAAACTTTTAAAGCACTCTCTGAAATTACTGTGAAATAATTGTAAGCAGTTTCTGTCTACTCGTCTAGTCTGTACAGTACTGAGTCCCTCTACCCTCTACCTTTCTTCTTTAAAAAGGTAGAGTGCATCATTTGTCAATTGTGCATTTTTTTTAACAACAAAAGTGCTCAAAATCTAAAGAAGGGTGCTCAACAACTAACCTGATGAAGTTTTAGCTCAATGAATGCTGTATATTCCGAGACTACAATATTCTAGGATCTCAATTTCAATTCCAAAGTTGCCGAGTCATGTGCCTGAAATCAGCATCTGGGACACGTCATTCAGCAGATTGCAGAGCTACATGTACGCGATGTCACGCACTGAACCGACAAATTATAGCAACCGCGCACACGTGTGCGTCGTGTCAACGCCTGCTTGCACCAGTCACCGAATTAAAAACAAATTACCAACGGAAGTTTCCAAAAATGCGTCTTTAGATGCATCGTTGGAAATGACCTTTTTTTATTGTTTTCTTCAAAATGACAGCATGCCAGAAAGAAAAAGCTTAACAGGGAGTTTAGTGCCATTTCTAGCTTTAACCCAAGTAAGCTTTTCAACAATAATTTTGTCAGCTTCTTTGTGGATAGCTGCAAATGATGTACTCTACCTTTAATGCTTGATCCTGTCTCTAGGAAAACAAGTCAGCGCAACAAGAGCCACATACTTTTAGCCAGGGGCTTCCACCCCTGCAAAAAAAAAAAAAAAAAAAAAAAAAAATCCATGCGCATTAACCAAGGAGAAACAACTATATTGATCTCATCTGTCCAATTTCCGAAATTTGTTGACATTGATTTTTTCCCCCTTCTTGCTTTTCATCTTGAAAACCCTCGGATCACCCGTGGCGTCACTGCCAGTATTGTGTTCCGCGCAGCAGCTATTGCATTTCATCCTATGCTGGGTTAGCCAAATACAGGCTATTTCAAGCGGACTTAACATTTAAAAAATTTCCTCCGATCTGTTGCCTCGGGATATGATAAGAGTGAAGGGGGGGGGGGTTTGGAATACAAAAAAAAGTCAGAGAAAAACAAACATGTTCTTGTTTGACTGCAGTGAACAAGATTCACTGTTGCTGATATTCTGTTGATTTAAGAACTGCAGGGTATTTGCCGAGCATTACTATCTTCTAGGAGGTAGCTCGGAAAGATCGTGTTTCTTTTTTTTCTTTTCTTTTTTAAGATGACAGATAGGGAGATTCAGTTTGGATTCAGCTGCCTGTGGAGTACCCACAAATATTATTTCAAGTCAGAAATGCAAAGCCGGATGTTAACATTTCATGGGGTTGTCGTCAATACATGTATTGAATGAAAGCTTTGATGCATGTACTGGTATGCATACATTGTACATGTGTACAGTATACAGTGTATGTACCGGTATCCGTGGATGCCATAAGGTTGTTTTGAAGAATGTGCCATAAGGTTGTTTTGAAGAATTTTTTTCTAAATTGCAAGTATTCTGCCTTACGTGATATTGTTTTATATTGGGAATCAGCGTGGCGTTTAGTTCAATCTAGCACGTGTTTATTGCAAGACCTTCAAATTATCCATTGTACAGGCCTGTTTAAGAAGTTTGTTTGAAACAGTGCACTCGCATACCGGTACATCAGGGGTGTGAAATCTCAGCTTTAACGCTGATTGTCACTCACACCCTGGCCCTGATACATGCATTTTGCCTCAGACAATTAAAATGATTGATAGAAAGGATTGGTCTTGACTACAACAGTGGCGTTGCTGTCTCAAAAATTGGTTCCCTACAAATGTTTCTTTGGGGCACTTTTCCTGATAAACTTGTGGCAATCTTCAAATCAATACACGCATTCAATTTTCCAGGAGCTTTATGTCCAATACCCGTATATATGCCCAACAAATTTCATAAATTACAGTGAGCGCCCGTCGCGGAATTGGCGATCACAATACCAAGGGCGCGGAGCCCCCTCGCTAACCGGCACCTTGCGAGCGGGAAGTATCGTGAACAATTTGCCCGCCACCTTAGACGCGGAGATTGAGCAGCCTTTGTAACCGGAGCCAGCTTTTTGCAATCCGGCCCTGATTGGAACGAGATTGTCGGAGGACGGTTATTGGCCGGTGGTCCGCCGGGGAATGGATTCCTTGGCCACCCCAAGTCGTAGGGATGATAAAGAGTGGGGGATGAATCAACGCCAAAGACATACACACCTTGAAGAATCTTCTTTCGAAGGATTCTATTGAGACTTTTGTTAATTGCTTTATTGCAAGCTGATGCTCTGATCAAAGTCTTCCAAATGTCAGCTTTGCATTGCAGCACAGTGAAGCAAAGTGTTTCAATGTCTCTTTTTTGACAGAATTGATATTCATAGTGCTCTATTCCAGTGACAGTTTCAAGAGCGTTAATTATCAGGGTGTCGCACGCGCCATGGAAGGGAATCACATAATGTACAGAACTATATGCAGGCATTCAAAATCAAGTCTTAGTGCGTGATAATGTGCAGTGCAAATTCAGTCCAAAAATGGTATGAATATAGTTAAAGGTACATCATTTGCAGCTATCCAAAAAGTACCAATAACTGACAAAATTATTGTTGAAAAGCTTACTTGGTTTATAATAAAGGCAATAAACTCCCTGTGAAATGATTCTTTCTGGCATGCTGTCATTTTGAAGAAAACAATAAGAGAAGGTCATTTCCAAAGATGCGTCTAAAGATGCATTTTTGGACATTTTTGTAGTAGTTTGTTTTTAATTCATTGAAGCGGTGACTGGGTGCGCGCAAGCGTTGACGCAACGCACACACGTGTGCGGTCGCTATTATTTGTCGGTTCAGTGCGTGACATCGCGTAGCTGCAATGAGAACATGGCCCGGACGCAATTTCGGGCGCAATTCAAAACATGACTCTGCAACTTTTGAATTGAAACAGAGATCCTAGAATGTTGTTTTCTCGGAGTATACAGCATTCACTGAGCTAAAACGTCAACAGGTTAGTTGTTAAGCACCCTTCTTTAGATTTTGAGCACTTTTGTTACTTCAAATGAAAAAAAAAATGACAAGAGATGTACTCTAAAATCAACTACTTTTAGGGTTGCTCTTGTGCCTTTGCTGCGTTAAATATGACATTATGCATTGCTTGGTTAGTTATTGGAAACCTCACGTGTACATAGTCCAATTATTACTGCCAGACTAGTTGCACTTTTTGTATCGAATTGAAAATAAACAAAAAACTAAAACTACTCAATCTACGTGTACATCTTGTCCCACCATGTACAAATGTAGACCGGGAATATGCTGTGAGACAAGAGACCGAAGAGACATGATGACATCATGCTTTGTTTACTTATTTGCGTACGTTGGCCTCATGAGAAAGCTGAACAAAACTTGAAATCAAAACACACCGTCTCTTGCATGCAGTTAAATCACTAAGCATCGAATAATGTTTTCATAGCCGTGTAGGCATGTTTCTCCATGAACCCAAGCGTGACTTTTTGATTTGAGATTTGGCTCCTAATTGTCTCCCCGCCTTTTTCCCCCCATCAGATCTCCCGAAGCGGAGAGAATAAGCCTATCCAAGCCTGCATCTCTTCCCTCCTAAGTTTCGTCGGAGCTCACGGGCCTCGTTATAGCGTTGAGTGGATATTACTAATGTGGAGCGGTCAGTGCATCGCCAAAGTGCAGTGCGCGATTACGATCGGCTGGGTTAACATCCTACGCGCTGCGCACAGGGGGAGTCCCAGCATGATTGATGGGAATTACCGCAAACCCTTGATGTGTATTTGCAATCTTATCAATCAGCTTTGATCATTCCCCCAATTTGTCATGAGTATGTGTTTTTGTTTAAAGAAAATGATGTACAGGTCTGTAACTGTGACGGTTTTCTTTGCACAACCTGTACTGAGTATCGTCTTAAAGGTGAATATGCCATACATGTGCATCTTTGCGAATTTAGGGTACCTCCTCCGGCAGTTCTTCAATGCAAACTGTCCAGTGAAATATAACGCCAAGATTACACATATAAGTAAGCTTTCAATTGTACATGTACAATTGAAAATACTACTTATATGTGTTATCTTGGCGTTATACATGTAAATTCCCCATCTCTCCCCTTTTGAAATTGAGGTCTAGAACGCAATGGATGGAACGATGCAGCTATGCCTTTGAAACTTGGTGTTCATGTAAACTACTTTGAGTTTGACTTTTCCCTACAGGTAGAGTGGTACAGGTAGACCCAACCGAAACAAAAGTACCGGTAGACCCTGGGAGGAAAAAGTCATCATTTTCTTTTACCTTCCTGTACAAGCGTACATTCTGTGCCAAGTTGTCTTTGCAGTCAAAATCAATCAAGTGACTGTTTTCAACAGTTACCAGGGTTATAAGCTCCCATCCTTTATTAAGCAGGATTGACTGGCTTTGACTAAATGTTACTTGACACCCCTTTGACTGTACCCAGGGGTGTGAAATCTCAGCTTTAAAGCTGATTTCAGCTTTCTTTTTTTTTTGGATTTCAGCTTTTTTTCAGCTTTTTCCCTCACTTGCTGTGTACAAAAGTATAGGAGATTTCCAAAGTTCAGCTTTTTTTACACCTTTTTTAGCTGTTTTCAGCTATTTTTATCAGTGGTCACTCACACCCCTGGTACCGGTAGGTGATTGATAAGCCAGCTGTGCCTACCACTTGCCTGTTTTTTTCTGTTGACTGAATTGGACTAGTCACAGTGCTTGCTTCAAATATGATGATCTGACTGTTGGTGACTAGCCTGTGTAAAAGGCATGTCAAGGGAAGAGGATTGATCTTTTGACTGTCTGTGACTGTTCAGATAGCAGGAGAGTTAAAATGTTTAATGTTATATTTTCAAACTGTACACAGTGACTCACATTTGATTCTTAGGGAGAACTTAAAATCAAATTACCATTTTACAATGTACACGTGTACAGTATCTTCATTTCGGCTATCATCATGCGCTGAGTTCAAAATATAAATGAACGCTTTTCAAGAGGCACTTGTCAAAAAAATGCTCTCATAGTTGTCCTCGCTTTGTGATGAAATCTGTACAGCCCTAAAACACTTAACAATTTTCCTTTAATAAAATCAACACTCCAAAGGTCACGCCAACTATTTGTTGGGAAGCACAACTTTATCTCGAGTCCCAATATTGATCGGGGCAAAGTTTGCCTGATAACTCCCCAGCCGGCCTGTAACCGGAGAATATTTGAATCAAATGCTGCCGTTTGCAAATTATATAAAATTCCACTTGACCCATTACGGTTTGCATTAATTGATTACATGCAGTTCAACATTGCATAAGCACCTTATTGTCCTGAACTAGTACAGGTATTACATTTTGCATATAACCGAAGAGCTAGGATCTACCGGTGTATAACTGATGTCCCTACTGCTTGTTAAAAGGATTGAATAATTACGTATGTTACCTCTGGTGCTATCTACAGTATACCTGTGTGAGCACTGATACGCTTGTCATGTCTGCATCAACAGGTATGTTTTGTTTATATGTACCCATTATCACTTTATGTACGATAAATGTCTAGGATTCATTTTGTGCTTCAATCGTGCATGATACTTGCTTTTATGACGATTTGATCCGGTAATGATGTACGTTTTGTATGAAGTACCGGTACATGTCATAACCCATGCAGGTGCCCGGCACATCCAGTGTGTGTGTAGTACTGGTACATGTACGATAGACAGGCAGGCTTGAATTAAGTCATGGAGGTCCATGATTAAATTGAATCGGAGGGCAATGCACTGTGCAGCTGTGTGTGAAGCCAATTAGAATTAACTCAGTCGTGATTGAAGGCGCAGACAGTTACACAGTTACACGTATGTGATATATACACTGTTCATGTGATTTGGGTATGTGATTTAAAAGACATTTAAAAAAAAATATTCTGAACAGTGTTTCAGGTCTACATTGCTTCATGCCTTCACTTAATACACACATATGTACTTGCTTGGGATGATATTTTGATAAGTGGTTTGAGTAAATAATATTTTGATTTAAAAGTAGTGTGAATAAATTCCCATTCTTGGCACTGCAATCCACAAGTACAATATAACGTAATTCAAAGAAACAAGCATAGGCCCCCTACTGGTACATTAGACGTTTAGGTGTATGGTGTACACTACATGTACAATCAGTCAAATTTTGGCTGCTGTATTATAAATGCATTGCAACTTCTTGCTTGCTCATAATAAAATTGAGCACATGTGTGCACACAATTTTATCGATATCAGAACATGGATCATAATTATGTGCGAGGAATGTCTGACACATTTACACCAATGTACAGGATGTTATGTTAATTTCTTGAAATAGACACCCATGTGCATCTGTGCACATGTACATGTATGTTCACATTGTTAAGATGTGTAGCTGATGTGCAGTGTACCAGTAGACAAGGTACATGTATGTCACCCATGTACATGTACGTGTACACCTGTACACCAGTCCATGTACATGTACAGCAGTACATGTACGTATTTCAATGCTGTCAGACGAGACATGCACATTTAGGATCCCCTATTGGCATTCATGACAGGTGTTTGTATTGCCCAACCTAGTCTTCAGCTCAAGTCTTCTGCACAATAATATGCCATAACATCCAGCACTTGCCTCTAGTAGACCAGCCCAACAGACAATGGTTGGGGAGGTGGGGGGGGGGACAGGGAGGGGGAGGCGGAAGAGTATTGTGCAGTGAGCAATTTCCTTTTGATAAATTTGCATCGCAAAATGAGATGCAATTTGAATTTTTGGCCAAACAGAAAATCTTAAAGATGAGCACTGTGTACGAACAATAGGTAAAACAGAATACTACACTTCTTTTTGTATGTACATGTACGTGCATATAATGTAAAATGTGCTTTGGCTGTGTTACAAAATGCAGTTTGCCTTACAATTTTTTTTATGAATTGCATCTATAGACAATTATAAATAATAAATAAAAAATGTGGGACACGTGTACAGTGTATACAATGTACATATTTTGAGTTTCACCTTGAAAATTAGATTTGTTTCTTCAAATGCAATTTTCGAGCAATAGAAACGATTCACTTTTGAGTGAGGCATTGAACGAAAAAATCCACCAACGTTAGGGTAAATTGAATGATTTCTTTACAAAATTTGAATTATTGGCTGTTAGACGATACCGGTAATTTGGCTCAACATGATACCCCTTTTTCAGAGGGTTGCAGGTACGCACAAAATCAGGGGGAAAAAATTCTTTAAAAAAAACAACGTTGTTAGGAAAAAAAATTATGTTTTGAAAATCTGTACATCACTGTATTAACTCAGTACTGCATAAAACAAAACAAAAATACCGAAGCCAGTTGGCCTTAATTTATTCTGTATTAAATATTTTACGATCCACAGAATTACTAAATAAACTCTCAGGCACGGTACTGCATAATACAAGAGGTTTATACATTGATTCATCATTGCCAACCTGTAGACAAACAGTTCAACCATGTTTAATGATCAGTAATGAAAGCCCAATTTACACAGTACATCAGTGTGTAGTTATCTCAGTTAATTTGATAATGCCCTCTTTATATTGAGTGGAGGGCCAATTATAGTGTCCAATTTAATTACTTTATTCAATTGCACTGAACCAATGATGATCAGGGCTGGATTGCATCCTCAGTACTGCAACATGTACCGGTACCGGCACATTAAAATCAGACTGATTTCAACTCAAAAGGGTTTTTAAATTTCTCCCATGTACACTGTACATGTAGCGGAGACAATTTTGCAAAATGAGAAAAAAACCCAGAACTTCGTTTTTTAATGCAAAATGTCTTGCGTTATTTAAACCTCAAAACTATTCTCTTCTATTCATCTTCAGCCATTGTTTAAAAACTCAAGAAGTCAAAATGTCATGAGAAGTGGGATAATGAATTATAAAATATGTCTCAGAAGCTACGTAACCTTTTTTTTCCCTCGAAAATGTCAAGAAGAATATACTTGTATAATATTGGATGGATTTGAGGGAGATACAAGAATATATTGCCTGAGCTATATATTGCACAATTCGAAAATAGTGTTGTAGCGAGTGCAATGTTTTTCTGTATCCCCCGAAAAAAATGTCATTCGATATTATTACTATATTAATTAATCAATTAGCTGACGTGATCCAAAATAAATAAATAGCATGACCCTGTATTGTGATAATCGCCGACTGCTTTCCTCATTTCTACCAGTACATGAAGGTTTACTTAGAATTCCGACAAAATTCCACTGTCTCAAAATCCATCACTGGTAAATTCTTCTTGGCCAGATACACGCGCAGAATATTAACTGTCATTTTTGTTGCTTTCAAGGTTTTTCGGCGTTTTAATTTCTCAAAATTTCTCCAAATTCTTCTTCATTAACCAAAGCAAATGTGACCACTATGCTCTGTTCACTGGTTAACAACTAGAGTTTCTCTACTCTTGATTGAGCGGGAACCATGCAGCAATATGTGTTAAAGGGAAAATACAACATTTGCAAACATCAAAAAATAAAACTACCAAATCATTTTGAAATACCTTGCTGGACTGTTAGTGAATGACAGTGTAAAGCATCCTGTAAAATCATGGCACCTGGTATACTGTCATTTTCAAGAAAAGTGGTATTTTTGTATCAATTTCCAACGCTGATCGGCCGATCAGCGTTGGAAACAACTGGCTTTTTTTTCAAATACTGGCCCCAATTGACCATCGCACTTGTTTGCAATCGATTACAAACATATGAACGGGTACGAGCCAGCTAGACTGGTTCCCTGACCTTACAATTCCCCAATGTATGTAAACTGCTCTGTTTCTTCTTATATGGAGTCAGGGAACCAGACCACAGGAAAATGATCGTTTTTCTTGGTTTTTATAGCATTTTCGAACACAAAACCTTAAAAAAGTCAGTGTAACTATATTTGCTATATATTTCCAACCCCCCAATTCCATCCATTTCTGAAAACTACAGCAAAAGCAAATGATGTATATTCCCTTTAACATGCCTGGACCTACAACATATACTCATCATGGTCACTTTTTCCAAAAGCATACAATACGGCAGTAAAATAAAGTCAGCGTATAGCCTAATACCGGTACGCTGATTTAATTTTAGACCACTAGAAACCTGATATAAAAAATAAGGTGAGCTATTATGCAGTATACATGTACATATTTTGTCAAGTTTTAAAAATATTTATTTGTTTGATTTAAGTTATGAAATTTCCGTATGGGGGCGGTCCTGATACTTCTAGTGGCCAATAGCAAAAATACTCCAATTAAAGGCATCCATGTGTATCAACAACATGTGCATGTACATGTACTTTAAAAAATCACAAGGCCGTGACCCTAGTATTGTTGCTTAATAAAGCGCAAACGACCATACCATACTTCTGGCCCCTGAGTCACGAAAAGCTCAATGTACCGTAATCATGCTTAAATAGATTTTGTTTGGTTGATGAATTAAATTCAGTGACGGGTAAATAAGCGTGGGTTATAAATTCAGGGTACTGTTACATGCTGTGCAATGTGCGTGACGTCTCAGTTGTAATTGAAAAAATTTCTGTCTGACTAGTCCTAATCATTTGGAAATTGGTTGAGTCGTATGGTACTTGTGCAACCAGACCCTTATTAGTCCCCATGGCTCCCCCATGTCTCCTGTTGTGAACAGGCTAGAAACCTGTCCTCGGATCCCCTGATTTCCTCGTTTTTTTTACTTCTCACGAATGCCATTACAAATTGAAAAATACTGTACAAAGTCTTGTGGGGTTTGGAATTTCCTCGTTTTTCAGTGTGTGAGAGTGCACAGTATAACTGCAGTATGCTTCGCCATAAAGGTAATGTAATGGGTCTGTCTTTCCAATATTTTGCAATGATTTATTATCCAGGCATTTATGCCGGTTCTGTACTTAGCGCAAAAGCAAACACAAGTTTGTGACGTCGTGGAGAATATGTAAGAACACGTTTCAACTCGGGCAAATTTCTCAGTGAATGTTTCGTGACGTAGTAAGTGTGTTCATGTTTACGTTTGGGCCAAGCATGATCCGGCCTCTGCCGCATAAGGGATGTAATCATGTACTGTATGTATTTAAGGGATACTGCGAACTTGTCTGCTTTGTCTGTTGACTGAATTTGACTAGCCACAGTGCTTGCTTGAAATACCATATGATCTGACTGTTGGTGACTGGCCTATGTAAAAGGCATGGCAGGGGAAGAGGATTGATTTTTTGACTGTCTGTGATTGTTCAGATAGCAGGAGCTGGAGGACTAACTAATGTACCGGTAGCTTTGTGAAATGAGGCCCAGATTCAGGACACATGTTTACGTTTACACAAGGGCGGATCCAGAACACAATTTTTTTGGGGGGGGGGGCAAAAAAAAATTGTTGGACCCCCCAAGGGTGTGTCCAAAAAATTATGGCGTGGGTTACGGGGCATTTTGGATTCTAGTTGCCTGTGAGTGCGATCTGAGGCAATTTCTGATCACTTTGACCAATGGTGTTTTTTTAGGAAAAGATGGTGGTGTATGCAGTGCCTGCCTTTAATGCGACGTCACTTACAAAAATCCGCCCTTGTATTTACATACATTTATTGGTATGTGCGTCTCCATACTTGCACTGTTTATGGTTCCTTCGATACGTCCCATGTTAATATCCAAATTGATGTACCGGTATCGGTACCGGTACATGTATGTATTCATAATTCTGCTGGGCGCCACATTGCGTTGAATTGTATAAATTTTTAACACAACTTCAATTCTCAAATGTGTGCAACCATATGGCGCAGTCTATTTCGTAACACAAACAGCACTGTCTGCTACAATGTACATTGTTTTGCCCCAATTGCTGGATGGACGAATGCACGACGGAGAAATAAACAAAAAAGCAGGAAAAAAATCAATAAAGTCCGGCCTTGCACTATCGTGCTTGATGACTTTGTGAAAGGAAAGACAACATCTGCACTCGAGGTTCGCAATAAAGGCAAGACTAAATAATGACCTCCGAGAGAGTATTGATTGCAATACCAACCGTTTAAACAGTTGACACGTAATTTATTAATATCAAAATGGACAAAGAAATTTGGTAGACTTTGCAGTCGAGTCATGTCAAATCCCAGCCTGTATCAATTTCATATTGGATCATACCTTGGTTGCAGCTTCTATCAGTGAAAATTGGTCGTGCAAGACTGATACTAATCCATTAGCGCTTGTGTTACAATGTATTACATTGTATTTACTCCTTGATGAAAAAATCTAGTTAATACAGGGCAGTTTGGGGTGGTAAAGGGCATTTACATGTATTGACGGCACTTTGGGGCAGTGGACTAGCGGGTTAATAAATAAGGGAATAAATGTGTGCTTGGCCGGTTTTGAACGTCACTAGACCGGTTGGAGTCTGGATGCCGATCATTATCCGAGCAAAAGGCGATGGTAATTTTCAGCATCCAGGCTCCAACCGGTCTTTAACATACTGTTTAATACAGGCCAAACACACATTTATTCCCATTCATAAATACCTTTTCGGTAAAAAATTCAAAACGTTTTGGTCCAAAAGTCAAAACAAGTCAAAAATTATAAACTTCCAACGATTTTGTGTTGAATGCTTTTACTTCACGTTTTTCGAAACACCATTCTCGCTATATTAATGAATGTCTATCTCGCGAAAAGTTGTAAACAACTCCTGTATATGGAGATTGGCGATCACATCATGCGTACTGCTGTGTGGCGCAGAACGCAGCTGTGCCGGTGTATTGTGAATTTAGGACTATTAAAAAGGTATTTATGAATTGGAATAAATGAAAAAATGAGCTTTATGTTGGGTTGTTTTTTGCGTATAATAAACTAATGATACGCCTGAAGTGAAGAACTACAAGTATCAACTAATTGCAAGAAAAATAGCAATATAAAAACAAAATCTATTCTTATGAGGGTGAAACTTGAAAATAGTACGAGGAAAACAACTTTAATGTAGTATCCTTGAAGTACATTATTTCATTGTTTTCCCCCTTTCTTCAGATAAGCCCCGCATCACGCGGCCGAGAGGCAGCTCCCGCGTCCACTTCCCCGAGGACGTCCACGACCCGGAGATCCACGTCTCGCGAGAGATTAACGCCAGCATCGACGTCAACGTGGGCTTCCTGCAGTGCAGCCATCGCTACCAGGTCTGCTTCACCGTGGGCGACTCCATCAAGGGGGAGGTGGACATTCCCCTGGTGGACAAGAGCACCGGGGTGCTGTCCGCCGAAGCCTTCCCAACACAGAACGGTGGGTACTTGTTTACTGCGGGATAGCAGCTCAACAAATCATCATATCTCTCCGTTAGTCGGTTAGTTAGTGACAAACGCTGACATTGTCTATATTGCTACATGTTGTAGCAACAAAAGTGTCAGTAGCCCTGCCCCAACATGTCACATGACAAAGCTGGGGTCAAAGGTCATCTTGGGGTCACTGGGGTCTAAAACGTTTTTTACTCAAAACACTATACTTCCAGAAATTACATGGCACAATCGCGTGACTCGTGCATGAACACGAATTTGTTGGCCCCCAGCTTCCGAGATCCGATCGAGCTTGTTTTTGAATTAAAGTCTGTGTATTTGTGGAATTTTATTTCTAGTCTTGGTTTCAGCCAGAAAGACGACTTGGTATCAAAGGGCAAGTTCGTAATGGTTAACTAGTGGTTGGTTTGTGACGTATGTAGCTGCCTGGGCACTGAAGTTGAAGTGCGAACGACTCAAGTGGAACTTCCAGTATTGTCATGTCAACGACCATGAAAAAAACGGGGCAGAACATCGCACGCACATCGGCTAAACAATTTCTCAACACTTGATGTTTCTGTTTATTCACACAAATAAGAGTGATTCTGGAATAACCCACGGAATCAGGTAGGGACTGAAAACCCAATCCACATGTTGGCCCAAGGCGGGATTTGAACCTGGGTCACAGCGATGGAAGGCGAGGAAAGTACCGCTGGCCAACCTGACTCCCCCTTCACTTCCATAAAATTTTGAGGCTGTTTTCTTTTTAAGGAAAAGATCACTTACGGTACATGTAAATATAAGTGATCCAAATTTGCTTAAAGAGACTGATGTTCACATGAAATGCATAGTCTATTAAAAATTCATAAAAGTTGACATGTATTCATGAACCGGTAGGCATTTAGGACATTTTTCTAAATTTGCAGTACATCTTTAACGCACGCGTGCTATAAAACTCCAGGTGTAGCTGGTACTGCCTGATGAATTTATGCAGGGGCAGGACCCGCTGACATTCCAGGCCATTAAATTCTCCCGGTCCCTCTGTAAATTGCTGGCGGGCTCAGCACCTGTATTGAGGCTGGCACAGTTAAGTGGGCATGTAGGGTACGTGTGCGTCTGCACTTTTGAGAAAGCACATTCAAATAAAGTCTAGGGGTAGCTTAGTACATGTACCAGTATGTATGTTATACTACATTGTACGTGTACAATGTAAAGTTATGTACAACTTAGGAGTGTTAAAATTCAGTGCGTAATACACATCACGCACATTTGACATGTCTGTGTACATCTTTATTGTAGACGTACATATACACAAGTACATTTACAAAAGAAGTGATCATTTTAAGGCCGGTTTATGTCTGCAGAATGCTTTTTGTAGACTTGCCTCTGTCATAGAAATACATCTAACAGGCATGCAACTTTTCCTTGAATCGGCCGATTTTCTCTTTTTTTTCATTTCACATTTTAAAAATGTAGGCCATTAACCCTCCTAGATGCAAACATACAGTGTGTGCAAAGTTGTCCTTAAATTAGTCAAAATCAAGTGACTGTTTTTAACAGGTAAGAACTCTCAGCCTACATACATGTAAAGCAGGATTGACTGGCTGCGACTGTTTACGTCACTTGATACAGCTATGCTTTGACTGTGCCTACCTTTTGCCTGTTTTTGTCCGTCGACTGAGTTTAATTGACTAGTCACAGTGCATGCTTGAAATTATGATCTGACTGTTGGTGACTAGCCTGGGGAAGATGATTGATTTTTGACTGCCTGTGACTGTCCAAACAGCAGGAGGGTTACGAATTGAAAATACACAATACACTGCAGAGAGTCTCGTAAATCTTGGCATATACTTTTTTGTGTGTCTTTCAGTTGCGTGGCTGATCTACCGTACTGATCTAGAAATGAAAAAAAAGGTCCAATTTTCATTGACATTGTACTTGCCGACAACATCTATCAAGTATGACAGCCTCTAACACTTTTCCAAACTGGCTTTTGTTGTTAAGAATTGAAAACATGCCTTGAACTGACAGTTTTAAAGCCCGGTTTTTCACATTGACTTGTGAAAAAAAACACTGACATTCTAACCTGCTGTACAAACAGCAACAGAATCAATCAGGTACCCGCTAACCAGCCTAATTTGACCTTTTGCAGTCAGCGCGTGTTGCCACTGTAGCGGTCTCTTAAGGCATTATAAGCTGGCATTTAACATCTTCTAGTTCCTTAGGGGGGGGGGGGTGTTAGGGGGCTAAATTTGAAAGCTGGGGCTGAAGAAATGCAGCTAAACCCAGGGGGAATGGGAAGGATCTTTGTGGAGAAGGGAGGGGAGGATTGGGTATAGAGCTGCACTAGATGATACTGAATGTGTTAAGGGAGACTTCATGACTTGTGTATGATGGAAGTTGCGTCGGGG
Source organism: Patiria pectinifera (assembly GCA_029964075.1). Taxonomy (NCBI): domain Eukaryota; kingdom Metazoa; phylum Echinodermata; class Asteroidea; order Valvatida; family Asterinidae; genus Patiria; species Patiria pectinifera. The sequence goes on from CM057133.1 coordinate 6,112,406, forward strand.
ATAATTACAATGTACAATGTGCATACCGTCCATTGTAAGATGCCATGGGCAGGTCATTATCAGGGATTGTCATGGCCAAAACTTACAAGTTAAGTTAGAGCTCTGCCTCAATATCTTGCTCAGATCATATCTAGAGCTATCAGTAGGACCCTAGCTCTGTGCTCAGATAGAGTCAGAGCCCAGCCAGCATGTGATTGTCCTGATGACCTTTGCTGTAGGGTCATCTTAGGCCAAGCTGGGGCAAGGACCATTATTCGACTAGTGGTTGATTTGTGACGTACCTTACAGTAAGACGTGGCAGTAAGATGTAAATGTTCTTGAATCAAAATCACTTTCCCACTGAAGAAAAATGTCTATGTTTACACCAGCAACAAGGAAAAGAAAAAATAAATCAGTTTGATCCAATTTAATATATATACCGGTACATGTAGGCATGTACAAACATGCACAACCGCACAGGGTATGTAGGCCAACATTTCCAGAATTTTTTATAGGCGGCAGATGCGATTGAAAATCCAATTTTCCCCACTTTGATATCAGCCAGCATAGCGGCAGGTTAGCAAACTGTAATCCTGCTAATTCGATCAACCTTTCTCTGGGCATGTCCATTAACACCGTGCTGTTCTGGCCCACTGCGGACCAGGGAGATGCGTGTCTCTGACTTTGCAAATTAAATTTTGTCGCGGTGTCTCTCTCTGTTCCGTTCTCTCTTTTCAATTTGGGTTTTTGTTTTGTCCATTTTTTCCCGGGAATTGCTGGGTCGTGTCTATATCCAGGAACCGTGGGACCAATATTGATTCAGGTTCTCTGTCGAAATTGAGACACACCGGTCGTTCTTTTTATGCCGTGCATTTCTTTCTTTCCAGATTAGATTACACTAGACTTCAAGTTAGTAAAGGGGCTATTGAACGAACGGTCCCAGCAAAAATGGGATAACAAACATAAAGTGTGTCTTTAATTTTGAAATATCCAACTAGTGCACGTACAGACATTGTAAGTAATGTCGGTGAACTGCATTAGCGCTGGCATTGATAGGAACAATGATTGAATTTCAAAATCAGGGTTTGCTGTTTTAATAATACAGAAACGTCTTAATTAGTGCTCTTTTCTTATTCCTTTTTAAAAATTGTGTCAAGTCACAGAAATTAATCAGCACAAAATGCCATAATACATTCATCTGATTTTTATAGTTTGATACTACATTTTTGTTAATGTACATGTGCCCATTTTGTTACTTTTTGGAGGCTAATGTTGGGTATGTTTAGTCGGTGTACACTTTGTGCAAAGTGTAAGTGAACATGTTTGTCTAGTTTTTGTTTAAAAGAAATACGTACAACATTTGCTTTGGATGTAATTTTCAGAAATGGATGGATTTGGGCGTTAGTATAAAAAAATAGCAAATAGTGTTACACTGACCTGTTTAAAGGGTTTTCGTTCATAGATGCTGGACAAACCAAGAAATAAAATGCTGTTCTTGTGATCTGGTTCCCTGACCCTACTTCAGACATAACAGGCAATTTATAGACGCTGTCGAATTGTCAGGTCAGGGGAACCAGACTAGCTGGCTTGCACCTGTTCACGGTTGTGTTAAAAACAGATTGCAAACAAAATATGGACTAACTAAATTTGGTAAATTAGGGGCAGTCTTTGAAAAAAAGTCAGGTTTTTTTCCCAACAATGGTTGGCCGACAATCGTTGGAAATTCCATTTTTGTTGAAAACGATAACACACCAGGTGTCATGATTTCACAGGATGCTTGAGACTATTATTCACTTCCATGTATAGTCAAGAAAGGTATTTCATAATAAAGTTGGTAGTTTTGTTTTTTGATGTTTGCAAATGTTGTACCGTATATTACCTTTAATTTTTTTTTTTTGAGGGGTGTGGTCAATCGGAATTGTTGACTTGATGTACCGGTACTTGTACGACTTGGATATGTGTGCAAATGTACATTATGAGCAAATGCACTGCCAACAGCTGCTGCAGCAACACAAATTTGTTTTCCCCTCCAACCTGTCCACTACACTGGATCCAATCAATCTAAATGGAGAAAGCCTTCCCAGGGAAGTCACAGGTCCGAAGCAGGAGGCAAGTGTGGCTTCGAGCCCCACCTCTTCAAACTTGTGAATTGGTTCACACAATCTCTTGAATTCAGAGCATCTTATACGTGTACAGGTCTACATGTAAGCAGTTACTTTACAAGTGCAAGTTCAGTCAAAGGCTTGTACAGACGGTGTACATGTAGATACAATAGGGACGTCCCCTATACTGAATACTCCAATGGGCTCCGTGCGCCAACGAAATAGGGTGCCCTTTTACCTAGCAACGACGTCCCATGGGCGGGACATTTAGCTGGTTGACGCGCACCCTTCCTTGTGTGCTGCACATACACCAGGGGATATGTACTACCGGTATGTACGTACATGCAGTGGTACGGCCGCGCGTGGCGCCAAAATTGCAGTCAGGCAAGATGGCGTCGGTCGGTCACCCCCAACTGTACTTTCTTTGCCGTTGAGGGGGTACTTGTGAACGGAGCAGATACATATTCGATCATCAACTGAATATTCAAATAGCTTTTTACCGGTTTGAATATTCAAAGAAAAAAAAAAGCTACGCACATACACACACAACTGTAGTGTTATTTTAATTGGAAAGTTGCGGAGCTTCATTTTGTCAGGTGCCACTTTTATCCACGGTAACTTTTTTGTAGACATCCTTTAAGAGGTTAAAGCCTGCAAAACTCTCCAGTGCCCCATTTGGGTGCAGATCAGTAAATCGGTCCGAAATTGCCTACGCCGGCCAAATCACGATTTGCATGCCCTCAAATTCTTCAGTATTTTAGCATATTGTGGGCCACGAACTTGAGGGTTTGTACAAAATATGGGTGGAAGCCGTGCAGAGGACTGCGAGCTCGTATTTCTGTGAAATTTGGATGATGATTAGGCCCTAAAATGGCTCTATTTTGCACTGGAGTATAGGCGTCCGATGGGTATTCAGGACTGCTTTTAGGGGTGACCAACTTTGGATGGAATTTTCTCCCAAAAGTCATTGGTTACCCCCCACCCAGAAAATTGAACAGAAAATAAAAGATGAGGAAATAAGCTTTAATTTGATGTACGTCTTGAACACCTCAGAGAGTTGTGAATATTTTTCCCGAATTTTTGAAGTGGGGGCATTTGTCATTGGGGTCTATGGAAACTTATTTACCGGTCTGCAACCATATCGATCGCTGCCTGCAAATTCAAACTGACGCCAGTTGCAGCTGGCAGTATTGAATATCCAAATTTAAGTTCAATGCAGACTTTTGAATAATCGAAATTATTTGAAAAAGGACAGCCCTATGTGTGGATGTACATTTGCTCTTTAGTGCATAGAGTACAATTCACCACCACACCTTTTCCCTTCCCCTCCCCCACCATTCAGTCAGCACGTTGTACTGCTATCAACAGTCCAGCATTTACTGTGATGGTGCAGGGAGCACCGATAATCGTTCCAGGGGATGAGGGTTGATGAGGAGGGATGAGGTGTGGGTGGGTTGCTTCCGTCAGTGAGCGTGTCACGTCTTGTCTGTTGTGTCAGTCGTTGACTGTCTTGTCAGCAAACTGAGCAGGGAAGTGGGGCATGCTGTTGTTGTTGCGTTGTGCATCCATGTGGTTGTAAATAAGGCTTTGTGGTCAGGGTGACTGTTTTAGCCGATTTTCAGCTAACTTTGACAGATTTTTTTGTTAAAAAACAAGTTAGACAGAAAATTTGACAGAATGGATTTTTTTTTTTGGCAAATTTCTGGCAGAATTCTGCAAAAATGGTTATTTGACAGAAAAACATAGCAAATTCGAAAAAAAAATATGGTACATTCATTTAAAAAAAGCTTAGCCTAAATCTTTTCAAACAAACTCTTGCATAAATGGGACAGGTTAACTGGTGCTGAGGTTCACTGGGAACCGGACTTTGTTGTGACGCAACGTCTTCGTTTTGACTGAAATTTATGCAATTTCATAACATCTTTATGTGACTATAGATTGCTAATAATGTAATTTGAATCTTAATTAAGGCAATACTGCAACATCTGCATGTGATTTTAAGTGTTCATAATGTATTTCGAGTAATTCTTGGGAATTTGACAGATTTTTGACAAATCTGACAGATTTTTGAAGCGTATTTAGCAGAATTTGGCCATGACCTTACGGTCACCCTGTTTGTGGTACCGGTACATGTATGTATGTACTTTGGCAAAATGGGTAATTTTTCTCAAAACTGGTCCCAGTTTTAAACTGGTTAAAAGCGTGGGTGGGTATGCGAGTGTTAGTAATGTTTTTTTTACTTACGTTTTAATTATTTTTTAATTACCAAAAAAATGAAAAATCAGGGGGGCGGGGTGGGGCGGGGAGGCAAATTGCCTCCATTGCCCCCCATATGCCACTGAATTTAAAGGAAAACACGGAAGAGAGACGTACATATTTTCGACTCATCACAATCATGTACATGCGTATGTGACTGAGCCGTGTGTCCTTCCACAAGGGAAGTTAATTCCGAACATCCCTCGGTCCATCATTCAAGAAGGCTTGTTTGTACCGGCAGAGCCATGGGAGAGATTACTGCCGAAATCCCTCGGGCCTTTGAGCCGTGCCTGGATATGCAGCTCAGACAAGGGGTGTTAGAATCGCAAGGGATGCAGACTCATTCATTGTTCATGTGGATGTCTACGGTCGGTGTACATGGTGTATGTAGATTAATCTGTCCCTTCACTGATAAATTAATTTGTTTGCAAAAACATGTACCGCAGTTCTAAACTAGCCTGAGGTTATGTAAAATTAAGACAAGCGGGTTTCTTTGTTTAGGTGTAGTTTTTGTAAACAGCTCTGAACTTCACATTTAAAAAAAAACAAACCTATTTTGGGGAATGGGGGGAGGGGTGTTAACCGATACTTTTGTAAGACAACTGTTTTTTTTTCTAGCAGCGTTATCTTGCCAGTTAATGTATAGTAACAAACTATATCAGCTGGATTTGTTCGGCTCTCAAAATTAGTTTTAAGACCGTTAATTCACACTACCAAAGATCTCCATACTGGACCTAGATAGAAACCCAAAATTGTAGGAATCCAGTTCACATCAGCAGGAATCCAACACGGCTTCTACTTGCGAATAGGTGGGTCCGGCGCTTGGCATGGTCCTACCCTGGTCGGAGACCCAGGGTTGAGGGGCTGTACAGGGTATCAGTACCTGGGTATTTATGAACGACTTGTGCTCAAACTGGTGTAAGTGTGAATCGTATGCCTTGTTGACATGTGTTTGATCTTTCCAGGTTCCAGTCACACCGGACCGGTGTTGATTTCAATACAAGCAGCCGAGATGATAGTGTCAAAAAACCCTTTAGAAACCATACATAAGTGGACGAATTTGGCTCCAAAAGTACTCTATACAGTGATACACAGACTGAAAGGCGACAGCGGCAGCGCCGTTGCCTCGAGCCAAACAGATTCATGAATAAAGGATGGAGCCGGGGTCAGCAGAAAGTATCACACTGTAGCGTTTATCAATATTTGAAATCTGTGAAACGCGAGGATCCTCTCTTGCAATATTCAATGGAAGTCTGAAAAATTAGATAAAGAAATGTTAATCGGGAGAAGACAGACTGCAGGTGTTTATTCAATCGGTTCTTTTGTTTTAGGACTGCATTTGTCCCTCCTTTTACATGTACCGGTACAAAAGGATATTAAATTAATGTAATCAATTGTGCACAATTTTCATACAATTATTTCTAAAGGAACAAAAAATACATGTACCGGTAAAATATGTGGATTAGGTTTTCAGTCCCTACCTGATTCCGTGGGTTTTCCTCAGAATATTCCTCTGGGATTTTCCTCCCACCTCTAAAACTGTAAATTCTTCTCATTGTCTTCTCTCTACAGGTTTCTTCAGGCTGTCAAGCTACAGTGCCTAGGGCACTTTTGAGGAATCCTTGGTTTCATTACCAGAAAGAAATGAAATAAATAAATAAATGAACATGTTGGTCTTATTATACACACTGTGATATACTGTATGCTTCAACAAGTACACACATTTACAATACATGTACCGGTACAAGTGTTCCTTTGTTTGTTCCCTTTTTCCCAAAACAACTACATAATTTGTATCATTTCATATTTAACCAAAAAGTAGTCCCTGGTCACATCATTTAATAATAATAATATTGGCTTCTTGTATAGCGCTCATGTCCGTCACCAAGTGACGCTCCTGGCGCTCTATTATTACCCTGGCTTTAGCACGGCTGCCATTACGGCGCTCAAGCATTTGAAGGAATTTCTTCCAGCACCATTCCCCGTCAGGAGGATCGAACCTTATGTACCACGGCACACAAGTTGGACACCGTAACCATTGGACCACAGCACCCCACAACATTTTCAACATGCCCATCCCTCAATAGTGAAGCACAGTGACAAATATGTCGCGCAACCATTGTCAGGGACTCCCAAAAATGAACATTGCTTACTTCCGTGTCCCCAATGAAGCTCCAAAAGTGTTTACAATATTTCAGGTTGTAATCAGGCGTAGAATATCTCTCTGGAGGACTTGCGGTACGTGCAGGCGTACCTACCACCACTTAACCGAGATCTGTTTAGCATCCGAAAAGTGCACTTTACAGGAGGAATATCCTTCTGGGGAAAGACTATTCTTGTTTGGGATTCCCTCTGAGAGAACCAGATTATTATTTATTGAGGACAACCTTTTCCAGCGTGTGCACAATCCCAGGAGCATTGATGAAAAGCTTACAAACAAAAAGAGAGCAACGATGAGATTCAGATTCTGATCTAAAAATGCATGCAGCTTATAGCGCACGAAAGCGCTACAGAACATTGCGTGAAGGGGTAGTTTGGAAAAGTGCAAGTAAACTTTTACCGATTTTTCGTATTCAATTTGAAGTACATTTTAATTGTATTTGTATTGAATTATTCAGTTAATCATGTAAAATCGAGCATAATCTGTGGGACAGGTGTTACAAAACAAATATTGACTGCTTTATCTTGTGGTGTAGTCCTCGGTGATCCATGGAGCATTCTATTTTCCCTCGGCTTCACTTCGGGAAAAATAGAATGCTTCACGGATCACCTCAGGAGGCTAGTTTTACTACACCACTCGGAGCAGTCAATATTTGTATAATATTGTATATTCGGGTCAGCCCTACTGTTTACACATTCCAAATTCCCAATTCCCCATTAATTTCTCCTCACCTTGCCTTTCAATTTGTACATGTCCAGTCATTCGTAAACAGAAAATAACCAGTGGACTAGAATCTCCCTTTGACAAAGGTTGGAATAACAATTAAAATGTTTGTGTTTGTGTGCGTCACAGATGTCTAGTGTTTGTCTTGGACGATGATTATTCATTTGAAGGCTGAACGGCATGCAGACACAGAAAGTCATGTCCATTAAAGCTCCCCAGCGATCAATTGAATACATTAGAACTCCACCCATGGAAAGGTGAACGGAAGTGGGCTACGCCTTGTAGATTAGCATTTTTATTGGCGTAATGGGTATATTTACCGTAAGTGGATTTTAAATTGACCTACATGTATCGGCGCGGTACATGTAACTTCTTAAAATGAGCTGTGTAAGTAAGCACTGTCAATATCAGAATTTTCAATAAAGCCAACAAATAAATAGCTCTGCTTCCGATCAATTACATGGCATTTGAAAATAGGGTAGGTACCGGTAGGTAGGGAATTTTTTTTGGGGGGGGGGCCAATTGTTTGTGTGCGATAATATGGAGGCGTTGGCATGTAGTCAAGGATGAAGGGTAGAAATTGATGATTTTCCAATAAAAGAATTAGGGTAGAGGCTATCAGAATAGGGTAGGTCGGGAAACTGGAAGCAGTTCAACTATTTTTGTTTTTTGGCTAGTCGATATATCGGAAAGCCAATATCGAAAATAAAGATGACACTTTGATTTAATAAAAAAAAAAAATCTTAAGTCCCAATTTTCCATGGTCTTTTCTGGAGCATATTGTTCAAGCTTTTTACAAAAAAAAAATGTAAAACAAATGTCAGCAGTGAGAGTTTGTCCAGAACGAGCGGTATCTTTTGAGGTTTTACCGGTACATCGGGGAGACTGTGAATTCTAGCGAACGCAGAGCACAAAGCGACACTGCTTGGCACTTTACGATGTTTTTATTTTGAGTCATAAGCACAGTTTTATTTTATCATTCAGTACACGTTAAAAAGAAATTTTTCGTTTATTTTGACGATATCTGGCGCAGTTTCGATATTTTCAAATTCATTCCTCAAATTCATTCCTCAATATCTGAAATTTTGTATTTCGATATGATTAATTAATTGCTATTGGTATGCAATTGACCTAGGCATGAGATTTTTCAGATTTTTGTTTGAAACAAGACTTTTTGAATCTGAGGAAAGGCATTATTAGAAAGACTTTACCCACCAGACCTTTCATTCAATTTTCAGCCTTTTTTTCAAAATTGACAATCTCATCCCTGTTAACAGTATGTGTGCAATTTATGTACAACTGTACACATAAATGTACAAGACATGTTTTATTATGGTGTAAATCGAGGATTTTCTTTTGTTCCTCTTCCCTTTCCTTTGTTTGTATATATACACTAACTTTTTCGCAACAGCTCTCAATGGTTTTGTACACGTTTTCTAATCGAGGTCGTCCTCGATTTGGTTCCTGCCCTCGATTCACCGATGATGTTGCACGTGTGTTGTCCTCGATTTACACCAGAAACAAATGCAGACACATTGTACACATGTACACAAGCATGTGTGTACACGTACTATATAACGTTTGCGTTTCGCTTGATTCTGAAGTGGCGTTGCTTTTAGCCCTATTTAGACTATCACACGATCGGGATCGTTATCAATATCGATGCGAAATGCTGTCACACACGCTTGTTTGTCAGGCATTTTTAAAGGAGACAAATGAAGAGGGGAGCGAAAGTAAAGATCAAACGTCCGATATCAAATCCCCCCCCCCCCACCCCACACATATATGGTAAAAGATTAGAGCCCTGTGCTGATCCCGCGGCATCAAAGCAGTGTGGATTACTGGGAAGTCTTGCAGAAACGTGCTGCAATTTCATTTTCTTTTTGTTCGTTTTCTCTTTCGTCATAACCGCAAGTCCTGGCGACGTGGTTGGCCTGGAGGCAATTTTTTCAGGGAAACTGCCATGCTCTTTATAGGAATCTTGGACGGAAAATAGGAAGAAACGGGTTGAAGATATCCGGTTTTGTTTGCCGTTCGTGGAGGGTACACCGGTACATTGTATGCTCGTGCGTATTGTGCTTCCCTGGTTTGGCTTTCACATGAGGAGACGCCTGCCAGTCATAACCAGACAGATCCCTCACCCGTTCTGCTAGAATTTTAGAGTAAACTGATAGAATACGGTACATCCTTGTCCATTTTTTTTTTGTCGAGTTTCTTGGGAATGACAGGCAGTGGAAGGTCTTGGATAACCTCGTATGCAAGTACTGAACACACAGGTGCTCATTAAACTTTGCGACTGTAGACGGTATGTCTCCGTCCGGGCTTTTGAATGTCTAGACTATCCAACACACATGGCTATGTACGTGTACGCACATATATCGCCATGTTTGCAGGTCTAGCACGGTATCCTTTGCCTGAGCTAAAATGAGATACGTGTACGTAGAATCAAAGTTTGACAAATGACATCGCATACGCTTGCAACTCTCCCGTCCACCACCCCCACCCAGGAAATATAAAAAAATTCACCTGTAGTTGCAGGTGCCTCAACATGTTTATGCACCCACAGTTGAAATTTTCTCAGGAAAATAATTGATGTTAAAAAAAATATTTCAAAAAAATCTAAGTAAGTGTTTTTTTTTTTTAACATGGTGGGTGAAATTTAGCAAATTACAAACACACTCATTAGTTAGTTTTGTTATTAATTGTTTGTAATTCATTCTTTTTTAATCCATGAATGCGATACATTTTAACTGATGTGTAAACACTTAGCGATTATTTACTAATCATGTTGTAAAGTTTCACCGTTTTTTTTTTTGCCTTTTAGCTTAGAACCTCCCAAAAAAATGACACTTGAAATTGTAATATTTTGAAGTACACGATGTACGTACACGCAGGTACATGCGTTTGTACTTGGACCGGCATGTAAAATACCGGTACGTACATGTACACACATGTGTCGTAAAGTTTGATAGAGGAATGGAAAATTAATAATATCATAAGGCCAAAAAAAAAAGTCTCCGGTTTCTGGTATGCGCGCGCGTCGCCGTAGCCATGCGCGTCGGCAAAATGAAAAAAAAAAAATTTCAATGAAAGATGATGTCTCAAAACCGCCAAACTCACTGGTTTGCCTGGAATTCTGCTGCTGCATGTTTTAACGTGTTTTTGTTGTGGATGGAGAGAGAATAAATTTTATTTTTGCCTTTCTTGGAGACTCATATTGCACTAATAGGGTGCACTTTGCCATTTTGCAGTCATCAGCCGACATTTGAGGCAAAAAAAAAAAAGCCGCGTCACTGCACCACTTTTTGGGCAAGCTCCATACCAGAAACCAGACACTTTTTGGGGGGGGGCCTAAGTGGAGAATAGGCCATTTTGAAAAGGTACATACATGTATGTAAAATATTGATGGTTGCACAAATGTCGCTTCTTGTACGGTACGCACATGCACTAGTACGTGAACATTGTACGTCCATGTCTATAATTATTGATCGTGATGTGCTCCTACTTCATCGATCTTTAGACTTTAATTACATCCATGTTCATGTATCAGCAATGAAGGTCTTCTAAATTGAATCGGCTGGGCCCGGTGCCATTAGAGATGTCCTTTTACTCTGCATAACAAGTCATCAATCAGTCTTTATCCTGTCAACAACATATTGTTTTGTTACCAAACAGCGCATATATCCAGGAAAATTAAATTAAATGAGAGGATGTGTTTTTACTTTGTGCATGTTCTATATTCCCAGTTCAGGACTGTTTGGAGGGCTGACTTTTCATAGCGAAATGGTATTTGAACAATTGGGGGTGTTTTTATTTCATTTGAAATATATTTTAACAATTGGGGGTGTTTTTATTTTATTTGAAATATATTTTAACAAAACTGCTCAAATCTTGCCCCCTGCTCATAATCTATGAACTTTAGCTGTGGTTTTTCTACTAGCTTTATGTTCTCTTGAGGAGGGCCAAAAAAAAAATTAAAAAAAATAAATAAAAATCTTAAGTATACATGTATGTACTGTAGATAGGTTGGATAACAACTAACCTTTTTCAAGTTTTAGGTCAGTGGCTACCAAACATTTTGAGAAAACTGAAAACATCTATGCAAAATGTTTCATAATTAAATTCCATTGCCAACATTTCTAAAAAAAATAAAAATAAATACTAGACAAAAAAGTAGCATACATGTACCAGTACCTGACTTAGTGGTAACGGGTCAATTGACAGGTTGAAATCTCAAAACTTGTTGTTCACATATTGAAATATATGCCAAGGCTATGTACTTTAGTCACTCAGTCCATACATTGAAACAGTTTTGTTGTTACACGTACGTACATGTATATGTGTAATTAATTAGATTTTCCTTTCTCTAGATAAAAAACCCAATGATTGAAGCTGTTTTTGCACATTTACAAGGATGCTTCCTGATTAAAAATGTAATACAACATATTGTTCATCTTGTTTTTCAAAATTCAAAATCTAATTAAAATAATTTCGTGATTATAAAATCGTGCCTAAAAAAAGCAAAGTATAAAGTACAACCATGCAGCCTAGCTAATTGATGACATGCCCGTTCAGCTGCGAGTAAACAACCCCAAGAATATGTATAAATCTGTGTCTGATCCCAGAGTCCCACGTACATGTAACGAGATAATATTGATGGTACGCGTAAAATTTGCGGCATTCCCCGATGACGGGATGATGAACGAGTCGATGTACATAATTTGTCCGGCGATTCCCCTCCAGAGAGCCAATTAAAATGTTTTGGAGTTATCTCTCTCTTCTTTGATGACATTATTGCCGAGGGAAAATTGTGTTACCAGGGACGGTGACCAAGCGCATCAAAGATAATAAATCTCTTGAAGGGTTGTCTCAATAAGACCTGTGAATGCGTTGAGGAGGCGTATAGTTTTGTGATTGCAGTAAATTAAGGCGAATGTGTTTCATTTGACTGAGGGTCATTATAATTTATAATACCTTGTTATTTCCTTGGAAGAGGGGATCTGGGCCCAAACTTTACCACGAGTTACCATAACCTGATTTACCGAAATACATGTACATGTACATCCATCTAGAGATTTTATGATTGATTTTTTTTAATAATTGTGAAGGAAGTATATATATGACCTACACCCTAATGATGGTCTATTTCGCGTGAACAGATTTGCTGATTAATTAGGCAAGACCCCGCCTCTTGACCTCCTAGATTTTGACCAATCAGTGAGCGCTTTCTATATCGGGCCTTCGGTCATTCACCCGTTGCGCGTCATAGACAATGGATAAAATAAAAAAAGTGTCACGTGCTCCGTATCATGTTACGCGATATCGCGCCCGGCTGTTGTTGTATTACAAAACACTGCATTCGAATTGACCAATCAAACCATTTAGTCCTGATTTAGGAATGAAATGACGTCACGATTGAGTAAAATCGACTCTGATTGGCTGGCGCGCGGCTTGCATAAATTTGCATGTCAGGAGATGCCAGACGTTTTCCAGGATTTTGCTCCGTGGATAATGGGCGATACTCAGACTAACTGATGTAAGGGCACTGAAAAGACTCTTCTAACAGTGCACAGTATGACTTTGAGGCAGTGTTGTAGTCGAATACTTTTTTCCGAGTACTGAGTACTGCCGAGTACTTAGGTTACCGAGTACGAGTACGAGTATTTCTGAGTACTTCCGAGTACAAGTACAGGTCTGCAAGTATGGGTACTTTTACCGGACGTACTTACGAGTACGAGTACTTGTACTTCCGAGTACGAGTATGAGTACTTGTATTTTCGAGTAGTAAACAAGTACGAGATCCAAGTACCGGTACGAGTACGACAACACTGCTTTGAGGACATTTTCAAATGCAAGGTGATTACATTTTTGCCATGTCCTTTTTTTTTGTAACGTGAGTTACCGATAAAAAATCTGATTGCTAAACCAACAGAAATTTATTGTGTTTGCCTCATTTTGGAGTTTAGTCACTTAACTTCCAGGGATCTTCTGTGAAAAAAAACCACCCTAAATGCTTTGACTTAGAGAATAACAGCACAGAGTTGACAAAAGACGGCCATTATTAATCGCCCGTAATGTATGCATGTGCACACAGGGGCATTCGTGAATGCCTCTTTCATATTCAGCTCAACTTCATCTGTCACTCTTACAAAACAGTTTGCCCTGTGATCCCAAGAACAGTTTCAAAAATATCTGGAAATTAAGATTCAGGAATTCCAATTCTGCCCTCTCTCATTCGGGGAAGGAGGGCTTTTGTTTGCATCCCATTTCCAATCAATCTCCCGCACCTATGATAGGGAAAACGTCAAGCTGTGGGCAGGACGGCTCTTTATCTAATTTGTCCGGCACTGATGGGTTCAAATTTGACAGCTGCGCTCAAGGCATTGGCGCAGACCAGTAAACAGACTTTTACCGAGCGCGACATCGCCAGCTTGCTGCATGTGCTACATGCATCATTCGTCTTCTTTACTTCATGCGCAGTACTTAAGGTTTAAAACCTGAATGTGACACTAACTGTTCACGTGTGATGTATGTTTCAGAGAACTGTTTACTGAAATGTGCGTAGGGTGGGAATTAATTGTATATCAAGATGTGTTTTCTCCCCCACCTCTTTCGTCTATGATACCCTTAGACTGATGTTTCTGCGAAGATGTGTGGTTTGTCATTTGGTAGGAACTGACTCCCGAAAACACACGGATAAGAATGGGGGAAAAGTTTTTATTTTTATTACTTACCTCTCCCTATGCTCTTCAACAGATTTGAACTTTGTCTCTACTTACCGGTACATGTAAACATTTTTTTTTTTGTGGCTAGGATGGAACCTCAATCCCGCAAAATCCTCCAACTACCTCCATGTAAAAATTGCATACAGCCTCAATCCTCCAAAATCCTCAGTTATTTCCTGAATGTGGTCCTTGGAGGGTTGACCACTGCATCAATCCTGCAATATCCTCCAGCTATCACTGTCAATATGTTGAGGCAGAGCCAGTGACATCCTGGAGCAATGCGGAGGATTTCAAGTACAATCTAGGCCTAAATTTATGCATGGCTGAGCATAAAGAACACGAGGTCTGGCACAAGACCTTGATACAGTGCATCCTCCAAAATCAGCCACACATTTTTGCCATATAACCTCAATCCTTTAAAATCACATAGAGGATTTTGGAGGATTTGGGAAGGTTACGGTTAAAGAACAAAATCTTATTTTTGTTTTTCTGCTTCCCTCTGGGAAAAATTGTTTTTATTTTGGCCTGTTCCGCACCTGTAATGCGCAAAAAGATCTGCCAGAATTATTGTCGGACCAAAAGAATTCGAACGGAAATTTCCAAAAATGCGGACTTGACTCATCTTTGGAAACGATCTTCCTGGATTGTTTTCTTAAATAAGACAGCAAGCCAGAAGGACTAATTTCACAGGGAGTTTAGTGCCATTAAACCAAGGAAGGCCAACGGACCTTTAATATTAACTGTCCGCGGCAAAGTGTGTTGTTTGTGTCGTACATGAGGTGTGATCGTCAAAGCTTCTATCTGATAGAGAGCTTGGCAAGGATTATACATTTATCCACAGAGGAAGAAAAAAAGAAAGTAGAACGCATAGCACAGAGGGACACATAGACTTTAATGATGTCATCTCCTACGTGATGGAACGATGCAGTTGCCATGGCGATGTGCACGATAAGATCAGGTGGAGACAGGGAAGAGAAAAAGTACATCCCCCGGAGTCGTCTGTGACTGGTGACAGCTCTCGATTGTTATCGCCTCCGCCGACTCGAAAGCCCTGAAACGAAAGATGTCTTCAAGCCCCCTCTTCTCCATTTGATTCAATTGTGGAATATTCAAATTGCCATTTAATCGAATATAATTCAAAAGTTAAGAGGGGCTGGCATTTCAATATAAGAAATCCAGCCAAATGTGGGAAAAGTTCTCTAGAAAATAATTTCACGGCATTTTTTTGGTAATAACTGGCATCCATGCTCGATCAATCCTTTGAACCATAGCAAACAAGATGTGGGTGGATGCCATCGTTAATTTTGACCCTAAATATACCTAATTGGCATAAATTGTTTATATTTATGCATATTAGGTATATTTGGGTCCAAATTAAGGGTGGCATCCACCTACACTTTCTTCTCCATCCTTTGACTGATTGATCTGACATGGTTGCCTGCTATTACAAAAAAAGCCGAACCAAAGTGTGATATTCCACATTGGCTGGTCCACTATATACATGTACCGGTAGTGTTATAGAATCTTGTTTTATTCTTTCTTAAAGATTTCTATATTTCAGGTCACCGCAGTCGGAGAAGCAGTTTTGCAGAAACTTTTTCATTTCACATGAACTGCAATAATTTGTGATACTGAACAAGGATTTCAGGTTAACATTGTTAATAATTACCGTAACTAATGACACAAATTCACAATTGTACACCATAAAAAAAACCTTTCAGTTAACAACTTCTGCTAGTAATATTAACAATGAATAAACAGAAGAATCATTAAAAAAAAATTAAGAAATTCAACTCTTCTATCAAAAGATAGTTCCGTTGGTTTTGACCCGATTCCCTCTCTTTAAAAAAAAATACGGATGAAAAATATAAATTGAAAATATAATTGATCAAATATTTGAAGGATTTGCGTACATGTACATACGGTATGTACATGTAGTCTCGTACTTCAACCCGCTATACCGGGTAATCGATAAAAAAAAGGGACTTGGAGGCATTTCAGATAACTTGTAATTGTGTTTAAAATGCTGAAGGATAAACGTTGGACGTTAACGTTAAAGGTTTCTGCTGGCTCTGGGTAATTTCAGTCTGATAACATGCATGCTGAGATCACAATCTTGCCTTGAGGAGTTCAATGGAAAACAGTGAAAGTCGATATTTGAGTAGTCTGAGGCTGTTACATGTGTGTTTTTTTTGTTTTTTTAACAGCACAGATCTCATTTTGCTATTTCTTGAGAAATTCTGGTTATTGAATTTAAAAAAAAAATGTGTGTGTGTTTTTATAAATTTAAGGGCACATATCCGCCATGACTGGTAGTTGTGCTCAATGCGCCACATCATTATTACCCCTGCTCATCAGGCCAATGAAACATTCCAAAGACCATCTCAGCTCCCTGGGGAGTATACAGCTCGATGCTGCCATTTCGGCGCAGAGCCGAAATCAATCAGAATAGCCTCTGCCCTCACAGGTCTCTCAAACCCACAACCTGCAGAATTTTCCGCACACCAAAGGTTGAATGGTCCAGACCATGAGGCCACGACACTCCACACAAAAAGTACATTATTTTCCAAAGTTATTGGTCTACTTTATGAGATGTACATGTAAACAAAGTAAACAAGTTAGAGTCAGCTGGCTTACCCTGGCAAACTTGGTCGATTTGGTAAGACATCCGCAGCCGATATCACAAAACGTTACGCAATGGCGTTATAACTCCACTTACGCCATGATTTATTGGGTTGCAGTTATGACACATTCCACAAAAAGTGCACAGTGCGTAAGCCCGCAACTAATGTAGTATATTATGGCGTAACTTATGCAGTCATTTTAGGTGGCGCAAGTCATGCCGTAAATGGACAATTTCCTTGACTCTAATCGTGATTGTTGTTGAGCCTGTCATTGATCAAAGATGATACAAGAAACTCACAGCTTTGTTTTCAAAGTCAACAAATTGCCATTTCACCTGTGACAGAAACTAAGTGTTGCCACATGATTCAGAGGAAAGTCGGACAAACATTGCTTTTCAGAATAAGAGGTGGGTGCGATTCAACGACTGTTTTGTGACCAAACAGAACTCACACACAGCCATCGTCCAAGAGGTTTGAATAATTTCAAACGTTGGGCAGGTACGCCAAGTTTCACGAAACGGTTCGTAAGTTTAATGCATAAGGCCATAAGTTTAATCCTGCGCATGGCATAAGGTCACAATGTTTCGTGAAATTGGTTGCTGCACTAGTAAGCAGGAGGTGATAGGTTCGAGTCCCAACTGAGTCAGCTTCTCGCCTTTGAAGATGTCGGAAAGCACCGAACATTCATCGGTAAAGGGCAAAGCAAAGGATTCAAATTTGTATCACCCACACTCAAATTGTTATCACTAGTTTAATAATTTCCAAATTTGCATTGCCTATGAATAATTTCCAAGTTTGCGTTTACCGTTTTCTTTCCAGGTGATGGCCACGATGTCACTATCCAACTCCTCAACCACAAAGATGGCGTCGTATCAGAAGATATTGAGCTCGTCAGCCGAACCGAACCTAGCAAAACTGTCAAAGTTATACTCCATTGTCGATTCATAAGTAAGTAAACGCTTGAATTCGGTGTGAATTCAGTTTCTTTGCACTTTTTATCCCTGTAAACAATTATACAGTTGAACAAAGAAATTGACTGAAGCAGGAATGGAACCCGCAACCTCCTGTACGGTAATCCGGTGGTCACGGGTTAAAATCCCACTCTGGTCAATTTCTTGTTCGAACTTTATTATTATGACCTTTTTCCCCTCAAAAAAAAAAAGGCCTTCAAAAACCAAGCCAAAAAGGGTTTTTATCTGTGCAGGGAATCCATGAAAGTCATCAAATTTTCTGAAAAATTTCCTCTCAGGAATTGAAGACATTGGCTAAAGCGATGCCCAGCTTACATTTTTGATTACACCCAACAATACAATTTGAAGGCATTTAACCAAAACAGATGCCATGAATTTACATTGTTATTGAACTAAAAACCAAATCCACCCTGCAAGTGATAAAATATGTAAGATAACAGTGTGTTTATAACGATGTGTAGGACAGGCTTTTAAAACCTTTTCTGTGGATAGTAAATGTGTCAAACATTGAAGTTGATAATTTGCTTTAAACCCCAACATGAGCACATATTTCAACACGTCTGTTCTCTATGAATGAATGTGGATGCTATCTTTAGTTTTACATATTGATACATATAAACATGTAACACACACATTTAGTCCATATTTGCATATCCCATTTCCTTGGATATGACATACTTGTACATCCACACATTGCATTCAGCAGAATTTTTTTTTCTGAGTTGATTTTGCTTTTGTCTGCATTTTGTATCAGTTATCATTCTCCTTATTTTGCCATGTGTAATTGTTTTCCTCATAATTTGTTGCTTGTCTGCGGTACATGCATTTTGCTTTGTTTTGCTTTTTAGCATGCAGAGTGCACGGACATACATGTAGCATTATCAGGGTAGATGCTTCTTTTTTGTAAGAGAGGTTTCGCAAGGGAAGGATACAGTTAGCGCGCCGAATAGGTCATTAGTTTGTGTAATCTTGTGACGTCATACGCAATTCGCTATCCGCTACGCGTGCATATGGCACATACCGTATACATGTAGGGCGCTACGTGTCAGTGCGAAACGCATAGTAAATTGTTGATTTTCACCCTCTTTTCCGATATGGTTTGATTGAACGAGGATGAATTGCTTTCTAATGTACCATTTGTATGTCATAGCAATATATTAGCCTATACCGGTACAGGGCTTTCATTGGAGGCTGCCATTTTGGATTACTGCTTTTTTTGGTAACAGTTCTTACACGGTAACTAAGTGATCTGTACGCGTAAACAACGCAAATTAATGGAATGGCCAATAATGGTTATGGATAGCTCAACATAACATGTATGCGAATGCGTATCTGTTCAGATGTGAAACCTCTCTATTAAAGGGCCAATCTAGTCACGGTAACACTTGCAGAATTTGAGGTACCGGTAGATGTCATTGTCGGGAGAGAGATCTTAGAATGTTCAGTACAACTCGTTGGTTGAGAGCTAGTAAAAAGGTCCTCAACTGCAGTCAGAAAATTTCTTGCAAAAAAAGGTCCTTTGCAGCAGTCAAATAATTTCTAGCAAATAAAAATAAAATGAGTTACAATAACTTTCTGAAAACTGCCATTTGTTACAATTTTTTTCTTCCCTAGCACCACTTTTGCTATTTTTAGTGATTAATTTGACAATTTAACCACATTTTGTAGGACCTTCTATTCCAAATACACATATTTAATGAGCTTATAGCTGTTAGATGACGAACTATGTGAAGAAATACGTATTTGTTTTACCCAAAAACTCAATATTTTCAAAACAGTTTTGTGTCCTGCGTTCCCAAGTCTCGTACAACCCTAACGTACGAGTTTTCCTTCTCGCAAACAAAAGGTTGTTATTGTAGGCTCACGAAGTGATACCTTTGTTTATTCTGGACGGAAACATGGAGATTTGTGTTGTCAGAGAAAACACTACGGCTGTCCACTTAGCGCGTAACACAATCCCCCATCGCGGACGTGATGAACGTGTCCAAAGAAAAGAAAAGAAAAGAGAGAAAAAAAAACGGGGAATAAAATCCATTGCCATTACCATTGCAACGTGGGAATTCTAATGGTTTTTTGTTGGGGGGAGGGGGGTGATAGAAATGCCCAAGTTGTTCTGCAGCTCAGCGTATATCCCCGGCTGTTCAAATTTGAGCTACAAGCATGCTTGGGACGAAAGCGGTTGTAACTGTTTGAGGTTGGTACGCACGTCCTCACAAAGTACACGTACTTTTGAATAGACTTCCGAGGTTTGGGATGCTTTGCTTTTGAAAGTTCTTCCAAGCTTGTAATCTTGAGTACATTGTGTTTCCTCAGCACACAGTACAGTAAACAGAAAGGTTCCATATACCGGTACATTTAGACCTTTTCAAAAATAAACTAAAAATACATGTAGATGATGAGCAGTGCATAAATATTGAATTCGATCATAAATCTGCAGAAATTAAGTACAGGTACCGGTATATTTATACTTTTACTAGATAATTTCATAAGGAAATGAGAGGGAACCAATGAAATACATATACATGTGTGTATTTCATTGGGTATGGATAAAATGGGCCACAAGAATATTCAATGACAATATCAGGCAGTGGCAAAGCAAGAAAGTTTTTTTTGGGGGGGAGGGGGTACCATTTTTTTTACCCGCAATATCAATTTGTTGGACGGCCTGAGACTTGACAGTTTGAGCCAAGTACAAATACATTTGTGTATTGCGTGCCACCGCAAGCAGGCCTTGTGTGGAGAGTGCGTTGATTAGATGCGCGACTCCCACTCCCTCCCATCCCTCCTCTTTTTTTTTCTCATGGGGGAGTGGTTCACCCCTCCCTATACCACTGATACCAGGACATGTGAAAATTGTGTACACATACCGGTATGCATCCATGGGATTAACTCAGTTATGATCGTTGTGTAGTGACACATGATTGATGAAATAATTGTTAACCCTTCTACTAGTCCTACAATTTACATGTCACAGACAGTCAAAATTTCCAGCCACTTCCTCTGCTATAGGCCTACTTTTAACACAGGCTAGTCACCAGCAGTCAGATCATACGTCAAGCAAGCACTGTGACTAGTCAAATTCAGTCAACAGATCATGAACAGACAAAGCAGACAAGTTGTGGGCACAGCTGGCTTATCAATCACCCACAGTCAAAGCACAGCTCAAGATAATAAACAGTCACAGCCAGTCATCTTGCTATGTATGCTGGGAATTATTTATTATAGTCCATCATTTGTAATTTGTGCATTTTGTTCGTTTGAAGCAACAAAAGTGCTCAAAATCTAATGAAGGATACTGAACAACTAACCTGATGAAGTTTCAGCTCAGCTTCAGCTGTATATTCCGAGAAAAACAGCATTCTAGGATCTCAATTTCAAATCAAAAGTTGCTGAATCATGTTTTGAATTGCAGCTATACGCGATGCCGCGCACTGATCCGACGAATTATAGCAACCGTGCGCGCCTGTGCCTCGTGCCAATGCTTGCGAGCGCTGCGCCGTTATAACAAAACGAACAACTAATTTAAATTTTCCTACGGTGCGAAAGGCCTTCTTTCGTTGATTACTTCAAAATGATAGCTTGCCAGAAAGATTAATTTCACAGGGAGTTTAGTCCAGTTACTATCTTTCAACCAAGTATGTGTTACAACAATAATACGCCAGTTACTTTTTCGGATGGCTGCAAATGATTGACTATAGCTTTAATGAGTGCTTTTGACTGAAAGGTCAACTTGGCACAGAATTTAGTTGCCTTAGGAGGGTTAAAATTACTGCAAGACTGGTAGCTTACGGTAGGCATGTTAGGTGTGCCAGCGTCCCAAGAGTGTGCAAAATGTGTTTGCTCAGATTCACAGTTTCACACATGATGTACGGTAATCGAGTCTATGCACATTATGCAGCAGAGATATAAAAATTAAAAGTGGCATCCATTTCCAGTCTCTGTCCACTAATAATGTGAATGACAGATGGTACCGTAATCAGAATCCGGACTGCAAGGTGAACCATATTGAAACCTAGATAGAAGTTGATCATGTTTGACATGGTACGGTTCATTCATCAACTAGATTTTTGAAATATTTTTCTTTAAAGTTGTTCTCCCCTGCTATTTTTTTGAGATTCACCCTGAAAAATAGATTTTTTTAAAAAGAAAATTAATTGCTCTGTTTTTTTTCTTTCTAGCAACGGAAAAGTAATTTGCTTTTGAACAACAAAAAGTAACCCCAAATAAAAGTGAATGTTCAAAGGTTTGAAAATGTCTAAAATAAAAGGGGAAAAAAGGACTTTTGTTTAATTTGAATATAACATACAAATTGAACATTTTGTTCGTAGAAATTGAAATGCATACAACTGAATTTACTAAAAACGTCAAATGCGATATTATCAGACAAAAACTTTGGCAGCAATATGTTGATATTTATAAAGATATTTGATAACTCCACTTTGCCAGACAATTTTTTGGAAAAAAAGTTTGTCCAACAGAAAGAATATGTTCATGTACCTGTATGCTGTAGGATGTTTAAAACTTGAATATGTTTTCGTCTATTTTTTGCGTGTGTCCGTAAGACATGGAATGTCGCTTTCAATTCTGCGACGCTTGTCAAATCCATAGGCTACAGGAATTTGACGCCGCCGCCATTAACGTCCAAACCAATCTAGACTGGCGATGTTAAAAATCGTCCCCCAGCACTTCTGGTATTCATTGCAAGCCGGCCAGTAGCCATCAGGAAAATCTCAGGGAAAGCAATTCCCGTATGCTGATACAACCCCTATCTTCTATGAGCCACGGGGAGCAAAAAGTAAAAAGTGTGAATGACATGTCTGACAGTCGTTAATTACCGCCAGATAGTCCTTTGTTACTTGACATTTACAGGAAGATTACAGTACCGCCGCCGGCATCGATTTTAAGCTTTAAATTCAGAGCTTTTTTTTTGTACGGATTCTTTCACTACTGCCACTATCACACATGTACCCGGTATAAGTTTGACATTTGCAGAGCTGTCGGTTATTTTTAAACTCTTTGAGTATTTTCAGCTTTTTTTTCTTCTTTTTTTTTTGGTATTCCCTTCATAAAGTCTTGGCTTGTGAAGTTGTATTGGGGTGACTGCACTCCACATAATAGCTGTACATGGGCACGTCATTTTAGATGTTATCTGTGTGCCAGCCGGTCACTTTAGAGGGGATGTGTTCTAAAGAGGTTGAGCTGAATTGTGTGCTCTGGGTTTGAAACATTGAAAGGCGATGGAAAAAAAAAATTGTCTGTCATAACGTAAAGTGTGTGAAGTACGAATATATGGCCCTCCAGCACAACGCCAGTCGGAAGTGGCACCATCAGATTTAGAGATACAGCCTATGATAAATTGCACAGGAATAATGTATGCAGGGTGGTAAAAAAACCCAAAAAACGCAAACTCATACGTCCGATATCCAGGGACCTAAACCATTGATATGTATGGATGGGGACATTTGTTAGAAAGAAAATGATACCAAGAACTCCAGATTGGGTTCGGTCAAGGGCGGATCCAGAACACAATTTTTTTGGGGGGGGGGCCCAAAAAACATTTGGTCTCCAAAAAAGTGGGTCCAAAAAATTACGGCATGGGGTTCGGGGCCCGCTTAAGAGCCCCGAAAAAATTTTGGATTCTAGATGCTCTGTGGTGCGATCTTAGGCAATTTCTGACCACTTTAACCAATGTTTTTTTGAGGAAAAGATGGTGGTGTACTCATTGCCTGCCTTTATTGCGATGTCACATAAAAAAATGGTTTCGTTTTTGGGGGGGGGGCATGGCCCCCTTTGGCCCCCCCCCTGGATCCGCCCTTGGGTTCGGTAGTTTTGAATCCAGCGCCATTTCTGTGAACCAAAGTCAGGGGTTATTTGGTCTTGAATGAATATAACACAAATGTTCACTGTGTGCGATAATCCTAATTAGAGCCCCTGACTTTGGTTCACAAAGATGGCGCTGGAATCAAAACTACTGGACCCAATCGGGAGTTCTTGGTATCATTTGCCTTCCAACAAAATTTCCTATCCATATGTATCAATAGTGTAGGTCTTTGAATAGTAGAAGTATGAGGTTGCGTTTTGTTTTTTTAACTACATTGTATACTTCACTTTCAGTGTAGTTAAAGATATAGTCCATCATTTCATTATTTTGCATCATTTTTTGTTTGTAAAGCAACAAAAGTGTTCAAAAATGAATGATACTGAACAACTTACCTGATGAAAGTTCAGCTCTCTCAGCAGCAGCTGTATCCGAAAAAAAGCATTCTAGGAGGATCTTTCAAATCAATGCTGAATCATTGAAATCATGTTTTGATTGGGCTGAATTCAGCCCAAGACACTGAACTGAACTGAACTGATTCGACACCCGATCCGGATAGCAATAGCAACGCAGGCGCTGCGTGCGGCCAGGGTGTGTTGTTTTTCAACAACATAGTTACTTTTCGGATTGCTGCAAATGATGGACTATAGCTTTAAGTTGTAAATTTCCTAAGCAGTCCATTTGGGAAGCTTGAATGATAAAATTCTCGCTTTTGTAAACTCGGAACTGAAACTACCTAACTCCGATTCTCATATTGGAAAGTTAAATTCAATGTCCTTTCGAATGAGCCCAAAATCCCAGTCTTCAATAATTGGTTGAAGGGACCTTTTTCGTGCTTGGAGGGTCACCATTTTAATTTTTTTAATATTTTTATTGGACCTGGGACTAAACGTGAAATTACTGATGCACTGACTAAACTTTCACAAATTTACTCAAATATATGTACAGGCTCAAAATTTACTCTCTTTTTTTTCAATGGATATCCGTGTACCGGTACGTGTATTGTCAATCGCATGCAAGAACTTGGATGCTTGGATGTAGATTGGATGCCTCCTTTTCCAGATTTTGGATTTCAAGAGCTCTCATAAATCCCGTCATTCCTGAACGATCTCCAAAAATGCTACCGCATCCAGACGGCACGTACAGTACCAATATGTGCAATCGTCTGGTACTTGTATTTCAGGTTGATGAATGTCCCACATCAATTTTGATCGCACATCTCATGAAATTTGCAAATTGCAAAAGCGGGGGAAGTGTATTAAAGGTATAGAGTAGATCGTTTGCAGCTATCCAAAAAGGAACTGACCCAATTATTGTCAACAAACTTGGTCTAAATTAAAGAAAGTAATGGCGCTAAACTCCCTGTGAAATTATTCCTTCTGGCATGCTAAAGAAAAAAATAAAAGAAGGTCATTTCCAAAGAAGTGACGCATTTTTGGAAATTTCCGTTAGTAGTTGGTTTGTAATTGGGCGAAACCGTGAATCGGTGTGCGTAAGCATTGACGCGACGCACACGTGCGCGCAGTTGCTGTCATGAAGAAAAAAATAAACGGTCATTTCCAAAGATGAGTCTAGTGATGCATTTTTTGGAAATTTCTGTTAGTAGTTGGTTTGTAATTTGGCGAATCCATGAAATGGTGCGCTCAAGTATTGACGCAACGCACGCCCGTGCGCAGTTGCTATACTTCGTCGGCTCAGTGCGTGACATCGCGTGGCTGCAGTCCGCAAAATGAGAACGCGCGGTCGCACATTCTGGATGCTGATTTCGGGCGCAATTCAAAATATGGTTCGGAAACTTTTGAATTGAAATCGAGTTCCTTGCATGTTGTTATTCTCGGAATATACAGCATTCACAGAGCTAAAAATTTCAGCAGGTTAGCACCCGTCTTTAGATTTTGAGCACTTTAGTTTCTTAAAAAGAAACAAATGCACAAATGATCTGCTCTACCTTTAACCATAGTTTCTGAACGAATGCCTTAAATGAAAATATGGGACACATATTCACTATGGGGAATTGAGTTGCTCGTTGTTACGTGTGCGTATACATACATGCATGGATCAGGCTTATTTAGCACTGTGGACTGGGCAGGGAATTTCCCCAGGGACCGCTCCCTGGAAGGGAGAAATGCCACTCACAAATTATAACCTGTGGATGTTTGCACAAGATATCAAATACCCCCAGACTCTGTAGACAATATTGAGTACTATTGTACATATCTGCAGAATAGAGCGCTCTGCAGACTTACTTAAAAAACAAATTTGAATGAAAGTTTCAACAAATCCTAGACGTTGTCCACAAATATTAAGGTGGGGGTGGCACCACAAGTTCTTCTTGTTTTTTTTTTCCTTCGAATAAAAGATGTACATGCACATGTAGGTTCTGCTTGATTTTCTAGGTGGGATGGGGTTAACTGGAAACACAGGTATTTTTGTCCTTGGCCTCATCTTTGTAATAGTTGAATACATACCGGTACATGTACATGTACATGCATGGGCGTCACCGGGATGGGGGGGGGGGGGCGCTTGCATTGAGAATATGCTGAAGAATGTACAAGGATTTTTGGAAATAATGTGCTTTACCCCCCTCTAGAAAAAATCTTGGCGACGCCCATGCGTACATGTACATGTACCGTACATGAAGGTTTAAAGGGACATTACAACGTGTTTAAACAAAATGTTAATTGGAAAGAGCATTTAAAAGTAGGTTATAAACGTCCACACAACCCTCCTTTAAAAACTGGGCGTTTTGGTGTTATTCTTGCGAGAACCATGCGAGAACGAATTTCGGGGGTCAAAATTTTGATTCTCAAAAATTGAGCTGTTGAGTGCTAGTTGTGAATCCAGCCGCACAGTGCAGCGCATTCCGCGGAGTCGCGGACGTGCGAGAAACAACTTTTGTGTATTGGTGCTGTGTGTATTACCGGTATGCGACATGTACACACAATGTGTAGCGTACATTAAACGGAACGGCTGGAAATAACGTATGCATATACCACAAAATGTCCGCCGCGTCCGATGAAAAAATCCAGGTTTTTTCCTTTTCTCGGGAGTTGTATTAAAGACAGGTTAGTTTCCTTTCAACCAGACCTTTGAAATAGGATACAGTATAATTCTAAACAATCCAAAACGTAACATTTTCGGGGATTTCAGGCCATAATGCCCCTTTAACATGACAATTTATAATTAACGCTTATTTTTGTAAAAAGTAGTTTCATATGCTGTCCAACAACGACAACTTAACATCCCTTTAAATCCCTGAATCTTCGTTTTCATTCCAGTGAAAAGTCCCATACCGGTTCAATCAAGCGAGCATACATTTACATGAATGAATTGATCTTTCACTTTCATACAATCCATAAGTACTTCAAAATCCACCTGCTGAAGAGAAATATTTTACAGGAAATCTCCTCACGGCCGAATAAATTGGAAAATTTTTGCCGTTTGCCGGGGGCGGGGTACTTTTGTCATTGATCGATATGGCCTGGGGGAAAAACAACAAAACAGCTGGCAATTCAGAAAACATGAACGATATGAGTACATGCTCGCTGTTACGGTCGTTCGTCTCCCCTCCTCCCTCCCCTCCCCCCCATCCCATCCAAGAGGACGTGACCCACCCTCGTTCCCTCAAGGTCTACTCTCAACCTCACGGCAATTTGTAGACCCTGATAGGGAAATTCAAAACCGCAATAATAGGTAAAGGATTTATATCGTGTACTTGGTGATTTAATTCATTTCTGTGTATAAATAATGTTCATTGTGAATTTTTTACAAACATCCAATCCTCCTAATAAACAATCCTCCCTTTTCCCCATAATAATCATGTTTAGTGTGTTCCGGTAATACTGCATGTTGGATCAGTACGATTTATCATCATTAAAACTTTGAAGAAAACTAAAGTTGTGTTTTCCACAATGAATTGATTCCGTCTGTTACCCTGGACACCCAATACAAATACAAACTTACTGATTTAAAGTATGGTTAGGCACCAGACTATTCCGCACCTAATTATAACGTGCACAATTTTTAAGTGCAAATAATCTAGTACCAGGGTAATAAAGCAGGTAGTAGGAGCATGCTTGCTTGGCCATCTATACATCTTGATGTTACATGTACGTTCGGTAGTAGAATGAGTCTCTTGTACCGAGGAGGTAGGAGGATGATCGGTGCAGAGTGTTGGTAGGCTAGCTGTTGGATGACCTCACTCTTTGCACGAGTCAGGCCTTCTACAATTTAGTTGCAGTATGCAAGGCCCAACAGGATCTTGAAAGAAACTGTGGCCAGCATCACCAGGATTTGATTCTGGTGTTTGCAGGGTTGGCAGGAGTAATCGTAGATAGGTACGGTAGGAGACTAGTGGAGAGCTCTTTGCTGTCCGAGGACGCCCAGTGTATACTGCGTGGAAGTGGCTCTCCTCATAGAGAGTTACATGTAAATTGCATAATCAAGTCCTCACAACTAAATCATCGCAAGTAAGGCCGTGTCTGAATTACACAATGTACTTGGCTATGGCTGGAAATAACACACAGGTCTATGGGAAAAGGCTGTAGCCACTTCCATAATACATGTACATGTAGGCGCGTGAGTAATTTCCAACTGTAGCCAAGTAATCTGGACATGGCCTCAGTGTCAAGTCATTCATTCTCAAGTCAAGCCATAGGTCTCATTCAAATGATGCACTTCCTACAGACCATCCACGTGCATCGGCATTTTGAGCGTCAACTTGCATTTAACGTGCATCGGCTGCGTCGTATTTTGAACACATTTTGAGCAACAAGCGCGCGTGTTTGCAACATTTTCAACACTGTGCAATGCGTGCTTGATGGCGTAAAATATGCAGTTGCAGTTCTCCTACAGAGCTGGCAGTCATTGAGCGAGCCCTATTCAAACGAACCGTGGCAAAGGCGTTTCTATGTCGTCATTCACCCCTGTTAATTGTGAACTGTATGTGGTATCTCTGCCAATCATAAATGCCGAAGACAGTTGTTTTACATGTACCTCCTGTTTTCTCTTATTTTCGTTCCTCCAAAACAGAACTCTGTAGCAGGTACCGGTACTGTAGAAATCTTGGACTAAGACGTCAGTGATCAATAGCGATAGTTGTATTGTTGTAGAGAGCGCTCTTGCATAATTTTTTTTCTTTTTTTTTCTTTTTTTTTAAACTTTCTTTCACTAACGTCTTGGGCAATTCGTAGTAATGGGAGCATGGCCATTTTATGTGAATTAGACCGTGGGTGCAAATAATCAATTTGATCAAACAGCAGTTCCCATTTCATACCATTGCGCACTGACGCGGGTATCACTTCGTTGCATAATTAGCGATGCTTGATCTCCACAGTAGCGTGTTTGTTTACAACTGTCGCGCGAGCACACATCGGACTATAAACCACTTCTCGATTGCAGGCTCTCTAGTACAACCTAGCTAGGGAGAAAATAAAGAAAAAGTTACTACAAGTTACCCAAGACTTTAGTGCGAGTAGCGCAGGCGCGCTGGTCTAATTGTTGTGCCATTAGAGGGCGCACTTAGTCTATGTACGAATCATTATCGATCACTAGCGTCTTGGGCAAAGACTAGCACTGTAGTTGAGACTGGAATGGCCTATTATAGTGTTTGTTGCCAAAATTTAATATCGTTGACAACAATTTCAGTTGTTGCAATTGTAGAGCTACATGTAGACTCTATGTTGCAATGAGTTCTACCCTAAACTACCAGTAATCCTTGTCTTTTATTCACTACACGTGCATGTACATGTACCACGAATGCACATCCTACATGTACCCTCAGCACCCATACTCCTCCCCGCCTACCCTCCTCCCCGCCTACCCTCCTCCCCGCCTACCCTCCTCCCCCGCCCCCACCCAACCTCATCCCCCCATTCCCCCTCCTTCAGCTGAATTTGAATACGTGTACACGTAAGTCATTCCTCGCTTGTACATTGTCGTTTCATTTTGTATTGAAAGCTCAGATATTTTTAATACAATTTACACACATGTAACATCAACAACAGAGCCACAATTTTTGACTAAAACCCTTCAGTTTGTTTCAATGAACCTATATCACCCATTGCTGAATCTCTTCCTATTGTTGTGGCTTTTTATTTCCCCTGTGCGTGTGTGTGTGTGTGTCTCGGAGTTTCCCAGGATGGTGTCTGAGCCGTTCTTCGATTTCTCTATCTTTGACCTTTTTAGACCCAGGTAGGTGTGCACGTGTCATCAAGAGTTTTGAAGTGTGACACTTTCGGTCAAGTTGGTGCAAAATATTTGTCACATCATGTATGCGCTTTGTATGTTGTACATTATCGCAAAGTTAATTTTGTGGTTTTTAAAAACAATTTTTTTTAACGCAGTAACGTTTTTAACAGCTGTTCACTGGTTTCTAAAGGTTCGCTGGTACTTTGTGAAAAGAAACCTACACGAATGTACTTTTGCACTTCTGAAAAAAACCCTTTAAAAACAAAGTTAAAAAAAATTCATTGAAAAAAATGGTAATAATCACATGTTAAATATGCAATAAGTATTTTAAAAAAAAATTTGCACACTTTACTTCATTCAGCTGGCCAAAATGAAATTGAAAATTAAACAAGTAACATTTTAGTTTTCATGTGATACTGTAGAAAATAATAGGCAAAATTATTTAAAACTGATGCACACACACAAGTGTGTATTTGCCTGCAATCGGGGACCCCCTATTGTCCCTCTTTTGTTTGTACTTACTTTAAAAGGAAGACCTCCCATATGTTTTGTACACGAATCCAAATTGGGGACCTCTCTGGAATTGGGGACCTCTCTGGAATTGGGGACCTCTCTGGAATTGGGGACCCTATTGACCTCTATTCAACGTCCCCTATTGACCTCTATTCAACGTCCCCTATTGAATGCAGAAACAAACTCATACTCACATGGTAAAAAAATAAAGTCGTAAATTTCCTCTAAATGAACTTGAAATGTATCGATACGCAAATAACTCCACTGCAAGGAATTTATTGGCGTGAGTCTTTAACGGAAGCCTATTCCATGTGCTTTCTATTCATACAAATTTATTTTTAGATGCAATGGATTCTGACGTAGAAATTAAGGAAGAAAAAAAAATTGGAGGCAATTCCGACTGCCTCTGCGCATTTGTTCGGCTTGATCGGGTGTGTCACACACATTTTCCATAATTGTTTTCATTGGCGTTGTCTGCCTGGCCTACCCGCTCTTCCTCCACTGTTTCCAATTTTTCCTTCTATTTTTTAAAGTCATGTTAAAGCCGCTGCATTCTGTCAAAATTGGCTGGCAGTTTGTTTTCCCCTTTCCACGCGATTGCCAATCATCAGCGCAGTCGGTTGTTAGTGAGGGGGCGAAAGCTGAGAAAGCATCGGCTGAATTTTTCATTTGATAATAGTAGTTCTGCTGTTCGAGTGTTTGTCCACATCTTTTTGGTGCTTCTGTGTGTTTACAGGAGACAATCACCAGAGCCAGTAAATCTTCCATTGGCTGCATTAGCTTGCTGTCTGTTCAAAGTTTTTACCCTGTAGCGTGCTTACAAATGCTGTGCTAGACTTAAAGAAAGCATGTACATTGTACAAAATAGACATTACATTTGGTTTGTGTGTGTGAGGCATGTTTTTTTTGAGGGGGCTGCCGCTTTTGGTCATTATGCAGTTTTATAAATGTGGCTGAGCGTGAATATTAACAGTTTTTGGTGCTACTGAGGGTAGTTGTGGTGTGTTTTTATCTTTGTACTGTTTCTCATTCTGACTCTAGCTACTTTTTTTTTATAAATTTTTTTTAAATCCGCCGTCTTTTATTCAGTAGTTGCAACTGTTTGTGTACAATAGGCTATAACAGACCTTGAATTTAAGCTGCCACTTTCCTGAGCGCTTCTCCGCAACCTGCCAACCAAGCCGTTAAAAAAAAGGGTTGCTAATCACTGCACGGCTGGCACATCGGACATTTATTGCTGCGCAAGGACGTCGCCTGGTGCTACAAACGGTTGATGCAAGTGCGCGATTTCAGCTTCTGCGTGGAAATTCCAGTGTCCAGCAATGGGTTCTGTGAAAGTTTGCCAAGAGTTCTTTTAGCCCATGTTGCAGATCTAAATGGGGAAAAAGGATTTGGTGTGGGATCTCTCAAACATTCCGGTAATGATTAACATTACATATAGAAGAAAACTACAAAAAAACGTGTGCATTAATTGTACCAGTAGTTAATTATCATTTGCTAAATGTCATCAGCTGATGTACAATGCACATATGTATACATGTAAGCAGCAAGACTCCTACGCATGCTCCAAAAGCAGGTCCTTGCAAGCATTTGCGCACGTAATTGTACTCATCAGTATCGTTTATAGTCTAGTGTTGCTTTACTACACAGATCACTGAACCCCCCGAGCCTTTACAACCTGTCAGCTTCGGTAAAAACTGACTAATTTTAATGGGGGGGGGGGCAAGCAAGAGAGAAAATCAAACTTATGGTCAGGTGGCAGTACAGTGCATTTTTGAGTCTGAAAATAATGAGAAAGCAGGATGTGCTCAGTTAAGCACCTGCAGCAAATTATGTGTAGTTTTTTGTTTTTTTTATTTAAAAAAAAAAAAATCTTTTTATAAAAAAAAAAAAATTATTACTATTATTTTTTTTGGGGGGGGGGGATAATAGTGTTTATATATGTTGTTTACATGTAAATGTTGATGCTTGTTTTGTTTGGTCGGTGTTTGACTTCCCTAGTTTTGTGATTTTTTTGATAACTGATTGGATCACAAGTGTTGATTGAGTGTGGGCGGTTGGGGGCTAATTTTTGTTGTTGTTGAAGATTCCTGCGTGCAGAATGTTCCAAAAATCAAACCCTGGGATATGTAGGGAGTGGCTTACATGTAGTTTCTAGACTCACTTCAAGAATGTAGTTTTGATGTTTATGACAACTCATCTCAGAGCATTCTTGCATCATGTTTCTCAGCTATGTTGAGATAATACTACAGAGATAATACTGAGATAATACTGTGTATCTTGTTACACAGAAGTTCAATTGCACTGTCATTTTCCCACAACACATGCATTCCTATGAAGTGCATGCACATTTATTTGGAACACATGCACTGTACTTTTTGGCATTCTGATAGCAGGAATAGCTTTCATTTTATGCATAC
The DNA here is from genome assembly GCA_029964075.1 of Patiria pectinifera. Lineage (NCBI taxonomy): Eukaryota > Metazoa > Echinodermata > Asteroidea > Valvatida > Asterinidae > Patiria > Patiria pectinifera. Next base: position 6,144,887 of record CM057133.1, read on the forward strand.
CATTCATTTAGTTTGGCACAGTCCATCATTTGCCTCTATCCAAAAAGTAACTGACAAAATTGTTATTGAAAAGCATACTTGGTTTAAAGATAACAAAAAAATGGGACTAAATTCCCTGTGAAATTATTCTTTCTGGCAAGCTTTCTTTTTGAAGAAAACAATGAAAGAAGGCAATTTCCAAAGATGCGCCTAAAGACGCAATTTTGAAAATTTCCGTCAGGAGTTCGTTTTTAATTCGGTGAAGCACGCAAGCATTGGCACGACGCACACGCGTTCGCGGTCGCTATAATTCGTCGGTTCAGTGCGCGACATTGCGTAGCTACAATCGACTGATTGAGAACGTGTCCTAGACGCTGAATTCAGGTGAAATTTAAAACTTGACTCAGCAACTTTTCTATTGAAATCGAGATCCTAGAATATTGTTTTCTCGGAATATACCGCATTCACTGAGCTAAAGCTTCATCAGGTATAGTTGTTGAGCACCCTTCTTTAGATTTTGAGCACTTTTGTTGCTTCAAACGAACATAATGCACAAATTACAAATGATGCACTCTCCCTTTAATTTGGCTCTGTGTGTCAGTGTTTGGCGAGTCGTGAAATAGATTCTCTGATTTCTCCAAGCACATCAGAAACGGGCAATCAGTGACAGGACTTTGGGTCGTAATCACTGGGGAGAGCTGTGAATTCATTACTGCTTCACGTGCAAGCTTGTTCTTGTAACTGTTGTAAAATGATTAATTACTTGTGGCGTACAGGAAATTTCGGCGTGCCCAGGTTGAGAACATTGCATGTGAAAGAGGCTTTTTTTTTGTCAGAATGCAAAGTGATTCTCATCTCAAAATATCCTGATGCTTACAACAAATCCTTCTCTCAGCGACAAGTTTGCTTTTTTCCCACAAGATGTCCTTGTTTTGCCAATTCTATTTTTTGTTTATTCAGAATTACCTCTGGGCAGTCTGTGCCTGTCTCTCTCTGTCTCTCCCCCCCCCCCCCTCCAATCTCAATTATTTACAGTCAGTCAGCCAGCTAGCTGCCTAGTCCGGGCAACTGACCTGAATAGGGAATCCATTGGATAAAGAAGAGAACAAAATGAGAAACAAAAAGGGCATGAAAACAACCCGATAAAACAGCGCTTGCTTAGTGTTTATCCCTCGCAGACTGTACGTGGCTAGCTGGGGGGGGGGGGGGAGTGATCTTCACCTTTTTGCCGGGAGTGCGAATCAAGTTGGCTCAGATTGCCTTCAATTCCCCGGATTCACTTGTTTTTCTCTCCCGCAAACATCTGTCGTGTGTACAGCCTCCAAGATTAATTTTTGGGTTTTTTTCCTAATTGAAGCTGAAAAACACTCTTACAATTTTTTTTTTCTGCAGTAGATGCGCACCGGTACTTGATTGAGGAGCAGAATTGATCTTGTGCACAGTTTAGCATAGCAGAAAATCTTAGCATGCAAACAATTTTTTATGAATTTTTTTTCCTTGGTTGTTCAAAACAAATTTCGTCCATGAAAAAAATTATTTTAAGGATCGGCTCAAGTTGAATGTTTTTTGGGGAGGTTTTTTGTTTTAATTTATTGATTGATTTATTTTCTTTCTTCTTTTTATTTATTCAATTTATTTTTAATTTTTTTTTTTTTATTTCTTTGGATTTATTTCATTTTTCCCCCATTTTGCAGTGTTGCAACATCATGTTTTAAACATATTGTGAAAAAAAAATAGATACGGGCAGTTTAATGGCAAACAACTCAGTTGAGAAATCAGACTTTTTTGGCCCCCGAAAAAAAAGGAAGTGGCCAAAAACAAAATTGATGAAATTCACTCGGGATTCAAGGCAGATGGAACTTTGATATATAGGAAGGGTCCCAAATATGTTATTTCACCCACCGTGATTTGCACATAAATATACATGATAACCGACTCCGGCCACTTGACGCGTAAACAGGGGATAGCGTACAGAAACTGACAATCTTATGTGAGCTTGAAAGTGCCGGCGTCCGGCGCCCATCGCTGGGCAAGCGAGAGAGAGAGGGGGGATTACTTGAAGATTAATGGAAGTAGCCTATCCATTTCCAGAGAGACTGTGGAGTTTGCCGAGGGCCTGAATAATTGAGTGCGCATCAGGGGGGCAGTAAGCTCACCGCGAGGCCTGTGCTAAAGTGCTTGGATGCAAGACCGGTCAAGAGACAAATAAGTAGCCCTAGCGTTTGAAATAATGTATAACTGACCTTAAAAGAGGACAAAAAGCACAAATGTGCAGGATCTTTCTTCTGCATACCTTCGAGAGTTACTCTCTAGTGTTTTTTTTTTCAAGATTGAATATTTGTCCGACTTATGATTTTTTTTCCCCTTTTCTTGTAAAAAATATATGCAAAATCAAAGCTCGCTTTTTGCTGCTGTTTCGGTGGTTGTGAAGTGTTTGTTCTAAGTTGGGAACTTCTTCTCAATTGGGAATAGTTTGGAGTGCTGCAAAAAAAACATGTCCTGTTCCAAGTTCAGTGTCTGACCTGAGAACACTCCGGTCTCTTTATAAAGGCTGGTACCTTTTTTGTAAAGTGGTAATGCTGTGTTTTGCATTGACTGGGTCAGGGTATCAGACCAAGATGGCCGCTTTTGCTATACATAGGCCTATGTAAATGTTCTTTGTTGCAGAGTATTTTTGTACTGTATGTCCATGGAAATCACCATTTGCATTTGTTCCATGAATGCATGCTTTTTGGGGGGGATGCTGTGAGACCAAGTATTCTCTTTGCTTAGTTTAATCAAAGGTCTTTGCTTCACTTTGCATACAGCATGTATGTGTGTAGCAAGCTATGCGTTTCTTGTTCTCTGCTTTCAATGCCACTGTTTGATACACATTGCTCATGAAGTAAATCAAGCATAGATTTTGCACAAAGCTTCTGTTTGTACATTTTTCATCCATGTTTCATCAGTTCAGAAATATTGATATTTCCCCAGTGAAGGTACATGTACCTGTATGCACTGAGGAACAAGATTACACTTTTTCGCATGATTCAAATGTTACGAATGTAGTCATAAGTAGTATTGCTAGAGCTTCTCGTAAGGTACACTAAATTGTACTTGTGAAAGGCCATTAAACAAGGCTCAAATAAATAGTCACTGTTAGTGTTAAGACCGGTTCATATCAGTGCAAAAGCTAACACAAATTTATGCGAATTCATGACGTCAAGGCAAGCATTCGTGCAGCAAATTTGCAAAAGATGAACACACTTTATCTTCTGGCAAATTTTGCAGCATCTGTTTGATGACGTCAAATTTGCTAAGCATTGGCATACGCATGAAGAAGAAACCGGCCTTCACAAATGATTATCAGACTGAGTGAAGAAAAGCCCATTGTGGTATTTTATCTTAGAAATGTAAAGTACATGTGGGTTTTCATGGGGGTTTCAATTTTTTTTTTATTTGTAAACGTTTTCCCCTCGTCTTTAGGCAAGGACCAGGGCACTCCACAAGTCAAGGAAGGCGTGCAAACGTTGTGTACAGAGCCAGACCCATCTGCCGAGGAGTCAGAAGGCAGTGATTGGACGCCGTTCGAATGATGTCATCGCCGACCCCCACCATTTGACCTCTGCTGCCTCTTTCAAGAACTTTTTTTACCGTTAGTAGAAAAAAAGAGTCGGCGGGCATCTTTTCAGTTGCAAGCATGTCTGTATTCTATAATGTGGAGACTGGCAGATGTGGAATTTGGAATTACAGATTTGATATATTGGAAATTATTTTGTGGGAAATTAGTTCTTTTAAAGGTTCAATTCGACTACCGTACATGTTCATGTAGGTGTCTAATTTGGTATTGAATGAGCTACATGTGTACGTACGTGGAGGCTCTTCAGTGAAATAGTGGCTACGGATTATTACTTTTTTCTTTTTAATATAATTTTTTTTGTTAAACGCTCAAAATGGCCACATTTACTTTAGTTGGCATCAAAAAGTAAGAAAATATCAAATCACATTTTCCCATTATTTATGTTTGCCTCTAATAAAGACAGAAACAAGCCAGTTGTCTTGATTTTTTTTGGGGGGGGGGGGACCGGACACAAAATTTAGTCCGAGTATCAGGCATTCACGTGTGCATAGCGACCATGCGCGCCAGCCAATCGGAGTCGACTTTAGAAATTGTGACGTCGTTTTGATCAGAAATGCGGACTATAAAGCTGTTGATTGGTTAATTTTGGCTACCATGTTTTTGTAATACAGCAATGGTTATGCATAATTAATTAATCCCCGAATCTGCTTGCATGTCATATCCCCTTGCTGTGCAGGGGGATATTTAATAGACTACACAAAATTAAGCCTTTGTGTAAACTTCATAATCATTCATATATTTTGAAAATGTGGCACAATTTTGTATTCAACAGGGGGAAATTCCCAAGTGGGATTTTTCCGGGAAGAAATTTTTCTCCTCTTTGTGAAGATGTTCGAAAGCGTATTGATTGCACCTCGTAGGGATATAAAAATATATATATATAAAGATAGGTATTTTTTTTCACCACTTCTGAAAACATTAACCCTTGCGTCCAATTTCATTCATCAAAATTGAGTGTTACAGCTTGTGAAAGCTTTTTCCCACTCATTTCTTTTTCCCTGAGTTCCGAGTGCCGCAAAGTGTTTGTGCAGTTAGGGTAACTTGAGACGTCTTGACTATTGACGGAGAAACGAAACAGATGAAATGGAAGATTTAGCTTTGAATAGACGATGAGTGGGTAGTAAGAAATCTTAGAAAATCATGAGACATTTTATACTTTTAATGCATGTTTTATGTTTTGTCCTGTATTACACTGAACTTTTATACGAATAATCCCTATAACCCCCATCGGGTATTCTTAAGATACCCTGCTAAATGCAACAATATCCAACTCAAATGAGAACCCTGCTAAATGCAACAAACTGCAACAGTGGATTATGTTGCATTGTGTAGTGAACTTGGTACACACCAGCCTTAATTGGCACCAAGCAGTTACCTTGCTAATTGCAACAAACTGCAACAGTGGATTACGTTGCATTGTGTAGTGAACTTGATAAACACCAGCCTTGGTACCGAGCCTGCAGTTACCCTGCTACATGTACTTGTAAATGCAACAAAATGCAACAGTGGATCACTGTGAGCAGTTACCCTGCTAAATGCAACAATTAAGATGCAGCAGCATGGGGACTTGAGTTGGCTGCTATAAATGCTACAACTTGCAACAACTTTTCACCACTGTTGCATTTAGCATGGTTAGGGGTTAAGAACCAGACTTGTTTTCAGAAAATCAATTAGAAAGTGTAGGGTTCGCCTTGGTTGTTCCATAAACTCTCACGATACCCCGAGAAAATAATTCACAAAGTCTTCAAAAACCTGTTGAAGCAATGATTTTGGTATGATCAGGTACATTTGTCCATTCGCTACAGTATCTTTGATCAAAATTTGATGGAATTATTATTATAATTTATATTTTTGGTTTTAGAATCAAACCATGCAGCACCAACAGCCCTGTAGCAGTGGACCATCAGCAGATGGCATTTTTAAAATTTGTACCGGTAGTTAATTATTATTTCTGGTCATGAAATCAAGGATTCCTGAAAAGCGCCCTAGGCACTGTAGCTCGCAAGCCTGAAGAACCTGCAGAGAGAAGACAATGAGAAGAAATTACATTTTTACTTCATGTGGGAGGAAAACCCCAGAAGAATATTCTGGGGAAAACCCACGGAATCAGGCAGTGACTGAAGACCTACTCCAAATGTGGCCGGGGCAGGAATCGAACCCAGACCACAGGCGGAAGGCGAGGAAAGAACCACTACAGACCTGACTCCACGAAATATCACAGTTTCAATTCAGTGATCGCAGGTTTATACGTATGAATTTCAGAGAAACAAAACAAGCAGAAATTATGTTTTACTGAATTGGTCCACAGGATCTCAAGGACTGTTGGGGGGGGGGTAGTCTGGAGGTACATTACTTCATATTTGTTGTTTTGATTGTATAAATTCTTTTTTTTAATTAATAACCGTACATGTTTAGTAGTTGAGGATCAGTGTATTGTACTGTATCTGCCATCATGGACTTCAGTGTTTTGTTGAACATGAAAATTTGAGACGATCGTATGGGTCAGAACAAAGCTATTTTGTGTTGATTAATTCGATTGTAAATTTAGCCTGAAATCTGTCTAATATTTCTATTGTACATAGAGAGCAAAGCAGATGTATTATGTCGCGAGTATTTTCTTGACAATGTCGTATTGATTCAGATAGTTGTTTGGGTTTTTTTAAAATTGACATTAGATGTACACCAAATTCTACATCTTTACTGCCACTGCTTTGCCCGAACTTTTGAGTTTGATAAAAATTCTCCACTGTGCGGTGTTCAAAATTGCTCAAAAAGCTGGACAATGCACTGCTTTATACTTGTGCTTAAAGAAAAACCGCAAAATCAGTCAGACAGTAGTGAAAAATCAATTTTTTGTGATCCATGGCTCCCGGCTTGTACATTGCAAGCATTACATTTGTCTACCGGTAACCAGGGGCAGGCGAGACTGCCTAGTATCTCCGTTCATGCATAATAGAGGGCGCTATTTGACAACTGGTGCATTGGCTCGAGAATTATGTTAAAGAAAAAACAGACTTTTGGAAAAAACAATTTTACTACAGATATGCAACTTTTTTTTACTTCTCATGTATGCCATTAGAAATTGAAAAACATTTATTCAAAGCCTTGTGTGGTTTGGAATTTCCTGGTTTTTCTAAATTCCCAGTTGCATGCCTGTTACTACTAGCCAAGCCCTGAGGCTCACAGTTCTAAGCTTTTAAATGACTTGTTGACCTTTTTGTAAAATCCTACCAAAAAACGTAGAACGCCGTGGCACTTGGTTTCAATGCTAATTTGAATGCTGTCAACTTGAGCATCCAGAGAAATCCATCATGCAATATGCATGCATTTGCACCAATAACCATACCCCAATTGGCTGTAATTGAGGCCTTGATTACATGCAGCCAACCACACAAAAATCTACTTAAAAGAGAATTGACAATCAGAATTGAGTTCTGTCTGGTTTGCAGTGTAATTGACCATTCCAGGGAAGGGGGGGGGCATAGTAGAATCAGTATGCCGGAATACTCGATGGTCTACTAATTAAGTTTGATGTTGCCCCAATTGCCAAATTTAGTGTGCCTAGCTGGCGTTTTAACTGATTGTTTGGACACGTACTGTACATTGCACATGTATGAATGGATCATGAATTTTCAAGATGTTGACGGGAATGAGCTTGTTTCTTACTTAGTTATTTTGTCTTAAGAGTGTTTTATCTGCTGAAGTAAAAAAAAAAAAAGTAAAGTCTGTCTCAAGTCAATGTGGCCCATCAGGCCGGCGTGTATCTCCGGTTTCAGTAGCATGAAACGACTGAGAATATTTCTACTCCCCCTGGATGGGATGCTAGTCCATCGCAGGTTACTCCCCAGCTAATGCCGGTACCCATTTATCATACTCCTGGGTGGAGAGAAGCAAGTTGGGGTGAAGTAGCTTGCCCAAGGACACAACATATGACCAGCAGCTGGATTCGAACCCCTGACCCTCTGATCGGGGTCTAGGGAGTCACGAACCCTAACCACTAGGCCACACTCCCCACTTCTGCTGAAGTGATTCAAGAAAAAAGTGTTGTTTTGGTTGATATACAAGTTTCACGAATTTTTGTCAGCATTGAAGTGCAGCCGATGTTTTATATAACATGCACAAATCAAAAACAGTTGGATCTCATTTTGTCAAAATTCAATGTTGTACCCATTCATAACAAAGAGGGTGCCACATCAAATTTGAAGCAAAACCTGAAACTATAGAAAGAAACTGCATTGCAGATTTTGATTTGCCATTTCTGTCAATAATGTCATCTTGAATTGTTTTGTTGGTTTTTTTTTTTAACTCTGAAATATCATCTCATATATTTTAAAGAAATTATCTATTTAAAATGAATCTATATTGCCACAAATATCAATATTTTCAAACTGATAATGAAATTCTGCAAATCCGAAAGTTTATGAATTGTCGTCGTGGTTTTCTGCTTTTCTTTTCTTTTTTAACTCTTCTCTGATTATATTTTTATGAAAGGCTCGTATTTTTTTGTGTGAATTGATTGTTAGCATATAAATAGCTGCGTTGGACGTGACAGGAGTATAGTATTAAAAGACAATGTGGCCCAATTTGCCAAATCTATTGTTCCCTTAAGCTGAGCGGTATTTTGGGCCAATTCATCAGCAAAATAGAAATAATGATAATAATAATTTAAATTGTAAATTAATCATATTTTAATCTTTTCAACGGAAAAAGGTTGGCATCTTTGGCAACTAAAAATTTCTCTTAATGTTCAAATTGTTTTGTACAAAGAGTGACGTGTCCCGTACTACTAAAAGTAATTCCAAGAAAACTGGGGGTAGTATCGAAAACGAAGACCCCTAAAACGAAGACCGAAGAGTCACTTGAAAACAGGGGGTCTTCATTTTCGAGTGTGTATTCGAAAACCGCGACCCACTTGAAAACTTAAGCACTGTTTTCGGGTGGGTCTTCGTTTTCGATACTACCTTAAATTGGGAAGGGTTCGGGGTTTACAAAATTAAAAATAAAATGACAGACCTTGAATTAAATTGATCGTAATGGATTGATCAATAATGATAAATTGTTGATTGTGTATATTTTATGGCTTCGGGTATTTTTGTAGTGAAATTCCTACATTATCATCTTGAGTCTTGATCACTGGATACCATGCTGTCTGTGCAGTGGCAATCACACATGTATCGGTTATTAGCGTTGTATTGAAGGTAGTTTTGGCTTATTTACAAAAAAAAATACCTGTGCACAGACAAGCTATAATGTCCTGTCTACTGGTGTAATGCATATTTTAATGCTGGTTTTTTTTTTAATAAAAGGGAGAATTACAGCTGGCAGACAATGGTTGGCATGTTTTTCTTTCTTTTTTGTGGATGTCCTTTTTTGTCTCGCCTGGACTTTGTTCAGGAAAGAGACTATGCAATCACTATGTCTGTGTATGTTTGTGGTATTTTGGTTTAAGTTTCAAGTAATTGGTCTCATTTCAAAAGTTGAAGTCCAATTGGAACCAAACTTGGGTCATAGATGCAACACGTCAAAGGTCAAAGGTCACTCTTTAAGATAATCGCGAAAGCAGGCGAGACATGCAATACAGATGGATCTGAATAGACAAATTTCAAATTGAAACTAAAGCCATTGTATGAGAATTGAGGCCTTTTTTAAAATCCTCTCAACAAAAGACAGCCTCAGTTTCAGTGCCAATTTGAAACTCCTCTATTATGAATGGCGCAAAGGATTTCTGAAAATAGTCCAGCATTACATTTCAAGGGGGAAAATGGAAGAAAAAAAGTCCAGCCTTGTCTTTCAAAGAACTATGGAACATAGTCAATACATGTACACGCCACATTAATAGAATAAAATGTTTATTTTCCAAGTTACAAAAAGTTATAAAAATTTACATATTTTGGGGCAGTTCCTGTCATATCATATATCTGAAAAGTTAAAAGTTATGATTTCTTACAGATATTTCTGAGATGAAGTACATATAGTCAACTCAAAGCACATAATTAACCAGGGGGAAAAAAACTAGGCAAAGTTGTAATTGTAGTGATTACGTAATAAACCATTCAAGCATGTCGTGCTGGTCTGTCACTCCCATGCGTGGGCCAGCCACGAGGCAGTCTTGTGAGTTACTTCAACCGGTCTACACATGTCTCTTTATCGGGTCCTTGTACTGAGTGCTGAGCTACCCCTCGCAAAACCTATCCACTGCCGAGCACCCCACACTGACGTAATTAAATGTAGGTACCAATACTACATAATCAACAACAAAAAATGGAGATGACTGAAATAAGTATCTTATTGTGTTGATAAATTCACATTTTGAACTAGCCCCATAATGTGGCCAATTTACTGGACTACCTCCGTAAGTAAAGGCCATACTTCCACCATGTACAAAAACATGTTGAACTTTGTTAAATTTTGATTTTCACTTTTAGGCTTAGTTTGTAGGTGGTTTTTTTTTGGCTTTAGAAGCATACTCGCCTTCTTTATAGACTAATAAAAAAGTGCTGCCTTTTTCAGATGTCTATTTTTCGTGAAATTTCCAGATTCGTTTGCACACGTTTGCGTATCAAAATTTCAACATGAAATTCCACGAAAATTAGACATCTGAAAAAGACAGCACTTTCTGATTAGCCTATAGAGGGTGAGTATGCTTGAAAAGCAAAAAAAACCTACGAACTAAGCCTAAATGTGAAAATCAAAATTTGACAAAGTTCGACATGTTTTTGTACATGGTGGAAGTGTGGCCTTTATTTACGGAGGTAGTCCAGTAAATTGGCCACATTTATGGGGCTAATTTTGAACATGAATTGATGAAAATTGTCCGAGTTGTCTGCCTTTCAGATACCGGTATGTCGCTACTTTTACAGATTACTCGTACTTATAAAAATACAAATATATACAAACTGCATAATTCGTACTAAAAAGTACTTGTCTGGCTAGATACTAATATAGGTTAGTATGACAAAATAGCTACCTATATTCCCATGTACATATATATTTTTAGATATAAACACCAGTTATCAACCTATAAAATAATATTCATAAATACCTAGGACAGTTTACCCATTCCTATTGGTTGAGTCACGTGCTGAAATTGCGTACTGATGTGACTGCATTTCAAACAATGCAGTCACATCAGCACGCAATTTCAATAAATTTGTTGAACCACGGAACCGTGGTCAGAGTGTTTTTTAGCGTGTGTTCTGTACTAGTAATCAGATTGGGTTTTTGCCCTTCACCGACGTTTAAACACTGTATACTCAGTGTGTTACCTCCCGAGTGAAAGTTGGAAAAAATCACTCGGGTGGGACTCGAACCCACGACCTCCTGCTTTCTAGTGCAGATGTCTTACCACTCGACCACCGAGCTAACGGGATCAGTTGGCTGGTTCGAATCTGTTGTACATAGCAGTTCGAATCTGTTGTACACTGAGTATACAGTGTTTAAACGTCGGTGAAGGGCAAAAACCTAATTTGATTGATATCACCCCGACGCAAAATTCCATCTTATAATTCTGTACTAGTACTTTTCTTCAAAATGGTACAATGGATGTACACATGAAACTTTCACCAAATGTGTCCAAAATACCAGCCTATAACATCTCTCATTTTCTCTTGTTTTGATAATTGCTACATATTTGAAATATTTTCTTTAATTTGGGTCCAGATGATTCTGACTTGCCCTGTACATCATATGTAACAACCACAATCTGGAATTTGAAAAACATGTTACGAATTTTGTAATTGCAACAACTGTACAACAGGTTGGCCCTTTGTTTCGTCCGTTTCCCTAGACGAACAAGAAAGTTCTTCCAAACCAGCTCTCTGAACCAAAATCACAGAAAGGATATTATTGCATACTGGTTGGTTTTTATTGCTTTGAGCCAACGGGAAGACTGAACCAATACCCCAAAAAGTACTCTGTGTCTTTGAGGGAAAAAACTTTTACTTTCCATTATTTACAATTTTAAAGATGTAAACACCGTTACAAGTATGTAAAAAAAACCTTTACCGTGTTCTTGAATCTTAATATTATTAGTAAGCCCACCCCCACCCCCCAAAAAATACAGTAACATGCAAAGTCCAGTACGCACTTATCATGAACATGTGAAGTGAATTTTGATGTTGTGAAACATTTGTGATCAATTTTGTCCAGAGTTGGAACGTTTTGCACATTTGCAGAGCATACTACAAACCAGCCTTCATACTTTAGTGAAAGCGGTTAAGATCAACCTTATTACTTAATAGTTCTGTGACAGAATAGATTCATAAATGCCTTAGACAATTCACCCATTCCTACCGGTATGTGTCGAGAGGCCGTCACATGGATGGTTTTAAACCGTTGATAAAACACCAACTAGTTTTAAACACTTCATTTCTGCACCGCTGCATTCTGCGCCACTTGCGTACACCCGCCAATCTCCATAAAAGGAGATTTTTAGCACAACCCTTACAGAAAATTTAGCTTGCGGCAAGCTAGCCGCAAGCTTGCAGGGAGCTTGCCACAATCTTATCCAGTTCTCAACAATCTAAAATAAGTTTGCGACTAATTCTGCAAGCAAAGTACAAGCTCGTTGCAAGCTTGTGTGATAGCCGGCAAGCTTGCGTGATGGCCTGCAAGCTTGCGTGATGGCCTGCAAGCTTGCAGCAGGCTTGCCACATGCTGGCTTACTTATAGCTGCACGGTTGATGTAAAATCAAGATTATCAGCGACCAGGTCCACAGCTGGTTTTAAATGTACTTGTTTAAAACTGGCCAAGCACATATTTATTTATGTAATCGTAACTCACATCCAGTTGTTTCATAGAATTAACACTGCCCATATATGATAATCTCCTTTTTTTCCCCCCGCTCAAATCCTGAAAGCCTAAGTTACCAACGTGTCTAAACAGATGACGGCCATCATGTCAGCACCACACCTCTGTAGACGCACATCCCTTTGGTCGACTCCAGCAGAGCTGGCCAAATGTGCTCCTTGACTCGCGCGCTCTTGCGGTTGGAGCCCGGCACCCTCTGGTGGAGCGCCGGGTCGAAGGATCTCAGCTCGAAGTCGATGACATAGGGGGCGCTCTGGATGGACAAGCGCCAGGCCAGGCTGACGCAACTCGTGACAAACTTCTTGAACGCGGCAGAGAGCTGCAGGATGTCAACGTGCTCCGTTATCTCAAAGAGCTGTTCCATTACATCCTGGGGGAAAATGAGATAAGGAACGAAGGTGATTTTTTAGGCTTAATAAAGTTGTAGTATGGGCTCCGTGCGCCAACAAAAGAGGGCGCCCTATTACCTAGCAACGACGTCCCATGGGCGGGACATTGAGCTGGTTGACGCACACCCTTCCTTGTGTGTGACGCACGTACACCAGGGGATTTGTACTATGGACACGCAGTGCATGGTACGGCTGCACCGCACGTCGCGGCAAAATTGCAGTCAGGCAAGATGGCGTCGGTCGGTCACCCCCAACTGTTCCTTCTTTGCCGGTGAGGGGGTACTTGTGAACGGAGCGGATAGTGTTGTTGTCGAGTACTTTGTCGGAGTACCAAGTACTGCCGAGTCCTTGGATTGCCGAGTACCATTCAAGTCCGAGTACTTTGCCAACCGAGTACAAGTACAGGTCTATGAGTACAAGAACTTGTACTTCCGAGTACGAGTACGAGTCGGGGTACTTGTATTTCCGAGTACTTGTTAATTGAACGACCATTTTGAGGAACACCTCTGGGATTCACGTACATTATTGGCCAGTGTGCGCACATACGGTAAATGGGTCATTGTTCATAATTGGCCCACTCACGGCTAGCTGTTTGTCCGGACGGTGCGCAGAGGAAGTCGATTTCTCCGCAATCAACCGTTTAAAAGTATCGATAAAATAAGTAGTGAGGCCTTGATAATTAAGTCAAGCTATACGATTTTTTGATCAAGTATTGCTATTCGAGTACGAGTACCTTGATGATCGAGTACAATTTCGACATGTCCAGTTCAAGTACATGTACTCTGCTGCCCGAGTAAGAGTACGTGTCTAAAGCCCTGGACATCATGAATATGCATAACGCAGAGAGAGCGAGAGCGCCCTCTTTTGATACTGTTAGATCTCGTTTGAGAAGAACTAAATCACGTCCTTCCAACCAGGTCTTCAAAAAGTGGTTATAAATTGCCCAAGCTTTCTGTGGTTCTGTTCATGCATGGAGTGCTAATGCCTCGGAAGATATTTTAGTACTACTTCGCAATTTGTAGATGTCTCACCGTGATCATGGGAGTGAGATCGAAGCTGTCCCCCATCTTGCGTAGATGTTCCAAGAGCTCCACCTGTGACCGGTTGTCTGGCGGGATGTCCATGGTGTAGCTGCTGACGCTCTCCTCGTCGTCCGTGGCGGGGATCAGAAGCATGCGCGCCCTGGCCATGTGAAGCTCGTGGACGGTGGTCTGGGCACTCTGAAATGCAAACTGGGAATTGGAGAGACAGAAATCATTTTTATAGGATTCAAAACGTTTCAGGAGTTTTAAAATTCTCAAGATTTTAAAAATGCCAAGATTTAATATTTCTCACAATTAAAAAAAAAAATTCTCAAGATTTAAAAAAATCGCAAGATGCGAAACTTCCCAAGATTGAAAAATGCCAAAATCTAAAAAATTCCCAAGATCTAACAAAATCCTAAGATCTGGAGAAAAATTAAAGTATCCCTGAAAAAAATATTTTAACAATGACGAAGCAATATGGCAGGCTGGTGTTATAACAGTCTGGTAAACACTGTCAAAGTTACAATAAATAACTGGTCCCCATTACCGTGTTTTGGGACTATTTTGTAGGCTTTGGGGAAACCTTCCAACTGCTGGGATATGGCATGTTGTTACAAAGAAAGAGGAGAAACTTTAAAAAGCCAGATGACATTGAAAACATACCACAATGACTGAGAAAAGCAACGCATCTTTGTCCTCGGGCGGGATGGTAAGACAAGTCCAGGCAACAGCCCGCTGTTCGGAGTACAGTTTGTCGTAGTGATAGAGTAGATCCCCGGTCACGTGACGGATCAGATTCTTGGGCAGATGGCGGTTGGTGTGGGTGTAGCTCTGCTTCTGCTTCTTCACTTCGCCGTTCTTGCTCAGTCGGTTGTCTGGCACCTCCTTGAGGCTGGATGCCTTAGGTTGGGTAGTCGGGGAGGAGGACTCTGGGATGGGCCTCAGGTGAAGCTGAGCAGAGAACGTGGCCGATTTTGCTTTCTTGGGAGAGGCGGGCTTGGGTTGATGATTGGTCTGCTGTGGAGGTTTGGCCTGCTCCTGGAGGTCTGTTGATGGTTTCGACTCCTGGTGGTCCATTGGTGATTTCTGCTCGGTTAAAGTCTCCTGTTTTTCAACAGGCCCTTCTGGAGGCTCATCATTGGGCTGCGAAGATTCGGCGGGAGGCTTCTGATCCTGAGAGGATGGAGATGATTCTCTGTCTTCGTTGGAAGACTTCTCCTGGACTGCCGTGTCCTGAGACTGCTCAGCAGGCTTTGCCTGTTCAGATCCTTCCTGCTGTTCATCAGAGGAGACTTGTGGTTCTGGCTTGGCATGCTCTTGCTCGGCTTGCTCCGGGTTTTCTGGATCTGGTTTGGCTTGCTCTTGCTTGGCTGGCCCTGGCTTGGCTGGCTCGGCCATATCCTGGGACTGCTCAACAAGCTTTGGCTGTTGAGATCTTCCCTGAAGTTCACCGGATGAGACTTGTGGCTCTAGCTCAGGTGGTTCTGGCTCAGTTACCTCTAGCTTGGCTGGACCCGGCAGGTCAGGCTTCCGATCAGGATTCGACGGCCGTTTAACTGAAGGCGGGGATGTTTCCAGTTCAGCTTTCAGCTTTAGCTCGATGGAGGCCCTCTGCTGCCTAACACTGGACTCTGGCAGCTCTTCCAGTGGTACCTGTGCCTTGAAGGTAGACTGTTTCAAACGCTCTGCTTGCTCTCTAAGAATAGCCTTCTGCTTCTCGACAAAAGATGCCGTCTTTTTAGACCCTGGAGGCGAAGCATTCTCCTTGCTAGACAAAGACACAGAAACTGGCTCCAGAGGCGAAATCGGTGTCGAGGGTGACATTGGAGACTCTGGTGAAACTGGTGAAACTGGTGGAACTGCCGCTCCTTTGGAAGTAGGAGATGGGGTTACAGTTGGCTCTGGGTTGGAGAATTGTTGTGGGGCTGGAATCGGTTCGGGGAATGTTGTCAGTACCTGATCTGAGATGCTACTGCCACCATCGGTAGGAACAGAGGCTTCCTTTGCTGAAGACTGTAATGGTGGCTCCTCCTTTGACTGCGATGTTCGCTGAGAGAATAGAGTTGTTTCTTCTTGAGCAGCAGGACCAGGTGAAAACACGCTGTAGAAACGACAATTGCAAACGCATAATTATATTGTCAAAAAAAGTTATTAAAAGACTACCCTGCTAAATTCAACAGAGTCCAACGGTTACTTCCTGCTCAATCTAACAGAATCCAACTGTGCCTAATTTTTGTTGTCTGCTGGATCCAACAGAGTCCAACAGGCTTTATGCTGCTTTATGATATACCGGTAGTTAGATCCTGTTGGATTCCGCGGGGTTAGGGTTAAATTTTACTACATCTCGATCATTTCTATAAACTGCTTTTTCTTTTCCCGATTCCATGAGGTAACCAGATGATGAAGGGGTGAATAATGTTAGCAGTGCTCCCCAGATGTATAGAAAATATTGTGCCATTACTTCGTTACCCCAAAACCTGTCCTATACATGTGAATCTGCATGTAGGATGGGCTGTGTGCACAAGTACCCCCTCAACGGTAAGAAAGGGAGAGTTGGGGGAGACCACTGGGACATTTGAACGCATTGCAGATGGTGCATGACACTCCCGCGAAGACACTATTGCTTTGTGCACATTCAACGTGCGTACTTCGCACTTTACACGTGTGAACCAGTACGCGCACGCGTACGTCCAGTCCATGGGCTCTCAAAAGTGGTAAAAAAGCGCCCTCACTTGTGCATTCCATGCACCCATATTACAATGTGTGTTGTTTATAGCCACGATTTTTCGTTTTTAATGTTCAGGTTTTCAGGGAGCCACCGCATCAGGTCAAAGGAGATGTAAATGGAAAAAAAAAATTAGAACCTTTGCTGTTTGCAGAGGGGTTAATCGTATAAGCCCCTCTCCCCTCCCCCCCCCCACCCCACATTATTGCCCCTCCCCCACAAGTCTGGCTTCAGACTCACTCCTCGTTTGCAGATTCTGCCTCTCCACCCTTCATCGATTCCATCTCCATGGTAACAAAGCGCAGCGTCTCCTTGAGTTGCTCGTTCTCCCGTTTTAGCTTCTTCTCGCTCTCGGCCAGGCGGTCGCGGTCCCGCAGCGCGTCCTCCAGTTTCTGGGCCAGGCTGGGGCCAGCTGTCAAGATCTCCTTGTCAGATGACTGCGACCTCTGACCTCTGGGCTTGATGGTCGCATAAATAACTTCCGGGTCGTCTTTGGATTCAGCTTTGATCTCCTTGTCAGATGTCTGCGACCTCTGACCTTTGGGCTTGATGGTCGCATAAATAACTTCCGGGTCGTCTTTGGATTCAGCTTTGAATGGATAAGAATTAAAAAAAAACGAAATATCTCATAAGCAGTAAAAAGAACCCTTCTGGTGAACCAAGTGTACCTCTGAATTGTGTCTTTTACATGTCGTTTGAGTGGTGTAGAACAATGTGTACTAATTGAAAATGAACAAAGTTGACTAATTTTTTTTTATTGTTCTAGAGCCTGTCATTGCCTAACTTATTAAGGTTTTGATACAAAAAATGCCTGTGACGTCAAATTGCTTTCACATTCGTTAGGACCCTGGGCCTTCTCCCTAAGGGCAGTTTTGCTTGGAAGGTTCCAGAATTCTCCAGAGTCAACTATTTGTTGAGAACCCATCAAATGGCACAATCATTGGTAACTTCAAGGTGCACCAAGACCCACAGTGGCTTGGATCTGCTTCCCTTAATCCTGCAGAATCATCCTCCAGAAAAAGTTCTTAAGGTTCTGGGAGGGTAAACCTTAAAAAACGAAAACCCCAACATCCAAAAGGCAAAGAGAGTGTCTTACTCTGAGAGCTGATTGAAGGGGTTTGCTCCCCAGATCCGCCTCCTCCGAAGAAGTGCCTTCGTAGAGCAGCAGGCGAGATGGACGAATCTCTGCTCCGTGGTTGGCTGATACCGCGGCGTTCCAACTGGCGACGGCCAATAGCTATCGAGAAATGACGGGAACTACATCATTATACTTTCAAGTAGTTAACCTACTAGTCACTGCAACGCCCACAACCACCTGGACTATAACTCCCAGTAGCGCCCAAAACCGCCCGAGTGTTCTTTGGTTTGATGGATTCGTCGGAAAAAAAATCAGCGTAATACTATGTAGCATTAGTGCAGTTAAAGTTTTTGTTAACTCGTTGTGTGCAAAATCAATTTCTCTAATTGGACAGAATTTTTCGGGTCTGAGTGCCAAAGTTCCCAAGATTGGGCCAAGTTCGGGCAAGGACCATTAGTCGACTAGTGGTTGATTTGTGACGTACCTTACGCCTGCGCACTGATAGCAACGTGCGAACGTCTCTAGTCAAACGCTGGTCAAAATGTCATCGCAAAACTTCTGGATCCTGGCTCTCTGCTAGCGTTATGAATGCGCGCAGCTATTGGTTACCAGCGAAGTAACCAACCCCAGTAGGCTGGTTCCAAATAGTCGACTAGCGTAGTCAACCACCGTCGACTAGACAGAGTTCGGGCAAACGTTAGTTAACCATTGGTCAACTATAGTCCTTGCGCGAACTTGGCCCTGGCTTTGAGTTATTTTCTTAATAGCGCCCTCTGCTGCCAGGAACAAAATCAAACCCCACTCTTCGACCAGGACTAGCACATATAGGAGTCACAGGGAACTTGAAGTGACACATCCATTCTTTTGGCAGTTCCGGTTTTATCCTACAAGCTTTTTTCTTTCCTACCTGGTGAGGAGCCAGACATCTCACGGATTCGCGTCATCATCGTCTTGAACTCCTGGCTCTCCTCCACGCTATCCCGGCGGGGCCTGGAGATGCAGCCGCGGTCCACGGAGCTGGTGCGGGAGCGCGGCCTGCCGACGGGCTCGCTGATGACGACCGACTGTCGGTTCCCGTTGCGACTCGATCCGCCGATGTCCAAGGAGTGGGAACGTCGGTGGCTCTGCCACCAGCGAGATCGCTTGTCTGGAGTCTCCTCGCCGGGAAGGCTCAGTTTGTCGTGGCTGCTCTCGTCGGCCGGTGGGTTCAAGATCTGCGCAATGGTTGATGGGACTTCCTGCACATCACTTTCGTCTGTAAGGAAATTTTAAAGAAAAGAAATTGGGAATGATTTCTGTTTTTTTCTTTCTCTTTTTTAGCAATGAGCTTACTTTCTTTTTGCACATCCCAAAGAGCCAGCCTATGGCTCAGTGCACCAGGAAAAGAGGGCGCTTTTTTACCACTTTTGAGAGCCCCGTGGACAGGACACACAGCGTGTTTGTACCAAGGGCGGATCCAGGGGGGGGGGGGCAAAGGGGGCCATGGCTCCCCCCCAAAACGAAACCAATTTTTTTTTTTTATGTGACATCGCAATAAAGGCAGGCAATGAGTACACCACCATCTTTTCCTCCAAAAAAACATTGGTTAAAAAACATTGGTTAGAAAGCTGCACAGAATATGTTCCCAAGAAAAATTCATTGCATGGAGCCTTTAAAGTACTTCTACTTGGCTAACTTTGCTAAATTTGCACTATTGGTAGAGGACTGTAACCACGTACAGAAATTCAAGTCCTTTTACAATTTTCCAGACACAACACTTAATCCAATAACATTCCCATGGCTGTTTTGATCTTTTGATATGACTCAACCGACCACTGACGTTGAAATGTTCACATGCTGTGTTATCCATAATCCAAAGTGCATACAACTACGATGCTTTGTGGTGTGTAGCCGTGTTCTTTCAATTTGAACGTGACATTTGGGTGTTCTTTTATAAGGAAGCTCAACAAGAAAAACATTGTAAAATGATATTGAAAATAAAAAAACCTGCGACTGGCATCTGTCGTGAGAAAATAAATAAACCTGTTTTCAAGTAATATGGGAATGTTTCTTTTAAAAAATAAGAAAATAAAATTGCTGTAAACAGCACGATCTTGGGAATTTACAGGAATATAACACCATGGTAATATTTTTTTATGTAAGCTAAATATTAAGGGTCAGCTCTCAATAGAAATTACTACAGAAGAAGCAAACAATTGTACTGCCATGCCAGTTCTTTCAAAAAGTACACTAACTTTTGTCTACTGTAAACAACACCTGGCTAAATACACTATAACTTTTTGACAAAAGGCGCAACGATTTGTAAAATTAAATGTGATTCAACAAGATATAAACAGAGCAATTTACATGGACGATGCCAATACAAATCAAAGTTTTAAAAAAATATAAAAAAATAGACGCACTGGTTTCCATCATAGCAGAAACTTTGTCAACGTTAGATTGAATTCATACGTGACAGTTTCATATTTTTTTTTCAAATCATGTATGAACGTCATTTTTAAGGGGGTCGTAGCAGACAGAAATTATACAAATCCTCGGTGTTTACGGTGGACGGTGACAATTGAAGCTGCTTATGCCATTTTGGAGGTTCTAGATTTCCCACGTCTAACACAATCAAAGTGATCACAAAACTTGCATAATGGTCGCAGGCTGACAGCTAAAACCATAACCGTAAACAAGCACACATGCCAGACTTTGTGACAAAAGAATCCTCCCAAAAAAAATGGCTTTTCAGATTTCGAAACTTCAGAAGGCAACATCAAGGACGTGCGTTCGCAGTGACGTTAGAAATGAAAGAACGATGACTGGCGACTGCTCAACTGTGAAGGGGACGCACAATGCCTCGGGGGCTGCAGAATACCGGCGCTCTGTTTGCAAATTGCACATTTTTGCGTGAGAAAACTTTTGCCAAGGGCAAAAGTTGTTCATGCATGGGGAAGATCAGGGTGCCTGCCCCGTGTTTTCCCACAAAACAAACACCGGGTTCTTTCGACCCGTGCAAAAAGGGGAAGTACAGGACAAATGGCCTGGCACTGGTCAACAGTAATATATCTTGGTCAGTTGTCAAAAAGGGAAAAGGCGGTTAAAGTTCATGCTCCCAAACCCTCACCAACCAACAAAACAGTTTACGATTATTTTGTGCTTGATCAATCAATTTTCTTTCAGTTCAGGTTTCAGCTTATCGAATTGCTTTTATTGCACATGCTAATTTTCAAGTTCTAACATGTCCATAACGCAGCATGGATTTGTCTCTGGTGGCCGGTCTATGGTAATTTACCACAGAATGTTCGCACAGTGATTCTTCTCAAATCTGCCCAAAAAGCAGTGGCGTAACTTGGGGGGGGGGGAGGGAACGTTCCCCCACCCTCTCCCATTTTAAACTCTTCAATTGAACAAACTAATCTCTCCACCAACAAGGTGGAGCAATGTTGAAGCCGATTATTTCCACACACACACACAAAACAGTCTAGGTACCAATGTTCTAAATAATTGTACCCATTAAAAAAGTGAGTTCTGTATAACATACTAGGAAGCACTAGCACTTTCAGTACAACCTCACTCAAATTTGTATCCTTGTGGAGACATTGCTTTAAGTTATTCTCATGTGCAAAATTGTGAAAGGGTCGAAGATGTTTTCAAAATGCCCCTATTTTAACCAGAATTACTTGCCTGGGTTGAAATTCCGACCGAATATCCCTTACATAAAATACTTTAATTTGCGACGGATAAGTATACCTTGCCAATACCTACTTTTTGAGTAAAATCTGTGTAGCTATTTTGTGAAATCCTTGTGGAGACGTGTTCACCTTTAGAAATTGCCGTGTGGAGACCTTCACAATCTGTTGTTCCGTATTATACCCGGGTGTCCACAAGACATCAATTTTTAACAAACAGACTTCATGTAATTCAAAAGCTATTATAGGGACCATCGCCCTCCCATTATACAACCCATTTAATTTATGGAGCCACATTTGCAGCTCATTTCAAGAATTTGTGCCCCTCTTAATCCCCTGCCATCTTTTATTGAAAGGTGAGCGTTTGCAAAACACCATACATTTAGTATGTTTTCCTTGTAGGATAACAATAAAGCAGTTATCATGTAAGTTGTGTAAAATTCCATAAAGATATCTTCATAATGACACATTATGATCTAGAATGGCTGTTTTTTTAAGAACATTATAGTCAAACAGCTGCATTCAAAGTTGAAAAGAATTCAACATTTCAAGGACAGATTACACCAAGAACTGTATTTTTTTCATCTTTAAGTATGGACATGGCACAATAAAGCAGTCTTTAATTATTTGCAGGATTTTTCAAGGACCACTGAAGTGTGCAATTTAGCCCCAAAAATCGGCTGCAGTTTATGTGATTAGAAAACTTTGACAAGATTTAAAGAAGAAAGCTTTTCCGTTGTTGAGTAAACTAACATCCAACTATACAGGAAAATGTCATGAAAAATCCTGACTGTTTAGTTTGGCTTTTTATTGACATTTTATTGCACATCAAAGCATGGGGCTCGGCGTTCAGTTGATGCCATTACTAGTAAATGCTTTTATATATCGAGTATAAAATGCAACCCTGTTTATGTTCTGTAAATAATCCTCAATTCAGACATTACTTGGCTAAATTTAGATGCTCAGCTTATATACTGCTTGTAGAAACGGGAAGGTATACTGGTTCAGAATTCAACCAACTTATTTGTCCATACTGTCTAGAAGATGTGGAAACAGAAATGCATTTTTTAAGTTCCTATCCAATGTTCAATTCTTTAAGGAAAAAAAATATGTATGACGTACACTGTTGTAAAAGTATTGCAGAGTTTAGTATTTTATCTGAAAGAGACAACTTTATCTTTCTCATGTCATCTAGGGGTCCACTGGGAAACTCCCAGACATAGAAAGGTGAAATATCTACATATTAAACCCCCTGAAGGACAATAAAATTGCCCAATCTTTTTGATAGCTCACAGTGATCAGACATAGAAAGTGACATATTTGCATATCAAAAACCCCTCAAGGCCATCAAAAGTATATTCTGATCATTTCGATAGATCGCTTTTGATCAACAAGATCACAAAAGACGGAAGCGACACACAATAATAAGGTTGACCCTCTGCAGGGGTAGACCTCGAAATCGGGCCGGAATAGAAGTCTGGCCCTAGTTTGGTGCGTTCTATTCTTTGGTTCAGCTGGCCCTTGCACCTTCTTGTGAAGTAAACACACTTTATTATTAGTACGTAGCACCGGTATCATATACAGCAGAAGTTCTTGTGGACCAGAAATAAAACTATTGCAATATGCATCAAGACACGAAAAGCAAACCTGTTTTAACCCCTTTGCTATGGGCCCATAATGAAAAAAAAGAGTGAATCATCCACTTTTTAAAGGGAATATACAACATTTGCAAACATCAAAAACAAAACTCCCAAAACTGTTTTGAAATACCTTGTTGAACTGATAGTGAATGACAGTCTAAAGCATCCTGTAAACTCATGGCACCTGGTGTGCTGACATTTTAAAGAAAGGCGGTATTTGTATTAATGTCCAATGATGGTCGGCCAACCATCGTTGGAAAAAACTGGGTTTTTTTTCAAATACCGCCCCAATTTACCAAATTTAGTTAGTCCACATTTTGTTTGCAATCGATTTTACACACCAATGCACGGGTACAAGCCAGCTAGACTGGTTCCCTGACCTTACAATTCCCCGACGTCTATAAATTACTCTGTTTTATCTGAGGTGGGGTCAAGGAACCAGACTTCAGGAACGTGATTTTTGTTCAATTGATTTTACCAGCCTTTACAAACACAAAACTTTGAACAGGTCATTGTCACAATATTTGCTTTAAAACACTAACCCACATTCCATCCATTTCTGAAAATTACAGCAAAAGCAAATATGGAATATTCCCTATAAAGGAGCCATGCGGGCAAGTCTTTTTAGGGTGTTTTTTTTTACATTTTTAGATTAAGAAAATAGTTTGGAGACAACGTTTTTGAGATAAAACATGTTTGTTCTGGTCTCAGTAATCGGATTGCATCTGATTTCTATCTCAGCCTGATTATTTCATAAAAGTTCTGTCATCAAGAGACCCTGTAAGATAATTGTAATTATTTATTTTTTTGGATTTTTCCTCTTGTAAATTCAAACCCAAGGTTCACCTTTTACTTGCCATACCAATTAACCCTTCAGCACAATGAACAGCATCCAGGAAGCTGACAAGGTTATTTGAAAACGGCAGATCATCTGAAAGATTTAACCCTAATTTAATCTTAAAACCCTTTTCAATGCTTGGGTATCCTTGTGGGTTGTAAGCTACTTATCGTCTTCAATTCTGTACAAGCCACAGACACAAAAAAACATGTCAAGCTTTCAATGAAAAATTATTAAAGTGAATGCAAGTTTTCAGTTTTTTGTCAAAAGATGAAACTTTGTTCAGTAAGACTGTCTCTGCACGGAGTGCCCAATCGCTTTTAAAATACAGGGTGAATAAACAAAAAACGAAACCCAAATGTCGGGACCATTTTTTGTTTAGTGAAGTTCTGCATGCAGCACTTTCAGAATCTAGGATATGAAAGCCCAATTCATAAGCTTTCTTTTAGCACAAGAATCATTCCAATCAATCATGTACTTTTCAAGCTATTGAATTTTAAACACAAACACACCGTTTTGAAGTTCTGTCTGTGGATCACAGAAAAGTTAAGTGTTCTTTCAGCAAAACAAAAACAATTCACATACATGTAAAGATGTATGTGAATTGTTTTTATTTTACAGAAAGAACACACACCTTTTTTTAGTGATCCCTGGACAGAAGTTTAAAACGGTGGTTGTGTTTAAAATTCCGTAACTTGAAAAGTACATACGTGGTTTGAATGATTCTTGTACTAAAAGAAAGCTTATGAATTGGGCTTTCATATCCCAGATTTTGAAAGTACTACATGCAAAACTTCACTAAAAAAACGGTCCCGACATTTGGGTTTCGTTCTTTTTAACTCACCCTGCACAAAGAAACTTTACCCAGTGGTTCTTAGGGGAAAATTTAACATTTGATGAAATATAACTTGCAATAGGGAGTTAATCTTGGTTTTTGCTGAGCTTTGCTTTCCTGTACTGGAGATGAGAAACTAAAATCCTAATATTTCTCTATTATTGTTTCCAAACCCCCCCCCCCCCAAATATGTCTCAAAATTTCAGTGTCAACACAGAGATCTGAGAGGCTCACTGACAATTGGATCACTCATGATCATTAAGAAACATGAAATTCGGAAGCAGAAATACAACTTAGTTTTAACTGTCACTGTCAAATAATCTAAGTGCCCTAAAGTCACTGAAAAAAATATTTAATACGGCACAGAAAAAAAAGTGAGTGTATAAAGTACTTTACACTTAAGTAGAATTACAGTTCTGGAGAAAAAAAATCATGACAGAATACAATTAGAGGATCATTGAAGGCTGCTGACAAGGTTCAAATTGTGCAACTGTTGATCTGGGCTTAAATTTACTACAAAAAAAACCTAGAAACCAGGATAAGATTTTACTTTTGATATAATTCTTTGCATGCTGCGATGCAATTACAATGTGGTTACAACCATAGCAAGCCATTCCATAAGCTTTTCAATATGTCATCAGCACAGACAGCTATATCTCTCTCTTGATTTCAAAAGACCCAACCAAGCATGCACTCATCATGAGAAACCACAAGATGCTATTGTGAACGTGTTTACAGGCACAGCTAACAATGGGAACAATGTTTGAGTTTGAAAAAAAAAGTTAGTTCACCGGGATGTCAATATATCATAACTAATCATATTCTTTCTCAAGGTCGGAATGAGATATGACAAGCGATGGCATAGTCATTTGCCAACATTTTGAGTTAGGATTTTCAGTAAATACAATCTTTTTGTCGGTCCAAATATGAGGAAATAATTATACTGTTCCTGCACCCGGGTGCAGGAACATATATTCAGGGTGAGTCAAAAAGGGTGACCGAATTTCGGAAAAAATATTTTTAAAAGTATGCGACTTGCTCCATTTCATAAAAATAACATAGGCATAAAGAACATGTTATTGACTAGTATCTGTGAAAATTGCGCGTCATTTGCATACTCTATTCCAACTTATGTCTGTTTCAAAAAAAAATTACAAAATTCAGCTGTCCACCACTGATTGTTTACCGTTTTACGAACTGACAAATACCCATGGATGTTTACCCAACTCGATGAATAAACGAGAAAATGCAAAGGAAAACATACAAAAATTGACATCAATATTTCAGAAAAAAAAAGAGTTGACTTGTTCCTCATATTCAAACAGAAAATCTGACAGTAAAAAAATGTTTCAGTCTTGACTCAAATGATTAAAATCTCATTTTTATTAGAATGCTTGTGTGTAATCAATGGCATTCATAGACAGCTATAAAATGGGTTCTTGATAGCATGGATCAATTTCAGTAATTCTTTTTTTTTTCAGATGAGTGGAAGAACATGCTCTTTTTAAGACATACTTCATTGGTGTATGAAGTTTGATTGTTTTTTAAGAGAAAAAAAACACATTAATCTGGGTCACTTTCTTTTTGACTCACCCTACATGTAAATATGCCAATTTAACACACAAAAAATCAAATAAAAATCTTCAAATTAAATTCTTCATCCTTTTAGCCATTTCCCAATGTGCATCACAGATGCAGTTGTGTTACACACATTAATTCTAAAACTGCAAAAAGCAATTGGAAATCTTCTGAGCATGTCTTTAAGCATTACACCGTTTGCATTTGTATTTATCAGAAAACATCACAACACAAAACCATGGCGTTCCTTTACTTTTTTATGTTACCATTGTATATCACATGTTTGCGTTGGATTAAGAAACACTTTCTGACAATGTAATCTTTTAAAAACAGCTTAAGTTATTATCCCTGCTTTACAAAGTGGTAATGCTAAGGCCCCTGTTTACATTTGACCCAATAAATTATGTACTTAGAACTTAAAGATGAATTTCCAAGCAATTATTTAATTTCAGCCCATAATTTTTTTTTTTATCTATTGCTATTTTCCTGGCAATATGAAAGTTATTCACTTTTGCACGAGACATCAAATGGAAAATCCACAGACCTTTAGTTATTGAATTACATGTATTTTATAAACTATATATTTGCAGCCTTACATAATTCGTCTCTCGCTGGGAGGGTTCAATTGCGTGCAAATGAAAATCTTATTTGAAGAAGGTTAAATCCAAACGTCGCCCAAACTTGGAGAGAAAAACAAGTTTGTTTGTTTGTTTGTTTTTTCGTTAAAACAAAACACACGAACTGAAAATTTGTTGGAGAGAATTTTTTTTTTTAAGGGCATGGAGTATGCAACTTTATAGGGTAATTAAAAAAGAACACGTCAAACACCTAAATGTATTATGAAAACATGGGATCTCTTGTAAGGGGGGCTTGATGGACCACCTCAAAGTATGCATGTCTTGCAAAAACTATGCATGTTTCATTTGACTAGTTTATTTTTACCATGGGTCGAGACGTTGCGTGACAGTATAGTGGTCTCAGTGCAGGCCACAAGTCAATAATTATTCAATGTTTATCAAAACTTTTTTAATTGAATGTCTGCTATTTGAAAAAAAAATTGGCAAACTAATTACCTGTTTCTGGCTGGACGACTGCTTCCTGGCTTGTTGTATCCTCGGACGCTTCCTGCACACTGAGCATGTCCTCCTCGTCGCTATGGTAACCCAGAGTGGAGTAGGAGCTCTTGTCGGACAAGCAGTGCTCGTCAAGCAACTCTTTGAACATGTCAAGTACCGAGCGCAGGCTCTTGGAGTACTGGGCCAAGAGGGGGACCACTTTGGTGTGGGATGAAAAGGTCTTTATTTCCGACTTCAGTTTCCCGAACGCGAGCAGGGCGCTCTTGTCGTACTCTATCCGGTCTTTGAGGGTGGAGACCAGGGCTGGGAGCTGGGTATTGATGTGGGATTCGATGGCGTTCAGCAAGGCCTTGTTTTTGAACAGCCGATTCTTGACTTGGTTCTCGTTCAGTTTTGTGAGGGCTTGGTGGTTATGTCCCGATTTCTTGTCGCCGTTGACCTTGAGCGAGACCGACTTGCTTTTGGAGAGGTTCAAGTGTTCCAGGGTGTTGACGGCACCCTTGTACGCCGTGATGTTCCTCCCAATCTCCAGCTTCAAGGCGTCATGGAGGGTGATCAGAGACCCTTTCACCTCTATGAGGCCGTGTTCCCCGATTCCCTGCAGGGCCGTGTCCATGAGCTTCTTGCGCTTGTAGAGAGTCCGAATCAGGTCTGGATTCACGTTCAGGACGATCCGTAAGATGTTCATGATGGACTTCTTGGCATCCTCGGGCTTTGGGTGTTTGAAGCCCACGCCGCTCTCCAGCATGGACAGGTAGCGCACGACGTGGAAGACCATCACCTCCACCTGGAACTGCTCAATGGGGAAGCTGTCGGCGTCGCTGATGAAGAGCCTGGAGTACAAACTCTCCAACACGATGAGAGATTGTGGGATGCGTTCAATGACCATCTCCATGGGGATGTCCATCACGATGTCCTTCAAGGAATCCATCGAGATCTTGTTCACCAGTTGGGAGGCGTCGACGAACTTGCCCTTTTCGATCAGAAGCAGCAGCTGTCTCAGGATGAAGCTGGGGCTGACTTCCTGGTACTTCAGAGGACTGGCCCCTTTGCCTCCGAAGCTGTTGACCCAGGAGGAGTTGCGCCAAGGGCCTGGGAGGGGAACTTGGCTGTGCTGTTTCTTGGAACGCCCCTTCTTAGGCTTGCTGACGTCATCATGCTTGGCTGAACTCATGATTGCTGATTTGAGTTAGACTTTCCTTGAAGCTAAACACTGGTGAGAATCAATGGAAAAAAGTCCAAACAATCGATTTTTAAAGGAATCGTTAATGATATCAGATTAAAGCAGTGTATAATGGCAACTATAAATCATAATTAACAGGTCACAGATGTCAATTAAATCCGTCTGAATCAGTGATGAGTAAGTCCGGTTGATCTGGGGTTATTTTTCAAAGAGGAGAATGAGGGCCTTTAATTTTTTTTATTGAAAAGTAGGCTAAAATAGCCATATTATAAGCTCGTACAATATGTGCATTAAAAGAGAGGATGCCCTTTGGTAATTGCCTACTTGTTGATGACCACAAAACTTTCTTAAAGTACTTATAAAACATTAGTAAAGTTATTAGAAGAAGCATCTGAACTTCTGAAACATCTTTAAAAAAATATTATGCATGAAATAAAAAATAAAAAAATTATGCACCTCAAAAAAGGAAGCGGGCGGGGACGATCAACTGGTATTATTTTTTTTTAATTGGCCTAAAGTGGAAGTTATTGGGTTTTTTTCTTCATTTTTTTTCTTTTTCATTCAAGACAAAGTTACCAGATTTCAAACAGTTTGTTCTTGACAAGCAATTTACCGATGTCGATCGAGTGAATCGAAATAATTGTTAAGTTTTATCAAAATTAAATCCCTCATTTAAAAAAAAAATTAGGCCTAGGTACCCAACGCTTCGCACGCCGCTGATCAAAAAGCATTTTACTTTCAAACATTCTCGCTTCAAACACGAACAAATTAATGGACATCTGAAACAAGCAAAAAACGAGCGCATATCCTACACAGTTCGGCACATGTACATATAGAGATCTTACCTCTTGTCTAACCATTCGCATGTTCCAAACTTTCAGTCCACCGCCGCCAACAACACAACCTCAAGGCGTTGAGGAAAAACTCTTTACTTTCGACAATGAAAACAAGCGACACATCTGCGGTCTTCAGCGGTCCGTAAGCGCACACAGACGTACTCTTTTGATCTTACGCGAAATTACCAGTATATACCGAAACACCTGTGCCAGGTGCACTGTGTACAAAATACACCTGCTGAAACTGAAACGTCACGCAAAACTGACCAATCAGGATCTCTTTGAAGTTTCACGGCCCGTCACTCATGGCGCGCGATGTCACGAAGCCGCGGCGGCGCCCCGCAACAACAGCAGTGGACAAAAATTAACTTGCATTATAATAAGTATAGATGCCTCCATTTTTGAACTAAATCTTTTGATCTGAGAGCTTGGAACGTGACCGATTGCACATGCATGAGTGCCGCGGAGTTGAAGTCCTCAAGGCCCTCAATAATTGGCTCTATTCTCTTGCGCGAACGGCCATAAAAGCATTGTCCGATGAATTTACGATCGCAGTTCATCTTTTAATTCGCGTATACGTGTAGTTTGATCATTTTCACCGTTTCTAACGACAGAGCCGACTGAGCACGTGCTAGTTCCACAGACTATGATTCTGGCTGTTTTGTCGTTCTTTTTAGACCGCCAGTCTTTTCTAATACAAGGAAAATAAGGCTTACTTCCCATAAACTTCGTTCCAAAAAGCAGTCTGTGGCTGAATGCAAACTTTTACTAGTGTCTACCTGAATGCAAACTTTTATACCCCCAATTATCGTCCCTCTTATAAAACCTATCAATCATAAACACAGAACTTGCCTTTGTACTGCGTTCAGGACTAACAGTGGCATTCTGCCAGGAGAAAAAAAAACCTGCAGCGCTTGTAATGTACCTATCATATTCAGGCAGTAAGCCTAATATTATCCATGGCAAACTTCACTCAAATTTTTCATGCGTATACCTTTACAAAAAGAAAAGCTGAAAAAAATCTGGCAACCCCAAACGCATGTTTGTTGTAAAAAACGCAAGTGCCTGTATCACGCCAACAGACTTTAGTCTATTTTGCCTACTTAGTCAAGTCGTCTCTCTCGTGAACCAAACAAAGTGGTGTTTTTTTAAAACAAAAAACATGTTTTTGTTCTTTGAAATTTATCTTTCAATTTTGAAGAGAAGTTTTTAAGAACTACCTGTCAGTCCAGCAGAACAAATAGTTTACAGTGTAAATTTCCACTATCCCATGCTTAATACATTTCAGTGTTAAATTTAAAAAAAAACAAGGATAACTCTCAACAACAGACAAATGAGACATAGTTCATTTTCTTGTAAATGTTTTAATCATTTACTGCATTCATTTCTTTTCTAACTTTAAACTGCAATTGAAAGTGTCCATTCATAGTCTGAAATATCAATAGTTGAATAAACAATATTTTGTTGATGCACTTTTCAATATTTTTTTTCCAAGACAAAAGAAGACACATATTATCTTTTAAATTTATGCTGATTGTCAAAGTATGAAAATACTCACAAACTTTCACACTACACTCTGTATCCTACAAACACAACACTCATCATGCAATTTGACAACACTTTACAATGTACAATTAACATACAAATGATCCGTATTCCGTAAACACACATTTTTTCGTTGAACCATGGACCTGAGTACATGTATACATACCACAAGTGCATTTTGCATGGCTAACTCCCTTACACTCGCATCTTTTAAAATTGCTCACAAACTAAATTTCAGAATTTCTACGTGCTAATAAGTCACAAACTGTGCAACTAATATGTAATCTGCTTTCACACACACACACATGCTAAAATTGAAAATCATTCAAAATAAAAAAAGACACAACAGAAATCTGTACAATTAAAATAAAAATCGCTGAAAAGGTCATGTTTAAGTGTTCGGACAGCCAGCTGACTCCCTGATGTCACAGTTAATGCTGGGATGTAACAAGTTGAAGCTTAGCTCACGATGTGTGTTATATGGCCCTGGGAGAAGAAAACGAGAAAGGAAACTTGGTGTCAAAATGGTTTTAAGTAGTAAACCAGGGTGCAGCAGCCAGTTGTACCACAACGAAAGAAAAGCATGGGCGAATCCAAGATCACATAGGGGACATGGGCCCCTGCAGCAAATAGAGAATATTATATTAAAATTGGCAATCGGTGGCCGTCAAGCCTACCTCACCCGCCCCCCTCCCTCAGCCCACCCATATGCTCTGGTTTTGATGAGTTTGATAAAACTAAAAGTTTCATTGAACTGCAAATGTTTGATTTAACAGATATTAGGCCCCAAAAAACCACAGTTCTGCCCCCGATTACATGGCATTTAAATAAGGTAGGTAGGTAGGGATTTATTTTTTTGTGCAATTTTTTTTGTGTGCGATCATATGGAGGTGTCTGCGTGTAGTTAAGGGTAAAAGGTAGTAAGTGATGGTTTTCGGGGGTTTTCCTCATTTTTCCCCAAAAAAATTAGGGTAGGGGCTGTCAAAATAGGGTTGGTAGGGTAATCAGAAGCAGAACTTTTTTTTGTGTGCCTTATTCCTTCCTTCCTTACAAGTGCAGACTTCATTGAAGATAATCGCACTGCCAGAAACACCGGGGCGAACCCCTTCTCTTAGCGATAAGTGTACTGGGTTCAATAACGTGCATTACACAACACACGGGACCTACGGCTTTATGTTCCATCCGAAGGACGAAGCAATAATCAGACATGCAACTGGGAAATCACAAAAAAAGAGGAAATTCAAATTTTTCCCAGACTTTGTACAGTGTTTTCCTATTTTCAATGGCACACATGGGAGGTCAAAAAAGAGGAAATCAGCTGATCCGAGGAAAAGTTGCATGCCTGAATAATGGTTAAGTGCCTTGCTTAAGGGCACAAGTGTCCCCCTGGGCTCGAACCCACGCCACTGTTGCCTCTGAAACACCAGAGCATGAGTCCGGTGTTCTTAACCGCTAGGCCATGACACTCCACTGATTGATTGAAACAAGGATGGTATAGACATGAACTCACCGGCTCCCCTGAGAGACACCTCTGACACACTTTCCTCGCTTGATTCTGTAAAAAGTATCAGATAAACAACCATTTGCAATTTAATCATTGTTGTCGAGCTCACTTTTTTGTTTTTAACATCATCCCCAATCAGTTGTTGGGTAGTACCAGGGGACATTTATAAATTCCACAATCATGTAAGAGATTCAAGATTAGGAATGAACATGACAACATCATTATTGTACCAAGGAACAATAAAACAGCGACTTGAAGGAGTAGAGTAAAATCAATTGTTATAAGGTCACAGATATTTAGACTTAAATTGGGAAATAAACACTGTATAAAGATTATAAGGAAAGCAATGCAATGGATAAATGAAGGTTTAATTTAACAAAAGTTTGAGACTGGTTAAATACCATCATCAAACAAAGGTACAGACAGATACATGCCACAACAAGTGCCAGCCAAGTTGCTTGTATAGTACTGAGTGAGTGAATTTGCCACTTGCTGCACTAGTAATTTCTAACAAACAACATTTTTTTTAAAGTTGAATAAAGAAATTGACTGGAGCAGGGTTTGAACCTGCGACCTCCGGTTTACCGTTCCGGTGCTCTACCAACTGAACCATCCAGCCCTACAACTGAGCCACCCAGCACCAAATGAGCCATCCAGCGGTACAGGTATACAGCTTCTGACTAGCACCCTTCGAACAAAAACATTGACAAAATGGGAAACTACCAACATAGAGCTGGATAGCTCAGTTGGTAGAGCACCGGAACGGTTATCTGGAGGTCACAGGTTCAAACCCAGACTGGGACCGTAAGTGCTCAAAATGATGCAAAAGAAGATCAGGCCAACTTTACTCACTCTTTCACCAGCAAATTTCTCCAAAACTCTTTACTGGGTAAAAGAAAAGTTTCTCAGAATTTCACCAACCAAGCGTGCAGACTCAATTCAATTTGTAAAGGAGATTTTTCTTCAATATTTGGCAGTGGCTTGCACAAGAGAGGGAAGTCAAGTGATTTCAAAATGAGGCTAAAGACTAGACTTCTACATGTCCATCCATGGTCCAACTGTTTGACAAGACTGACTTCTTCATTCATTGTCATTAGTCTGACTAGGGAGAAATGTGTAGAAATAGTGACCTACAATGTAGTACACGACATCCCAGATATTTCTTTTGGCACAGCCAGCCGACAGTTAATTGATGCAGTAAAAGAGTTGTTGGACCGGTTGCAGTCTATTTTCTTGTATTGCATGTTTTCAGTACCTTAAGTTTTGGGACTCTTGTACACAGTATTGAGAGTCCCAAATTTTCGGTTTAGTTCAAACCCAATTCCAGTCTATTTCTCTGTTAAGCTTATTATAATGCACCTGGTCAGCTTCCCTTTGTGATACATGTATTTGAAAAGAAAAAAAAGATAATTTATAAACACAGATGTACCTGGGCCTGCAGTGATACAGAGGAATGTGTGGCATCTCCTGCACCGGTCACAAGGTGACGAGCGTGGTGCATAGACTGGGCAGGAATGTTGTGTGAATGGTAAGACGTGGCATCGGAGTCGGTGACCATGGCAACAGTCTCGTTTCCCACGGATGCTGCCAAACCTGAAGGGGGTAGACACGTGTCCAGCATGCCCTTTGCATGGTCCGCTTGTGATATGTAACTGGACACTCCATTGCACTTGCGTTTTTGTTGCTGTGAACAAAATGAGGGCAATGTAAAATATAAATTGAATTAATTTTTGTAATGGTAGTTTAACAAATTAAATGCCTACCATACAATGAATACAATATAGTGCATCCTGACTCCACTTTTTTTTCATCATATATTATCTCAAGTAAGGTCAGTCATTGCAAAACAAAAGTTGAAAAGACATGAAAAGATATTTCTAATTTTGTTAGAAAATACTTTGGAAATGCACTCAACTCTCCATAGACTTTGTACACAACCAAAGCTTCTGAATACTACAATCTTTCCAACCTTTCTAAATTTAGAGTTAAGAACTGCTATTCACCTTTACAGTTTTATTAAAACGTGTGTGCAACAATTTCTACAACTATATTTTTTAGATATACACAAAACAACAAACCTTTAATAAACGGCATAATTTAGCTTACCCAGCGCTAGGTTCATGACATGGGAGATTCACTAATGTCATGAACATAGTGCCGCACTGGTTATTCCAAGCTAGCTAAGCATGATTGCAATGTTATTTTATACACTATAAATGATACTAGGTCTAGTCTGTTACTTAATAAGGTGTTTCACATTAATATGCGCCATCTTGATCTTGTTCATGATGCAAAAAGAACACGCGTTGCAAGACGTGGGCGCTTTTTGGAATGACCACATGATGACTTGGAAGCTCCAAAGTTTTCCATTGACGATGCATACACAGCAACATGTGTAAAATTGCCCTGTGTCGGCAAGATGGCGCATAGGACATGTAGGATATTATTACCGTGAAACAGTTATAATTTACCATTACACATAGCCTCCTGTCATGACTGTTACATTTAGTTACATACATGACATATTACATTCATCAAATTACGTATAAAAAGCCCCAAAAATACACGCACACGTCCAAAGATGTTATCGTCTGCAGCGCTCATCATGCTCATCAAGTCAACATCGTGGAGCTGCATGGCATTGTGTTCAGGCGCGGGCATGCGTTTGTGCATAACACCGCTGCCTACATTGTTGCATTCACAAAGATGGTGAGTTCTTTTCCTCAAAATTTCCATCGAAAACCAAATTTATTCCGAATCTGTGTTCTCCACTCTTCAACTGCAAGTGGTCAAGGGAAATTCTCCAATGACATGAAAGCGTATTTCCGGTAAAATGTCCGTCTAGACAAGCAATTTCCCGGTACAGCACGTGTTGTTTGTTGACATCCGTTTTTTCGGCTAGCTCCACCAGTTATTTAAATTTTGAGCTCAATGAAATGAGCGAGATATAACGCGAAAGCTGATTGGCTATTTATATTTTCCTATGCATCGAGCTTTTTGCGCAGTTTATATTCTTAAATGGACATTTACTGTAAAACTTACTTTTCATTTTCTCCGGTTGTAATTTTAAAAAGTAAACAGGGTCCTAATGTACACGATATATTAAAATTTGAAACAAACATATCGTTCCGTGTGGCACAAAAGGACCAATAGTATTGAAGGTAATGCGAACTTGTTGGTTACTAGCGTACACAAATTTTTTGTAAACGACTGATCGACTCCAGCAAATTCTTCGATCAACGCGCGCTGTTGTACGTGACGTGTAGCGGCAAGGAGCAGACACCTTCCTAGTTCCAGTGCAGATTATTTTTTAGCGACCATGATACATTTAGCCTTGTTTTACGTTTTCTTTACTCATGGGTGATGTGGTATTTGCAGGTTTTAATTAATTTGGATCAAAAGATTTTTCGCCAACACATTAAAAAGGTGAGGGCGCCCTGCTTGTGTGTGTGCATAGAGATGCTCGTAATTTTTTTTGGAATAAAACTTAGTTTCGGCATAATTTTTTTTGTTTTGATGTGATTTTGTGCAGAAAGTCATAGGATTAGGAAATATTAAATTCTTATTCGGATTTTTGAAAGTATTTTTTTGTCCCTGAAATCTGGAAATAGTGTAGCCTACATAACCACGCCGGCACGCTCTGCTCTAGTATTGTCATAGCCCCAAAATGTGGCCTATTTACTGGACTGCCTCCGTAAACATAGGCCACACACCGACCATGTACAAAAACGTGTCGACGGAGCCAAATTTTGATTTTCCCATTTAGGCTTACTTTGTAGGTTTTTTTTGCTTTAGAAGCATTCTCACCCTCTATATAGGCTAATCAGAAAGTGCTGCCTTTTTCAGATGTCTAATTTTTGTGAAATTTCATGTTGAAATTTTGATACGAAAACGTGTAAAAATGAATCTGGAAATTTCACGAAAAATGGACATCTGAAAAAGGCAGCACTTTCTGATTAGCCTATATAGAGGGTGAGAATGCTTCTAAAGCAAAAAAAACCTACAAAGTAAGCCTAAATGTGAAAATCAAAATTTGGCTCCGTCGACACCTTTTTGTACATGGTCGGTGTGTGGCCTATGTTTACGGAGGCTGTCCAGTAAATAGGCCACATTTATGGGGCTAAGACTGATACTGATAGAGATCGTAATTTTTTTTGAATAAAAGTTTCGACATATTTTTTTTGTTTTGATGTGATTTTGTGCAGAAAGTCATAGGATTAGGGAAATATTTAAATTCTTATTTGGATGTTTGAACTTTGAATGTTTTTTTTTGTCCCTGAAAAAAATTAGTGTAGCCTAGTAGTAGTACAAATACACAGGGGCCCCTAGCCCAGGGAGGAAAGGGACTCCGCCAGGGCTAAGGGGCCCCTAGCCACGCTCCGCTCATAATCTCTGGACGTCCGAGGTGTTCGAAATCCTGGTTGGAGACCTTCCACTACAGTCCCGAAATTTAACGAGCACTGTATGTTCAGTAGGGCCTTCTTAGATAAGAGTTAATCTAAGAACTTCCAGGAATCCAGTGGCATAAGATCTGTCGTTCCAAAGAAATTCGATGGGAAAAATGGGAGCCCACATTAACACGAACGTTAGAAATTGTGAAAGTTCAGCACATTCAGAGATATGAACGGAGCATGGCTATGTATAGCCAGGTTTACAGGTATAGGTTCATGGAGGAATTGTAGTACTAAATTAGTCTACACACAATTTGCATTGTTAACATGGTAGCTAGAAAAAGTATGAATCATTACATTTTGTTAAAATAAAATGTGTAAAATTCACACTTTCTTCAAATGTTTGTCTTTATCCGTACCTTTAATATTCCAATGTATAAAAGCCAGATAGCAATCAAGATTTCAAAAATTGTGAAATTCAAAAACATTTTTAGAGGAAAATGTTGCATTAATGTTGCATTAGTAAAAGCCAGATAGCAATCAAGATTTCAAAAATTGTGAAATTCAAAAACATTTTTAGAGGAAAATGTTGCATTAATGATGGTCTAATATTAACATTTGACACTAGAGCAGTCATGGTAACTGGGGCGCTAGAACTCCTTTTTTTAAAATTTTGTCTTTGGTCA
Organism: Patiria pectinifera; assembly: GCA_029964075.1. Taxonomy (NCBI): domain Eukaryota; kingdom Metazoa; phylum Echinodermata; class Asteroidea; order Valvatida; family Asterinidae; genus Patiria; species Patiria pectinifera. Next base: position 6,182,297 of record CM057133.1, read on the forward strand.
GTACTAGTTAGTACCACCGGCCAAAGACAAATTTTTAAAAAGGAGTTCTAGCGCTCACACACTGGTTTTAGTCTAACACTTAAAGTAACGGACATGACAGACATTTGAGCAGATCCTTTTTTGTTATTGTCTGTCCGCAGGTAGATTATGCATAGCTGAAGGGCAGTAACTGGAGACGGTATACTGACCCATAGGCAGCGTCATCAAGTGCTGTGATGATACAGATGCAAGACCAACAAGGATCAACTGGAAACAATGCCCATTAAAATTAAAGGTATTTTAAAGGGAATGTACATCATTGGCTTTTGCTGTAATTTTCAGAAATGAACTATTTGGGGGGTTAGTATAATATATCAAATATTGTTGCTGTAATTTTCAGAAATGAACTATTTGGGGGGTTAGTATAATATATCAAATATTGTTGCACTGACATGTTTAAAGTTTTGTGTTCGAAAATGCTGGAAAAATCAAGAAAATCAACAATGTTTAAGTAGTCTGGTTCCCTGACTCCACTAAAGATAAAATGGATCAATTTATAGATGTCAGAAAATTGTAAGGTAAGGGAACCAGTCTAGCTGGCCTGCACCCGTTCATGAACATGTACCCAGTAGCAAACAAAATTTGGACTGAAAAAAAAGGTAAATTTGGAGCAGTAGTTGAAAAAGTTAGGTTTTTCCAACGGTGGACGGCCGACCACCATTGGAAATGTATACAAAAACACCATTTTCTTGAAAATGACTTCACACCAGGTGCCATAATTTTACAGGATGCTTTAGACTGTCATTTACCAACATCCTAAGAAGGCATTCCGTAAAAACTTTGTAGTTTTATTTTTGGATGTTTGCAAATGTTGTATATTCCCTTTAACTTGGTGGTATCACTTATCCAACATAAAGTTGAGTAGTTGACCATTCCTCCATGGTTGGACATCACAGCATTCTTGGTTTAACCTTATATGTTTTCACGTGATTTCGTTAATCACAATAACGTTGTTGGACCCAGGTGATCCGGACGATCCCCAAGCGAAGCCCAAGAACTTTGAGCAGGAGCTGCGCCACACCCTGAAGGAAAGGAAGAGGCGAGGGTTGACTACAGGGCTGAGCGACACGGCGGAGGAGAGCGACAGTGCTGACAGCCTTGATGCTGGTGGAGACGGTAAAAAAAATGGAGCCGTCTTGTTTGCCATGAGGTGTTCAAGCTCTGCTAATTTTTGGGCAGTGACTTTTTTTACTAAACGCTAGTTTGCCAGAGGTCATATTTGATTCCTCCAGCAAACTAGCATTCACTGTAAGAAAGCCGGCACAGCCGATGTTACGTTATTATATATCAGCCAATCACAGAAAGCCTCCCGCATTCAGCGCCAGCCAAATATTCACTCTCTATTGATTAATAGTCATGTATTTCCCTCATATAATATTTCAAATGCCCTTCAACAGACAAAGAATCATCTAGACTGCCAAAAAAAAAAGTCTAATCTCCGAAAATATCTGCTAACTCACCATAGAGTAGAACGCCGTTATAACGAAAACCATGGGGTCCATAAAAAATGTTCATTACAGTGATCATTCGTTATAGTGGTTGTACATTATAATAGAGTTTACTACTTTTGGGCCCAAAGGGGGGGGGGGGGGTTCGTTATAGCCAAATGCGTGTTATAGTGGTGTTCGTTATAGCGGCATTTCACTGTAATTACTTTATAAATACTACAAAGTGTTCCTTTTTTCCAAACTTAAGCAAATTTAGTTGCTGCTGTTCAAAGGTTTTTAGCCTTCACACAGGTATGACCGCCATGCACGAACTGTAGTACTGTTTAAAGATATAGTCCATCATTTGTAATTTGTGCATTTTGTTCGTTGGAAGCAACAAAAGTGCTCAAAATCTAAAGGAGGGTACTGAACAACTAACCTGATGGAAGTTTCAGCTCAGCTTCAGCTGTATATTCCGAGAAAAAAACAGCATTCTAGGATCTCAATTTCAAATGAAAATTTGCTGAATCATGTTTTGCATTGGGCCTGAATTCAGCGTTTGAGACACGTTCTCGCTGAGCCGATTGCAGCTACGCGATGTCACGCACTGATCCGATGAATTATAGCAACTGGGGGTGCGTGTGCGTCGTGCCAATGCTTGCACGCTTCGCCGAATAACAAAACGAACTACTAATTTAAATTTTCCTACGGTGCATCTTAAGAACCACTGTTGGAAAGGCCTTCTTTCGTTGATTACTTCAAAATGACAGCTTGCCTGAAAGAATAATTTCACAGGGAGTTTAGTCCTCTTACTATCTTTCAACCAAGTATGTTTTTCAACAATAATTAAGCTAGCAACTTTTTGGATAGCTGCAAATGATGGACTCTGGCTTTAACCTACTCATGATGGCCTTACGCACCTCAGGAATGGCAGATTAAAGAAAGCGTTCATTGGTGACATTTTTTTTTTTGCCTTTTTTTTTATACCCAATCAGTAATGATGTAGGTGTTCACTGAATCTCATTATTTTAATTTCTGTCACTTTCATTTTGTACACAGATTTTTTGGCCCAGTTTTCTTCAACATCAAAAGGGTCATCATCCCTGATCGGGACTTCGAAGCAATGGGCTCCCCCACAAGCAAGACCCCGCCAACAGACTTCAAATAAAACCTCCCCGTCCCCTTCGCCCAGGGGTCTGCCGTCCCCGAGAGGTCTTCCCTCACCCACACCCCGCGCCAGGACCAGGTCCATCGATAAAGGCGAGGATTCTCCCAGGAGGAGACTGTCTTCCTCACCGAACAGACAAAAGGATGAGCAAGGAAACACTCCTCAGCCAAAACCACGCTCTCGGAGAAACACGGGCGACTCCATGGACTCACCGGGCCGGGATGCGCCGCTCCCCAAACCCAGAGAATCTCCCAGGCTGAAAACGGAGCATCCAGACAGAAAGTCTGGACTGGCTCCCTTGAAGACGACCCCCAGGAGAAAGAGTTCTGAAGAGGACGAGTTGCTGGGAATGAAACCTGGGCGGAAGGCCCGCGAGGGATCACCATCCCCCGAGCCAAAACGGAGGACAAAATCACCCTCTATCCTGGATGATTTACTCGGGGAGGACTCTAAAACAAAGACACGCAGCAAATCACCGGAATCCAATACTCGGAATCGAACCCAAGAGCCAAAGCAGAGATCAAGGATTTCAAAAGCTGATGGGGAGGAGTCGCCAGCAGGCAGCAGGAAAACAAGCGGTGCCAAGTCGCCAGATTTGAAAACTAGAAAAGGCTCGGTACTGGACGACCTGCTTGGGAATGGGGTGAAGCCAAAATCACGGAGTGGCTCTCCAGAGCCCAAAGGGCGAAGTAGATCCCCCTCGATTTTGGACGACCTCCTGAATGGCGGTGGCGGCGGCAAAAAAGTGAGGGACGAGAAGAAAAAGGCTGAACCAGACTCTGTCCTCGATGATCTGCTTGGCTTGTCCAAGAAACCCAAGTCAAGGAGTGGCTCCCCGGAGCCAAGGTCCAAGCCCAAATCGAGGGGCGGCTCTCCAGACTGTACGGACAACTCCAGACGAAAGAAAGGCATTCTCGATTCCGACGGGAGTGACGAGGATGGACCATCGGGTAAAACAAACAGGAGAAGGAAGGCAACGTCACCCACAAGGGAAGGTCAGAAAGGTGGCCGTCGGTCTCCTTTACAAAAGGGGCTGTTGGATTCATCAGACGAAGACGATGACCGGAAAAAAATGGGAGGGAGACTCGGGAAGAAGTCTAGATCACCGTCCCCAAAAGAGTTGAAGGGAGCTGGAGGCAGAAAGTCTCCAAATCGGAGAGGCCTGTTGGACTCCTCGGACAACGATGCTGACACCAACATGACGTCCAAGAGGAGATCCCGGTCGCCATCTCCAAAGGGATCCAAGGCAAGTGTCCCTCATCCTAGACCAAGGGGAAGCTCAATCAAGGCCGAGTCAAACGGTTCAGATGCTCAGCCGAAACCCCAGAAGAAGAGCTTCAAAGTGGATGACTTTCTAGATTCCGGCTCCGGCGATAGCGACAATGACAGGACTGTGAGTGATGCGGCGAGAAAGACATCTCTGCTTGACGTCCTGGAAGATCAGAGACCAAAGAGCAAGAAGAAGAAGAAGAAATCGGCAAAGAGTGTCCTGGAGGATAGCGAGGATGACGACACTGACACTGATGCAGATAATGTCTCAAGAAAAACTAAACCGAAGAAGAAGCCACCAGTTATCTCAGGGAGAAGGCCAAAGGTGATTCATTTTTATTATCTAAAATAAAGTTTAAAATTGAAATATACAAATGTTAGTTTAAACAAGCGGCATCACGCGACAACGATTCCTCAGCATAGACATGACCGTGTGACGTCTTCAAAATGGCAGTGCGCATGTTGATAACAATCAAACAATCTTTCACGGCCACGTCTGTTCATTCGACCATTTTTGCCGCACGCTGATTAGGTACACAATGAAATAAGGTGATCCGGATTTGTGCACGATGTCGTACCGTAACGTCATACAGGTCGACTGCGATTGATTCCTGCCTGTCGGGAACATGTTCCGTCACAGTGCAGATCTTGAAATTTTTCTACTCTTGCAACTGTTGATTTTTTTAGCGGCGACTGATGCTGATCATCTTAATAATAATATTGTCGTAATTAAACTCAGGTCGAAAAACAAATGGCGACTGATATGTTCCAGACAGTTGTAGCTCAGGCGCAGCTTGATTCTGAAATGTCAGTCACCGACTGTTGTGTGGCGGCCTTAGGGATAGATGCTGATCTTATTAAATATGCAGTGAAGAACATTTACCAGTTTTCAAGCCAATTACACACTGATGTCATGCAATTATTCAATATTCTGAATTGCCCCAAATTACAGACAATTCTATGACTACATAAAAAATGACTTTGAGCGGACCCTTGAGTTAAAGAACTGGGTACTATGCACTCTTTTACTTTATTCCATCATGAACCTGGAAAAAAAGTAGCAAATGGGAATAGTTGACTTAGCTTGAACATTTCATTTTTAAAACAATTTTTGTTTTATGTGAATTTATTTGATTTAATAACAGGAGGGCTATCAGAGTGCTGGTGAAGACGACAGTGGAAAACAGAAAACAGGGTAAGGGATATTTGCTTTACTGAATATCCTTTGGGGATTTTAAGTAAAGGTTTAACATCATTTAAAGGTAGAGTAGATCATTTGCAGCTATCCAAAAAGCAACTGACAAAATTGTTGTTGAAAAACTTACTTGGTTTAAAGATGGTAATGGCACTAAATTCCCTGTGAAATGATTCTTTCTGGCATGGTGTCTTTTTGAAGAAACCAATAAAAGAAGGTAATTTCCAAAGATGTGTCAAGTGATGCATTTCTGGAAAATTTCATTAGTAGTTGGCTAGTAAATGGCCAAACAAAAATTGAAAATAAGGTGAAACGGGACACAAAGGTGCATTTTCAAGAATTGCATTAAAACAATTACATTGCATGGGCCCTTCAATCTCTCTAAAATTAACCCTCATAGGACAATGATTGCCAAGCCCACGCCCAGGCGTCCCGCGTCCTCCGTAGCAGGCGGCGGTGCTGCCACGCCAGGCAGCCGGGGCTCTCTAAACTCCAGCCTGAACAGCAGCATGAACGTGGAGGACTCGGGCAGCATCCGGCAAGCCATCTACGAGGAGTGGAGGGCCCAGAAGCAGCAGGTGGCGGAGAAGCAGGCCAGGGAGAAGAGGAGGAAGGAGAAGGACGAACAAAAGAAAAAGGAACTGGTGAGGAGCGACAAAGGAAGAAAAAAAAATTCATAAGATTGAATTTTGCGTCGGGGTGATGTTAATCAATATTAGGTTTTGCCTTACAAGGACGTATGCAGTACCTGCTATGTACATCAGATTCAAACCAGCCAAGCTTGGTGGTCGAGTGGTAAGACATCTCCACTAGAAAGCAGGAGGTCGTGGGTTCGAGTCCCACCCGAGTGATTTTTTTCCAACTTTCACTTAGGAGGGAGGGAACACACTGAGTATACAGTGTATATGTCGGTGTATGGCAAAACCTAATATTGGGGAAAAAAACAAAAAAAAAAACGGAGACCAGGGGTCAATTTCATGGATCTTCTAAGCACAACAGTTTGCTTAACACAAAAAGTCTGTCTTATAAAAGCAGGTTACAAGCCAAAACTCCATGTGATTTTCTCCGGAGCTTGATTTGAAGACAAAAAACACTGCACTAGACTTACACGTGGACAACAGTGATTTTGGTGACTTGTACTCAAATTAGCATAGTAACACTATTCTTGCGGGGTTTTTTAAAGATGTTTTCACCACATATGGTTGAAGAGCTATACCGTCACTACATTATGAAAAAAAAGTTCAAATAAGTTAAGTAAGTAGGTGAAATTGCTGTCAAAAGTGGGTTTCCTTCTTTTTGCACCACCCTGCATTGTTCAATGTCCACAATTTGAATGTGTCAACAAGTGCACGCATGCACACACGTCGGAGAATAATCGTGGCTGTGATTCGTTGAAACATCTTGGCACGGGGCTTAATAGAGTTGCCTATTCTCCGTCCCTGCAGGAGATTCTTGAGAAGCGGGCGGAGTCCGCCGCCTCCTTCAACGCCTGGAAGGAGAACAAGAAGGGAACGCTGAAGAACAAGGCCAAGGAGGAGGCCAAAAAGAAGAAGAAAGAGAAAGAAGAGGAGGAAGAGAAGATGATGAAAACGATTAATGCTAGCAAGGTAAGTAAATTGCTTAGCATCAACAGTATCTGTATCATAGTTTTGAAAACAAAGGTCTAATTTTATGGAGCTCTGCTTAGCAGAAAATACTGCTGATCAAATTTATGCACTTAGCAGAACTCGGCAGAGAACCGGTCAAAGGCTGTATACATTGTAGACACTTTGGCTGGTAACATGTTTCTGCTAAGCAAATATTTTTTTGTGCTTAGCATCTACATGATAAAATCCCACAAAGGTGTTTGGCTAGAAACCCTGCTGAACAAATGTAGGAACATGCAACACCTGTCAAGATGACAAGCCTGCTCAGTGTAGCAAGATCCATCAGGTCAGAGATCTCAAGGCCAACCTGCCCGAGAGTCTGTGGTCACCGCGTGCAGCAGGATACAACTGTTGCATAGTTCAGTGGGACTAGCGCTCACCGTTTCAGAATTGGTCGTTTATGCAGTGGTGTTGATGGTCAAACACAGCAAGGTCCCACAGACTTTTACACCTGATTCATATGTGTTGGGTCTGGCAGAGTTGGGGTTGACCGTCACTCCCTGTACCATGTTCACTTTTTAGGCATTTGAGGCGTGGAAAGGCGACAAGGACGAGCATCTCATAGAGAAACACAAGGAGAAGGTCCGCAGCGAGCGCAAGAAGATGCTCAGTGCGGAGGAGGAAAAGGAACGCAAGGCCAGAGATGCCCAGTCAGCTTTCAAATCTTGGTAAGCTCTAGTAATTGTTTTTAGAAGCCATTTTATCTCGCTTTTCCAGCATGATTGTTTCATTTCTTGAAAACTGGTGTAACACCAGTCGCTGTAGTCCATCACAAGTTCAGTCAAGATTTAATCGCAAGTCACGACTCCAGTCACAAGTAACGGGGTGAATGATGGCAAAGCAATGCTTTTGTCAAAGTTAATTTTGAAAAGCTTGTGACTCAAATTGAGACCTATTACTTGTGATGGACTTGTGATAGACCTGTGGGGACTTTTGTTGACCTGTATGGTCTTGTGTTGACTTGTGAGGACTTGTGATGACTAAAAAGTACTTGTGAGAACTTGTGTTGATATGTACGGTCTTGTGTGGACTTGTGAGGACCTGTGAGGACTAAAAAGACATATGTATGTGAGGACTTGTGTTGACATGTAAGGTCTTGTGTGGACTTATGAGGACTTGTGAGAACTTGTGAGAACTTGTGATGACTAAAAAGTACTTGTGAGGACTTGTGTTGACATGTAAGGCCTTGCGTGGACTTATGAAGACTTGTGAGGACTAAAAAAGACATGTGAGATCTTGTGTTGACATGTGAGGTCTTGTGTTCACTTGTGAGAGACTTGTGAAAAATTGTGAGGACTTGTGAAGGACTCAACTTCAACACCGCTCTCACATGTTTTTTTTTCTGCAGGAAAAATGTCAAAGACGACGGCATCATCAAACAGCACAAGGACAAGAAGAAAGCTGAGGAGGAGAAGAAACGCAGAGAGGAGGAAGCCAAAAGGGCCAAGGAGGAAGGCAGGCTGGAGGCATACGAGAAGTGGGAGAAGAAGACGGAGGAACGGAAGGCGAAGGAGAAGAAAAGACTGGCCACCACTCAGCCAATCTCCACCATGCCCTTCAGGCCTAGTAGTAACACTGTGCCATTCAGGAGGTAACACCGATGGGGGAAGTCTTGGTCCCAGTTTTGGATTGTGTTCACCTCCTGAATACAGCTGGTCCGAATCCTAGACTGGAGACATGACGTCATAACACACGTGTATATATGGGTACAGGCAACAGCCTTGTGTTTCTGATATCTTATTGGTTGCTATGCCTCTTGGCTCACGCCTCCCATGTAGTTTGATTGGTCAACTTTGCCTGCACACTCATTTGATATGTAAATTTTAATTGAACAAGTACATTCGTGCAAGTTGTTCCTTTAAATGAATAAAGTTACGTCAGTTTTTGGATAGCTGCAAATGATGGACTGTACCTTTAAAGGTAATATACAACATTTTGTTTTTGCTGGAATTTTCAGAAATGGATGGAGTTGAGGGTAAGTATTTTATAGAAAATATTGTTACACTGACCTGTTTAAGGTTTTGTGTTCATAGATGCTGGAAAAACCAAGGAAAAAATCTGTTTGTGTAGTCTGGCCCCCTGACCCTACTTCAGATGAATCAGAGCAATTTATAGATGTCGGGGCATTGGTCAGGGTCAGGGAACCAGACTAGCTGGCTTGTACCCGTTTACAGACGTGTAACCGATTGGCAAGAAAATATGGACTAACTAAATTTGGTCAATTGGGGGCAGTATTTGAAAAAAAGGTTTTTTTCCCCCAAAAAAATTGATACAAAAACTCCACTTTTCTTGAAAATGACAGCATACCAGGTGTCATGATTTCACAGGATGCTTGAGACTATTATTCACTAACAGTCAAGTAAGGTATTTCATAATAATTTGGTAGTTTTGTTTTTTTGATTTCTGAAAAATGTTGTATAGTACCTCTAAGAACCGGTCTGTGTATATTTTATTTCCCTTATCCTGATTGGCTAATATTTTAGGCCTAATGAATATTCAAGAGTGCCCTGCTGTGGCAGTCCTTTCTTTTTCTCAGTTGAGTGGACTAAGGATAGATATGTGGCGGTTGATTGTGTGTTGCTGGAATGTGCCTATTGTTGAGTGCCATGGTTAGTGGAGCTTGAAAGTTTTGTCAGTGTTTCTTGGGGCGCGGTCCAGTTAGTTCGGTCCAGAGTCTGATAGCAGAAGGGTCACCATTATACAGGACTCTTGAGTGGAAAATCTTTGCCGAAAGTTGGTCCAGTGTGCCAATGCCCGAAGAGTGTTCAGAATTGAATCAACAGCCTTGTGTGCCAAGCAGAATCTCTTGCACTCGGGTAAAGAAACTCCTAACCGTAAGTGGAAAATTTCGGTTTATATTTATTGTGAGCTTTACGTTGATTCATCTTTTATTGCATTGTGTTTTTAGAAAACTCACAATCGTTCATACTCTGTGTAAAATAATATATTTTGTTAAGATATGGAGATAAAATGGGAAAAAATGTTCCAACCTGACGCCACTTTTCTCTTCAAATATCATCTCATTGAAGGTCAGTCATTGCAAAAATGATAAGACATAAATCCAGGACTGAAAAACATTTCCAATTTTGTTGGGAATACTTAAAAAATTTTCGTGACTCTCCATAGACTTTGTACACAACCGCTGAAGCGGCGTCAGGTTGCAACATTTTACCCATAAAATAATTCTGTTGTGTTTTTAGTACTGAAAATTGAAATTTTCATTTCAGTAAATCAATTTAGTAGCTATTTAGATTGTTGACCCCAGTGTCATAGGTCATAGGTCAACCTGACAATCGATGCACTCGCCGATTGCAGATTTTAAATGGCCGTCCACAATAATCCGCCATCTTGGGTCTGTGATCGGACTAGTCCAAATCCTTGGCAAGCATGGTTGAGCCAAGACAGCAGTAGAGGGCGCTATCAACAAATCAAATCTGGACTCGGGAACCTTGGCACTCGCACCCGAGAAATCGCAAGCATGCCTCGTGTGCGCTGTATTCCCAGCTACATGTAATTAATACACAAATGTCTATTCTGTATTTCATGTACATGTATTGGTGAATTTTGCAAGAAGTGAATGATTTTAGTCTTCTGTTCATCGTTTTAGCAGTGCTTTGCATTCATAAACTTCAATTTAGTTTTTGATTTGTGTATACTTAATGTAATTTTATTGTGATGATTCGGTATCAACAATTGACATATCCCGTTTGCAAGTTAGCCACGCCCCTTAGACAACCCTATGGGGAATTGTGTACACTAAGTTTGTCTGTCGCAGATTTTGCACGTTCCACGCCCATTTGTATAGGATGTAATTGGACAATATTTCACAAGCTACGTCGACGCGATTCTACTGCGAGGTCAATTGATTTGAATGTAACGTTTTGTGGCTGAATTTTTTTCAGAGAAAGAGTACTGATAATATTACGGCTGATATTTTTAATAGGCGATACTAGTTTTTAATCTTAAAATATTTTGACCCTCTGAAGCTGAAAAGTACATGATAGGTAACCGTGTGCATGTACATATTTGTGCGGTTTTTGGGCATATGTGCAATAGTTCCAGTAAAAAGGACACGTACACTACATGAAGTCCGTCCTTACAAAAAAATTCAGTACATGTTGTCGCACAATTCACAAAAGTATATTTTAGGAAGTAAATGGTATTTGGTGTCACCTAAAACACAGGGCTTACTTTAGGTCAGTGGAGGGCAAAAACCCTTATATTGAAACCACAAAGTGGAATTTAAAACTTTTGTGTGTGAGTACTATCAGAACGACTGATTTCTAGTGACTGTGGAGATGCTAATTCCTTGGTTTTGTAACATACTTTTTTTGAATGTTTTTTTTAATTGTATTTTCGTGTCGTACTTCTCCAGTAAAAATTCTACGTATTCAAAAGTCCCTCAGGTCCGCAAGTACTTAACAAAAACTCCTTGAAATTGTAAAATAATTTGTTTTTATTTGTTAACTAGTCTGAAGTTGAATAAGACACTAGTAAATAGAAATATAACAAAAAACAGACTACAGACCCTTAAAGACCATATTCATTTTGTTGTCTTTTTCACAAAATTTACTTAAAAGGTTAACGATCCAATATCAATAACACGATCATTTGAGACAAACTTCGTGTCATCTTCTAGGACTTGCATTTACCCGATTCAGAGTTTGTTGCCTAATTGCAAATAGCATATGGGGGCCATACAAATGTGTATAACTTTCCTTTCTACCTCAAATTTCAGGCAAAAATGTCTCGAGTCCACCAATACATCCTTGTTTCTATTGTCCCAATTGAACATAGCTTCTTAATAGGTAATGAACAAGGGGAGAGGTCACAAACCTAATCTTTATCTTCCAAGACCCCTGCCCCCTACATAACATTTCCCCCGTCTGTCTGCCTCCTTATCAAGGGAAGCCATTAGGTCCCCCCCCCAATATTATGAGGGCAGGGGACGTAAATGGTGATCCCCCTCCTCAATAATTTAACCCAGTATATTGTAACCATTTTTCCACCATGTAATAGCCCTAATAATACGGCAGATAGGTGATGGAGTATGTCGGGGAAAGATTTCCATATACGAAGTTCACTCAACACTCTGTGTACAAACCCTATGAGAGTGGACTGAAAAATTCTAAGTGTTTTCTAAGAAACTGCTTGTATTTTCTCACTGCTCAATTTGACTTTGATGACATGAAATTGCTATCTGGGGGCTTGTTAGTCAATACAGAGGAAAATTAGTGAACTTCGCATATGGTAATCTTGCCTATGTCGGAGTATGTCATGAGAACGATATATGGCTATAGCACCATCGCAGATTTGTCCTTTGAAAAAAATGAGGTAGAATAACAAGCAATGGCAGCCATTTTGAAAATTTTTAAAATCGCTTGTTATTCTACCTATATTTTTTCAAAGGGCAAATCTGCGTTGGCCCTATAGCCAAATATCTTTCTTAAGACATACTCTGACCGTGTGCCAAATGCCATGCTTGCATCATCAAAGGCACAATTCGCCCAAATATTTCCCCTATTTGCCCCACTAACACCCTGCTAGCCCACTGACCCATACAAAAGTAATTGCAATAGTACCTTGTACGTTATTATTTAAACAGTGCCCCCTACAGTCAGCTGGTGTCTCCTTCAATTTTCCAAGCTGCCAGTCCCCCTCCCCCACCCCAATGTTGAGAAGAAGTCCTTCAAATTCTTCACAAATAGAGAAACCATTGGCTTGTGAAACTTGTAAGGCAAAATACTTGCTAAACCTGTCAAACGTGCAAACCGTTGCCGCAGACATTTCTGCAGTATTCATTTTCAGTTACCAGCGATTTTTTTCCCTTTAATACGGTATGCCAAGTCATGAAAATATGGCCCTCTACAAAACACTGCAATTTCATAATTTGAAGTGTCATTCAATTTTCAAAACTGCCGGTCCCCTGCCCCCACCCCCACCCCTCCTGCCCCAAAGAGGGTCTGGTCCTTCCCATTCTTCACAAATTGGGTAACCATTTGTTTGTGAAACTTGTAAGGCAAAATACGTGCTAACCCATCAACTGTGCAAACTTCATTTTCAGTTATCAGCGATTTTCATTTTCGGTGATCAGTGATTTTCTGCTTATAGCAGAGCCATGAAGTAGGATACTGTACAAAACACTGCAATTTAACTTAAAGCTTCTGAGTATTTACATATTTCTCTGTCGTATTTAAAGAATACAGCCAATAAGCCTGACTTCCTAACATTAATCCTGCGGCTCGCTGGGATGCCTGGCTAGCGCCTCAGTGACGGTCTGTCCTGCTGGGCCGTGGAAGTGATACCTGAAAATGAAATCCATATAAAGAGAATTTGAGGACATGTTGGGCAACATCTCATCAACCTGAAACTGAAACCCAACGCTCAGAACTAAGATGACCATTTATACTGAAACTAGGATATTTTCAGGATAGCTTGGGTGTATCTGGGTGTAAAATGGTTTTAATTACTGACGAAATTACACCGTTAGGCGTAATGCCATGTTTCTTTCTTTGACCCTCCTTTGCAAACATACATTCTGTGCCAGGTATTCATTTCAGTCAAAATCAAACAGGTGACTTTTTTCAACAGTTAAGAATTCCCAGCCTACATAAAGCAGGATTGACTGGCTGGGACTAACTTGATACAGCTCTGACTCACGGTGAGTGATAAAACAGCTGTGACCACAACGTGCCTGCTTTGTCTGTTGACCTAGTTTGACTAGTCACAGTGCTTGCTTGACATATGATCTGACTGCTGGTGACTTGCCTGTGTTAAGTATAGCTGGGGAAGTGGATGGAAATGTTGACTGTCTGTGACTGTTTAAGTAGCATGAGGGTTAACGTCCACCGGCCTTGTGCCTCAAGTATGCGCTCCGGCAAGGGCTGGGCTTTGCTTTGTCATGTTCTTTTGAATGCGCCTTCTAAGAGTCGTCGGGTAATCATCAGCTAAGGGAACCAGACTAATGCTAATCCTGATCTGTCCTCGATGCATCATCATTGGAACAACCTTCACTTATGATTGCCTAATATCTTCTTGGAAAAACCATTTGAAGCAAATAAACCAAATACAGACGAGATCACGTTTCGCTTACTTCAGCGATCCGGTGGCAGGGGTTTCCTCGGTGTTGAACTCTGCGACGGGGACTCCCCTCCGGGCTATCATTGGGGCGTACATTGCAGCAGGGTACACGACAGAGGAGGTGCCAATCTAAAAGGTGGAAACGGTGACCAAAATGTCAATAACAATCTAGCCCAAAGTCAAGTCACAAGCTACAAGTATTCAAATGAATAAAACAATGACACGGACATTCCTTTGTTATTTTTCATTACCTATTAAAGGTAGAGTATATCATTTGTCATTTGTGCATTTATCGATTGAAGCAACAAAAATGCTCAAATTCTAAAGAAGGGTGCTTAACAACTAACCTTTAAATCAGTGAATGCCGTATATTCCGAGAAAAAAATGTTCTAGGATCTCGATTTCAATTCAAAAATTGCTGAGTTTTTTTTAATTGCGCCCGAAAGCAGCATCTGGTACACTTTCTCATTCAGCTGATTGCAGCCAAGCGATGTCACGCACTGAACCGACAATTAATAACAACCGCGCGCGCGCGTGTGCGTTGCATCAACCCTTGCATGCATCCATTCACAGATTTGCCGAATTTCAAATCAACTACTAATGGAAGTTTCCAAAAATGTGTCACTTGACGCATCTTTAGAAACGGCCTTCTTTTATTGTTTTTTTTTTCTCAAAATGACAGCATGCCAGGAAGAAATATCTATCTTTATACCAAGTATGCTTTTCAACAATAATTTCGTCAGCTATTTTTTGGATAGCTGCAAATGATATATCTGTCAAAGGGAACTGCTACAAGAAATCACAAGGTGACTTGACTTTACCACGAGACACAGGTCGCAGTTTTCGCTTTCATCGTCGATGGCGTCCAGCACCTTAGGGTCCAGTCCCTCCCCAAACCACACCACATGGGGCCTGACCAGCGAGTCACAGCCTGGCTCAGTACATCTAGAAAAAAAATGGCGACGCATTTATTTCGACAACAAGAGCTTTCAATGCTTGATTTAAGGCCGCTTCGTAGTAGTTAAGTAACTAAGTCTGTCACGAGCCAATGTGGCCCATCAGGCCGGCGTTTATCTCCAGTTACAGTAGCATGAAACGACTGAGGATATTTCTATTCCCCCTGGACGGGATGCTAGTCCATCGCAGGTTACTCCCCAGCTAATGCCGGTACCCATTTATACTCCTGGGTGGAGAGAGGCAAGTGGGAGTAAAGTGGCTTGCCCAAGAACACAACATATGGCCAGTAGCTGGATTCAAACCCCTGACCCTCTGATCGTGAGTCACGAACCCTGACAACTAGGCCACACTCCCCCACAAGGCCGCTTCGTAGTTCCAAAGAATGTCAAGTTATTTTGGTATTTTTTAACTGTTTTCAACTTTTTGCACAAATTGCAGACTTGACAATGCAAATTAGCATTTGCGTCTGGTATTAAGTGCCCCTTTTTTACACGTTTACTAGCGTGACACTTTTTAATTATGTGTCGGATATTATTTTCTTTTTCTGCTTTTTTTCCTCCTGATATTGTATTTGCTCACCTCGGAAGGTCTTTTTCTGGAATTCTGGCGTCTTCTGCATCTGGGTCTGGGGCTCTGAATAAAACAATAACATTAATAAGAATTTCGCAGTCGCAAAGAATGAGTTGCTTTGTCTGTACTACAAAAATTGTCATTGACCCAGCTGTTCTTCTAAGGGTCAACAAACATGACATACTGTTTCCATTCCTGAAATCCAAGGCGGTCTTTTTTTATTGTGCACCTTGATGCCGAGCTTGCCGCACATTCACAATAACCCACATATCAATTTCGTGAGGCTCATATTTGAAAGTAAACTCTGGCTGAGAGCCCACCAAAAAAAGTTGCATGCTGCCTTCATATTGATTTTTTTTGTTTGGCCCTTCATCATAATTGGCACAGTATACTCAGTGCTATCTGATGAAAGCTTGCAAGAAAAAATTTACATTCAGCCGATTGGGACTTAAACCCGTGCCCTGCCTACTTAGTGCAGACGTCTTAATCACAAGACCAGGCTTATCAAATTTAGGAGCGGCCAGCGAATACTACAAAAAACATACTGGACAGTGGATTTGTTTTCTGGCGTTTGTAGATGTGAATTTAACATCAGGTTTTGCCCACTATCAATGTAATTATATATGTCAGTGAAGGGCAAAACTTGATATGTTGCTAATGAAGCACCATAAGCCTTGTTGTAACTTACCCTCTGCCTGCTAACGCTGGCGCGATGGGACTGTTCCTATCTTCCTTCACTGTGCCACACGTCACACATCGAGTCTTAAACAAGGTTCCTACAAAATACAAGGAACTTTCAACTCAAACACTTCAAAGAATTTATCAAGAGCCTGTATTCACAAAAACTTGGCTTTATTTCTAATTCAGTTCTTCCTGAGCATTTTTTTCTAGGAAATTTCTTGAAATCTCCACAATCAACCTCTATCTGACACTTACCATGCATTTCAATGATGTTTGTAGTCCCGGCCCGTCTATGTAGCTCATCTATGTTTTGCGTGACGACAGTCAGTTTGCGTTCTTGTTTGGCTAAACGCTTCTCGCATTCAGCAATGGCCTGAGGTGTTAATACACACAAATTTGATAATAATAATAACAATTATAATAAGAATGATTTGGGTGGCTAAATCATCCTTACTCGCAGCTGAGAAGCTGAATTGCGAAGGATACGGCTACGACGCGGTCGAGCCGCTGGCATGTAAAGGCGCCTTTGGCAGCTAGCCATATGACACATATATGACCAGGGAGCACAGCCAGAGATCGAAAGTGTTTGCTTTTTTTTTTAATTAACTTTTTTTTTATAAGGATAAAACTTCTTCGCTGAGTATTTGGAGGGCAACACATCCATGATCCAAGATGATTAATACTGACAAAACTTTACAAGAAAGCATTGTCATTTCATTTATAGGCTACGCACAATTGCCGTCAAAATTCCAGATACAGATATGACAGACATTCAGTACATGAATGGTCATTGCCTCCATATGTGAGTGCGATCAAGCTAAATGAGTCGTTTGTCGGGAACTTTCATTTGGAGATTCAGGCCAAAATAGGGCCACTTTATCACATCACTTAATCTCATCTCTTGGTGTTCCGACTTCCATAATTTTTTAACTAAAGATGGTATCAGCATGCGGTTTTCACAGCAGAAATGCTGAGATTGTGCTCTTTTCAAAACTGTAAAAAAAACACAAATTGACCAGGGTCGACAAACAACTCATTTTCAGCTTGATCGCATCACATATGTCCACTCAAAGACAATATAAATTTGTTAACAATTAAAAATGTTTATAGCGAAAGCATTATGCTAGTATTGTTCAGATAATCACCATGGGCAGTTGCTTTGTACAATAGCGTGCACAATGGTTTCTCCATTAATGGGGGCTGCCTCCTGAGTGTGCAGTGATCATGTACCCGGCTTCGTCTATAACCCCTTCGCAAATAATAAGGAAATATTTCAGAGTTTTTCACACACAGACGACAATATGAAACCCACCAGATGTGCTTTATTGGGCTCTTTGGTGCTCATGACTTCCCTCCTGTAGTGATAGAACTCCCACACCAGCGACGGGTTGGCTTCAAAGGCTTCAGGCGTTGCTAAATCCTGGGGAGAAACGATGCAGTTTCAAAAAAACAGTACTCGGAAATTAGTCTCACTATTGAAGGAAAATGAGATGTTTCTGGATGGTCGCACTCTGAGTTTTCTTTCTGAAAACACAAATTACTCACATTTCCTGACAGAATTTTTAAAACAAAGTGTTTATTTTACCATGAACCGGTTCCGCTTTTTTTGTTTTTGTTTGTTCTTGAGCTGCCATTCCTTTGTTTACAAGAATGCAATGTAATATAATAAATTACAAACCCAAACTCAAGCGAACGTGTGGCTTGCTGAATAAGGTGCTTGACCACACAGGCACGGTTACACGAGTTTGAGACGCAGCTAGCTGTGCCACTCATTTTAATTTGTTTGTCTCATTCACTCAAAGGTAAGTGTTTTTTCCCCTTTATTGTTTTAAATCGAATCCTTCGTTTAATCATACAATATATGTCTACTTTTTTTCTGATTCGTGGCTCCGGAGGATGATGAATGTCTGAAATTGCAATTAGGTCTGATTCCCGTCTCTTGAATACAAAGTCACGATGACAATGTACATGTATGTGGAAGATTCATTACAGGGACGATTTCCCTGTCCGCAAAACACTCACTGCATGTGTTCAGTGGTTTAACAAAGAAAACATGCAACCGGGGATCACTTTATGGTCAAATATACACTGCCTTCTAAAATTCTGAATAACACTGGACGATACCGTAATACCCCGCCCCCTTCCCACTCAATGCAAACCGTAACACCCCCACCCCCACCCCCTGGGCACCTGTACGTGTCCCTCCCTGCCCCCCTCCCCTTCCTCCTCAGTCATCCATGACAATCCCCCGATATAATTCTGGAAACCCAACACCACCACACGGAACATGAAAGATAAGTCGTATTCATCATGCTCATCATGCTCATAATACTAGTACTAGGAATACGAAACATAAATGTCTTCTCATCTCAATCCAAAGACCATTCGTACCTGGGCTTGCCAGCGTCGCCAGTACCCACCGGCGCCTCTGAAGGTAGGTACCCCACTCTCGGCGCTAACCCCGGCGCCCGTCAGCACCAGCACGCGCTTGGCACGGGAGAACTCCTCGCGGAAGGCCGGCATGTCCGAGTTCCATCTTGCCGACATGGTTTGGTTCCAAATCAGCTCAGAATACCTGCCGAACCTGGGCGTACTTAGAACACGAAATGTGCCACGTATAAAGTGCATAAAGATTTGTTTGTTTAAATTTAGTAACGCAACAAAAATGCAGGATTTAAATAAGCCATGCGAGATAGAAAGGATTTATTGACCTGCGTTATTAAAAACCGGATCCTGTGTTGAAATGGGGTTTCCAAACCTCGGCTTCATTCCAGACGTGTCTCTACATTCGATTTCAGTGATTCAAGAATTATCCTCAGACCTGCGGACATCCACCAACAAATAGGTTCATGTGATGCCCCTGACAACTTTAAATCCGAGAATATGACATAAAAGTTAATAATTTACGTAAAAGATTACTCCAGATGGTTTGAATATAATTATAAAGGATTCTGGAGCCTGTAATAAGGCCAATGCTAGGCTATAACGAGACCGAGATTTAAAAAATGGCCCAATCATCAAACTAAACTCGAACATCGTTGGGTGTGCCTAGAAATTGTGTCAAAAACGGCCGAGCATTAATATTTTTTTCCTTCTAAAAAACACGAGCTGAAAGAGTTCCAAATTGACAATTTTTACACATACGGAAAGTAGAACAGTGTATTTTTCCCTTTTGCCTTAGTAGCAGTCAGCATAATTATGACCCTTTTATACTGTGGAATGTATGCACAGTTGAAAAATCTTATTCGGAAAAACAAAATCAACAAAATTTAGAACTGTGCAGTTTGCCTTGTTAACGTTTGTACTGATATCTTGAAGCTGGAAAAGGGGTGGTGGTTAAAACCAGAACTGTTTTCTGGAAAAGTGGGCATATATAAGTGCACGTCCTTGAAACATTTCCAATCAATGTACACGCTGAAATGTATACGTTTTCTTTTTCTCTTTACACTTTTAATACTCGCTGAACAGAATTCATGGTACTTTTATACAAAGGTATTCAATACAAAAATGGTGTAGTTTTATGTACAATAAACAAATAGTTACAACACATTCTAAAGTTAATTTTTTTTAATTGATCCAAAAGTAAATCTGCCCTCAAATGTAATGCGATCAAGATAAATGAGTCGTTTGTCGGGAACTTTCATTTGGAGATTCAGGCCAAAATAGGGCCACTTCATCACATCACTTCATCACATCTCTTGGTGTTCCGACTTCCATAATTTCTGAGCTAAAGATGGTACCAGCATGCGGTTTTCACAGCAGTAATGCTGAGATTGTGCTCTTTTCAAATCTGTAAAAAATAAATTGACCAGGGTCGACAAACGACTCATTTAGCTCGATCGCATCACAAATGATCATTCAAAACCGGACGATGGTGCCAACTTAACATATGTTATGCTACAAAGCCACAAAAAAACCCAGCAGTTTATTGTTTTTTTTGCAAAACAATGAATCATAGTAAATGCTGTCTGTTTCAAAATTTAAAATAACTTGGATCAGGCAGTTATTGCTACATTTATAATAACGAAAACTGTTCTGGATATGTACACAAAACTTTGCTAATTTTATAAAAATAATAAAGGCACTCCTGGAATGACCTGGTCTCTAGCTGGCCAGTTTATTTGAATACTCCTGTATCAGTACTTTCCTATGTCATGGACGGAGTTATTTCAACACCGTGAAAATATAGTTTACAATGAAGTCCCCATGAAACTTTTTTACACTGCCAAACTGGGCCCCTCAGCAGGGGATAAACTCACTGCAGTTTCACGGTGTTTTTACAATAAAGGCACTCCTGGAATGACCTGGTCTCTAGCTGGCCAGTTTATTTGAATACTCCTGTATCAGTACTTTCCTATGTCATGGACGGAGTTATTTCAACACCGTGAAAATATAGTTTACAATGAAGTCCCCATGAAACTTTTTTACACTGCCAAACTGGGCCCCTCAGCAGGGGATAAACTCACTGCAGTTTCACGGTGTTTTCACATGGGTCTTCTGGAGGTCCAAGGGTCTATTGTTATTGATAACTGTGCAGCAGGTCCAGCTTCCCTCCACTGAAGGTGTGAAAACCACAGATTAATGGTCCCAGTGATTACAGGATTAGTGTGATTGACAGCTACACTTACTACCCAATGCCCAAGTTGATAAACTGCTGAACTGATTAACGCAACCACAAAGATAATGAGCTGGGCTCCACAGGAGGCCTCACTGCATTTTCAGGGTGTTTTTACTTGACCTTAACATGTCCTGGTTACGTGATGATTTTCAGGGCGATTTCACCAGATACTTTGCAATGACATCACCGTGAAAAAAATGTCACTTTGAATTCATTTCAAATTCTATATTCACTCCAAATTCACGGTGTTAACCCCATCATTTTTTTAGAATTGATTCCAATTCCGTCCAATCGAGGTCACGGATTTGATTTAGATTCAACTCCAAATTTACCCCAGCCCCCCCCCCCAAAAAAACCCATACAAACAAAAACAAAACCACAAACAAAGTAAACAAACAACAAAAGGGGGACATCTGAAAGAAATGTCGTAGTGAATTAGTTATTATGCGAAGTCAGTAATAGTTGTTTTCCTCTCTTAAATATGATCATTTATCAAACAATGTTTGTTTCTGGAGTGTCTCGAATGTATTCTTTGGGGATTGGAAATTGCTGGGATTCGATTCCTCAAAAATGTGGAGCCACGATTCGATGCCACGATTCCATTCCAAGTTAGGAATCGATTCCAACCTGGAGGCACCTGAGCGTACAATCCGCACAAAAATGGCTATTATGACAAAGCAGTGGCCATAGCCAGCTGCCTGCTTCTGCTGAACGAGTTCAGTTTCTGGCCGGCCACGTCTGTCATGATGCCCTTGGCCTGTAGCGCTGCTTGCCGCTCCCTGCGCTGTTCGAGCTCCTTCCATCGTTTCTCCTCGGTTATCATCTGCACAGGGGTCATGAAAAAATGATGATATTCAGAGTATGTGCTGACACTCCTTTTTGAAGACACAATTTTGTTGCAATGTACTTGACTGTTCACATTGAAATGTATTTTGTAATTCGGGCGATTCACAATGCAGTGCGCCACCAACAGTTTGCCACGGAGACTTCATTTTTCCCAGTGCATTGTGGGAGATGGTCGACAAATTCGCAGCGCAGGACATTTGAAATTGTTAGTTTTTTTCCGGTCAGTAGTTTCGTAAGCGTATGATTCGAGTATCTGTTTGCCCTTTTCTTTTCTTTTTATCAATATGGTGTTTTTTGTAAGGCGGCAGAACGCTATGCCCCAGTCTATAACAAATAAGCTCAAGTTGTCTACTGACACTCATTCAAATGGGCCATGTTTTGTCGACCATAAACTTGAAAAATGGACTCTCCATGGCAAACTCTTGGTGGCGCGCTGCATTGTGAATCGCCCAAATTACTCATTGTTGATTCTTTTATTTTCTTGTAGGTGTTTTACGTGTTCCCATTTTTGGTAGACTTGCATTTTCGGCCATATTTTGCCCTTGCATTTAGGCTGTATTTTACCCTTGCATTTTCTGCTGTACTGTGCCCTTGCATTTTCGGCTGTACTTGGCCCTTGCATTTAGACTATATTTAGGCTATAATTTGGCCTTACTTTGCCTTTTGCAATCCAACCTAACCGTTCCTTATCGAAC
Organism: Patiria pectinifera; assembly: GCA_029964075.1. Taxonomy (NCBI): domain Eukaryota; kingdom Metazoa; phylum Echinodermata; class Asteroidea; order Valvatida; family Asterinidae; genus Patiria; species Patiria pectinifera. The sequence goes on from CM057133.1 coordinate 6,204,488, forward strand.
TACCAAAATTTGACCGCTTATACAATGTAGTTGGACAAATTTCTGATTTCTCACTCCTTTTTTATTACCAGATTAATCTTTGTATGTGAAGCTGTTAAATTTATTTTGTGGTCTCATTAAAATCTCTTGCAATTCGGTCGAATTTCACAAGCCTGTTAGCTCTTCATTTCACTCATTTTTGACTTTTGACTTTAATTTTTTTTTAACCACTTGGCTACACATGGCGTAGTCAGCAGCATTAGTCGGCATAGTAATATTTGTTGTTACTTTTTTTAACCGTTTGGTTACAAAAATAATGTACCTTTTTGTTTGTGCCCTTGGGTAAGACAATAACTACAATTGCCTCCCTCCACCCAGGAGTATAAATGGGTACCCATGAGGGTCAAAGACCGACTGAGCGCTGATATCGGCTGCCGCGTGGTCCCATGGCCTGATGAACGGGGTAATAATGGTAAAGTGCTTTGAGATCATTGATACAATGGAAAGCGCTACATAAGCACTACGATTATTATTGTATTATTATTTAATATTAATTCGGGCGATTCACAATGCAGTGCGCCACCAAGAGTTTGCTGTGGAGAGTCCATTTTTCAAGTTTACGCTCGACAAAACATGGCCCGTTTGAATGAGTGTCAGTAGACAACTTGAGCTAATTTGTTATAGATTGGGGCAAAGCGTTCTGCCCCCTTACAAAAAAAAACACCATTTTGATAACACAAACTCGAATCATACGTTTGCGAAACTACTGACCGGAAAAACTAATAATTTCAAATGTCCCGCTCTGCAAATTTGTCGACCATCTCCCACAATGCACTGGGAAAAATGAACTCTCCGTGCCAAACTCACGTACGTTAATGAAATATGACACCCGCGGAAACTTAGTCTGAGCATGCGCACATTAATTATTATAATTGTAATCCGAAACCACGCGAGAAGACGCATTACGCACGCGTTTGTGACGTCTCTATGCGAAAACGCGCATGAACTTTGAGCGCGCAAAAACGAGCCCCATAATTCTGCTTTCTCTCTCATAATCCGGATTTTTTTGGCGATTTTCCCTTGGCTATTATAATACTCCATGAATTATTGTAATTTTCCAATTTTGCGAGAACCGAGCTAATATTTTTTGCAATGAAAGATAGGTTCATCTCGTTCGCGTATTTCACGCTTTCCATGTCATGTTTACGTGTAATTGTATAGGGAACTTACCTGCGTGCAAAAGTATAGGCAGATTGACGAGTGCTTAACCAGTTCCGTGAGAATCTTGTTTATTGCAGCTGGGGGTCTTTTAAATCACAAGATAATCCATTCCAATTGAGAAGTACAAATAGTAATTATTAGATTATAAGCTTTTTATTTTAATTGCTACCATTTTTAAAGTAAAATTTGCCATTTTCCCCTTCTTTACATTAAGCCAAACTTTGTCCACCATTGCAATTTTCAGTTTCAAACTCTCTCCTGTTTGAGTATTTTGCCTTTTTGGGCATAGTTCATGAATCTCCTACCCTCAGAATTCGCAAATAATTAACAAATCAATTGTTTATTAGTAAATCACTGGAATTTAATATTAAACTCTTACTACAATCTTTAAATTAACTCCAATGCCAGCGTTTGAAGAGGCTAGACCCAAGATGTTTGTTAAAATTTACATTTTATTTTAATTTATAAAGGTCTTTATTATGATTACAATAGGAACAAGTTAAAAATATATTTCAATTATATAAAAGGTTTATTTTTGAATTAAATTTTTTAAAGGCTGGTCATAGTTCTTTTCTTCATAGTGTCCTTCATCATGTCATCTTGTAGATTCAGGCATTGTAGATTCCTTGTAGAAGTCTGCATCTTCATCATCAGAAGGAACGACAGTCCCCGGACGACACTCAAAGCATCTCCATACAGCTAAAAAAAAACGTACACATATAAGGAAAAATAAGCAATGTTAAAATATTTCAAAACGCAACATAATAAATAATAGATATCAGAAACAATTTGACAGATTTGAGTTTGGCATGGAGAAAAGAACCCTAGCCTATATTTTTTGGGCCTCATGTATGACCACTTACAATTATTTGCTTTGGTCTCTTTCCATTCTTTATAACCTTTAAAAAAATTCAATATTATTCTTTTTTTTCCCAGTGAAAAACGACTTGGTCAAAAACATGAATTTATTTGTATATTTTGTCTGTAAAGTTGTGGGTAAAAATCGTGTAGGCCTAGTCTAGACACGACTTCTACAACAAAAACTTAATTCATTGAGCCCCCCCCCCTTTTTTCTGGCCTTTAAATTTATAAAAAAGGGGAAAAAATAGTAGTGTTGCCGTCATGGCCGTTGGAATTACATGAATTGTATGTTAACTTATACTTCTTAGTCTCCAATTTCCAAAGGCAACTTGCAATTGAATCAGTTTTCGTATTTGACTGAACAGACCCAAATCCCCTTTTACCCGTATAGCTCTCAAAACTCGACTCCAAAGCGACGGTATAACCACCAGTCAAAAGCGATGTGTGTTGTGGGGGCGCGAGCTCCAACTCCCGGCACGCTGTTGCAGACTGCACGGTGCCCGTGATGCCTGGCGACTTCACCGCGTGGTCCGTGCGGTGTCAAATTTCTTCCCACGAGTATCGGTTTGCATGCAAGTCATGACATGTCGTTGTACGTGGTTTAGAATGGCAGATCCGAGGTTTCTTGACTTCCACAAGACATAATAGAGGCACAAAATCCTCTATTTCCTGAAAGATTCAGCATTTCGTACTCATTCAGCCACTTCCCAGTGTACATTTCCTGATGCTAACCGCGAGTCACATGCGTTTTTGAGTCAAAATGTCGCCGAAAATGCGATATTCAAGGACGAATTTTGACGATTAAAAAAAATATTAGCTTCTTTCCCGTATGGAAAACAATGAAGTGTACACCCTCGTTCACTACATTTAAGAAGTGAGAATTCCCTAAAAAATCCGGTTTTTATAAAAATACCAAAAGTTGATGTGATATCAGAAAAAAGTAAGATTTTCGTGCAAAATCATACTAAAATTCAAACTTTCATAAAACAATTTTGCAAGCTGATATTTTCATAATTAAAAAAATATTTATCATGTTGATGAAGCCTCCTTACCAACTGGGGTGCATAGAAACCGCCAGGGGCGATGTCGTCACTGATATAGGGTAGTTTAATTGGTGAGTAACTTCGCGTTTTGATAAATGAATATTCATAATCCGATAATGAGGCACGTGTGTACGCGCGCGTACAGCCGCCATTTTGCGCGTGCGCATACTAAATTTCGCGGAATGCATTACGTGAACTCTTGGTGGCACTGCATTGTGAATCGCCCGAATTGCATTGAAGAGGTGACATGTCTTTAGAACACTACAGTAAATTGACAGGGAAAAATGAACTCTCCGTGCCAAACTCTTGGTGGCGCACTGCATTGTGAATCGCCCGAATTGCATTGCAGAGGTGACATGTCTTTAGAACACCTCAGTAAATTGACAGGGAATTGCGCTGCACCGTACCTTCTGTTTATTCAGGCTCCGGATCCTCTCCGCTGACTTCTTACTGGGAGATATCTTCATCTCTTCGTTGGCTCGGAGCCTCTCCTCTTTGCGTCTCTCCAGCTTCTGTTGCAGGTCGCTGATCTTGGGGTCCTTGATTTCAGGACGCTGGCTTTTGGTCATTTTCTTCTTCTCTTGCCTGAGGAAAATTGAGTTAAAAAAAATCCTGAGATGAAATATTTCGTTGTTGGCAGTTTACTTTGGTGAACAAGAGAGGGTGCATTTTGACCACTTTCACAAGCTCAGTGATGTAAATTTCTTGCGAATATGTTAATTTGCTAAGCAATATTTGCTGCTTAGCTGTTTCATGACATTGGGCGCTGGTAATGACAAGGGTCAAAGTTCAGCATTCTGAGGTCAAGGGGTCAATATCGCTACCTGACGGCGGACAGTTGCCCCTCAGCCGCTCTATGCTTGGATATCTGCTGTAGTTTGCCCATCAGCATCCGGTCCTTAGCCTGCTTGTTGTCCAGGATCTCATCTCGTTTGTTCTCAAGTTTCTCCTGCTTGTCCACGGCCAGAAGTGCAAGACGCTCCTTCAACTGAATTTTGTTAATACAAAATAGAAATCGCAATCAAAACATGATTCAGTATGTAGCTGTGAAGGGCTAAAAAAAGCTTTCATTTTGGACGACATCATCGTTCTCAGCCAAATCTTTCACTCTTTCTCTCTCTCTACACCCTACTCTCCCTAAATTTCTACAAAACTGATTCTCCACGATCAACTTGAAGTGTCTCCTACCTCAGCCATAGACATCTCCGAGAGCAGGGCCTGGCCAGCTGTGGCCGTCCAATCAACGAGCTTGGTCCGGTTCTTGGGCGTGGCTTCCATGGCTCGGATCTGCTGGATCAGTTCCATCTTGCGTTTCATCTCTGCCTCAGCCTAAGGAGGGAATTCAAATAAAAATATTGGCATTAATCAATCACCATACAAATAAATCACCGGTGGTACAGAGAATAATTTCTGCAAAACAAAATGACTTATCTTGCGTGCTAAAAGTCCATTCATGATCCGTCACTTTGATAGTGTGTCAAAAACTATTGCATGCACGCCATGGTGCATTCAACAAAACGATCAACTCCAAAGCCCAGACAAGTTTGTTTGAAAACTAGTGAATTTCTCCAAAAAAAAAATTACTGACAAGTTTTAACATCCAATAGAAAACCTTCACTGACATCCCTCCCATTTTCAAAAGCTTAAACAAAAAGCATTTTTTTAATGGCTCGCCTCCGAAAGACAGAACTTGCAGAAGGACAGAATTTGAATTTTGGGAAAGAGGGAAAAAATTCAGAAATTTGACCCACCTGCTCAAAGGCTTGCTGCAGTAGCTCCCTACTCTCCTCACTCACTTCTTCCACTGCAAAGTGAAGACAAACTCATTGATTTCAAATTTTGATATTTTTTTTCTTAGGAATTGGGCCCAGTTTCATGCTAACCACAGAATTCTGTGCTTACGATCACCATTTTTTGGCCAATTTTGTAAGATTGGCTTATGCACAGATTTGTCCTACGCCTGAAATCATCATTTTGAATACCTCAAATATTTAAAATATAGATTTAAAATATTTTATTCAAAATATAGAAAAGGCATCCAAATTTTGGGGTTTTTTTTCCAAATTTGTTTTTCTTTTTTTGGGAAAGGGGGTCCATATTGAACCCCGTGCTCCCAAGTCGGAATCTAAAAATCGATGTTAGAGAACTTACTCGTCTCAGACTCTTGAGAATGTACTTGTGCTTGTGGTAAAAACTGCCTTGTACCCCTTCTGTTACTCATAGCAAGGTACTTGTATTAACACTCATGGCAAAGTACTCATACTCATACTCATCACGCGTACTCGAAATGTTCTCGACAGCAACACTAGAACATGAACCCAAAGCCATATTCTAGGCCCAGATTTGAGAAATGACTTTCATATTTTCCTGACCTATTTTGCGTTTGGATTCCTGTATCCTGCTCTTTGCCTCTTTGGCGTTCTTGTGGCCTGAGATGACGTCTTCCACCATCTGTTTAAGTACTTGCTCCTCCTTGAGCCGTCTGGCGACAAACTCCTGCATCATTTGCTCGGCCTACAGAGAAAGTTACCAAAAAATCCCCCAAAACAATCAATCAAACTTAAATAAGTTCATAGTAGCTTTTGGTCATTTTCTTCTTCTCTTGCCTGAGGAAAATTGGTTAAAAAAAATCCTGAGATGAAATATTTAGCTGTTGGCTGGGAAAGATTTCCATATACGAAGTTCACTCAACACCCTGTGTACAAACCCTATGAGATTGGACTGAAAAATTCTAAGTGTTTTCTAAGAAAATGCTTGTATTTTCTCACTGCTCAAGTTGACTTTGATGACATGAAATTGCTATCTGGGGGCTTGTTAGTCAAAACAGAGGAAAATTAGTGAACTTCGTATATGGAAATCTTTCCGTTGGCTGTTTACTGTGGTGAACAAGAGAGGGTCCATTTTGACCATTTTCACGAGAAAGTTACAAAAAATCCACCAAAACAATCAATCAAACCTAAATAAGTTCATAGTAGACAATTTTTTTCTTCCTGTAGTGGCTTGTAGCCCTGTACCTGGAGTGGCTTATAGCCTTGTTCAGAGCGAATATGCATTAACAAAATCTTAAATCAGATGACTCCTAAACAACAGTACATTAGAACATCTTATAATGAACACAACGAGTCCACAAAATACTGTTCAGCAAAGAGGTCGTTTATGATAATAATTTAGGAGGCTAAGCATCCTTACTCGCAGCTGGTATGCTGAATTGCGAAGGACGCGGCTATAACGTGGTCGGGCCGCTGGCACGTAAAGGCGCCTATGGCTGCCGGCCACATCGACCCATATATGACCACGGAGCACAGCCTGAGATCGAAAGTGTTTGATTTTTCTGTAGGGAGGAAAACCGGAGGGCCCGGAGAAAAACCCTCGTGGCACAGGAGAGAACCAACACACAACTCTACTCACATGCGATCCGCGGCCAGGATTCGAACTGTGGTAACCTTGGTGAGAGGCGAGCGCTTTACGCACAAGCCACCCATGCCACCTATAATTTATAGGTGGCATGTTTATCATAGCGATATTCCGCCATCAATGCTCAGTTCAATTGTAAATAAAATTCTGGAGTCAAAGGGGATGTTCGTAAGGGCTAAATGTTTGGTACAGAGGCATCGTCTATAGCAGTGTTCTACTGTATAGCTTTCAATAAAAAATGTAAGTCTCTGAAAATCGTTTTAAATAGACAACAAGCTTCATTTGCAAACGTCTTTTCCACAAACAACATCTAGAGTTGTAGCTGTCTGTATGGATTTGAGTACTACACCATTAGCCTGCTCGGTATTCCAGTTGCACACGTGCACATCATGGTTTGACAGTTTTATAATGTACTGTGCACCGGGCTTTTTGCAGTTTTTGTCCAGTCTTTTTGCTGGCAGTATATTTGATGTCATTTTTAAAGTTTCTTATCATTTTTTTCCCCCCCGGCATATTGTTTTATTAATTAAGTTATGTAATGGAATGTGCAGTTTATATTTTACTGTCATATTGGTGCTAGCCAAGAGGGGGGGTGGGGTGGATAAGCACTGTGCACCAGACTTTTTGCTATCAGTCTCTTTGTTATTTAAAAATTTCTTTATGCTTTTTTACTGGCATATTTTTTATTCATTAACCCTAACTCCCCAGCATGATTTACTAGGAACCATACCCATCCTGGCAAATTCCAACACCATATGGGAAACTGCACACACATATTTCTGATTTAGTTTCTGGAGGTGTGCCGACCCAATGTAAAAGACTGTCAGTTTAGGGGTGCTGTACCCATCCCGACAGATTCCAACAAATCATGCTGTTGGAGTTTGATGGGTTGAGTTCTGTTAGGGTTAAGCAGTCCTTCATTTTTAAGGAGCGCGATCGCGCAGGCGCTCCTACTGCGCTCCTCGACTGTCTCGAAGGAGCGCCAAAAATAGCGCTCCTCAAAAATCCAAAAGAGGGCTCGTCAAACACGGGAAGTTTAAAAATAAGAAGTGATAAAAACGCAAAGGATTTTAAGTCTTAAGCTACACGTATTTTTCGTTTGTATAATGCCCAAACTCACGTTAATATGCCGCTGGACATCGCTCAAAAATGAACGAACACCGAGCTCGTAAAAGATCGTGTGTGTACAGCGGTTGTGTATACTGTGCGTGCACAATCTGCATATCGCATAGAGCTGCATGAAAACACGTGGGCCCGTACGTGCTAATGCAGCAATGACTGGTTCCCGCTGCCCCGCGCACTAAATCCCAATGAAGGCATGATGAAAATGCGGTAACCAGTCAATGTAATAGTCGCGAGCGGTGCAATGCAGTGCCTGCCGTACAGTGTTTTGCGTGCAGGCCGGACGGAATAGACATAGTAAAAATGCCAAGAAAACAACGATTGAGAAGGACGATCTTTGCAAGCTTATTCAAAAAACTTGATCTTTCTTGTCTGTGTATGTATTTCCCGTGTTCATGAATTTATTTTGAGGAAGTTTTACTGGTATGTGAAGTGAAACGATGCAGCGTGTTTCACCGAAATCCTATACCGTGAAACGAGTCTCATTGCCGGCCCACCACACACGCTCGTACTAGTGCGAAGTTCAGACGTTGTTAGCCAGTTTCTCGTCGTGACTAGCATTGTGTATATGGCATACTTGACCTGCATTTTCCATTATTTTTAAGATTATCGACGGCAGATAGTTTCGATAAAACTTAAGGCAAGTTTGTGTCATTTTGAGGCTCTTTTTGTATAGCTTTCGTAGAGCAATTGAAATAGTTCAGGCTGAAAATTTCATATAATTTTAACAAATCTGAAAGCAAATTTTCAGTTGCTTTATGTGCCGTTTATTAACTCTCCATTTTCCAAGTATAATCAAGTGATGAACCAACTGACAACTGTATTAAAAAATGAAAGCCTAAGCAGTAGTCAAACCTTTTATTAATCTCCATTTTGTTTTTTTAAATAAATTTTACCTTGTCTTACAGTAACAAAAACGAAAAAAGTAACGCAACTTGAGCATATGTTATTATGCAAAAACTAGTAATAATGCAACCCCTTGAATAAATCCTTATATTCAAAATAAAACAAAAACAATGGTAACCCGTCGTTTTACCGCTGTATATCCGTAGATTTTAAGGAGAGCGATTTGCTCTCCTCAAATATTTGAGGAGAGCGATTTATAGCTCTCCTGGATTTTCTTAAAATGAAGGACTGGTTAAGTTATGTAATTTATTTAATGTACAGTTTATATTTTAAGCTATTGTCATTTTCTTTATGTTGATTGCTGTTTTTACTGTTTTACTTTATGATTTTGCACAAGGACAAGAATTTGACTAAGAAAATATGAATATAATACGAATATGAATATGTGGTTATTTGGTAAATCAAGTTGACCAATCCTACCTCTTTCTTCATCTCCAGGACCTTCTGCCGGTTGTCCTTGATGAGTGACTGCCTGGCCAAGATGGCCTCCTCGTGGCTGAGTTTACCCTCCAGCCGACGCCGCTCGATGTCGGCCAGCTGGTCCTCCATGTCCCTCTGCCGCATGCCCTGCTGCCACTCCAGGAACTGGGAGGCATCCTTGGCACCTGCCTCCAGCAACTCCAGCCTGAGGTCAAAGAGGAGAGGAACACCAAGAATCGTTCCTAAATTTTTTATTTATTTTTTTGGGGGGGGATAATTGTCGAAATTGTGGTAGTCGAAACCTTTTCCGGGACCTGTTGAGACCTTTTTATCTATTGTTTAAATTTCACAAAGGGGCGGGTAGCCTAGTGGTTTGGGTTCGTGACTCATGATCAGAGGGTCAGGGGTTCGAATCCAGCTGCTGGTCCTTGGGCAAGCCACTTCACCCCACTTGCCTCTCTCCACCCAGGAGTATAAATGGGTACCGGCATTAGCCGGGGAGTAACCTGTGATGGACTAGCATCCCGTCCAGGGGGAGTAGAAATATTCTGAATCGTTTCATGCTACTGAAACCGGAGATAAACGCTGGCCTGATGGTCTACAATGGCTCGTGACAGACTTTACTTAACTTAAATTTTCACAAACTAAATTAATCAATGAGCCTATAGAGTGGTAGTAATTTTATGAGGAATATCGAAAAAACTGTTTTGTAATTAACATGACACTTTAACGTGAACACGTTCTTTTTCAGATTCACAGTCTTGCCGAGATCTCTTGAGACCGGTTTTGAGATCCAATTTTACCATAAAATGTTAATTTGAGTTCAGTCCAACTTTGACATGAAAAAATCAAAGCTCGATCAGATTTCGAAAGCTGCAGGCCAATGAACTCGTGTTCATGCGTGAGTCACGTAATTGTGCCATGTAAGTTCTGGAAGTAGTGTTTTGAGTAAAAAAAAAATCAGGTTTTTGACCCCAGTGACCCCATGATGACCTTTGACCCCAGTTTGGTCATGTGACATGTTGGGGCTGGGCTACTGATACTTTTGACAAAGTTTGGTTGAAATCGGTCAAAATATGTAGGAGCAATAGACAATGTTACTAACGTTTGTCACTAACTAACAGACTAACAGAGAGACATGATGAGTTATTGAGCTGCTATCCCGCAGCTAAAAATGAAAACAAGATGAACCTTACTTTTTCATTTCCTCCTCTTCCCGCTTCTGGTAGAGGGCGCCCTCCCGGAGTATGGTGGCCGCGTTGAGCTTGATGGGGATGTTGTCGTTGATGGCGGCCGGCATCTCTTTGGTCTTCTTCTTGTTGAACTGCAGCTTGGCGTCCTCCTTGCGCATGATCTCGTTCAGACGGCGCTGCGTCTTCTCTGACTTCTCGGCATTGGCGCAGGAGAACTGACCCTTGGTGGCACTGTACAGTTGCTCCTGTAATCCAGGTGAAAATATTGGGATATTTTTCCACATCTAATTTGGTCTTTAATCCCTTAACAACCACGAATTTGATGTTCAATGTTGTACGTCCAAAACATGTTCTACATTGGAAAAAATGTGTGACTTTTGTTTCCACAAGGAATTATGTGTTTATTAAAAATCACGTCATTGCAACAAAGCCAAGTTTGAAGACATTGACAGCCTACCTCGACCCGTCTCCTGTTCCTTTCTTTGGCCTCCAAGATGATTCTCTCCTCCTTGGGGTCAGTGTAAGTGGTCTTGGGCACCGGCTTGTGCTTGTGCACCAGTGGGATCTTCTCCGGCATGGGGACGCTCCTGGGCCGAGGTTGCGTGATGTTGAACGGTTTCACATCTATCAGGCAAAAGAAATCGATTGACTTGCTTAATTATGTCTACGATACTGTCATTTCATTGGCCAGTCCTGCCCGTAAAACCATGATTTGGAAAAGTATGGGCAAAACAATTGTTGGCAGCGCAGTTCAACGCAGCTAGTGTGCAATGTGCGTATGTTAAAACCTGTATTGTACATGCATTCGTTTTGTTTTTTTAAAGGCTTTATCGCTCAAAATCAGCATGAAAATGTTGGGTTCCGTATGGTTTGAATCTACCTGAACCACAGGCGCGGTTCTACGGGGGGGGGCTAGCCCCCCAAAAATAAATTCCGTAAAAAAAAAATTGCATTTATAATTTAGCAAAAACAAGGATTGTGATGTACATGCGATCAGTCTCCCCCTAAAGAAGAAATAGCCGTGACAAGGGTGCATTAGTTAATATAGTGTGAATGATTTTAGGATTTTATTGGCGCTCCCCATTGAAAATATGGCATGAGCCCCCATTGATTTTCGGAGGCCTAAGTGTCTGGAAAAAATAACCAGTCTACATTTCAGCACGCCTCCCTGAAAAAATTCTGGATCCACCGGGCTAGCCCCCCCAAAATATTGGTTCTAGAACCGCACCTGCTGAACCAGATATCGAAAAGCTATTTTTACAATTGATAAATAACTTCATAGAATGTTATGACTGGAATTCTTCAACTGTGTGTAAATTCTCTATACCGAGAGGTGAATTTGCCCCCAGTTTTGATTTTAGTCGGGCGCCGCGCAGATCACAAAATGCTGAAGCAGTTTTGAATACGACCTGGCGGTCTATGCGTTTATATGTCTGTGGACCATACCCTCTCGGGGGTCACTTTTGCAATGCTGCTGAGCACAGGGGTATATGCTTAGCGAAAACAAGGTTACCAGCCAAAATGTCATACAACGGGTATTACGTGTGACTGGTTATCCGCTGATTTACGCTTAGCTCATAAAATTTGCCGAGCAATATTTTCCGCTCAGCATCTGCATGATATTGGGCCTAGCTAGGCGGCGTGTTTACCGGTGATGGCAATGTACTGCTTACCTGTGGGAGTTTTCACTTTCCTCTGCGTTTTCACTTTATTGGCGATTTTATCCGCCAGCTGGCCGACAAACTCTGTCAACTCCGGTAACCATCTAAGATAGGAGAATGGACCAAAAAAAGAAGAAAAAAAATTGAAATACTCTATGAAAATTTCTGACCTGAAAAACTGTCAGAAAGAGATTAACTTGCCTTATGTTACACTTACTTTTACAGAATTTTTTTTTTTTATTGTTCATTGTACCCTGTTTTCCACAAGTAAAGTTATATCAAATCTGGAGTGTGAGTGACAATTTAATTTCTAACAGGAATGTTTGACGTCTTTACCAAGGCGTTTCAGGGGTAACATGACGGATATGAAAAAAATTCAAATGAATTTACAATTTTACAATAGCATTCTCGGGACATAGGTTACATTGCCATACAGTCACTCGATCACATTTCTTCATTGACAATATACAGAACTTTGGTCCATTCCAATGTACCATATTTTTGAACGATTGCTTGTGGTTTGACACCAACCTGAGAATAGGAGACACGAGTTGCACCTGGACGTAGCTGTGCTCGTAGATCTTACACCACTCATCCTTGATCCAAGTCTTCAGGTTGGACTCGTCCAGAAAGAAGGCCAGAAACTGAGGGGGAAAGACAGGGCGTCAGAGCAACAATTTTAATCGTGCTGCTAAGCACGCGATTTTCTGCTAATAGAGTCTGCGTCTATTTCATGGAGACTGTAAGCATAAGCACAGCAAAAGGTACACTTACTTCAGAGGAAAAATTTGCTTAGCTGAGTGATGTAACAATAGAAATCTTCATGCAAGCACGACCGTTAGCATGTAAGCAATTTTTCTGCTGTGCTAAGCACAACTTTTCTGCTAAGTGTTAAGCAGTGCCCTGAAATTGGGCCCAGATTTCTGAAGGATCTTACAACAGCATAACACAGACTGCTTCACGGACATCGCCATCTTTGCGGTCACGTGGTAGTCTCAGGGGACATTTGAAAATACGTCCCATCTTTCACAGGATACAATGGCTCATGTTAACGCAAGGAAAAGTTGATAACGCAAAACACTCACAGCAAAATCTTCAAGGCTCGCCTCGCTTTCGTTTCAAGATGAATGGTCAATGAAAAAGGCAAATTGCAGAAGAAGAGGCAACAGCGGCTGCAGCTGTTGCAGCCAGAGCAGCACAAGCAGCACCAGCAATAACATTAGAAGCACCTACAAGACGTGTGTCTTACCCTGTGCATCTTGTTGACATCCTGCGATCGGACAAACTTCCGGAAGTTGGCCATTTCTAGCTCGTCAAGCCGAAACAGTGCCAAATAGCACAGCACTAAATAAGCAAAAAACAAAGGAAAAAGGGAAAAAAAAAACATTGAATTGAGGTCCTGAGCTGTATTGTGTTAGCCCTTTAAGTCACTGTAGTGCCCCAAACCGCCCTGCCTGTTAATCGCTGTGGGTGCGTTTGAGCGTGCTACTAGTGTTAACACGAGTATACTCCTGAGTGCACGAACGGCAGGAGTACGACCCGTGGGTTAGCAACTCTCCGTCATACCAGGTGTATACTCTTGCACCGCGAGTAACGCACACGCAACATTTTCCTACACTCAGGAATAGCAAGAGTAACACGCTAGAAGGTACCCTTCAGCGCCCAAAACCGCCCTGCCTATACTCACTGTAGCACCCAAAATTGCTCGAGCATTCTATGGTTTTACTGATTAAAAAAGTGTTCAAGACCAGCCAGCCTGTCTTTATCAACCGTTTAAAACCGGCCACGTGACGGGCTCTCGACCAACAGGAATGGGTAAACTGTCTTAGGTATTTATGAATAATCCTTAATCATACTCACCGGTGTAGAGATTGATGTCCGTTCGGAGGCAACTCTTGCCCGCCTTGATGTAGAAGCCGTCGATGACCACACCCATGATGCGGGTGTGTCGAACACACCCGGAAAAGACCTCGGTGAGAAACACTTCCTCCTCATCGTTTACGCTCTGAGAACACACAAACAAACAAACAAACAAACAAAACTCAACTTGGTTTCACTTCAGCAGTTGGTACCTAGCCCACAGATATATGGTTATATTATTCAAACTTGAACCCTCCTGCTGTCGGAACAGTCACAGACAGTCAAAAAATCAATCTTTCCTTTCACGCCTTTCACACAGGCTAGTCACCAACAATCAGATCATATTTCAAGCAAGCACTGTGACTAGTCAAATTCAGTCAACAGACAAAAGCAGGCAAGTTGTAGGCACAGCTGGCTTATCAATCACCTACAGTCAAAGCATAGCTGTTTCAAGTTACATAAACAGTCACAGCCAGTCAATCCTGCTTTATGTACATGTAGGCTGGGAGCTCTTAAATGTTAAAACAGTCACTTGACTGATTATGACTGAAAGGACGACTTTGCACAGAGTGTATGTTTGCATAGGAGGGTAAATGATCTTTTTGAAACAACAACAAACACAATGGCTGGTACTACTGTAAATCAATTATATTTCTATCTTTTTGTCAAAATTAATTGAAATTTTGCGTGCCTACTGTTTATGTGAAAATTCCATTATTTTTTATGATAAACATTGAAATCACTGACTCAGCTTGGGGTTGAACCACGTAATAATCTGCAAGGAGAATAGTGGTTCCCTGAAAATGACGACAGCAAACGAATTGTCAAGCAGACCTTTCTATTAGCATATGAAAATATACCCCAATGATGTAAGGGCACTGAAAAGACTTTTTCAAACAGTTCATAGTATGAGGAAAGTTTCAAAAGCAAGGAAATTAATTGTTTTCGATAAAAAATGTATTACCAAAACAGAAGTTTATTTGTTTGCTATTTTTTTGTAGGTTGGTCACTTAAAGGGAATATATGACATTTGCAAACATCGAAAAATAAAACTACCAAGTTTTTGCGAAATACCTTAATAGGATGTTGGTAAATGACAGTCTAAAGCATCCTGTAAAATTATGGCACCTGGTGTGAAGTCATTTTCAAGAAAATGGTATTTTTGTACAATTTTCCAGCGGTGGTCGGCCGACCACCGTTGGAAAAACCTAACTATTTTTCAACTACTGCTCCAAATTTACCATTAATTTCAGTCCATATTTTGTTTGCTATTGGTTACATGTTCATGAACGGGTGCAGGCCAGCTAGACTGGTACCCTTACCTTACAATTTTCCGGCATCTGTAAATTGATCCATTTTATATTTAGTGGAGTCAGGGAACCAGACTACTTGAACAGTTTTGTTTTTCTTGGTTTTTCCAGCATTTTCGAACGCAAAACTTCAAACATGTGAGTGTAACAATATTTGATCTATTATACTAACCCCTCAAATAGTTCATTTCTGAAAATTACAGCAAAAGCCAATGATGTATTTATTCCCTTTAATCTCAAGGGATCTTCTGTAAGAAAAATCCTCCCTAAATACTTTGACTTTATAGAATAACATTACATAGTTGATGGAAGGTCCCTTCTCAATGTAACGTGAGTAACCATTGAATTGCCCATCTTGATATTTTTTTGTAGTAAAGTAAAATTACTGAAATGCTTCAATAAACACAATATTCTTACCTTTGTACCAGAAAATGACGTCGTTAGGCCAAGAAAAAAAAAACCCAATTGATCATCCCTGCCCGTTTCCTTATTTTGAGGCTGCATCAATCTTTTATATTTTTGTTTAAATTTAAGACACATTTTTTTTCAAAAGATGTTACAGAAGTTTAGATGCTTCTAACAGCTTTACTAAATGTTCAATAACCACTTTAAGAAGGTTTTGTGGTCATCAACTAGTAGGCAACTACCCAGAACTAGCCGACAAAAAGGGCCTCCTCCTTTTTAAGGCACATTTTGTGTAAGCTTAATATGGCTATTTTAGCCTATTTTCAACAACAAAAAAATAAATAAAGAGGCCCCCATCCACCTCTTTTTGAAAAAAACCCGGCCGATCAATTGGTGTTTTTTTTGTACTTGGCCTTACAGCATCCTAATTCAATGTTTTATAAGACCTTTATTCACCAAAGCTCAGTTTTTACCTTGTTCTCGCGGAGATACGTTTTCAGATGCTGTTCTACACCGTACGCGTTGGGGTCGTAGCTGTCCAGAATGGCCACACAATGGTGCAGCAGCGATGCATGATTCATTGTGATACCGACAATCTGCTGAAGAAGAAATAAAACACCCACAATATTTTACTTAAATTTTACCAAATTGTCTCCAAGTTTGATAGACCAATCCGGGCAGGGTATTAACAGGGTTCGACTTTAGCGGTAGCCCGCTATCCAAATGCTAGTCGAAACAGCGGCAGGCTAGTCAAACTATTCCTTAAGTAGCCTGGCTGGCGAGTCAAAAAATTATTGGGCTACGGCAAAGATGAAAGGACATGAAGAAATATATCATTAAATTCAGAAAGCAAACCTGTATCAATTTGTGTCCAATAAACTGTTTAGGGCTAATATTTATTATTATTTTAGATCTGTTTATTTAAAACACTGACAAGATTGCCTCAGGATACACGTTTTAAGTGTATGCACATTGTTGTTTATGAGACACTCTATAAAAGAAAAAGCATGCGGGCTAGTGAAAATTCCCGCGGGCTATAGTTAAGAGTCTGTTTCAGTAGCCTGGCTGGCTAATGAAAAAAAAAGCTAAGGTCGAACCCTGATTAATTTTATCACGAAGGCCCCCTTCAATGACGAGAGCATGGTGCTAGCTGTTGTTCAGATAATCCATCACAGGGCAGTTGCTTTGTACAATAGCATTTATAATGGCTTCTCCATTGAAGGGGCCTCTTTAGTGTGCAAGGATCACGTGCCCGGATTTGGATACATTCATATGATAATCAAAGACCCTCAATTACTACCATAGGAGTATATATGAAAGTTTGCACTACGAAACCGTCTCAAATTTTTTTTGAAAATTTTTTTTTGACAGGGATTGACTTAAAAGGAAAATACAACATTTGCAAACATCAAAAAACGAAATGGTCAAATTATCACGAAATACCTTACTAAATTGTTAGGGAATAACAGTCTAAAACATCCTTTAAAATCGTGGCTCCTGGTGTGCTGACATTTTCAAGAAAAACTGTATTTTTCCAACGCTGGTCGGCTGACCAGCGTTGGAGAAAACTGGCTTTTTTCAAAAACCGTTCTTAATTTTTCATATTTAGTTATTCTGACTTTTCTTTGCAATTGATCACACACCCAAAGTGTATTAATTGCTTCGTTTCATCTTAAGTGGGGTCACGGAACCAGACTACAAGAACATGATAGGTTTTCTTGGTTTTTCCAGCATCTTCAAGCCCAAAACATGAAACAAGTCAGCCTAACAATATTTTATGTAACATACTTATCCTCCAATCCATTTATTTCTGAAACTGGCAGCAAAAGCCAATGTTGTACATTCCCTTTAAACCATTTATACATGCAATGTTAATGATTTACTTGTGAGATATTGTTTATACTATTGGATTCATTATTTCCAATGGTAAAATCAAATGCAAATTTTTTTTAAAGTTGCCTCAAGCCGCCTCCTCACTGGTCTGACCTGAAATAAACAATTTGTGAATGTTCGTTAGTTAGAGGGCTGAAGACTTAAAATCCCAGCAAGAATCATTATCGAATCAGATGTAAGATAAAGAAAAACACCGAGTAGGCCTAGGCCTAGTACGAAAAATCTATTTTACAACTTTGTTTTGATTGGAAGCACACTTACTAGGGACCCGACTGTAGTTGTAACCGACAGAGAAAACTTAATTTCGGCATTCCGGCATTCCATTTCCAAATGATTTCCAGAGAGAATTTTTTGAAAAAAACTCATATTTCCTCAGAAATTACATGGAAACCAGATATCTAGTACTTACCAACCTAATTTCCAGTTACTAAATAGGCTGGTGTGCTTCCAAACCAAAAATAAAATCGTAAAACAGTTTTAATTCAAAGCTAATTTTGGTAAAACTGGAATGCAAGCAAATCAGGTTAACAACGCTTGTCACAAATACCCCCTCTTAAAATGCCCCGAAAATCCATATAATCCTTGAAATATAACACCATTAAAGACATGATTACTCATTTGTATCAGATTTACTTACACTGACACCAAAGGTTACTCAAAATAGGTGTCTTCTAATGGGGAAAATTAAGGAAAATACTCGTGAAAAGTCATCCCTCATCTCCAGTTTTCTTGATTTGTTGACCTGAACGACGGCAAGCACGCCACCAACGGCAGGATCATATAATGCGATCTCGCAAAATCTCACAAAATCTCAGCCAAGGGGATTGTGCGGTTTCCGCCCCACAGTAGCTATGTTTACATATCAAAGACGGGAATATCACCAGACTAAATTCCCAATACGCACGTTACTACGCAGGGGTACGAGTGTTTACTTGCTGTTCCGGTTTTGGTGTGTCTCGAAGAAAAGAAGACGACAAATTCCACCCGAAATCCCCCTTAGCTACCCTCCAATCTCATGAGGGTTGAGGATGGGTGGTTGTTGGAGTGCTGGACATGATGGAGCCAGCGTGCGGGGCGATTCAACCGACGGGACGCTCGGTTCAAGTGAGCAGATTTCCCTTCCAAAATTATATGGACAAGCAAATCATGGGTAGCAAACGTCACATTGCCTGGTCTAGACGGTCTAGACTGTACAACGAGAACAAGGCACCAGTCTGACTGACAGTAACAATGACATTTCAAAATGACTCATCACATGATTATGACATGATGATTTTACAATTTGATATGTGTTTGTAATTTTTTTACCAAGGCAGTATTTGTGTCAATACAATTTATTAGATAGTGGATATTTTGCCGGAGGTAATGGCGGCAAACTAACGTTTACTAAAGGGTTGGAAAAATTTCCGTACTCGGACGTCACTTTTTTCAATTAATTTTCTAGCGCCAAAAGTTACATCTTTTATGGTTATTCCTCCACTTTCCCTCCTCTACTCTCACCCTCTCCTTTCCCTAATTTCTATTTATTAATCAGTCAGTTACTTCATCGGGATTCAAACCTCTGACGCTTGCTTGATACACGAGACTCTTAACCACTAGGCCGCGCACGATCGCTGTTGCAATAATCAGTCTTTGGACGTATTTGAAGTATCCATTGAAATAAACTAAATATTCATGAGAAAATAAATATTCATAATGACGTATTGCACTATCATTGGCAGGCTCATGCGACATCATGGTTGTTGATGTCACGTGTATAACGTACCGCTGTCTTTTCAGCCACTTCAATCAGTTTTGACCGGCTGCTTCAAGTTAGTTCTGCACGACGTATGCATCCAAAATGTGCTTTAAAAACACATTTTGAGTAAATTTTTTTCACCTGTACACAGCTTCCTGGATTTCTCTTGGTTCAAATGACAAGGTGAGGTGACAATTAATATGTTTGGCAGCAGATAAATTGACATCCGAGTATGGAACTTTTCCCAAAGGGTTTGCCGGCGGCAATCCATATCAACAGAGGGCACTGTACTCTTTAAGATAGGGCTGAATTATAACATGTATGTGGTTAAGCAATTGCTCTAGTGAGTGGGATGTCCGGAGTTCGAATCCTGATCCCCGCCACATTTTAAAGTTTTTTTTCCCATCCCCAAATAAATAAGAATATTCTCCTTTTATTATTTTAATATGTCTCAAACATTTTATTGCAGAGTATTTCTTTTTCTTTTTCAGATTTGTGGCTCTGGAGGATTTTTTTTAAAAAGGGAAATAAAGTCCGAAATTATAAAATGGTCTGATTCCCAACTTGTAAATACAAAGTTACAACGATAATAGTGGCATGGAGCCAGGCTAAAATTTGTCACCGGAAAATGTTTTAAGTACAAAAAAACAAAAAACAAAACAGTAACTGCGCATGTTCAGTGCATATCCGGCAAACTAACGTTTACTGAAGGTTTGCCGTCTCCGGCAAAATATCCACTGCCAATTTATTACAAAGAATTATGGCATTGCAATGGATATTAATAATTATTAGATCATAGAGTCCAAGTTAGGCCTACTCGGACTAGCCTAGCGGAGTCTATTATCATGATTATGCCGGTGACGCGACGTACTAATAAGTCCGTTACGTCACCGGCATTATCATGATATAGTCCGCTAGGCTAGTCCGGCCAAGTAGGCCTAACTTGGACTTTATCTTATCGCCTTTTTAACATTCGGACATGGTCTGGCGAAAGTAGGGTACAAGTGAATGGCAGACATGGCGTTTCAGGTAATTAACGACCCAACCAATTGCAAACAAAAACATCAGATTTCACCCTCAAAATGGCCACAGACTTACTAAATACACCACCTGTGATACATCTTACAAGTACAGATCGATAACTAAGATCGAGGTTCTAAGGACAAAGTTTACTTGCGATCTGGATGAAAAGTGAATTTTACCGTTTTGATTCCGAGGTCTCCCTAGCCCATGTTGCCGTCGCTGTGATAACGTTCAAAATTGAAGATCGTATATCTTTGATGTACATGTAACGCTCGTCATGCATGGCGCACGCGGATACATGTATACACTTGTTTCTGAGTCGAGATACCCAACTCAACTTTGTCTCTCTCTATAGGTATTATATCTTATGTCATGTCATGACGATGCGCGGGCTTGCGCTTTGCATGCATACAAAATACACCGCCCGGCTTCACGTATCCCAGCAACTGTTTTCTGAAGGGTACAATGAACGTTAATGGTGTTTGTTTCGGTGGTTATACGACTCACGAGTCTAGGCATGTGGCTCCGTTTTCATAACTGCTGCAGACACCACACATCTTTGGAATGAATTATTGCAGAAGTTATGAATGTGCATAGACTCGTATGGCCACTGAAACACACACTGCGAACGTCCATTGTACTTTTCAGGAAACATAAATGAAGCCGGGCGGTGTATTATGTATGCATGCAAAGCACAAGCGCGCAGGTCGTCATGACGGATATAGAGAGAGACAAGGTCACGTCGGGTATTACGACTGTATACACCATAGAGCTATATTAAATTACTAGAGCGCTAACTCGTCATTCTGCGCGCGGAGACACTTTGAAGCCGTCCTGGGCACAGACATTTTGAATACATGTGTGTGTTTGTAGAACATAAAGAAATTAGATTGAATTTTGAAAGTGTACTCTACATGCAACGTGCAAGTAGAACAAACGCAAACAACTTAAGCGCGTCATGACGGTTTTAAAAAAAACATGACGGCAAAAAGCATCTGCAGCGAATACGCGCACACATTGCGCTGTTTGCGTAGAGCAAAATGAAACGCTCATTGCTGATCGTGCGTTTCAGTTTTGGGCGAATTGGCTTCGATAACGCACCGGTATGGAATACAAACACAGATATGCAAATAGCCGTACAAAAGCCGTACAAAATTTCTAGGTCTCCATAGGTTTGTGCACAAACATGGATGCGCCCAGCAGGCATTACTTTGTACACGAAGTTAGCGCTCTAGTAATTTAATATAGCTCTATGGTATGACGACAACATGGGCTAGGGAGACCTCGGAATTAAAGTGGTAAATTTCACTTTTCATCCGGATCGTAAGTAAACCTTATTACCTCATAGTCATGAAGGGGGCTAGGGAGGGATGTGAGGGGGGTAGGGGAGGGGATGGTGGCCGGAGGTAGGGGGACTTCTGGGTGAATTAGTCTTACAAACTAAGACTCCAAAAATCTCCTCTGTTATCATTTGGATCTGATCTGGCAATAGGGAGGATTATGAATTGCTGTTGACCTAAAAAAAACACATCAGATTTTACCCTCAAAAGCCAGAAAACTTCCAGTGACACCTTGTTAGATACAAGCACAGTTTGCGAATGAAGATGGTGGATCATGATGGTACTAAGGTTAACTTACAATTTGGACAGAAAATGAAGGGAAAAAAAATCATGTTCATCTCCAAGGGCTCTCATCGTGCTTGCAGCACATGCATGAAATGCTTGTTGTATCAGTTGTTGTCCAGTCACCTTTAAAGATACATGTATAGTCCATCATTTGTGCATTTTGTTCGTTTGAAGCAACAAAAGTGCTCAAAATCTAAAGAAGGGTACCGAACAACTAACCTGATGAAGTTTCAACTCAGCTTCAGCTGTATATTTCGAGAAAAACAGCATGCTAGGATCTCAATTTCAAATCAAAAGTTGCTGAATCATGTTTTGAATTGGGCCTGAATTCAGCAGCCGAGACACGTTCTCACTGAGCTGATTGCAGCTGCGCGATGTCGCGCACTAATCCGTCGAATTATAGCAACCGCGTGTGCGTCGTGCCAATGCTTGCACGTGCTTCGCCGAATAACAAAACGAACTACTAATTTAAATGCGTCTTAAGAAGCACCGTTGGAAAGGCCTTCTTTCGTTGTTTACTTCAAAATTTCAGCTTGCCAGAAAGAATAATTTCACAGGGAGTTTAGTCCCCTTACTATCTTTCAACCAAGTATGTTTTTCAACAATAATTACGCCAGTTACTTTTCGGATAGCTGCAAATGATGGACTATAGCTTTAAATTACTGTGTGTTTATGGTCCTTTTTGCAATTGCAGTGCCCCTTGGTCGCAACCAGCCGCTCAAGCCAGAGAGCCCTAAATGGAAGAGCGACGTCCCACTGACAGACGGCCAGCTACGGAGCAAACGGGACGAGTTCTGGGAGACGGCACCCGCCTATGAAGGCAGGCGAGAGATCTGGGATGCTCTGAAAGGGGCAGCCCAGGCTATGGAGTCGGGGGACCACACACTAGCCCAGGCTATTATAGATGGGGCTAATATCACATGTCCCAATGGTAAGAATTTGTCATTATGCATAACATTTTTTCATATTTTGTAACGTGTTCCCTCGGTCATAATTTTTATTTGGCTTTTTTTATGCCCTGCCGGCGAAGCTGAAGGGGCATACTGTTTCCGCCTTGTCCGTCCGTGTGTGTGTGTGCGTGTTTATGGTGTAAATCGAGGACACACGCGTGCAACACCATCGATAAATCGAGGACAGAAACCAAATTGAGGACTCCTCGGTTGGAAAATGTTTACAAAACCAATGGGAGCTGTTGCAAAAACGTTACAGTACAAACAAAGGAAAAGGGAAGAGGAACAAAAGAAAATCCTCGATTTACACCATAAACAAACGTGTGGGTTTGTCTTACAGTCACTATGTGGACATGTGAACAAAAGATGTCCACATAATGCAGGTTGTGTTGACGTTATGTGGACTAAGCCGTGTCCACATAACGTTTCGTCCTCTCTGGAAAACACAATTAGAGGCATTTTCGGGTTAGGGTTATCCGTCGCAGAATGAAGAGAAACATTCAAAGAAATCCAAAAAAAAATTAAAAATTTTGGGTTGAAAGAGTTTTCACAGTTTAAGTAAAGTTATTTTTTGTACCAAGTTTTCTTAACTACACAAAAACAAAGGAATGTCCACATAGCGTATGTAAAACAAACATGAGTTTGTCTTACAGTCACTATGTGGACATGTGAACAAAAGATGTCCACATAATGCCGGTTGTGTTGAAACTCGGCTCAATTTGTAGCCATCTGGTCTCTATACCAGCAGTGCATGTGCATGTACGCTCGTTCCAGACTCCAAAATCTAACTGGAAACAAGATCTCTATGGTAGTGAATTTATAGGTTTTCAGTAATCCTTCTGCTAATCCCTTCGAGCTTCAAGCGCAGATAAATTACGTGGTGGAACCACATGGAAAATTTTATCACCACACGTGTTTTTAGGTCAATAACCCTGGCATGCCTGTACTTGCACAAGATATAGGTCATTCACATGGCCAGGGATTGTTTACAACCTGTCTGAGCTCTGGGCGGCACGAGGGGTTGACACAAAGAGATCGGCGGCACTTAGGGGTTGGCCACTAAGATCTCCAATTACTGCACAAAGGCATTATGCGTCATCTTGGCTGCTGTCTTTAAAACACTCCTTACTCTGCAGTGGTTAGGGTCTGGCCAATGGGAGTCTACAGGCTTGTGGTGTATAGTAGGGGTGAGGATTACATGGAAGCTTGGCCTTATTGGCCCATTGAAAAAAAAATTATGACCATATTTGGAAAAAGAGGAGAATTTTATCACCGCCTCGCTTCTCAAAGGGTTCCATTTATCTATCCATGTTTGTTTTCCAGGGTTGCTAACAGACTGCTATGACGAGCTAGGGAACCGCTACGTACTGCCCGTGTACTGCCTGAGCCAGCCCGTCAACATGGTGGAAGCGGAGAGCGAATCGGACTTGGGCCAGGAGGAGGCGCTGCCCATCGGGGGCGTGGAGACCACGGTCAAGCTGCGGGTCTCAACGGGCAAGGACGTTAAGATGACCGTCCGGTCCACGGAGACCGTGCACCAGGTCAAGAAACGCCTCAGCACCCAGGTGGGGACGGAGCCCGCCCGCCAGCGCTGGTATTTCGCCGGCAAACTGTTGACGGACAAAACCCGAATCGAGGACATCAAGATTCCCAAAGGCTACGTGGTGCAGGTCATCGTCTCGGAGTCCAGCCCCACGCCGGTGGACGGATGACGATGGGCTATTGGCTAGGAACAACGGGCTAGAATAGCGACGGTACATTGTACTCGGCGGACGTGTGCCTTTCATCTGTACGTTTTCCCAACCACCCCTCCCCTTAAATCGTCAAGCGTGTAACGTGAATGATTTCCTTGTGTTTGTGGTGTCACACCTATAGGTTGGTTCATACTTGAAGCCAATGCGAATGCAAAGCAAATTTGACGTCAGGAAACATTCGCTGCGGAATTCGCAGTCGACATGTGTTCACCTCCCGAGAATCCGCAGCACGAATACTTGCTGTGACGTCACGAATTCGTCTTTGCTTTCGCGCTGAATGTGAGCCAGCCCCTTGTCTGTTCAGTAACAGTGTCGTCCGCACGGTACAGTGTATCTCTTTTTTGGGTTCCAGTTTCTCATGCAATTTGAGACGCAAGAGAACCGCAGAATGTGCAAATTTCAAAAATAGTGACAATTTCCACAGAATTCTCAAGTAACGAAACTTACCATTCGATCTGTAATTCTGGCAAATGTCACTCTTTGTTGTCAATCAGATCGATCGTTGTCGTCGTCAGGTTTTTTTTTTTTTTTTGAGAAGAAAATTTTATCAGAGTACAATGTATTTTCCTATTCAATCAAAATTGCGACACGACAACTCAAATTTTGTTTTGAGTGTGGAATTTTTAAGTCGTGAAATCCTCCCGAGGTTTCATGTATGTACACTCTGTACCTAACAATATATATTTTAGAAAAAATCACAGTAACATATCACTGTACAGTTATTTTGTACATGTTTGTATTGTGATGTAAAAGTACCTACAGTGTTGGGGTCTACGGTAGAAATTGTCAGCGTTGTAACGAGTCACTGATTTTTGTGACTCAAGTCGAGACGAGTCCTTTTAAAGAAGTGACTTGAGTCGAGTCGAGTCATTAGGTTAAAAAGGTCGAGTCGAGTCACAGTATGAAGTTGAGTCGAGTCGAATATTTAGCTCCAGTCAATTCGAGTCACGAATATTTGAACACTATATAACAAATAAAGACGAGAGAAAGTCATTTGTACCACTAACAGTTAACAAGAAGTGAAACTTCGGTCTTATAGGCCATCTGGTTTGGCTTCGGGTCTAGAATTTTTTTCCGCTGATCGCTGACAACATCAAAACCAAATTGCATCACACAAAACTGTATATGATTATTTAAAAGTGGGCATGTATCAATTTCATTTTAAAAGGAGGGCATAAATTTAGCCAGCGTTCGAATCCAGAGCTTAATAACAAATCGCCCAAAGCCAAACCGTGAATTGGAAAATGTGTTCAAAGTCCGGTTCTGGGATATTTCGTGTGTTCCAGAACCACACGGTGACATGTTGTATGCTGACAAGCGGCCGCTGTACTGTATTCGCAAAGTGACGTGAACATAACTTTTGCACCGTAAGTCATTGCAAATATTTTTCGTAATGTTTTGCTTTCATTTTTGGGACTCGAGTCTTATTAGCCTTCGCTCCAGTGATGAGGGACTCGAGTCGAGTCGAGTCATTCGCTCGCAGTGACTCGAGTCGAGTCATTTACCCATAGGAACTTGACTCGAGTCACCAAATTACCAAAAATTGTGACTCGAGTCAGACTCGAGTCGAGTCATTGACTCGAGTCTTTACAACTCTGGAAATTATCGAGATACTAACAAACTAAAGTTCGGTTCATACTTGATGCTAATGTGAAGTGAAGTTATTTTGCACGAAACGTTTCCACGGGAATCGAGAGTTGTTCAACTTCAGCAAATTTTTAGAGCGAACGCTTACCGTGCGTCACAACTTTGCAATCTTCTACACTTTTCGGCCGAGTATGAACTTGCTCAAGGAAAAGTACTGCTTTATTTGTGTTGCCTAGACGAAATTTTGGGGGACACTTACCAGTCCTAAATACTGTATCCCCGTATCCCCGTATGTATGTTAAAGTTTAGGTTAAGTTTTTGAAAAAGGTATAACTTCTACATGCTTTCGTGGATTTTGATGAAACTTGGATTAATGGATGCAGTGACCGTTGGGTGGGAAGACACAATTCTTCATCGGATTACTGAGGTCAAAGGTCATGTAGGGGTCATTAGAGGTCATTGTTCAAATATGCTTCAAATGTTTCTTTGTCTACAGCAAATCTGGATTTCAATGTGTCACTTGGATGGAGTGATCCTTGGGTTGGGATCATCACAAGTCTGCCAAAATTGGAGGTCAAAGGTCATCTAGGGGTCATTTGAGGTCGTTTAAAAATGCACAAATTTTTACTTTTTTTTAATAACAAAAGATATAGGGATCGACCGCGACAAAAGGCGACACATGCGATTTGCGGATCACCTTGTTTTTTCACTGCCTTAGAGATGATTAAAACTTTTGGTGAGGTGTGACGTAGACCCGTTTACGGATAGATCATAAGTGTGCAGTGAAGGTGTGCTTCGACGCGGGACTGTTTGCGCTACGAACGAGGATTTTGTGCAGCGTAAACTGTCCCACAGTGCAATGTAACACATACCTTCACTGCATATTCCCAGTCCGGTGGGTATCTGTGACAGGGTCTATGTCATACGGTACTGGTATGTGACGTCGTCAGACAAGCGAAGGTAAATTGCATAATTTGAAATGCTCTACGCATTCAGCCATTCATCAGCTCCCATTTTTTTTTAATCAACTGGGAGTCAGAGTCTTCACTTAAATTGTTGAAACATTTTTCCAAAAAAAAGAAGTGTATTTCGAGGATCTTGCCTCTGTTTGAAAACGCTCCACGTTTCTGATCGAAATGACAT
Organism: Patiria pectinifera; assembly: GCA_029964075.1. Classification (NCBI taxonomy): domain Eukaryota; kingdom Metazoa; phylum Echinodermata; class Asteroidea; order Valvatida; family Asterinidae; genus Patiria; species Patiria pectinifera. The sequence goes on from CM057133.1 coordinate 6,231,596, forward strand.
CACAGTTTCTAAAGTCGACTCCGATTGGCTGGCGCCCGGAGTCGCATAAATTTGCATTGCTCAACAATTATATCAGACGTTGGTTTACGAAGGGGCTCCGTTGGACGACGGGTGATACTCAGACTTTTTTCTGATAGGGACCATTAGAAATGTAGTATGCGCATGGGATTCATTTGTACGCCTGTTTCTTCACCTTTCCGTGTGGTAATTTTACTTGGCTAGCATATCTACAGCTGAACATTTTGATGTGAGAAGCGCAATGCATTTAGTTGCTCGATGAAATATCCTCATGAAAAGGCCTTCATTCTAATGGCCCCAAATTTCTATGATACGTGTACTTGTAGAACAGCCTTATCAGTAAACATTAGTTCATCTATTTAATCCTTTTTTTGTGGAGGGGTTCCATAATAGTTGTAAACAACCTGCCCCCCCCCCCCCGAAAAAAAAAACTTTTTCAGTGGTCTTCTTCAACATTTCTGTATTGTCATACTGTCATAATTTGAATGGAAATTTTGATGTTATTTTTAAAATGTCACCAACACTGTGTTGGTCGACGCAGATATTTATGAAATTATTTAATTTTGTGTTTTTTCAATTTTGTGATATATGACACCTGTATGTTAATAACCTCACATAATGGCACTTCTTGTGTGAATGACATTCATCCCATTGTTTTATATGAAGAAAAAAGTTTAATGTAATTTTGGTCTCAAATGGTTGGATAAAACAGGTATTTTGAAAAATGGAGACAAAAATCAAGCTGGCTTGCCATACTTCTCAATGCTTGGTGCATAATTCTATGCCTTTTTAAAAAATTTACTGTGGCTAATACATGCGTCATGTTCTTGAGAAATTATTCAAAGAACGATGGTCATAGTCATCTGATTTTATTCAACTTTTTTAAAAAATAAAATTGAAATGTCTTTTCTTGTTATATACCCCTATAGTAGAGTGTGGTGATCAATTCCCCATTATTTGTTAAAACAAAATATGGCCATATTTATTTTTATTGAACCCAAGGTTACACCTCACATATTCCTATTCCTAACCCTAACCTAACCCCTAACCTAACCGGGAGTAACACAATCAACCCAACCATGCTGCCAAGTAAAAAAAAAAAATGCACGCACTACCTGCAGAATTCAACAAAGCTCCATAGTTGAAACATGAAATAGTCGTTTGTTCATCAACGGTAAATCTCCCCACAGAAATTGTGCATGCACTCTTTTTAAAAAATGATGGTTTTGCTTGGAAAATAATGGGAACTGTAGGGTTGGGGGGCAAAGGTAGAGTCAACAAAAATGTGAAGAATTTGGTGTCAGAATTTAGCATAAACATGTATTTTTGAAGACGAATAGATCAACAATTGTACTCAAAAATACAAATTTCAACTTAAACTTAATTTTCTGACCGGCCAGGACTGTCGTCTCATGTACTGTAAAAAATCTTTATAATTGTATTTGGCCAAAGTGTAATGAATTATGCATAACCTTCAATTTATGCAATTAGCCGAGGTGTACATATTGTAATATTTAAATGACCACATTGTAGAACATCCGTGATATATAATATGGTGTGTCAATGATCGATGATGATGATTAACACCAGAATTTAATTTTAATCCACAAGTGTCAATGATTTTCATTTGCATCAAGTTGTTGCGGGGTCCTCGATGGGGATTCTGCCTCCACTGCCAAGACGTTTTTAATCGAGTTCTTCAACATTTCTACATTTTCCCTGTTGCCGTTTTCTGAAAGGGATGGGATCATGTCACCTGTTTTCTGAGAGGGGTGTGGGTGTTGGCAAAAAGGAAAGACATTTAGTAATTCTTTTTCTAATTTGGCAATTTGGCGTGAACTACATGCAGTACTTTTTTAGGCGCATTACTAGACTTTTAGTAGTTTATTCACATAAGAAGTATAGCGCCACCTATTGACGAAGTCGGCGACTATCCACAAAAGTAGTATAGCGCCACCTAGGGACTAAAACTCACCAACGTACTGTCCACAAATGTAGTATAGCGCCGCCTATTGACTAAATTCGGCGCTCTGCTCGCAATAAAATTAATAGTCTAATATAATTGAGTTTTAATACGGAATATACTTTCCAAATTTTGACTTATTTGCGGCCTGACTACAATGACTCAGGCGGATATATTTTTTGTGCCTTAGAGGCGCAAAAGCCACCCAAAATAAGAAAGCTTTTTTTTTTTTTGGCCAGAGTGCTGCAGACGCCTAAATTACACAAATCTGCTTTAGGTACCGGTATTTATATTTTAGTCATTACTCTGAAATCTGAGGATGAGCCGATAGACCGACTGACCACTGTCAGGTATAAAACAAATGGGCATAACAATCTTTCTTTTTTCCCAAGAGATTATCATTCTAAATGATTTTAAAACACATTTACTGTCTGTTTAACAAATTAATAAGTTTAACTTATTAATTTTAATTATTAAATTTTCTGTTTAACGACTTTTGAGGAATGTTAACGTCGTCACCTGCACCCACTTAAAAGTTGCTTGATAGGCTATTTTCTAATATGGTTATAATGCATTTATTACACATGTATGCAAGGTGATTTTCAAGGAATTTTGTTTTGTTTTAATTTCCGAATATTCCCTGAAAACTTGCTATGGAATTTAAAATTGTGTGGGAGCCGCAAAGTGTGATTATATGATGTGTGTCGTCTTTTACGGTAGAGTAACATTTGCCTATATACTGTACATGGACGGAATTTTGTGTTCATTCCAGAGTGAATACTTTTGAATCACGAGAAATGTTTTATAAAAACTTTTTTTGGGGGGGGGTGAAACTTGAAAATAGCGCGGAAGAGCAAATGAGCTACAGTGTTTATTTCAGAATTAAAAACAAAATACTCTTTATATTTTATTTACAAGTATGTCTATACCCCGTTTTTCTTTTATTAAAAAGTTCCGTACAAAAGAAAACCGCTCATCCTTTCATTGTCGAGCGCCAAATCCGGCAAACTTTTGGAAGTTTTCGATGCCCACCTGTTGTTACCATGACTTAATAATTAGCGCTGCAATCATTGCACACACAGAAAAAATGTTTGTTGACGCTGCCTTATTTTCGTCTGCTCAAAGTTTGGTTGGCGGGAAAATTGCTGTACCTGAGTCTAAATATCCTTAACGAACGAGCAGTACAGTACATGAGAACTCATGATGATTGCAAGACTGAAATATGTTTTTTTTTTCAGTAGCCGTGGAACTGTAACCGCGGTGCCAACACCCATGACAGCCGTCCGCACCAATTAGCTTGCTCCGTCGAGTCATGCAAAGATGGACTTGTTTAAAGTCTTCCAAAAAAGACGATTCTTTTCAAAAAGTTTTCTGCTGGTAAAAATAACAAAGAGTTCACATATTTTCCGAGCAGTATGCACCGTTTCAAGGACAGAGATCGTATGAGCCACTGCCACTCTAGTAATGTAATGGCATTGTCGTAATATTAATCAGGCATGTTTATGGTTATAACGCCAACTGCACGTTACAATTTAAAAAAAAAAACAGAAAAAATGTCCAAGTTGACCTGACCTGACCTAGTTTACGGACGATGGCCGTTCATAGGAAGTATTCGACAAATTTACGCCAATAATTTACCACTTTTGCAGCAGGTAAGGTGAATTTTAATGCCCATTGTTTGTACTTCTGTGATCACGTTAAGAAAAGGGGGATTTGTATGTATTTAAGTGTAATATTTGAGGCCCCTATAGGCGCAAAATGGTTTCTTTTGTGAACTGACAGGCTAGCGTAGCGAGCATGGCGATGAGTGAACACGCAATGACGCATCAAGTGTAAGCAGTTCGCTATGACATGTGTGCAATGTGTAGGCTATCCTCGAGTGGTAATCCTTAAGTTTTAGGACTTATTTTGTACGAGCTCTGTTCAAAACTGACTTTTGCAGATGACTGTCCAGTACCAAAGTGACTTTTGCAGGCTAAGGAAGTATTTTTTCTTCAGACAAACTCATGTTAGTTGTAATTTTGAAAACACTTTCATTTTCAAAGAAAATGTGACTTTCCTACCTTTTTTTGCAGTTCGCCATCTTGCTTTTTTGATATATTTTCTGTTTGTCATCGTTGTCTTTTACCCCTCATTAATCAAAGCCCTGCCCTCTTTCTACAAAATCAAACCTGCTAATGTTCAAGAAGGTGTCATTGCCAAATGTTCAAACATGTCAAATGTGCCAAGAAATATCAGAATGTCACTTTTGATTGTCACTTAGCTGTTTTGGTGAGTCTTTTTTAACCTTACAGGAAAGGGGTCCTAAAGGTAAGGATTACCCCTCGAGTCACCATAATCGGTGCTCGTAACGCTTGCAACGCGCACGCGTTGTCGAAATAGAACCTCGTCGTTTTAAGTGGACTGACGATAGGCCTAGATGTGACGAGGGACATGTCGTGATGCACACACTGTTTGTGTGTACATTGATATGCCAGAAATTAGCGATTAGGTCTAGCACAACAGGAATGTTGTGGCACAACAAGAACATTATTATAGATTGAGGGCAGGTTTTTGAAAATAGTGTCTGGCGCCCACTGGGCATGCTCAGCCGTCAGCGGACACTATTTGGCACCGGACGGTTTTGGCATGATAACGGGAAAAGAATGTTGCAATCTGACGCCACTTCAGCAGTGTGAACAAAGTCAATGGAGAGTCAAGAAAGTTATGAAGTACTTCCTAACAAAATTGGAAAAGTTTCTCAGTCCCAGATTCATGTCTTTTGTTAGGAAATACTGCTCTTGTTAGGAAACTTTTCTTGACTCCCCATAGACTTGGTACACGACCGCTGAAGTGACGTCTGGATACTACATTCTTTGCAAATTTATCTATAATTTATTCATGTATGTTTTCGTCACAACAACATGTACAACCAATTTCTTCTGGTACAACATTACACTTGGACCTCCAGTGCTGAAAAACATGCAAAACGAAATCAGGCGAACTTGACTCTTTTGCTGACAAAATGATATAAAAATGTTCAGGAGGCAAAGACAAGGTCCTCAGTATTTCACCAACCAAGATTGAGGTCTCAATTCAATATTTAAAGCATTTTCTTCAATATTTTGCACCTGAAAGCATGGAGAAAGGATAACGAGTTGCAGAGAAGGAAATAGTGAAGTGATATCAACTTGCGGCCAAACCAAAGACTAGACTGGTACAAGTCCAAACATGGTCCCATTGTTGAAAAAACTGGACCTCTTCATTAGTCTGGTGGCTGACTATGGAGAAATGTGTAGAAGTAGAGAGCAGTACCAGACATGCCAGTTGTTTCTTTTGGGCACAGTTGTCTTGATTTCTACGTCGATAATAAGCATTTTCACGGTATGCGCCATCTTGTTCGCGGGGCAAAAAGAGCACTACATGTAGATGCGGGCGCATTTCGGAATGACCGCATGATGAGTTGGAAGCGACAAAATTTTCCATTGACGATGTGTACACAGCAACGCGTGTAAAATTGCCCGCGGGCAAGATGGCGCGCATATTACCGTGCGTCCGTGCATATTACCGTATTGACAGTGCGTCCAATTGGATATCTCGTCAATTTGCTTGGCGTGCATGGTCTGGACCAGTGTCGACTGAACGCAGATTTACAAGATGTACGTATAGGTGCAGAAAAACAAAAGAATTACGGTGAGATATTTACAGTGGAGTCTGGAACACAACGTGTTTCCGCAGTCTCTCACTCTCGGAACCATCCCCAATCTTGCAAAATCCTGTAATTGCCACCATGTAAAAATTGCATTCAGCTTCATTCCTCTAAAATCATTTGCGATTCTTGAATTTGTTCAGTGGTGGGGTGCCCACTGCCTCTATCCTTCCAAATCCTCTAGCAATCACTGTTAATGGGTTGAGGCAGTGGAGATGACATTAACAGAGGCAGTGGAGATGACATTCAGAGGCAGTGAGGATGATATCGAGCAATATGCAGGGGCTCAATTCTGCATGGCTGAACATAAACAACACATGGTACAGCCTACGAACTCAACGCAATTCATCCTCCAAAAGTAACCAAATGGTTCTTTCAAATTTATTTTATCATTCATCCGGACTTATTTAAACATTCTATTAATAACACAATTTAGGGAAGAACATTCACTTAAATTGGGGGAGGAATGAAAGTGTAAAATTCCTCCACGATTGGCACCTGGAACTTGCAGTGTTCAGACCACCAATTTAGTGCATCAACTAGAGCGACACAACCCTGACCGCCGTGGAATATAAAGTGTAAAAACTTACACTTCCAAATCAGGTGACATGTTTATTCATTCACTTGATGTGTGTCATGCATGCGTATTACAGTCAGTGACTTTACCAAGATGCTTAAAAAAATATTTGCCCTCACCTACAAACACACATGTAAATTTATATAAATCTGGGAGCAAAATAAAAATGAGGCCAGAGACAAAGTTAAGATTTCAACCCCTCCTCTCCCCCCCCCCCCCACTACAGACATGCAGGCGCCCTCTATCGATAGATAACAGATAAGAGCTACAGCTTGTCTACTTTTTGAATGTACATGTATTCTGTTACCGCTTTGAAGGCCGTGTGTACTTGCTTCCCATAGGCCCCAGCCAAAAAAAAAAAAGGTCTGTGACGGTCCGACATGTGCACATGAATAATCACTTGCTGGAACTTCTTGTTGTTGACACCCAGAGTCCGGGAGATGCTAGAGAGTGAAGGGCAAGCAACGACTACAGATGGTTGATGATTGCCTCTCGTCTCGGGACGCTAAGAACGGGATCACTTCGGGGAGACGGGGTAAGTGCAGGATCCTTCCAGCTTGCAATCCTAACAGAAAATAATACATAAATAAAATAAAATTGGAAGGAATTGAGCAAATACAATTTACGTCCCGAGTCGATAATGGAGTTGCCATGCGGACCTGAATTTATTTGGTTTAGATTTGAATGGAAATGAGCAGGCATCATGAGGAATGATTCACCGATCTCAAGGGGGGGGGGCGTGACACGAAAGTAATGTGACAGGAAGGTAAAAAAAAATATCACTGCAGTTGGTGCAACTTGCGGGGGAAGGATGGGGGGCGGCGGGGGCTGGAGCATTCCTCCCCCTCCATGAAAAAAAAAAACCCAACGGACTCGAGAAATGAATCAGGCACAAGAAGTAAACATCAGAAGACCTGACCTAGAATAATGTAGATGTTTTGCATTGACGCAGCAGTTTGTGCAGTTTTGATAGTGGCATGCCGTGTCTTGACGGAGACAAGATTGCGACGAGATAGCAACGGGCAGGAAATGTGGGATCAGGGGTGCACATGCCACCCATGCAGACTAGGAGACCAACACCAACCACTCCGGATTGAATGCGATTGAATTCTTGATAAAGTGTGCTTGGGTTCAGCGGCACTCGAGAAACTCGGGCAGTGACTGCGCTGTGATGTTTAATATTACATGTATTGTTATTATTATTAATCATTTCTGGTAATGAAACCAAGGATTCCCCAAAAGCGCCCTAGGCACTGTAGCTCGCAAGCCTGAAGAAACCTGTGGAGAGAAGACAATGAGAAGAGGTTACAGTTTAAGAGGTGGGAGGAAAAGCCCAGAAGAATATTCTGGGGAAAACCCACAGAATCAGGAAGGGACTGGAAACCCAATCCACATATTGGCCCAGGCGGGATTCGAACCCGGGTCACAGCGGTGGAAGGCGAGGAAAGTACCGCTACGCCAACCTGACTGTGTCTAAGTTTTTCTGGAATCAGTTGGATGTAAGCTACGGTATAAAAAAAAGTCTTTTTTAGGCAGAGAAAGACTTGATTCTCACAACGTCATGTTTGCCATAGTGATGAATGGCATTGTACATTGTACATGTACATGTATGCATTCAGCTTGCCTTTTGTGTGCTGTGAACCGAGGATTCTTTTGTGTGTTCATTTCTTTAACTTGTGAGATGCGTTATGCATGTGTTGTAAAACAAAAGTACATCTTACATGTACATGCAGAGAACTGCATCGTCAAGATGAACTAGGTCATACGCATTAGGGAAATTACACGCATAAAGGCCACTAAAAGGAGTGCTAAGTAACAGGCTTGATGCGTGGGGTAAAAATGTACATTGAAGGCATGGCAGAAGAAAAAAGAGTGTTTTTTTTAGGTGTTTACACATTTGCAGAACTTATCATCAAAAATATTGCCATCTAGACATGATAAGGAAGAACTGTTGATTTACACAGATGGATTAGCGCAAAGTTTGACTCAAAGTTTCACGTGCAAATGTAGTCACTGCTAGTTTGTCCGGGGGAAGACATGCCTTACCCCTCCCCCCAGACTTACTGGTACTACTGATTCCTGACCAAGGATGATGAATTCACCGTAAGGCTGGCGCGGGTACCAGCTTTTATCCTCAAGTCCCTGTTGCTAATTCCTCTCCGACCTTTGTATCATGTGATTGTAGTGACCATTGAAAAGTATTAACCAGTATAATTAGTGAATGAATAATGCATCCCCCCCAAGGTGATAGTATAATTTGTATATAACTTGCCATGGTCTAGTGATTTATACAGTGTTGAATACGTAATTGCAGAGCTTGTAATCAAATTTTAAAATTTATTTTATTTATTTATTTATTTCTCTAGCTACGGTATTTTATTATTTATTTATTTCTTCAGTTATTTTATTTATAGCCAGTTCAATGTCAGGACTGTGCATACATGTTCATTTGCAGTACTGGAGTATTGTGCTGACATGTACATGTACATTGGCTCGTACAGTTCTAGCCTTCAGTAACATTTTCATAGTGTTACTGTCCTCCATGTTGTCGTGGGTGTCGATCGGGGTGGGGTGGGGGAGGGGCGTGGGTGAGGGCGTGTTCCCCCACTTTTATTTGACTCTATAGCTACATGTACATGTATATCTGACTCTATGGCTCAGAATAGCTGATTCAATGACTCCAAATTTGAAAATGATGCTTATAATCCTAACCGCCCTGAATCTTTCAAAATCCTCTTTGCCAAAGTGGAGGAATTTGGAGGATTGAGGTTACATGGCAAAAGTGCGTTAATACTGATTTCGTTAATACTGATTTCGATACTGACAGTCACTGCCGCAGGATTTTGCAGGATTCAGGCAGTGGTTACCCCTCCACGGACCATATTCAAGAAACAATGGAGGAATTTGCAGGATTGAGGCTATACGGCTTTTTTTCCATGAGGCCAATTGGAGGAGTTTGCAGAATTGAGGCCAAAAAAAGGCCTAGGTATTTAGGGTTAAATGATGATTTTTGCTCAAGAAAATTTGTGATCAGAAAATGCCTGAGATCACACCACAGACCATCTAGAATCCCTTAAGCGGGCCCCGCACCCCACGCCATAACAGCTTCATGCTTCACCCTTGCAAAAGATGTGTTTTACCGCAATTTAACAGAAGATATGCATGAGTATATATGTAGAACGCCTAATGTGTTTTTGTTTTTCGTTTGTAAAAAAAACCCCCAAAAACGGGACATTGTACTTTGCATCTGATGTTATCCGTGTGTGCAAGAGAAATGGAGAATAACACTCCGGTTTCTGAAGTGGAAAGGCATTAGTCTAAAAAGCTGAAGGTGTCCAGGGCAATCTTGAGAGTACATGCAATTTTTTTTGGGGGGGGGGGAGAGACAGTGTGCTATGACGTCTGATGTAATCTTCCTCTTGTACAGTACATGTACAATCCCTTTGTCCATGACGGAGTACTGATGCCGCAATTTGTCAAGGTCTCTGGCTCATACCGTATTCCTTATTTCACAAAAAAGATTATTCTCTTCAGACGCACTCACATCAAAGCGAAGATGGGTGTGTTCATCTTTTCAAACCGTGGACAAAAAATACCAGGGAACAAAAGAGAACAATATCATCCACGATTCCTAGCATACATTGTACGTCCACGATTGGGGTCGTGTACAAAACGTATGGGAGTCTTCCTAAAAAGTACAAACAAAAGAGGGACAATAGGACGTCCACGATCGACAGTGTGAACACGACTGTGTGTACATTTACATTCGACTCTTAACCCTAACTCCCTGGGCATTTTTGCCAGGATGCAGCCTCAATCCTGCAAAATCCTGCAACTGCCTCCATGTAAAACTACCGGTAGCATACTGCCTTAATCCTGCAAAATCCTCCATTATTTCTTGAATGTGGTCACTGAAGGGGTGACCACTGCCTCAATCCTGCAAAATCCTCCGGCAATCACTGTCAATATGTTGAGATAGAGCCAGTGACATCCTGGAGCAGTGCGGAGGATTTCTTATATACATGTAATATAGGCCTAAATTTATGCACAGCTGAGCTTAAACAAAACAAGGTTCGGCCCAAGACCTTGACACAGTGCATCCTCCGAAATCAGCAGCACACTTTTGCCACGAAGCCTCAATCCTGCAAAATCCTCCATTTTGCAAAGAGGATTTTGGAAGGTTAGGGTTATATAGTGGTGGGAGAAATTGGAAAATTTAAAATTTGATTAAATCGTAATTGTTTGCCAGCCGAAGAATGGATATAAATCAGATTTCACCGAACGTTACCATTGGAAGTTCCCAGCCACTGCTGCATATATCCTTCCTCTGCTGTTCCAAAGTGTAGAAAAACAAGTGTGACTGCGCAACAAGCTCTGGCCGTCTTGCATGGAAGTCTTGCATGAAATGATACAATTTCTGACTTGGCCGTGATTGCCAATTGAAGAAGAATTTCCCATTTTGTTGAAAGTCACAATGCAGAATAATAGTGACCTTCATAATGCAACTGTATCCTCACTCCTTCGCCCTGGAGACCCGTACAAATGACACAGGGCCAGAGGCAGGGGTGATGTATAGTAACAGGGAAGTCCCTCAAGTTTGTAGCACACAAAAATACCACGTGACTATTACCACACATTATCTTGTCTCTATTCAAAAAAAATTCATAAACCATGTCACCAATTGTTGCAAACAATTTTTAACAAGTATTTGCCCTGCGAATAATAGATTGGTTCCTGGTCAATACGTTATTGAATCGGATAGGCAGGCGCGGCGGGAACCGGGCAATCCTTTGAGTTTCGAAATTTGTAAAACAACCATTATCCTGTAAAGCCTCATGCATGTACCGGTATATTGCTTTAATCGTTAAGCTTTGAGTCTTTGTCGTTAATCCACCATAACTTTAATGTCCGACTGCCGCCACAACCCATGAAAGTAAAATTTGTATAATTGCAAATTTATGAATAACGTGGTTCCATATCTTTGATTTTAAGGCATTGTACTTTCGTCCTGTGATTGACAATGACAGTGTATTATGTGTTGCATATATACAGTATGTATACATTGTAATTGATGGAGAGCGATACTTGTTAGTGCTAGGGGTTAGTGTCGAGTAGCATTATTGGTACCCGTTATGTAAATCCTGCTGGTGTGGCAGCGTTTAATTTTGCCATCTAAATTTGTGAGCACCTTGATTTCAAAGTGGATTGCAATGCAGTGGTTTTTTATTTTCATTTAATTTCCAAATCATATTCATGATTCATAATCATGCAATTTCCAAGGTACCGACCGTGTACATGTACAGTATGTAAATTGCTACCGGTATACATAATTTGCAAGGTATAAAGCTGAATTAAAATTTATGGCCTTGCTCATGAATATGGTTTTACCACAGAAGTCATTTCTAAAGGCATCAAATTATTTACATGGGGGACGGTTATTGTACGCGCCAACCGTGGCCATTTAAACCCTCCTTCTGTTCGATCAGAGATGGACAGTCAGTAATTCAATCCACTTCCCTTCCCACAACATACATACTATTGTACATGATTCCAGTTTACATGTACATATACATGATGTGTTTGGAATAATATTTAGTTGACAACAGATGTTTGAGGGTATTTTAGTTTTTTTGAGTCCTGTCTACTTTGGCGTGGAATCGCCCATGTCTCCAACTGTAAGATCACATTTTTGTAGGCACTGTGATTGATTCCATCAACAGACAATTAAGCAAGCACATATGTACAGCTGGCTTACATGCATCAGTCTCCTACAGTCAAAGCATACTGTGTTGAGCGCGATCACTGGATCTGCGCTATCACTCGATCGCGCAGAAATGCACTTGCGCGATCTGTTGATCCCGTATGAAATCTCAGACTTTACTTCCTTTTTTCAAAACAATCCTCCACCTTAACAAATAAAACCACATTTTCCCGATATCACAAGAAATGTCCAAATTATTCTTGTTCACTTACCGGTACTTAGGCCTTTAGGAAAATCTGTTAGCGATGTCGTTTCAAACTGTAGGCCCAAGTACATGATTCTTTGTAGTAAGGGAATAAATGTGTGCTCCGGAGGTTTTTATCACTCGTTTAATACCGCTTAGAGTCTGGGTGCTGATAATTACCCGAGCTGGAGGCGAGGGTAATTATCAGCACACAGACTCTAAGCGGTATTAAACAGAGTGATAAATACCGACCGAGCACATATTTATTCCCATTCATAAATACCTTATCCGTAAAAAAATATCAAATAATTTGTTCAAAAAATCCCGATTTTGTTCAACAAGTTCACTTCATGCTTTTTCAAACATCCCTCTAGCAAAATAATGGAGTGTTCAGCTGGCGAGTAAGATGTAAACAACCCTTTTATGGAGATTGACGCGCGTAACATGTTCTGCGCGATGTCACGCAGAACGCACCTGGGGCGTTGCGTTTTGAATTTAGAACTATAAAATTCTGACTCGCTTGTAGTGTTGCGCATGCCTACGTGAGGATTGTGAACGTTCAACCAATGAAACGGTAAGAGGCACTGGATTTTTAGGAGTCCACATTTTATTGTGACACTGGAAAAGTGTTTAAGACCAGCTAGCCATGTCTTTATCATCCGTTTAATACCGGCCACGTGACGGGCTCTCGACCAATAGGAATAGCTAAACTGTCTGAGGTATTTATGAATAGTTGTTATAATACCGTAGTTGCCTTACAATCATGCAGTAATCCCATATGCTTCTATTTTATTTCATTGTGCTGTCTCGTAAATTTGTAATGTGTTGTATTTGTACGGTGTGTGGTCATTTGTTGTGTATGCAATGCCCCAATGGAAACCAGTTTTAAACTGTTTGGGCATACCGGTACCCTGGGTGAAGAAATATAATAAATAACTAAGTTTCCAAAAAAGTCCAGGATACATGTTTGGCATAAATGTAGGATATAAAGAGCGTTCCCCCCCCCCAAAGCCCCTCTAGTTTTGCCTTCAGAATGGGGACGCTTTTCAGCCCAACCAAACTTGGATTATTATGTAAACACAATTAAGAATAGTGAAAAAAAGTTATTTTGAAATGGCTAATAAAATACTGTGTGTTCTATGAGTTTCAATGCCACTTTTTTTTCTAACGGATATCTTGCGTTTTAGAAATCAACTTTTCCATTGTTTGATGCACAGTGGCTTTATGTGCATCAAGTCAGTCAGAAATAAATGTCATGCCTTTGTTGAAATCATCTCTTTAGCTAATGAACTCTCAAGGCTCTTTAGCACTCATAACAGCCAATTTCACTTTCACCCGAAACACATGAAGTAGAATAGAAAATGCAATAGATATACTGTACATTGTACATGTTTTTTGTATTTATTTGTGCAGCGTTTACAAGTATACTAAAGATTTTTTAAATTTATTTGGTGGTTTTTTTTTGGGGGGGGGGTGTAACAGGTTGATGCTTTGATCATATTGTTTGTAACTCAATTGGACAATATTAAAGGCTTAATTCAATTTTGCCAAGTGCGTTGAGTTTACAAGCCCTCTTAATAATGGAAACTCACAAAAGTGTGGCTCTCAGTGAAGTACGGTGCGTGTACTTTATTTATTGGTTGTAGAATATTACTGGAGTGATTGGTGAAATCAAACGGGCGTAGTGCCCGTGTTGTTCACAAACTCCAGTAAAATATGTACAGTGTACCGTACATCTGTACACAACTCTGGACTCTGTCAACTGATTTTGGTATATCATATAATATTTGTCGGACAATAAACTGAACTGAATTGATTATGCCCTTTCATTGAATGGACACGTACATGTATAATTGCCATTTACCTTTTCAAAAGTGCATTTGTGTTTACGTAGTAGTAGTACGTGCTGCATCAGGGAATACCATAGGCTAAAACAATATTTTTTAAGTACACAAGTGTGTGTATAATTCCTGACTTTATAGAATGTTATTTGGGCTGTCCCAAAAATATACCGAATAGTTGAAAATTTGTTCACCAACCGAATATTTGTAACGCTTTTTGCCGGTTTGAAAATTTGAAAACAAAAAAAATTACATGCATACAGGTATGTACCGATACACACACGACTGTGGTGCTATTTCATCATAAATATCCTGTTCTTCAATTTGTCAGGTGCCACTTTTTTTGTTGACGGTAACATTTTTTGCCAACGATAACTTTTTTGTCAACGGTAACTTTTTTTGTCAACGGTAACTTTTTTTTGTCAACGGTAACTTTTTTGTCAACGGTTACTTTTTTTGTCAACGGTAACTTTTTTTGTCAACGGTAACTTTTTTTGTCAACGGTAACTTTTTTTGTTGACGGTGGTGCATTGTTCACATCCTTTAGCAGCAGGTTAAACCTCCTTTACAGTGCTAAAATACTTGCTGTAAATCACTCAAGCACCCCATATCGATCGGCGCATGCATACATTTAAACTGGCGCACTCTTCGTGCAACTTTTCACTGGTGCAGCATGCAAGTTGCAGCTGGCAGTTTTGAATATCCGAATATATGTTCAAACACAGTTTCAAGTAATCAAATACAGTATTAAACTTTTTGCGAAAATGGACAGCCCTACCAGCTGAGTGGGCTGACTGAAATTTTGTTGATCATAATCCAGTCAACTTTTTTTCTTCAATTTTAAATAAAGAATTTTTGAACTACTGTTGAAGATGAAACTTATAGGCCTACCCAAAAAATTTTTTTTTAAATCCCTCCCTCGCGATCTCTCTGTGAAAAAAAAAAATGGTCTAGAGATACCCTCTCTGTCAAAATCTATCAAGCGACCATTTTCAACAGTTTTATAAATTGGGCTCAGATTGGTACAATTGACAGGCTGTGGCACTTTCGTCAACTGAAGGTACATGTATGGTACGGTACCATGCCTTGACTGACAGTAATAACTAATATATGGTGGGTTTACATGTACTGCCGAGTGCCCGGCAACGGTTGATTTCATTCCCTAACAATGAAGGCACAAAAAGTTCACTCATGTATACATCCCAGCAAAACAATTAGAGGGCAATGGCTACTCCCCATAAGGTCTATAGAATTGCAATAAAAGTTGCAGTATTCAAGGACATACGGGTAATTCTACCTCAATGATCTTTCAAACCTTGTCAACAGGTTTGGACAGTTAGGTACATGTATGTCATGGTATGTGGTCTAATTCTGCCTCCATGGTTTAAGTCTTAAGCCCTCTTCACACTAGACAAATCTCGGGGTTGACGCAGGGTTGAAAACATGCATCGTATCACACTTGAAGAATTTCAACCCTGCGTCAACCCTGGGTCAACTCTTGAACTCAACTCTGCTCCAGACAAGGGTTGAGATTTTCAACCCGGGATGAAAGTCTTGCCAGGGTTCAAAACAGTAGTAACTGAGCATGATGAGCTTGATTTGCATGAAATGAGTGTGAAACGATGCAGGGTGGAATGCGGGGTTGAAAAATCAAAAACTCAACCCGGGGTGGCACTGGGTTCACCCAGGGTTGAGTTCAACCCGGGTTGAGAGGCCCCAGTGTGAAAAGGGCTTTATTAGGGGTTCTGGCACTTGTTGGAGACCAGCCTGTACAAACGCTATGGGAGAGGGAGTGGGTTGGTTTTTTGACAGTTTGTGACGGTTCTAGTATCAGTAAGAGGGTTAAATCAAGAAAAGTATGCACACAATTTGACCCTTTCATTGTGAAAGTAGAAAGCACAACTTAGTCTGACTTGGGTCGAAACCTGAAGTTTTTTATATGTTTGTCACGTACACATGTACAATGTCTTTCTGTGAACTGGCTCTCCCCAGTTGCAGTTTCATTGTCTGCGGTAACCACAAATGAGGTCTGGTATGGTTCCCACACACGTACAATTCAGAATTATTGTTATTTTTTTTCTGATAATGAAACCAAGGATTCCTCAATTTTAGTCCCCTAGGCACTGTGGCTCGCAAACCTGAAGAAATTACTGTTTTAGAGTTGGGAGGAAAACCCCAGGAGAATGTTCTGGGGAAAACCCACAGAATCGGATGCAGGCTAAACACCCAATCCGCATGTGGCCAGGGCAGGACTCGAACCCGGGTCACAGCGGTGGAAGACGAGAAAAGAACTGCTTTGCCAACCTGACCCCCCCCCCCCTCGGAATTTGTGGAATGAGCATTGGCTTCAATCAATGGGGGCTTTGACATACGATAACACATGTTGGCTATCTGCCAACCCCATAATCATGTGACACTGGCTTCTCCCCCCCCCCCCTCCCCGAAAAAATAACAACCACTTGTTTCAATAATGCATTTGTGCCACTTGAAAAGTTGGGGCTTGATAACAACATGTTGACATTACGCCTGGTCATGCTCAATGCCAAACATAAGGAAAGCAAGAGGTGGAGATATCAGTGGCCATATCATAGTTCATACCGTACAGCTACCCATTATACCTGATGCATACACACGTCATGCATGTACTGTGACGTACACATCCATCACATTAACAATGACCGACAGTGGTTTCAATTCAATTCCAACACACTGTGAAAATTTTTTTCCGTTCGGGTGACAAAGGAACAAAGTACAAATCTCATTCTGACCTGACCCACATTTCTAAGCTGATTCAATGTGCTCATGGTACCGTACCGGTATGTATACATGTACATGTACGGTAGAGGCCGTTCATATATGTACAGTGTGCGTGCGTGAATCAATTTCATTTTCATACATGTACACCTGCTATTCTCGTTAACGGACACGACAACACAGTACACACGCGGTACACTTTGTAACTCCTGACTTCCAGTAAGTACAATTTCTATTCAAATATCACCTTTTTCTTTTTCATTTCTCAGACTTTGCAGTCTTTTTTTTTTTAATGTGGAACTTGAGATTGTTTTTTGCTTGAAAACTCTTTTTTTCCCCCCAATTCTCCAATTTCACTGTAATGCCAGTTCTGTTCATCTCAAACCCTTGCACTTGTGGGGTACAATTTGCAAAACTTGGGTGGCAAAGGAACAAGTGCAAATCCCATTCTGACCCGAACCACATTTAGCTGATTCGATGTACACATGTGGAGGCAGTTCATGTACAGTGTGTGTACGTGATTCAATTACATGCGCAGGTCTGCTACGACACTCTTGTAAATGGATACGACTATACACATTGCGTTCTCCTGAAATCCAGTACATGGTACAACTCCTACTGAATATCACTTTTTCTTTTTCACTTCCCGGACTTCAATGTGGAACTTGAGATTGTTTTTGCTTGAAAACTCCTTTTTTTCCCCCCTTCTCCAATTTAATTGTAATGTCAGTTCTGTTCATTTCAAACCCTTGTACCGGGTGTACAATTTGCAAAGCTTAGGTGGCGAAGAAACAAAGTACAAATCCTATGATTCGGACTTGACCCACATTAGCTGATTCAAAGTACTCATGTATATATGTAGGGGCGGTTCATGTGCAGTGTGCATACGTGAATCAATTTCATTTACATACAATACACGGTCTGCTACTCTTGTTATTGGACACGACTATACACACATTCAACTCATATCACTTTTTCTTTTTCATTTCTCAGACTTTGCAGTTATGTTTTTTTTTATGTGCAACTTGAGATTGTTTTTGTTTGAATCCCCTTTTTTTCTTCTTCTCCAATTTCACTGATCATTTCAATCCCTTGTACATGCACAATTTGCAAACATTATTTTTTTTTTACTACATGTATTTATTATTTTTGTATTACTTTGCTGAAACGTTACACATGTGCAGATGGTACAATGATACATTCATGTATGACAACATTGAGACTCTATGCACATGTAACTTAAATTTGGGGTTGTAAAATATTGTTACACTTTTTTTTTGACGTTGGGTTCGTAGATGCTATAAAAACGAAAAAAAAACAGTTTTTCCTGTTCTCTCTCTCTCTGACTTTAAAATGAAACGGAGCAATTTATAGACGTTGGGGAATTGTAAGGTCAGGGAACCAGTCTAGCTTGCTTGTACCCGTTCATAGGTGTGTAATCGATTGCTAACTAATTGATTGCTGGACTAACTAAATTTGGCCAATTGGGGCCAGTATTTAAAAAAAAACCCAGTTTTTTCCAACACTGGTCGGCCAACCAGCGTTGGAAACTGATACGACAATACCACTTTTCTTGAAAATGACAGTATACCAGGTGCCATGGGTTTACAGGATGATTTAGACGGTCATTCAAATTTGACTGGATCAGTGGAGCCGTCAAAAGTTTCCAGGGCTGTTACAACTTAAAGGTGAAGATTTCCCCCCCCAAAAAAAAAATGTTCATATATTCACCATCTCCAGTGCATGACAACTTACCGTTTTCAATTTTTAGCAAAAATATCCATCTCTGTTAGAAGTAAGCAATTTATCCCGTTAGGATTAGCTGTGCACTTTTCCTAGGTACTTAAAAAAAACAGAAAAGGGAATTTCAGTTGAAGAATATTGTCAAGTTAACCCCAAGTCACAAAGTCTATCCAAGGAAACCTCAAAAGACATGTTTGAGGACACCCATGGCCCTTGGGAAAAAGGGCAAACCGGTAGGCATGAAAAAAAGTACATAACCAGGGACCTTTATAACAATGGCTTCGCTTGGCATTACAAAATGCATCAAGAATCTCTGGTAATTGGGTCGTGTGCCGCTGTGTGGCTACAGAGAATGCCATTAGCTAGTTAATGGAATGAACACTATGCCATTACTCCGATTAATACGGAAAAAGAAGTTACGTATCAGCAACATCACAAAAACCAAAAAAACAAACAAAACAAAAACAAACAAAACCCCAAATTCACAGTGTAATGCCTTTATTCGTACATGTACGGGTACCGGGAGATCATGTTATTCCTGATAAGTACACTGTACATACCCACTAACCTGCGTACGGTAATTTGCTCGTTTTCATCCATGCGCCAGTGGGCAAGGTGAAGTCTGCAGATTGTACTATTAGTTGTCCCGCGAGTACGAATGGAACACGAGTATGTATGTAGTGCGTCTGTGTCCCACATATTCGGCCTTGTGGTATCGGTATGTGGGACACAGACGCACTAGGCCTATATTTTCCGTGTTCCACGAGCGCGAGTTTGATAACGAATTTATCTTCAAGTAAACTTGATGCACAGTAGTATGGAACACGCTCGCTGAACACAAACTTTTCAGCGGTTATCCCATTACACATGCGTGTTGTACGGAATGGCGCGCGCATAGAATACCGCAATACGCGGAGTGCGGTATGGACCGTGGCTGTGCTACATGGTTATATGCAGCCCGGCTTGTTGCCATGGATCGACCAATCAGGATCGAGGATTCAAGTTTACTTGAAGACAAATGTAGATATATTCACCAGCAGAAAAAAATTCCACATCCTGAACAGTTTCATTATTGTCAAAGTTTATTCAGCCGCACACACATTTTTTTGTAACTCAGTTAAAAATATAGGATCATTTGCAAACTCACAAAAACGAAACTGCCAAAATATGATGAGTATTGTAGCCCACCAGTTTGATTTGTAAGAAACTCAAACATGTGTTGTATGGAACATCCTGTGCAATTGTTGAGCCTTGTAAGTTGTATGCTGTCATTCTCAAGAAAAGAGGAATTGCGTGTTTGGCCAAAATAAAATAATACATGTAGTTCTGCTTCCGGTAACCCAACCAGTACCTACCCTATTTTGACAGCAACTTCTCAAATTTATTTTGAGGAAAAATGAGGAAAACCCCCCGAAAACCATCAATTTGCTTTTTCACACTTCCACCATGGGCATGCAGAGCCTCGATCTGGAACCTTTGCACAATAAATATAGCCGGTTCAGTGATTCCTGTGTCGGGGTTCAAACACTATTGTGTAAAGTTGCCAGATCGAGGCTCTGCACGCCCATGGCGGAGCGTGAAAAGAGCGAATTACTACCGTTTACCCTTGACTACACGCAGACACCTTCTATATGATCATTCACAAAAAAATTGCCCCCCCCCCCCAAATCCCTACCTACATGTACCTGTAGACGTACCGGTACCCTGTTTTCAAATGCCATGTATCGGAAGCACACGTACCGGTACATGTACATGTACATGTACCAAGGTTAAATTGCATGGAGCTGCTGATGAGCACCAGGGAACTTCTAAATACAGAAACTATTCTGCTAAGCAACACTAGGTTACCAGCCAAAATGCAATAGGGTACACATGTATACATGTGCATGCATCGTTTAAGCTGCAGATTTGTTTGCTTAGTTTCAAAATTAGCTGAGCAAAAACCTTTCCATGGCACTCAGAAAAAAAATTGTCCCAAACCAACCCAGACCTGCAAAGATGAAAATGTATAGATCTGCCTAATCCTTTATAACTTCCCCGTGGGCATGACACATCAACTAGCCCCTTCTCAAAAATTGGGCTTGTACCAAATATTTGGCTTTGCCAGGCTCCAAAGATTTAATCCCCAACAACTGTTGTGACCCTACTGATCCTAACCTCTTTTCCCCATTTGCCAAACATGTCCACCCCCCCCCCCCAATTGCGGTAGGACACTCAGTATAGGCCTATAACATTCTGCAAAGTCTCCCCGCCCCCTGTCGGTCTTGTGGGGGCTACCACCAGCTGTGTTGCATTGGTGTCATGCATTTGCAGGAAGTTGGGGGGGGGGGGGGGGGGGGAGTAATGACTCACACGTAACATCTTGGAATCCCAAACTCACCCTCACTGTACATTTCCACCTCTTTTCCCACCTTGTTTGAAGATCCAAGAAAAAATACTGTTTGCTTCGGGCCAAGACAGAAATTATCATAGTTTGCAGTATTTTGATGATTGTTCGAGTTGTGTATTTGTTGTGATGTTCTGATTAATTTTGCACTTTTGGAAAAACTTTTAAATCAGGTTTAAAACCCTAAGGCCCCCAAAAAGTCTCCGGTTTCTGGTACGAAGCTTGCGCCAAAAGTGGTGTGGCGATGCAGCAAATGTCGGCTGATGACTGCAAATGGTGCCCGACTAAATTTAGTGGAAATATATGGGAGTCCAGAGAGGCCACCTAAAGCTTATACTCGATCGTAACCCCATTTAAAAACACGTTAAGATTGGGCAGCAGCAGGATTCCAGTCAAACCAGTGAGTCTGGCCGTTTTGAGACATCATCTAACATTGAAAAAAAAAACCCTTTTTTGTTTTGCTGACGCGCATGGCCACGGTGACGCGCGCGCATACCAGAAACCGGAGACTTTTTTTTTTGGCCTAACCCCCTAGTAGTTCCCCAGGACAACCCTGCTAAATCCAACTGAGCCAAATGCTCGTTCTAACACAGGAACACAATCCAAAATGCCAAGTTGATGGGTACACGTATGTACCTAAACATATAGAATGACATGCTGAATCCTACAGAATCTAACTGTGTCTTGCCTGCTGAATCCAAGAGAATGTAACACAAACCAACTGTCTGTTATTACCTGCTGAATCCAACAAAGTGCAACGTTGCACTATTTAAAAACCAGCACCCAACTTAAACCATTGCTATGACGTCACGCTATTGTTAAGAGTGTGGATTCGGATCTACAAATCTCTTACACTGGTCACAAAGTGTGGATTCGGAACGACGAATCTTTAGTAAAGTGTGGATTCGGAATTACGAATCCACACTTTGAACACGTCGGACAATTGTTCTCCTATAGGACCATCTGCGTGAAAATTTGCTTTCCGAAAATTACCAATGCATCTTCACTGTCAGATTCTCCGCCGTCACTGCAAAATCTACTTTTTAGTCGGAAAGAGTTCGTCGTCTGAACTATCCATTTTGACGTAAGGAGCCTATACACACAAAATGACTTGGTTGCACAGGTGTGGCGATACACATGCTAAACACGCCAGGAAAAAATGTTGCAACCTGCCGCCACTTCTGCGCTTGTGTACAAAGTCTATGGAGAGTCATTTCACGTATTTCCTAACAAAATTGGAAACATTTCTCAGTTCCAGATTCATGTCTTACATGTATCATCATTTTGCAACGAATGACCTTCATTGAGATGATGAAGAAAAAAAGTGGCGTCAGGTTGCAACATTCTTTCCAATACTTCTGTTGACGCAATGGTTTAAGTCGAAGAATACACTCGCAAGTGTAGATTCTTAATTTACGAATTCGCTCGGCGCCTCGCGCCTCGTGAATTCTTAAATTACGAATCCCCACTTTCTCGTGTATTCTCCTTAATAGAATCCGACTATGATGTGTTCAGTTACCTGCTGAATCCAAAAGAATCCAAGTATGTTCCATTAGCTCTGCTGAATCCAACAGATTTCAGCAGGAATATAAGGTCTTTTTGCTCAATCCAGCAGGATCCAGGATCCAATGGAAATGTAACATAGTTGGATCCTGTTGGACTGAGCTACATGTAGGTTTGGTAATAAATATGAAAATGCTACCAGCATTTTTGTGTAAAAACCATGCTTCCACGCATTATGCAAATGTACATGAACATAATGTTCATGTTACATGTACATGTACATGTACATGTATGTATAGTGTACAGTACATGTTATGCGTGTGTGTGTGTGTTTTATGCATGACGTGTACATTCACGTAAGTACTGCATTTTCACCCTTATTTAGGAAATACTGAAAGCAGAGGTTTTTTTTTTTTCCTGGAGAAATTACATGTACATTGTACACAATGGAAGTGATGTATTGAATCAAGTGCATACATGTGCATGTACATGTACGTACATACCAGCAAAATATTTGTTCGTTATCAAGTTTTGGGGGGGGAAGGCCTTGCAAATACATTGCACAAAAAAGTAGTGAAACACGTTGCCCTTGTGCTTAATTGTATTAATCCAACTAGTTATGTGACGATGTACTTGATCAGCAACAGATACTGGTACCGTACGGTACATGGATTTTATTGATTCGGTATCAAGAGATACAAATACAAGTATATTTTTTTGAAAAACCAATTATTGTGATAATTAATATCCAGATATCAGCTCTTTACACATGCGTACAATGCATCGTTGACCTAAATGTGAAGGTCATGTTTGAATTAATTTTTTTAGTGTGTCACTGTGTACACGCTGAAAACAAAGCTACATTTGTACATGTCGGGATGCAGGATACCGTAGATGATTTTCTAAATTTCAATACTGTCACTAAAAAAAAAGGTAGGATGTGACAATTACAGGCATTTACAATGTAAATTTATGTTTGAATGAACCAAAAAAATCAAAATCTGTCCTCAAATTTTCATTCCAATGGAACCCACATTTTGAATTTGATACCTTAGGCCAAAAAAAAAAAAAAGTCTCCGGTTTCTGGTATGCGCGCGCGTCACTGTAGCCATGCGCGTCGGCAAAATGAAAAAAAAATATTTTCAATGAAAGATGATGTCTCAAAACCGCCAAACTCACTGGTTTGACTGGAATCCTGCTGCTGCACAATTTTAATGTGCTTTTAGATGGGGTTATGATCGAGAATAAGCTTTATGTGGCCTCTCTGGACTCCCATATATTTGCACTTTGTTTAGTCGGGCACCATTTGCAGTCATCAGCCGACATTTGAAGCTAAGGCCAAAAAAAAAAAGTCTCCGGTTTCTGGTATGCGCGCGCGTCGCCGTAGCCATGCGCGTCGGCAAAATGAAAAAGTTTTTTTTTCAATGAAAGATGATGTCTCAAAACCGCCAAACTCACTGGTTTGACTGGAATTCTGCTGCTGCGCAATTTCAACGTGTTTTTCGATGGGGTTATGATCGAGAATAAGCTTTATGTGGCCTCTCTGGACTCCCATATATTTGCACTAAGTTTAGTCGGGCACCATTTGCAGTCATCAGCCGACATTTGAAGCAAATTTGAAGCAAAAAAGTCGGGTAAAAAAAAAAAAAAAGCCGCGTCGCCACACCACTTTTTGGACAAGCTCCATACCAGAAACCGGAGACTTTTTTTTTGGCCTAAAAAAAAGAAGAAAAAAAAGAGGTTAAAAAAAAAAAAGCCACGTCGCCGCACCACTTTTTGGGCAAGCTTCATACCAGAAACCGGAGACTTATTTTTTGGCCTTATATTTGGTTTTATTTCTCAAAGGACACTGTAAACTACATGTACATGTAGCCTTGGGCGAGTAGTGGATTTTTCTACTCGAGTACTCACAAAGGAATTACTCGTGAGTAGTCAAGTACTACTCACGAGTAGTTAACCAAATTCCCCAAAAAGCAGAAAAATGACATGCATTAGTATGACGTGAAGTAACGTACATGTAAAAGCAAATAGCATGCAAGTCACACCACGTTCTTCAGCACTGATCCTTACTGTGCGACGTTTTGGGTCATTTGCTTGAATAAATTTGTGTTTTTTTTATGAATGGAATCCTTGGGAGAGAGAGGTGGAGGGAGTGATTCCCTGTTGGCAGGGGACGTATTAAGCTGATAACCCTAAACCTTATATTGCTACTCGTGAGTACCTGCTTCTGCTCGCACCAGGACGCGTGTACTCGAGTAGATGAAAACCATGAGAAGAACAACGAGTAGCATACTACTCGCGAGTACTCAAGTAATCGAGTAAAGGGCCTGTCACATTATATGCGCTCTCATAGGAGACCTTACGGCGACCACAAATATTTAATAAAGTTAACAACGCAGTGAGGACGCAAGAAAATGACAATTTTCTGTCTCAAGTGGCCAGAAAGTAGCTCAAGCTACACTCATACTGTGCTTTTCCCGCGCTTACAATGCGCTCAACTCGCTCTCTATGCGCCCCTGTCAAGCCCAATTACTCGATCTAGTCGCTGCCGCTGCGCTGTCACTGTCACTGCACTCAGACTACACTCTGCTCACTGTTGATACGTCATAATAGCTCGCGTCGCGCTCTCTATCCGACCAAAATACGCTCACGTGACGTGACACTTGCGCTGTATAAATACCATGACAAAACGGTCAATCCGCAGTCCAGTTTCAATTTTTTTCTACATGTTCATCGCAGTCGAGTTACTTTCTCATGGAGACTACTACATCGACTGCCTTGCGCCTAGGCTGCCTCAATGCCACTTCAATGTCGCACGATTCACGCTCGCACAGCGCCCGAGTTACGTCATTACGGTGCCCTGGCCAGAGCGCAGAGGTGTTGCGATTGTTTTGAGCATGCTTAAAAGCTTTAGCGCTCATCGGAGACCAGTAAGACCCTCCGGCACCCATCTGGCGACCTATGTAGTTGTCGCTGCGATCTAGTAGTTGTTGTTGCGCCCCAGCCATTTTTCAAGGACGCAGTGGGAGCGCATATATGATCGCAGACAGTCTGACAGGGCCTTTACCGGCCCAGCAGTACTGTAAACTATGTACTTTACAAAGCATTCTTATTGCAAAATAGCTCAGGGAGATTGATAAGGCCTCTTTCCCTCTTTCGTGCTATGTACATGTGCATGTATAGTCTTTCCCATCTTCCTATTTCACAATGTATGTCATCTGGGTTTATTTTGGAGCCTCCTGACCTTCCGGCGTGGAAGTGCCTGAATTTTGAAGAAATAGACACTTCCTGCCCGGCTGCCGATAAAATGTTGGGTTATTAAAGTGACCTTGAAAATGAACTGTCCAAAATGGGCAGTTTGTGATGGATCGCTCGGAATAGTTTTGTAAGCCTCCTGTTACAACAAATCAGTCGTCTTCCTTCCTCCATGCGCGTTCCCAAAGTGCAGCGTATGAACTTTGGTGGATGAAAATTAAATGATGTGCTTGGTGAGTCTTCTTGGGAGATGAGATTGCTGCCATGAAGTGGCGCAGCCTGTCAGCGTATGACAGGGATGTTGTCGAGTCCATCACAAGCCCCTGCAAGTCCAGTTCCGATTCAGATCACAAGGTATTCAAATGATCTTTGACAAAAGCATTCCTTTGTCCTTTCTTGTGACTGGACTTGTGATTTACTTGTGATGGACTTGTGATGGACTCGAAGACATCCCTGGTGTAAGGATGCGTGTACAGAAGCAGTGAGTCCCACCATCTCCCGGGCCCTACCCATCTTTAAGTCAACGCGACTGCACCTTATTTAGCGGAACCAGGTCCCGTCGAACAGGCAAGGCATACCAGTTGTGCACGTCTTGGCTTTAGAATTTTGGATTTTCCTTTAACTTTATGTTTGTTATTTAAAGCCAGAGTCCATCATTTGCAGCTATCCAAAAAGTAACTGGCGTAATTATTGTTGAAAAACATACTTGGTTGAAAGATAGTAAGTGGACTAAACTCCCTGTGAAATTATTCTTTCTGGCAAGCTGTCATTTTGAAGAAATTAACGAAAGATTAGGCCTTTCCAACAATGCGTCTTAAGAAGCACCGTAGGAAATTCATAGTAGTTCGTTTTGTTATTCGGTGAAGCGCGTGCAAACATTGGCACGACGCACACGCGGTTGCTATAATTCGTCGGATCAGTGCGCGATATCGCGTAGCTGCAATTGGCTAGTGAGAACGTGTCTTGGACGCTGGATTCAGGCCCAATTCAAAACATGATTCAGCAACTTTTGATTTGATTTCGAGATCCTAGAATGTTGTTTTTCTTGAAATATACAGCTGAAGCTGAGCTGAAACTTTATCAGGTTTAGTTGTTCAGCATCCTTCAGGTATTGAGCACTTTTGTTGCTTTTAAACGAACACAATGCACAAACTACAAATGATGGACTATACCTTTAACATAACGGTACCTTAAAAATGTTTAGCGTCATAAAACGGGGAGTGCATGGGTGTTGCATTGCGGATGAAGATCTACAGGGGGGGGGGGGTTGCAATTGTGTCATGACTTGACAAAAATGATGGATGGAGTCATACACTATATAATTTCCAAATTTGGACACAAGACAGATAGCTTACACGTTAATTGTGGATCTCCGAGACATTACGTGGAACATGTTAAATGCATTTGGATACTTAAAGATGCGTTTGCCGGGAATTGTCAGGTTTTATTGGGTTTTAATCAACTGCCAACTGGCACATCCTCAGTCCTGAACGTTTTCCGGAGGAAATTGATGTGAACATTGTTGGGTAGAGGGTGAAGTTGGGAAGCATATAATTCCTAGCTTATCAGGGAACTGAAGTTAACTCGCTTAGAAGCAGCCCGTTTGAGTTGCTGTTGCCTGCACATTTGGAATTACTTAAAAAGTTTGTTTGGTATTCCAAGAGGCCATATTTTTTTTTAACAATGTCACAACACCGTTTTTGTGGGTGCAAACACGAGAAAAATCCTGCTAATTTACACCATTTTGGTATTTTTTCAGATCTAAAAAGTAATGATTGTAAAACTGCAATTTTTGAGCTGTAGCAATATACCGGTATAAGTATATTGTAACTCACATCACTTATCTTGGATTCATGACCAAAATTTTATTTTCACATTTAGGCTTAGTTTGTAGTTTATTTTTGATTGAGAATCTATACTCAGCCTCTTTATAGGCTAATCAGAAAGTGCTGCCTCTTTCAGACGTCTATTTTTGGTGAAATTTCAAGTTGAAATTTTGATACGCAAAAGTGTGCAAACGAATACATGGAAATTTCACGAAAAATAGACATCTGAAAAAGGCAGCACTTTCTGATTAGCCTACATGTATAAAGAGGGTGAGTATGCTTCTAAAACAAAAATAAGCTACATGCACAAACTAAGCCTAAATGTGAAAATCAAAATTTGACAAAGTTCGACATGTTTTTGTACATGGTGGAAGTGTGGCCTTAAGTTACGGAGGTAGTCCAGTGAATTGGCCACATTTATGGGGCTATATAACTAGGCGTGAATTTTTCCATTTTTGATAACCAGAAAATTCCAGATCGCACAGTATGCTCACCATTGCCCTCATAGCCCTGCGTACAAATATGGATAGAGATGATCAAGATTTTGATACGTGTACACAAAATATATATACATGGAATTACCATGTTTGGGGTGTTACTTTCAAATAAGAACATCCTGAGTTCTTTTTGCATCTATATCGGGGGGGGGGGGGGATGATGCTATTTAAACATCCTGGTAATTACTGTATCCTTCATTGAGAGTGATGTCATTCGGAGTCGGAAGTTTTACGATTCAAACAAATTGCGTGCCTTTGCTTCGTGATGTCCTTGTTGGACATTAAGAAACTAACCATTTAATGACATGTCATAAATGATTTCGGTAGTGTACAAAATGTAAAAATAGATATTAATGTGGGTTTCCATACGTGCACATGTACCGGCACATCTACATGTAGGTCGGGTTTATGCGGTTTGTATTGTATGATATTTAGAAAACGCTTCCCCAATATGGAGCGATGAGCAAACAATATTTATACCTTACGTACATGTAGAACAGAAAACATTACAGCTGACGTGAGTCCTATTATGTACACATGTAGCAATTGACCTACATGTTTCGCTGTTTGCGAGTTAGGCACGCCCCTTAGACAACCCTATGGAATTTGTGTACGCTAAGTTTTTGTTTGTCTTAGATGTTGCGCGTTCCGCGTCCGTTTGTATATCATGTAATTGGACGATATTTTACAAGCTGCGTTGATTCTAACGCGATTCTACCGCGACAGGTCAGTTGTACAGTCAAACAGGCATGTTTGACGATGATGTCAAGGTGGCAAAGGGCTTGGCTTTTTTAACAGCCAGGTAGTGCACATGTGTTGCATGTACTTTGTGTCTTTAGAGATCAATTGGAAATGACATTTCCCCCCCCCCCCCACAGTTCCTTCCTTTGCATTTGGACAGCATGTACACGTACATGTGTATGTACCGGTATGTGTCAGATGGCATACACACCCAAGTGTGTATTTGCCTGCAATTGGCCAGGGGACCCCCTATTGTCCCTCTTTTGTTTGTACTCTAACTTTTTAGGAAGACCCATACATGGATGGGGCAGGATTTTTTTTAAAAAAAAAAAAAAAAAAAAAAAAAATAAAATGTATATTCATCACAACATTCTCGATTAGAGGGTTGTTGAGGAGGGGAGGACCTCCCCCCCCCCATTAAATTTATACCACTTACCACTTTTTTTTCTTTTCTTTTTTTTTTTTTTTTTTTCCTTTTCTTTTTTTTTTTTTTTTTTTTGCTTTTCCAGGGGGGGGGGGGCAAGTGCCCCCCCTTGCCCCCCCCTCGCGACGCCCATGGACCCATATGTTTTGTACAAAACATATGGGAGGTCTTCCGAATCCTAAAAAGTCATTGCCAAATTGGGGACCTTCAGGAATTGGGGACCCTATTGTCCTCTAAACTCATTTCTTTAAGAACCACTTTGTCATAGGAAAAAAAACCAACTTGTGTTTCCTAATGCTGGCAATTTTAAACAGTAAAGACCGAGGGCGATAAAAGAAGCGGTCTAGCACCCTCATCTTCCCTTTTCCTTTGTTTATACTCGAACTTTTTTGCAACAGCTCTCATTGGTTTTGTACACGTTTCCAACCGAGGAGTCCTCGATTTGGTTTCTGTCCTAGATTCATCGATGATGTTGCACGTGTGTGTCCTCGATTTACACCATAAACAAATGCGTGTGTACATGCACATGTGTACATGTATGCACATGTACTGGTACATGTATGCGATTAATATAGAAATTATTTTTTTTGCCGGTACACTTGTTAATACCCTACGTATGTATTAATACAGGTCTACTTGTACACATATTGTGAGTTACTACGCTCTGAAATTTATTACAACTGAAAATGCACGTATGAGCAGTTCATTTGCATTTCACATGATGAGGCAACCAATGAAGTTACAGATCCAACAGATGTTGGTGACACCATCTTGCATCTCTCTCGCTGATTATTGGTCTCTTTGTGATCGTACATGTAGATCTAGGGAGAGAGAGGCGGATTTTATGTTGAGTCACGCGATTGGTTGAAAAATCTTCGGCATATAGCGTGCACATCATTTGTCCAAATGTGTTTAAAGTTTTAAAGCTAACATGTGGACCGCCAGTGTGGTTACAGTATGCTGTGGTTTGAAGTTGAAGCTTTCAGAAATTAAGATGTGTGCTTGATGCGCATGTAGTCATTTTCGATTGTTTTACATACGTGTCCGTCGGAAACTGATAGGAGAACCACTCGTCCTTTTCCTTGTAGAATCCGGACTTCTCGCCAAGACTGGTAAGTTTGTTTTCAGTGAATTCCAGTACTTTTGGTTATTTACCAAATTGTAAGTGTTCTCAGCAATTGTCAGTGTTTTTTAAATTATACAAAGAAAGACAACATCCTGAACGACAGAACAGTGCCCTGCCGTTCCTTGCCTGTTCAGAGTTGACGAACTTCATAGGCACTTTTTATTATATTTAACAAGATTTTTCGATCGATTCGTGTAAAATTAACAAAATCTTGACATCATTGGTTTTGGGTTTTTATTGGGACCCCCCTCCCCACCAAAGAAAACCCCCCAAAACAAGATGCATCCGTGATTGTGGCTGTTTGCAATTATGAAGTTGTAGGCCTAAACGTGACATTTAAGTTAAATCTGAAATGCTGCACAAAAATATGCAATGTTTTTTTCCATGGTTTAACAAGAACCCTGTAACGTGACTTTTTTTTCACTTTCTTTAATTGAGATGTACGTGTACACTGCAGGCATGCAACTTTTCCTCGGATCAGCTGATTTCCTCTTTTTTTTTTACTTCCCATGTGTGCCATTGAAAATAGAAAAACACTGTACAAAGTCTTGGAAAGATTTGAATTTCCTCTTTTTTGTGTGACTTCCCAGTTGCATGCCTGACACTGTAAATACATTTCTACATGTTTACATGTAGAACACAATATAGAAAACAAAAATTGTTGTATTTTTTATATGTTCCTCTGGCTGACAAACAACATGTTATTTTATTCTTTGACGAGAAAAGCCTATTTATAGGCAAATTCTGGTCTTTGAAACCAAAACTGATACATGTACATATATGTACACGCATACATCACCAGTAATTGTATTGTTAGCTAGCTGGATGTTTGCCAATAGTCCAATTCCCAATTGTGCGTACTCATCAAACATTTCGAGAGGGCATACAATTACTTTATCCAATGTTTATAGTCACGCAATAGAATGGTCTCCGGCCCCTCCTCCAATTCTTCATAATCACATAATGTTCATACACGTAATGTGCTGATGTGGTAGATGTATACTCTGTACACATATTTACTTTGCCCCAGTTTTCACCAGGAAGTTTTGTGTTTACTTTTGCCCCCGCCTACCCTAGTTAGTTGAACCCTAATCTAAATTAATTTATTGAATCAATTGAAAGCAGTGTAAATTATTGAATCCGTCCACTAACTCCCGAGTATTAGCAGAGTTTTAGGCAGTAGATATGATCTGCATCTATCAGTTTGTTTATTTTTCTCTTCGGGGTTTTTTTTGTTTCACTTTTTGAAATGAAAAAAAAAGGTTCAGGTTCAAGGACTAACTTGGAGCAGTAACAATGTTTCAGTTAAAGTGAGACTTCAGTTATTCAATATTGCTTTAAAGTTACAAAGTGCACAGGCATTATTGTGCTAAAATTTAAAGACACGTCTACAGGAACATTTGCAATTACCGGGAAACGGTTCTGGTACCTACCGGTCTATAAAAAAAATTCTTGCTCGAAGTGAGGATTGGACTGGTACTAAATACCCTGTTAAATTATTCCGCCTGAAATGTAATCATTCGGAAGCTAACAAAAAAGTGTGCCTGCGGGGATATTTTTGTGTTTTTTTGTACGTGCATTAGCAACAGAATCTTTCAAGACCCTAAAATTGTGCATATTTTCTCAGTTTTCTCAGAATGTAGAGTATCCACTGAGCTGAAACTTCAACATGTTAGTTGTTGTGCCCCCTTCTTAAGATTTTCAGAAATTCTGTCACTTCAAAAAAACAAAAAAGAATTTGCAAAAAATAAATGACAAGACCTTTAAAGGTACTCTAAGAGTATATCATTTGCAGCTATCCAAAAAGTAACTGACAAAATTATTGTTGAAAAGCATACTTGGTTTAAGGATAGTAATGGCACGAAACTCCCTGTGAAATTATTCTCTCTGGCATGCTGTCATTTTGAAGAAAACAATAAAAGGTCATTTCCAAAGATACGTCTGAAGACACATTTTAAGAAATTTCCGTTAGTAGTTCGCTTTTAATTCGGCGAAGCCGTTAATGGACCCGCGCAAGTGTTAAAACGACGCACACGCGCACGCGGTTGCTATAATTCGTCGGTTCAGTGCGTGACATCGCATAATGGTAGCTGCAATTGGCTGAATGAGAATGTGTCTCGGACGCTGATTTCGAGCGCAATTCAAAACATGACTCTGCAAATTTTGAATCAAGATTTTAGAATTATTGTGTTCTTGGAATATGCAGCATTCACTTACCTAAAATTTCATCTGGCTAGGCCAAAAAAAAAAGGTCTGCTTCGGATTACATGGCATTCAAAAATAGGGTACGTAGGTAGGGAATTTTTTTGGGGGGGGGGCCAATTTTGTGTGTGTATGATCATACGGAGGCGTCTGCGTGTAGTCAAGGGTAAAAGGTAGAAATTGATGGTTTTGATTGTTTTTCTCATTTTTCCAATAAAAAAAATAGGTTAGGGTAGGGGCCGTCGGAATAGGGTAGGTAGGGAAACCGGAAGCAGAACTATTATTTTTTTGGGCCTTAGTTGTTACGTACCCTTCTTTTGATTTTGAGCACTTTTGTTGCTCAAATGATATACCGGTACTCTACATGTACCTTTAAGAGAAGGGGGGGGGGGAGAAATACATATAACCTGAGAGATTAGCTAAGGTGTGCATTTAAATGAAACTTAAAAAATTAAAAAAGTAAAGGGAAACCTTCTTCTCACTTTGGGTTTTGAAGCTACTGGTATAATAGAGAACACAGGTGTCATGTAGTACACGAACTGGCCCAGATGTCAGTTCTGTCCATCATAATATGAATGCAGCACGTAGCTTGCATTGCATGCATATATTGACAAATGATAAAGCATTGATGTGATGGATGTGCACACATGCAGTTTTCACATTGGGGCCGTCCATGGCGTTGACCTCAACTGACCAGCCCGGACTCTAAGCCCCAGATGGTAGACTTACTGGCTCGCCTTAGATTAAACTGGCCTGCCATGCTTTTCAGCAAGACCCCAATTTCTCTCTCTGGAGGAAATTAGTCCAGGGCCCGGTTTTGTTAGCTTTGCTAAGCATCACCATTTTGCGCTAACTGCGCTAGCAGAAACAGATTCTGTGCTAACCCTGCAAGCACAGAATCCTCAGTTACGGAGTACATGCATACATGTGCATAAGCCAAAATGCCTGGCGGACCCATGAAAGATACATTTAGCAGTAAGCGCATTCCGCATAATAAAAGTAAGCATGGAATTTTCTGCTCTTAGCGGGATTTTTCACTGACAGTGAGCGGAGCCAAGAAATTGGGTGCAGGTTGCTTGCCGGCTGGCTGTGTGTGTGTGCTTCTAATCAGCTGGAGCTTACAGCCACTTGATCAATCCTGTCTTAGGATTAGCATATAACTGACCCAAGCAGAAGATTGTGACACCAACTACGCGTTACAAATGTGCCGGAGCTTACGGCTATTGTACCATGTGGTCACTGATGGGTTGATGCCAGGGCGATTTGTTGCATGGGTTTTTATGGTGCCTGGAATAATAGGATCTGCAGTGTCAATCATTTGTGCCATGAAGCAACAGGGGCATTTGGAGATCAATTCACATGCAATGCAGCAATTGAGTCTTTCTACCGGTAGTTTAACCACCAATGGAGAAAGGAACAGATGAAGCAACGGCTGAATTAAAATAAATGTGACCGGCTCCACAAAAAAGGGTGTTATTACTAAGTCGCGCTGTGCATTATCGTGTAATGGCCTGCTCAACATTGGGAGGGTGAAAAAAACTTTGTCAAAATGTGATTTTCATTTTTTGTCATGAATGAAATCTTGTTTACCTACAGTTTCAGGTTTCATTCACAGAAATTTTGATTTTGATGAACAAAGTGGAAAAAAAACAACCATTTTGTGTGCATCGTTCTGTTGTTCTACAATAAAGCCAGCTATTCCAAGCCTGTTTTCTCAGTTGTGTAATTTGAACTCCAATGAAGTAATTCATATTATCTCCAGAACTGGAGGGGCTATGAAGCTCTATTATACATCAAATAAAAGCTTACGTTGTGGGCTTTCCAACCGTGTATAACTAGATTTCACTTTTATTGCGACACAACACCCTTTTTGTGGAGCTGGTCACAAAATCTTATCTTCTGGTAATCAAGTGTTGAAGTGGACTGAATGACTTGTTTATGGTTAATTCCGGATAAGAGTTGCAAACTCATGAATTTTCAAAGTACATTTCTACAAGTAAATAATTTTTTTCTTGGAAAGTAGACCAACCAAGCTTTCGGAAACAGTTTTTGCTTTTCTTCTACTGCACTTGGATTTATTTGTTATCAAGGATTTAAGTTTCGAGAAACAGAAGTAGCGTTTTCCTCTATTTTGCGATGGAAATTGGAGTTCCCCTCTGTTACAGTTCTTAAGCTTCAAAGATTTTGTTTTTGGTTGGGTATGAAGTCTCATGCCGTCCCTATCCACCACTTTACATGCTTAAACCAAAAGATGAAACTTCAACAGTCTTGCACCATTTAAAAAAAACTGACGTTGCAATGTCCCGTCTGTCACAAAAAAAACCATGAAAAGGTTGTGTATTTTTTACACGAAAAGATCTTTTTGGTTCAAACTTGATTTTCTATCTTCTATCAAGATGACCTCACCTAGAAAATAAAATAAAAAATATCCCTTGATGATGTGTAGTTGATATATTTTATCTCAAACTCTGTCCCGTCTGCCACTCAGTACAATAGGCTGAGAATAAAATTAAGTGGGTTACTCGCATTGAACCACAACTTTGTGAAGGAAAACCATTATTTCTGGTATTATATGTAACCGTACCAATCCTTCCCTGGTGGACCCTGTACTTTCTGCAGAAAACGGCCAGTGTTAACACAATTACATGTAACCTTAGTTGGCAAATATAGTGCTTATTAATATTTTACATGTGTACAAGCGATCATTTGAGCAAGGTCACATACACTATGCATGGGCGCACATTGTGCAGATTCCAAGGTATTACCTACTAAATAAATTAGCATTCAGGACATGGATATTTAGTTGTTTGTTATTATTTTCAGGGGGGGGGGGATGGGTTACACTATCTCATCTGTTCACTTGTCTCTTGTTCCTGTGTGCTTGTATGCAACATGATCCTAAGGATGTTTATGTCATTACTTTCTGCATGTGGTGCAGAAAGGAAGGTGCGTGCTAATGCCATCATCCCTAAATGCTTGATTGTTTTGACCTCTACTCCACACGTGATAAACACATGAATTTTCAGGGAAGGAAATGGTTTGGGAATCCGGATTTCCTTTTGAGCCGTTTTTCCGTCCAGTTGACAATGGTTTCAGGGTCGCTGTTCATGTGTACAGGATGTGCTCATTGTCTCTGTAAATGTACACAGTGTTAAATTTCCAAGGCGGAATACCCGTAGGTTGCACTAAATTTTTGTCAAAATGCAGCTTTTAAAAAACATTTGTAGGTGCTTTACTTCAACTCTTTGTTAAATGTTAAGCCCGGTTTATACTTCACGCGAATGCGAAGCGAATTTGACGTCATGAAACGTTCGCTGCGAAATTCGCCCGAGTTGAAATGTGCTCAACTTTTACGCTTTTGCGCCGAGTATGAACCGGGCTTTAACGTTGTACGGTAATTGATATGATCCAAAACTCCTAGCCTGCAATCTCCTTAAACCATTTCTGGAGTCCTGTATTCAATGGTTATCACGTGCCTTGGTACGTGGGTTCGAACCCTGATGGGGAACATGGTGCTTGTGTTCTTGGGCAAGACACTTTACTACAATTGCCTCTCTCCACCCAGGAGTATAAATGGGTACCTGTGAAGGTAGAGACCAGAATGCGCTGGTCTTGAGCTGCTGCAAAAACTGGTCTCATGGCCTGATGAACAGGGGT
Source organism: Patiria pectinifera (assembly GCA_029964075.1). Classification (NCBI taxonomy): domain Eukaryota; kingdom Metazoa; phylum Echinodermata; class Asteroidea; order Valvatida; family Asterinidae; genus Patiria; species Patiria pectinifera. The sequence continues at coordinate 6,267,742 of CM057133.1, forward strand.
AATAATTGTGAAGCGCTTTGAGACCTTTGGTATTAAGCGCTATATAAGCAACATATTATTATTTTTATTATTATTTCTAGATGATTGGATGTTTAAGATTTAAAACACAATTTCAGGTTTATTCACTGAGCTCTAAATATATTTGTATTGTCTGTGACTGATGCTGGACTTGCGTACGTGCAGACCTTGATATGTACCGTAATTTTCGGAATATAAGCCGCGGCTTATACGTTGAATTTGCCCATGAAAATGTTTACTGCGGCTTATACACAGGGTGGCTTATACGCCGAGCCTTGAAGAATAAAAATAAGATTCACATGTGTATTTAATGTACTGGTACAAGAAGAGATGTGTTGCTGAAATGAATTATAAATTAAGAAAGTCATTAACAAACCGAAACCACGTCTCACGTAAAGATACCGAGCGGTAAAAAGTACGGTGATGAAAGCTGTCTTTGACACTGTACTTGCGACCAGCCGTAGGTGATACTGGTACAGTACAGCAGCGATATGCAGCATGTTTTCCGCCAGCGGACCACACCATTTGTGGTAACAAAGGGGTGTTCTTTCTTGGGAACAATAATTACCAATATTTCCGCTGTTTAAAAAATAAGAAAAAAGACGACTAAAATTTGTATGTCGTTCGAAACATTTTTCTTTTACATAATCAGTTGTTCAACGTTGCAATATATTTTTTTTTCTTGAAATGTATTCAAGAAACGATGTAAAACTCAAAAGAGGGACTAAATCACCCCTTACAAAATTAATGGATTCGTCTATTAAAATGTCCGCTTCGTTTTGACTATTTCCGAAGAAAGTTACGATCGAAACTTGAATAAGTGGATAAGTTTTGAGGTAAAAACGGACCTGTTTATTCTCAGGACAAAATAAATCAGCATCTGTTGCCACAAAGCAAGATTTGTAGTGCTCCAGTCAGACAACACATGGTGGGTTTCATACTTTCTCACGTGCTGTGGGAAAATGTTGTCATTCACCGGCGTGCGTGGCGCAGGCTGCCGTGCTATATGACGGGGCAGCCGGCAGCAGTTCCCGGTGTTTATTTCTCATCAATTCCCATATTTGTTTGTAAAAGTATCGATTGTAAATGATTTGATATAACTTTTGTGGCCCTTTTAATAGCTTCTGTAGTGTAAATGGAACTGGTTCAGAGCATTTTGACTAGAATTTGGAGGCCTTACAAAATTGAAACCGCAGCGGTCGGTGCGGCTTATACGCCGGTGCGGCTTATACGCCGACTTCAAATCTTAATCTGCAGATTTTTGCGTGCTGCGGCTTATACGCCGCGCGGCTTATATTCCGAAAATTACGGTACTGTTCAACCGGTATCAGGAATTATACATTTGGATATGTACAATGTACATGTGTGCATGTATCTCACATGTATTGTGTACCAGTAGGCCCTACTTAACGAATGGATTACATTTTGTACATTACACATGTGCAATTGTAAATGTACGGTATGTATAGTGTTTGTGAACAAGAAAAACGTTGGTGCCCTTCGACTGTTATCCACATTGTTATCTTGCACGTCGCCCTCTGTTGCCCACACAAGGAGCCCTTAGAATCATAGCTGTTGTATTGAGCAGTCAGGATATTCAATCAGAATTGAAATGAATGGCAGCATTTTGGTACCCTGGCCAGAACGATTACCATGATAATGAGTATGAAAGCTGGGCCCAAGTTTACACAACTGAGGCTGAGCTGCACATTCTATGAATATTTTTCCCTGTCCCCTTTGTTACATAGAGCGGCCTGGGTTATCCAAAGGCCGAGAAATCTCTGCTTTAGTGTGAGCTACATGTAGAGTTGGATGGGTTCCTGTGCTGTGAAAACGTAAACAACAAACATGACTATCACCATATTACAAAGGTCAACACAATCAGGAGGTTTTTTTTTATGAAACCGTGCAACAAAAAAATGGGGCGATGAACTTACATTCATTTCAATTCAAATCAACTCAATACAATTTTTTTTTTCTATTCAACCACAAGCAAGAAGGAAATCAATCTCTGTTCTACAAGATTATTTTTTAACAATTTTAAAGTGAGGATTACCACATGATATTTTGTGAATTTTTCTTACATTTTTTTCTGTTCGACCGTTGGAAAATACTGATCACACACTCAAAATACTGATCACACACTCAAAATACTGATCACACACTCAAATTACTGATCACAATATAAATTCTTAACTTTTTTTTATATTTAACATTTTTGTTGCTGATCGCATGGCACATTCATAAGCATTCCAACAGTATGCAAGAGATTGCATTGTCATTATTTGAAAGAAAAAAAAAGCCACCAAAAAAAGTAAAACTGAAAAAAAAATAAGGTCAAGTACATAAAGTTTATGGATCTATCCAAAAGCATTTGTAGCTGATAGTATCCCATAAGAAACGTGACACATGTACCGGTACCATGTTTGATGACATTGGCGGTCAGAACCGGTCAGAACCGCCTACAGGAAGTTGCATGTATCACGATTGTCCGGATGTTTGCGGGTCAGTAATATGAGCCCGTCAAATCATAAAAATGGGGAAAAAAGGGGACAAAAAAGAAAAAAGGAGCTTGTTTACTTGACTTACATGTAAATGTGCCTGCACAAAAAAACCTTCAACATGAAGACCACTACATGTACCAGTAATTTAAGGAACAGTTAACAAGGAGATAAATGTGTTGACTTGAAATCAAGAGGACCCGTAACGTGACCTGACCTACATACATGTACATGCCATGTACATGTACAGGTACCGTACCATACATGCACGTAGCACGCACAACTGTACCATGACTATAGCACTGTTTAATGTGCTGTATTCACTGTGTATTCATTGTACATGAACATGCAGCATGCACATACATACATGTACATCATGTATACATGCAGTAGCGCACCCAGGGGGAGGGGGGGACCCTGGGGGGCCTTGAGCGCCCCCCCCCCCCAGAGGTTGTCAAATTTTTTTTGTAAATTTTTTGTTTAGTCCCACAATTTGACCTGGGTGATTCATGTACAGTGTACATATATGTACAATGCGCGGCTTATTTTTGAGTAGTATAATAGGGGTGTAAGTGGTGCCACCAACGTCAAAACAGTCCGCCCCTCCAAAAAAAAAAACTCAAATTTTTCCTGTGGCCAAAAAATTTGGGCAACTTTGTTTGAAAACACACTGAGTATCGTACGTCGGTGAAGGAAAAAAACAAACAATTTAATTGTTTGAAAAAAAATTGAACTTCTAAAAAATTTGACAAAAAATAAATAAATTGTGAGCCCCCCCCCCTGCCAAATCCTGGGTGCGCCACTGCATACATGTTCACATATCTCAGTACCGGTAGCTCATGTTATTATGTGCATACTGAAATGGGCCCGTCATGTGAAGGCTTTAGAGCTACGTGTAACGTGCCAAAGTCATCAATTTCTTGTTGCAGGGGTTTTCTGGATCACATTCAGGTCGCGTGGCTGGCTTACTTCCAATCCTCCTGGGTGCAGAATTTGCGAATTAAAAAAAACAACAAAAAAAACCGATAATAACATTCGGAGTCGTTAACCTCTGAGCGACAGTGAAGCTGAGTATGGAAAGCTGTAAACGTAATCACGCATGAGAAAGATGCGTACACTTGTTGGGTACTGAACATACATGTCGGAGATGAATACAAATGGCTCAGTGATCGGTTCGGTTAGATCTATGGCAAATTTCAAAGTTCATCCACTGTTCAGGATTACCACAGCTCAGATATTGTTGGCGTTCTCGAAAATGTCTGCCCTGATTGATAATACACTGATTTTTTTAACCTTTAAAAAATGTGCCCGTATTTTCAAATCAAGGACAGTACCGTGTATTGGCAGTTAACCCTTACTTTTGAAAAATGCAGCATCTGCTTGGATTGAGCACATGGATTCTTTAAGCTGAAGGCCTGGGCTGTTGTGGAACAAATCAAACTTTTTTCTCTGAAAAAGTTTTCGTCATTTTTTTACAACTTGTAAAAACATTGGTTTTTATACTTTGAATTATTCAGAATCTTCTTGAATTGAGCACATGAATTCGCCAAGCTGAAGGTCTGGGCTGTCGTGGAACTAATCAAATTTTTTTCTCTGAAAAAGTTTTCGTCATTTTTTTACAACTAGTAAAAACATTATTTTTGTTTACTTCCTTCCCCCCCCCAGTTTCATGAGTGAGGAATTAAAAGTGGGAAGTGAGAATGTTACATTTGAGATGAATATTACATATACCTTCAAGATTATTTTTGGAACAGGATTTGTGGCAACTGATAGGACACAAGAGGGCAGTATTTCACACAGGATTTTATTTTTTTTTTTTTCCGGATATCAGTGGTTTTTACAGACGGCATATTGGTTACAGACATTTCAACAAATTCTGCGGCATTTGGTAAAGATAAGAAATCTTCAGTTTTTTCACACACCATTTGATACTTTCAGTTAAACCCTCCTGCTGTTTGAACAGTCACAGACAGTCAAAAAATCTATCCTCTTCCCCTGCCGTGCCTTTTACATAGGCTAGTCACCAACAGTCAGATCATAATTCAAGCAAGTAGTGTGACTAGTCACATGGGCGACAGGTGACAAAGCCGCCTCCCGTGCGTAGCGGTCGAGGCGAAGCCTCGTATTAGTAAATAGTAATAAATTCACACATTAGTAATGGTTCCTTTTTCCTGCTTTTTACATATGAAGTACTAGTATTGTGATAATATACAAATAACGAATGTTTATGAGTGCAATGGTAAGGATATTTTCACGAGTTGAAAGACTGATTGTTCCATTCAACGAGGCGAATCCATCTTTCAACTCATGAATTATTCTCACCATTGCACGAATGCAAAACGTTCATTAATTGTTTTAAATATAACATCCAAGTAGATCTTTTGTTTGTCATTCAATTGGACGATAAAGCTTTAAAAGAACAAACAAAACTCACAAAATTGTTTTATATCCACTACTTTTTTTCAGCTTTTATAAGGCTACCAATTAAGGTTTAAAAGTCAAATCATTGACAATAATGAAAATTAACAATGTAAGTTCTTAAAACAATGCAAAAAAACCCAAACATTCAGGCAACTGCATAAACTTCAAAGGCAAGTTTTCTACTGCTATAACTTTTGCTATGATCTAAATAGCGCAAAGATCGCATAGTGCCGGGCTACTGCGCGTCTGAGCATTTGGCGGCGTGCAATACACGTAGATCAAAAGGGGATGGGACGAAAATGCACAGTGATTGGAACCAAAAATGCATGGTTATGATGTAGGCCGTGCAATGCTTCGATTAATGAATGCCGCGTGACCTACAATCCTCCAATCGAATGACAACCTGGATTTACTTTGGTGGTACCGGTATATACTTCCTGTAAAATATCCAATTACAATGCTCCTTTCAATATTTGGTAGGATTATTTCATGCGGGTACCGTGTACATGTAGGCTGTGCAGTATCGTACGTGTCAGTGTACATTGATCGTTGTAACTCCTCACAACTTGTCCAGTTAAGTCCTTAGTATTTGGACCTTTGGGGAACTGAATATGGACGCAAGAGGGCGCTATTCTTTGTCGCGCCAATGTGGAGATTGCCGTTGGGTTTATTTATGGACAACACTCGGACTTGAAGTCAAGTCTATACATGCAGTGTTGCCACCAGCACAGTCATAATTTTTTTTCGCATCATGGTTGAATGTGTTGGCCAAGTGAACTATGACGCGTGCATATGGAGACCTTTTTGGCTTCCGTTGGATCCATTGTTGGAGTGTGGCTCACAGACCATTTCGACTCATAAATACCATGCCTGCATTGTTGCAACTAATGCAGGGGACCTTTTCTCTTTTGAGGAGAAAAATGACGCCAGCTTGTCTTTGTACGCTGGGTGCTGTGCCTGCATCAACATGACTGGCTGTATACCGTGTTCAGTGCACTGGCACTATAGATATTTACATGTACACTGTACAAAGAAAATCTGAAAAGTTTTTAACAGAATAAAGACTATTGCGTCACACGTGTTTATGTACATACTTCATCTCAGAACAAAACATGAGAGTGGGTGACTGTACTTTTTTGTAAAAAAATAAAATAAAATGAAAAAATGGGTGTATTACTAGCTCAGTGATGTGCATTGTAAATTTTTTATCTACAGTCATTTCGTAATTAAAAGACCTCACAAATCAATACAATTTAAATAAACAAATGGAATATATTGTCAGTGTTTTGCATATTTTTTGCAGTCACTGGCAGTGTGTTGCAGTCATACCGGTATGCATAAATGATTTGTGATTACTGCACTTTTGTTACACTGTGTAATTGTGCATTACGAACCTCGCCTAAAGCTACAAAATACTACTAGTTGTAATCTGTAGTGTGCAGTACTTCAGCATATTGAAAGCGAGCACAGCACTTTCTTTTTAGTATTTGGATACTGCATTCATAATTTTTGTAATACTTTTGTAGTATGTAGTACTTTACCCCAAAGTAAGCCATAGGGGGTTTGGGGTAATGTAGTCCGAAAATTTGGGACTCGCAAAACTGTGTATGAGAGTCCCAAAAAAGGTTTCTGTCATTAAATTGGAAAGTACTTTTCTGGCCTATTGCAAATGATCTACTTGGCTGTATGGGATTCGTGCACAAGTACCCCATCAACGGCCAGAAAAGGAGAGTTGGAGGTGACCTAGACTGGTTCCCGATCCATCCACTGCGTATTTTGAATGTATCCAAAGTTATTGGAGGCGGGGATTAGTCTCGGAGACCATCGCAAGTAGTTGAATTGGAACGTATTCACGCGCCGACGACGCCTGACGCTCACGCGAAGATGTGGTGGCCATAGATTTTGCGCATTCAGGAAGTCTTGTGTACGTCGCGCGCGAACCAGTACAGTACAGTACGCACACGCTGTGTGTCCCGTCCACGGAGCTCTCAAAAGAGGTAAAAACGCGCCCTCTTTTGTTGGTGCACGGAGCCCATAAGGTAGCAAAATACTTCAGTTCATGTACGTACCGGGTACTGGTAAATGCAAACTGTATAGATGTGTACATGTGCTTGTTTGTTATTAAATTAGTTTATACAATGATAAATTATAGCAGCCACGCGCGTGTGCGTCGTAACAACACTTGCGTGCGCTTCGCTGAATAAAAAAAAACGAACTACTAGCGGAAATTTCCAACGGTGCAAAGGCCTTCTTTTGTTGATTTCTTCAAAATGATAGCTTGCCAGAGAGAATAACTTCACAGGGAGTTTAGTCCCCTTACTATCTTTCAACCAAGTATGTTTGTCAACAATAATTACGTCAGTTAGGCCTACTTTTTGGATAGTTGCAAATGATGGACTATAGCTTTAAACACATTGATAAATATCATGAAAGAAGTAACCAAACTACGTAAGTAATGGGCTGTGTTTATAGAAGATTCATTTACAGAGCATTAATAAATAGTCAGCTTCTCTTCTAGAAATTTTTTTTAAACCTTGAATCAATTTCTACATACATGCGCATGCCATTGGTTTTTTGGTGTGTTTTTCTTTACATCAGCTGCAGATAGCAGGCAGCAATATTGCCTTCGACACTTAGCTTTCAACCGATGTTATTCATCAAAACAAAAAAACAACGACCAATGTGCATGGAAACGGACCCAAAATACATTAAGGATCCCTTGTGAAAACAAGACCACTCTTGCAGACTGATCGTAGGTTTGCTCGGCAAATTTCATTGCTACTTCCATATCTGACTTAAAATCATATTTTGTACTATAGTTTTGATAACATTAAAACCATTGAAAAGCTGCACTTGCCACTGGCATAACAATTAAGGGTCCAGTGTTTAGGAGGGGGTGGGAACTGGGGACTCATTTTCTGGAGGGGGCACCCACCGCTTAATTTCCCTTCCCCCAAATTCCGGGGGGCGCAAGGGTGGTGCACTTATCCCATTGTCCTTCATATCATCAGGTGTTGTCCATCACATTCAGCCAATGCAAACCCACATTTGTAATGTAATACAGCAAGTAATTACCGGTGTAGCATGAATTTAGGTTTTATGAAAAACGGACTCATTGGTGGTATTGCGCATGCTCAGGCATAGATAATTAGGAGAGGGACCGGTCACGTGAGAGGGTTTAACCAATAAAAGGGGAAAAGAGTCAGATTTTCATACGAGTCCGATTTTTATGTGACACCGGTATAAGGTGATTTGGCCCCCCAAAAATGACACATTCTGACAAATTGCTGCATAATCCAAATATATTTGCTTAATTTTGGATTGACCAAAATTTAGAATAATTGCACTAGACTTATTTTCTGCACGTCATATCAGTTTCAGTGACAGCAAAATGATACATAAATTTCCATTGTATTGATTGGCAACAGGTCAATTACCGGGTAGTAATTCGAACTGGCATCATGTGGAGATATTTTCGAAACATTACATTTAAAAAAGCTGTAAAAAGTTCCATAGAGATGGCCAGTTTTTGTAGCGCTGACATTTAAATGAACGTTTGCTAGGCAGATGGCTACAAGTGCACACACGTTAGGCCAAAAAAAAAATAGTTCTGCTTCCGATTACATGGCATTCAAAAATAGGGTAGGTAGGTAGGGAATTTTTAATTTTTTTGCCTTTTTTTGTGTGTATGATCATATGGAGGCGTCTGCGTGTAGTCAAGGTAGGTATGAAGTGGTGGTTTGGGGTGTTTTTTTCTCATTTTTCCAATAAAAAAATTACGGTAGGGGCTGTCAGAATAGGGTAGGTAAGGAAACCGGAAGCAGAACTATTATTTTGTTTAGCCTTAAAGGGAAAGTACATCATTGGCTTTTGCTGTAATTTTCAGAAGTGAACTATTTGAGAGGTTAGTATAATAGATCAAATATTGTTATACTGACATTTTTGAAGTTTTGTGTTCGAAAAGGTTGGAAAAACCAAGAAAAACAAAATTGTTCAAGTAGTCTGGTTCCCTGACTCCACAAAAGATAAAATGGATCAATTTATAGATGATGGAAAATTGTAAGGCAGGGGAACCAGTCTAGCTGGCCTGCACCCGTTTGTGAACATGTAACCAATAGCAAACAAAATTTGGACTGAAAAAAAATGGTAAATGTGGAGCAGTAGTTGAAAAATAGTTAGGTTTTTCCAACGCTGGTCGGCCGACCACCGTTGGAAATGTTTACAAAAATACCATTTTCTTGAAAATGACTTCACACCAGGTGCCATAATTTTACAAGATGCTTGAGACTGTCATTTACCAACATCCTAGAAAGGTATTTCGTAAAAACTTGGTAGTTTTATTTTTCGATGTTTGCAAATGTTGTATATTCCCTTTAATGCACATTAGAGTATAGAAGGCATACATTTTATCATTGCAGATATGTACATGTATGGAGCTCCTTTTTAAAGCTTCATGGTACATAAATACATGTACCAGTACATCCGTACATGTACTTGGTACCTTGCACGTTGTATGTACACATGTAGGTTGCATCTACATACTGTACATGTACTGTACGTTGTACATTTCAATTTGCAGGTCAAGGCCGGCCCATCAGATGTGCACAAACAGGCATTGCAAAAGAAAGAAAAAATATCATAATGCTGTGTGGGTTTTTTGTGGGAATGCCATTAGCCCGTTGGCCTAACGCATTGCACGCATGGTTTGCCACCCATGTAAAGAAAGAATGGGGGAGAAGGGGAGAGAAAAAAAAGAGAAGAAAATAAAAAATAAAACCTGAGAATGTGGGCATTAACATGCAGAGATGCATTAATTATGTAGCTGACCTGCAGCCTATCGCTTACTGCCTGGCTCGGACGGACGGATGGTGTGGTTAAATACATGACCCAATGTATATCCCAGCACCTGCAAATGTAATCCAACACAAAGGTTGAAAGGGGGGGGGGGGGGTTTGGGGAGGAAAAGGTTCTCTAGTTCTGTATGTGTAGAAGGACATTACGGACCAGGTATAGCATTATGACTTGGACAGATGACTATGAGGCACGTCGTGGTTACGACTTTTTGAAGAAAAAAAATATACTTTTATAGCTCTTAAAAATGCATTACGTTATGTCAAACTGTATTGTGCATTTTTTTTTAATCAGATTGGGCCAATAAAATTCCCATCTGGTTTTTTTCAGTATTTTTGTTGTTGTTCAACCCATACATTGTACAGTGTGCTTGCAACTCTTTCAATGTCCATTAAAATGATTAACCTGACCCCAGTCATTACAACATTTGCAAAAAAAAAAAAAAAAAACCAAGTAGTTGTTGATACCTTACTACTAGGATGGTAAATAAATAACTAAAGCATCCTGTAAATTAAAATTATGGCACCTGATGTTAAGTCATTTTCAAGAAAATGGTAACATTCCCTTTAACGTGCATAAAAATTTAAAGCAATTTGTCCAAAATCGGATGGAAGATAATTTTAGATAAACTCAAATTGTATTACATACATGCATTAACTTTATTGCTTTAATCTTTTTAATTAGTGCAGTATGGAGAAAAGGTTGGGGTGGGGAGGGATACAAAGCGAGGTTTGACCATGAGTCTTAGATAAAGATCATTAAGTTTTATTCCCCAAAAGTGCATCGCAGATGAGGATTCTCGCTTGTACGCATGTAATTTTGTTGTTGTCGCATACCATGACTAAAAATAGAAAAGAAACGAAGAAAGAAAAACACAATTCTGGAATCAAGTGCACTTTTTAAAATTCATGGGAGCCAGGAAATCGGATACACCTCGGGGGCATGAATGTATTCATCCCTTTCCTTTTCTGTTTGTCTTTCTCCCGTCCGCAATCTCGACAGTAGCAACTTTGTTTACTGTAGGTAATGCATTTTCTGTTTTGTGCGTGAAGAAATTTAGAAGAAATTCCCTGAATAATATGTCTTGTACCTGATCACAAGTCAGTTGGGAAATCATAGCATTGGGGGGGGGAACCACACGGCAGATTTTTTTACAAAGAACAGAGGATGATGATATCATGCTTTGACGTTGTGGATGCGTCACACATTACGTAGAATCATGCGGTGTGTTATAATGGTAGTGTGGCTGTGCATACATGTACATATTGAAATTATGTTCATGTGTACAATGTATGTGCCATGCACATTGTACATTGTCAACCCTAGATTCCTAGAGAAATTGTGAGTCTGACTAATGTTGTGTTTTCTCCTAATGCTTGGTTGTGATTATGTTGGTAATCCCTCTGTTGTACCGGTACATGTACATACCGTACGTGCACGTGGACACCACTTCATTAAAGGTAATTTACACCATATTTATCGTAATTTCATGAAATGGAACCGTTTAAGGGCTAGTACTTGCATGTATTTAGCATCTACATCGATACACTGACCTGGTCAGTGTTTTGTGTCCATTGGTGCTGGAAACACCATTTTTACTGTGTTTTTTTCTTCAAATGTCGGCTGATGACTGCAAATGGTGCTTGACTAAACTTAGTGCAAGGGAGTCCAGAGAGGCCACATAAAGCTTGTTCTTGATCGTAACCCCATCTGAAAACAAGTAAATTGTGCAGCAGCAGGATTCCAGTCAAACCAGTGAGTTTGGTGGTTTTGAGATCATCTTTCATTGAAAAAAACCTTTTTTTTCTTCATTTTGCCGACGCGCATGGCTAGTGTACCGGTAGACTGCTTCTTTCGATCCAAGCCCCTTTCCATATTTGTTTTCATTTAAAACCATTTTTAATGAGGAAAACCATATAAATAAATATATGACTTGAAGCTTGGCATGGTGGATGACATAGACAAAATTGTGGGGTAACACCATGTGGAAAGATATCTCTTCTTGGAAGAAGTGTGGTTCTCAAAAGAACCGGTTGGTTGAGTGTAACCTTGCTAAAAAAAAGAAAATTAAGGGATGGTGTTAAAATTTCCTGTGATATTATTCCATCTGAAATGGTATCGTTCGAAAGAAAACTACATGTGTAATTGAAGGTTGTTTTAAAAAAGCGTGTCAGTGGGCACGTTTTTTTGGTGTGCATTAGCAATGGCATCGAGCAACCAGACTCTACAATCCAGGCATGCAACTTTTCCTCGGATCTGCTGATCTCCTCGTTTTTTACTTCTCATGAATGCCATTACAAATTGAAAAACACTGTACAAAGTCTTGTGCGGTTTGGAATTGCCTCGTTTTTTCTAAATGCCTACCCGGTAGTTGCATGCCTGACAATCTTGTGTTCCTATTTTCTCAAATGTACTGTACAAGTCATGCACCCAACATTCTTGTTGCTTCAAATGAAAAGAATGCTCTGAAATGATCTTTACTATATTGAAATGATCGTTGTTAAAAAATGTCTCATGTCAAATACCGGTACAGTACCGGTGCAGTACACTCTAAAGAAAAGTACAGTAACACGAATGTTCCTCATGTACAGGACATTGTTCACACCTTTGACACAGCTTTTTGTGTGCTTACAGCCTGCATTCAAAAGGGGAAAACATGCCTATTGTGTGTTGCAGACATTACGCAAAATCTTTTTTTAAACACTTAAAGCGCGTATTGTACAGTGCATGAACATAATCATATATAAAGGGGCATAAATGTACGTGATATGGAACTTACCTATGGTGTCCATATTTTTTCCTTCGCATTTTGGTTTAAACGAGACAATGCACCAGGAATGCAAACAGAGGGCTTGATTTCGATATCAACTGTACATGTACGTTGCAGATGTCGTGAGCCACGTTTTTTAATTTTTAAGGCAAGACAAAGAAAAGCTGCAAGTACAGGTACAAAGGCAAGCGAGACTGATTTGCAATGGATTGGGCGGGGATCAGGGCTTAGGTTTGAAAGAACGGAGCCACAGTTTACCTCGTTCACGCACATCAGATAGTAGTAGCTCTCCCCTTGGCTCCGACCAGTCGTCACGTCGTTTTTGGTATTTTTTTTTTCAGTTTAGTGGAGTCCTCGCAGTCTTTAGGTGTACTTAGGCCGTTTGACAGTATCGCACATCCCGAAATGGTGCCACAAGAAATCCTCAAATGCTCTTCTGTTACATCACGTACGGTATATGCACAAATTTTATGTAAGAGTCATAGAAGATGCAAGAGGGCGCTTTTCGGTGGCATGGTTCGTCTAGGGTTGACATAAGTTCGTCTAAGTTGTCTGGAAACATGCTACATACGCATTCAACCCCTGCCCTACCTCTTCCCCCCCCCCCCCCAAGGTATTCACAATGTACCATTGTCACATAGTCGGGCAATGTACCCGTAGTCCTTGATCATTAGTGTTCAGGTTCTGTAACATAGTCCCCTTGTCCCCAAGTACATGTGCATCATGTCTCAATACAACCTTGGGGTGCAATGGCAATTTGCAGGTATAGGGATGTTACAAGTCAGTTAGGAGAATGACCCCACTGCATGTATTTCCACTCAAACTTGAAAGCTTTCTATTTCCTCACATAGTTGATGATAAAGGGCTGGTTCAACGACATTAAAAAGTCACAACTGAAAAAGTAGGGCTGGTTCAGCAACATCTGGTAGCAGTGTTGTAGTCGAGTACTTTTTTTCCGAGTACCAAGTGCTGCCGAGTACTATTAGGTTGCCGAGTACGAGTACTTTTACTTTCGAGTACGAGTACGGGTACTGTACTTCCGAGTACGAGTACGAGTACTTCTATAAATTTCCGAATACAGCCATATGGCAAATGGTTCATTGTGCGTAATAGGCCAAGGCCAGTCAGACAGATATATACAGAGCCACTCACGGCTAGCTGATGAATGTGTTTGTCCGGACGTGCACAGTGGAAAATCGGGAATCTTCGATTTCTCCACAAGCCAATCAACCATTTCAAACTAAAAGTATCGATAAAATAAGGCCGTGGTGTATAAAGTCAAGCTATACCATTTTCTTCCCGAGTACTGCTACCCTATTCCAGTACGAGTACTTTGATGATCGAGTACAATTTCGACATGTCGAGTACGAGTACTTTGCTGCCCGAGTACAAGTACCGTCATTTCGAGTACGAGTACTTTGACATTCGAGTACGAGTACGAGTACTTTGACATTCGAGTACGAGTACGAGTACTCCCAAAAAAGTACTCAAGTAGTACTCGAGTACGAGTACCGAGTACGAGTACTTCAACTCTCTCTGGTAGTCTGTGGTCTGGGGGGTCCCAGTGCACCTCAGAACCCACCGCCACCGGTAAATTTTTGAGGAAAAAATACCGATAGGAAAAAAGTGTAAACAGTAAAAATTTAAAGATGCACTCTCTCAGGAAGCCACTTATTGGAACCGCCTCTGAGCTTACATGCATACAGTTTCTTAGCACTTGGTTTGGAGGGGGAAGAGCCATAACCACAACACATCTTGACCAATCTTAATCAAACTTAGCACGATTAATCTTCATGAATATCTCTTTTGAAAAATATCTTTGGTTGTCATGGAAACCAACTATAGAGGTCGCTACAGGGAAAACGAAATGTATGCGTACACATTTCTTTTGGAAATTATCCGAAAAATGTCTCATCTTTAGTCGTTACATTTTGCTGTTCATCTTGAATGCCACCAAATTCTAGCAAATTGCTGATGGACCTTAAGTTAGTCAATTTCAAAAAGTTGTTAAGAATGCAGCGTCCCCATGTGTAGCTTTCAGTTCAGTGTTGGAGTCGGGTCACCAACATCGAGTCCGAGTCCCGAGTCACAAGCCCCGAGTCTGAGTCTCGAGTCTTGAGTCACAAGCCTTAAGTCCAAGTCTGAGTCACAAGCCTCGAGTCCGAGTCCCGAGTCACAAGCCTCGAGTCCGAGTCTCGAGTCACAAGCCTCGAGTCCGAGTCCGAGTCTCGAGTCGCAAGCCTTGAGTCCGAGTCTCGAGTCACAAGCCTCGAGTCCGAGTCTCGAGTCACAAGCCTCGAGTCCGAGTCTCGAGTCACAAGCCTTGAGTCCGAGTCTCGAGTCACAAGCCTCGAGTCCGAGTCTCGAGTCACAAGCCTCGAGTCCGAGTCTCAAGTCGCAAGCCTTGAGTCCGAGTCCCGAATCTCGAGTCACAAGCCTTAAGTCCAAGTCTGAGTCACAAGCCTCGAGTCCGAGTCCGAGTCTCGAGTCGCAAGCCTTGAGCCCGAGTCTCGAGTCACAAGCCTCGAGTCCGAGTCCCGAGTCTCGAGTCACAAGCCTTAAGTCCAAGTCTGAGTCACGATCTCTTACATGTAGTTGTTCACCAAACTAATAATTAAAATTATTTTCAATCATCCACTTTGTCTTTTAAGCTAATCCCAGTGTATAGTTTACCTTGTGTGAGTACAGTGAGTACATGTTGTTTAGACCCAATATGTGTTTTCTTTTAAAATTCCCAGTGTACAGTGTCAAGAACGATCTAACACAGAAAACCCTACATGCCCTTCCTTTCTTCCCCATACTGCATGAATATTTCCTGATTACAAAGTCTTTAATTGAAAGGTTGTGTCAATATTCTGAACACCTTGTTATAGTTTGGACTGATTTTGGTGGGGACACTGAAGTAAATCCCAACATTTTAAAATTTGTATTGGTGACACCTATTTTTAGTTTCCCATGGTTTCCCAAAATAACGCGATATGTACATATACTTGGCCTATCCGGTGTAATGCAAAGTAGTGTCCGCCTAGTATTAGCATTGTCGAGAATATTGCACTATTGACTATAAAGTTTGCATCCGGTCCGCGCCATAAGCAGACACTCATTGGTACCGGACACTTTTTGGCATGACACCGGGCCCTGGTGCTCGTCGTGCAGGCGCTAGCGTGCGTGCGCGGCCCCTGGATACGATTTTTGCGTGGCGCCGTGTTTTGTCTATGGAGTAAAAAAGAATGCTACATGTACATATTCGTCGCACAAATACGTAACGTTATGTTTTGTCTTATGATGAAAATAGTGACTCGAGTCACGAGTCACCAAGCTCGAGTCCGAGGAGTCATGGTCGATTCCGAGCCCGAGTGCGAGTCATTTTCCAATGTGACTCGAGTCGAGTCCGAGTCACGAAAAATGTGACTCGAGTCCGACTCTGAGTCCGAGTCCTGGACTCGAGTCCTACAACACTGATTCAGTTACATGTAATTTCTACACGTTGGCCGTATGACTGTCCGATTCTGAGGTAGGACTGAAAAAGTGCCATGCACGAACAGTATACAAATATAACATGGTTTGAGGATGGATAGTAGATATTAACCCCCCAAGGTATTGGAAGTTGACAACTTCCAATTTTTCCCCTGGTCTTTTTCAAACATAAAAAAGTACATGAACCCGGTACGTGTAAAAGAAATTGGCAAAGTTTGTTCAACCAGAAATGATGCATGCTCTGTGTACGTGACTACATGTAGCCGCCTCCTTAGGGCACGGGTCCAATTCACATGCATGCAACACAAATTTACCATAAGATACATGTATGTATCGGTACATGTACATGTACTGGTACGTTCAGCAAGTGGCTTGGTTCCAGTCAGCTGCATGGTGAATGAGCGTGTTATGGTATGTTACTACACATTATCACATTGTGACCCAAAGGTCAAATTGGGTCACGTGATCATGAGGTCTACTCCTCAGAGGCCGCAAGTCCTATGCAGATTGACGTATCATTTATACGTATAGCGCTTACAATGTACTCGGTATGTAACTGCTGAACAGGCAACGGGAAAATTGTACATTGTTGATTGCACATTTATGTTTGGGTGTGTCGCTTTAAGTGCGCCTGTGGGCCACACAGTGAACGCACCATTGTTACAACTTTCATGTATTTGTGCGCATGACCTACATGTACATGTACAATAGTCCTGCTTTTGACATAAATGTTGCTGGCGCGACGCACGTCACACTCGAGATACATTATGTCCGACGTGAACATGTAGGTGATCCGTCACGTTGGGTGCGGCCAATTGTTGCGAGATGCTTCAATGGAGGACGCGAGGAGTTTTGTGGCCCCCTCCGCCAAGGTATGCAAGACGGAGTGTACTCTAGTCTCAGGACTATTGTTTTTTTTTTACAATGTAAGTCGACTCGATCATGATCGCCACAAATCACTGACAGTCGTCGGAGAGGCCATTCGCCAATCGTAAAAATAGCCCTGGTGACAGATCAAGCGATTGTGCATTGAAACCGAGGAATTCGTGGAGCAAGTACACGGATATGGAGAGTTTTGCTGTTGGATATATTTCTGGTTATTGCCTATCAACAATGGCGATGTAGTACATGCAACTGACATTACAGTACATGTTCATGATATATGAAACTAATTTCCACATGAAAAAAAAAATGAAAAAAAAAAATCACATTTGGCAAAGAAAACCATCACTCCATCGCGGCTGCTATCTTTGATTGTTCATGGGTATGTGATCCTGTTGCTATGACAGTGGCATTGCCCCCAATCATGCAAGCGACTTCAAAGCCGACTCGAAATGACTTGAAACGGAGAGTACTGCTGTTGGATATTTCTGGTTATTGCCTTTCGACAATGGTGATGTGCATGTGCAACCGACTGTAAACATACATGTGCAGGTACAATCATGGAAGTAATTTCCAGATGGAAAATAAAAGGAAAAAAAGAAATCACATTTGGCAAAGAAAACCACTGTATCTGTATCTGTTAGCTTCTGTACAAACGCCTGGTGTGGCTATCGCGTACAGCCTCATGGTGTATGTATGAGGATAACTGCCAGAAACACCGGGGTGCGATAAGTGTTTGCTGAGTTCTTGCTGAGTTCTTTTACGTGCATTTATACAACACACGTGACTACAGCTTTACGTCCCATCCGAAGGACGAAGCAATAATGGTTAAGTGCCTTGCTCAAGGGCACAAGTGTCCGGGCCTCAGGGCCTGAACCCACGCCACTGTTGCCTCTGAAACGCCAGAGCATTAGCCCAGTGTTCTTAACCGCTAGGCCATCTCACCCATATGATAGTACATGGGTATGTGATCTCGTTGCTATGGCAGTGGCATTGCCTCCTCCAATCACGCAAGTGACTTCAGAATGGACTTGAAATGGCTGTGCACAGCTGCTTGCAATCTCCCAAGTTTCCATTTGCCTTACGCTTCGCACAACTCCCCGGATAGTTTGTGGACCGAACTGCACGGGAGTGTACACGGCAACGAAAATGTTCAGCCTGAGACTGCACCGTGTGGCCAAAGCGCGATCTGGATCTTTCCTCAACGGCTTCGCGTTTGACAACAAGTTGAAATGATATCTACTCAGGTGCGTACTGGTTTGAATTTCGAATCTTTCTTCATCTTTTGCTTATTGTTGGCAATATGAGTAAGTTTTGTTTTGGGCAGTTTTTAAAAAAAAAATAAACCGTGCCATTCGTCCGCTGTGGAGGTTTTGGTGTAACCTTACTTGCCATCGGTGCTGGCTGGACTTAAGGAGTCTGGAAGCTGTAAGAAAATTAGGTGCTGCCGTGTTTTATCACCAGCTGGTTGCCACTCTTGAGTTACATGCACCACTCATCTAGGCTTTGGGGTTTTGCCTTTGATTGACACGATTTAGCGAGCAGTGTCTACGAAGAGAGTTTAGCTGCGCTTGGACTCAAAGAGTTTCTTGGAGTTCCTACATGTACCGGTACTAGGGCTGTGCATCGGAACTGGGTACCTGAGTCCCCGACCGCTGGTTGCAACTCTTGAGTTACGTGCACCACTCATCCAGGCTTTGGAGTTTTGCCCTTGATTGACACGATTCAATGAGCAGTGTCTACGAAGAGAGCTTAGCTGCGCTTTCGGACTCAAAAGAGTTTCTTGGAGTTTCCTACATGTACTAGGGCTGTGCATCGGAACCGGGTTCCTGAGTCCCCGACCGCTGATGTCAGGAACCGGTTCCAGATTATGGAGTTGAGTACCCGTAACCAACTTTACGTACTGCTGAGTAACTTCTCAGACAATGAAGCAGAAAGGTTTTGAATGCCATTTGTGGAAATTTTCATCAAAATGGAAACCTGGCTACAGGGGAGAAACAAAACAGATTCACGAGCATGACACTTGCGATAATGCAGTTTACATGTACAGCGTGTGTCAATAAAAACGCAGGATTCAAAGCGATTTTTTTTCTGAGAAAATTATGCTACTGGTGTGCCTAATTTGATAAGGATTTGATTGTCCATAATTTCATCTTTGACAAGATTTTTGTTTGGTGGAATTTGGACTTTTGGTTCAAAAGTTATGACAAGGTTTGTGAAGCCCTTCTGAAGCGGGTTGGTCTGATTCAATGACCTTAACACAACGACCAGTTATGTACAATGCAGGTATGCATTGAAGACAATTAAACCAGAACAAAACTTCTATCGTTGTTTCAAAGCATCATGAATTATTGACTAATAACATTGATTGTGGACTAAAGGATTATGTAAGCCTAATCCTGCCACACATGTCCTTCTTTGTGATCCACAAATACTTTCACCTGTACTGAATTCAAACCTTTCATTAGGTATGTGTGATTTCACAAATCAGACCAGCTTGGAATTTATAACCCTTCTTCAATGTACTCTATCTCTGGACAGGATTGTCCAAATGAGATGGGATAAAAAGCATAGTGAAGAGAAGGAAAGGTACTTTGAAAAGAGGGTTAACATTATGATGAATAGGGGTGGTTTATATTCTTAATATTGTTGTTTCTAATCCTGCGTTTTTATTGACACACGCTGTACATGCCCTTCCAGACTTGAACTAGAAATGTGAAAGCCCAGCCATTTCAAACGTCTTTCGATAGCAGACTCTTCGGTGAATTCATGTGCTCTTCACGTCAAGTACAGGAATGCCAATCCCGAGGGACCTCGCGAGCACACAGGACAGGGGACGCCATCTTCAACTCCCCCATGTGACGGAGGCGAATCATGGGATTTATATTTTTAGGCCGGAGTGGATGGGCAAAGGGGGAAGTGGATAATTGATTCCGAGTATGATGAATTGATGCATTAAGGAGGCATAGATAAACTCCCCTTGACATGTAATCGCTTTGAAGCAGTGTTCATGTACCAAAAATAGTTCTAATCTAATCTTTTTTTCTTTCTTTTTTAAGTTAAAGGGAATATATCATTGGCTTTTGCTGTAATTTCAGAAATGGATGGATTTGGGGGTTACTATTTTATAATAATTTTTTTTACACTGACTTGGTTGAAGATTTGTGTTCGTAGATGCTGGTAAAACCGAGAAACATAATCTGTTCCTGTAGTCTGGTTCCCTGACCCCACATAAGATGAAATGGAGCAAATTACCGTGATAATGAAGAAACAAAAATGGACTGAAAATGGCTTAATTGAGGGCAACCTCTTAAAAGCTTGCAAATAGAAATTTGAAACCTTTGTTAACTCGTTATTCAAGATTTTGTTGTGGCACACATGTGGCGCAACAGAGTAATTGCGCTCCTGAGTGAGTTCGCAAAAATAACAACACTTAACAATTTCTGCCGACAACATTACTGATTTTGCTGCGATGAATTTTTTTAGTGGACTGTTCAAATTATAAATATTGAAAGATGACCAAGTTTTTTTTATCATCTAGTTTACACTTGTTTGTTTCTGAATAGTCCTCAGAATATTCTGGAAAACTGTGGAGGCGCCACAGCATACCTGGAGCCCAGGACTAAGTTCGATCGAATACCGAAAAGTTCACCTCCTTGCACATGCATACTGAATTTGGACATGTGGACTGAAGTTGCCTAATGCAGCGTGTAGCAGAACTCACTTGTTATTTGTCAATGCCCCGAAAATGTTATTCATCCGCTAGTAATTATCATTCATTGGAATAGACACGCACAATGGCTTTTCCTGAGCGCAGTCTTGTCTTTCCCAAATGACACTCGTATCGCCTACCGTGCATGAACATTGGTTGGGCAGTGTTATTTTACAGCGCACGCATCTACATGTACCGGTACATGCACATGGTTGCGTGCACTTTTCGCTTCATAGGAAATCCCACTTTACTCTCTGCGCACAACAATGGTCAGTGTAGCCTGGGAAATGTTCGGGAAATGTTCAGGAAATGCTCTTTTATCTAAAATTCACAATGTACGTACCGGTATGTAAAGGCACAATCTGAACTTGCAATTTGGTTGGGATTCATTGATGCTTGGGAGTTGCGCTTCAGAGATTTAGCCACAGAAGAAAAAAAAAGGACTCTGGTTTCTGACAAAGACATTCAAAATCGTTCATGCAGTACACACTGTTTTGTTCATGACTGGCTCTGAATAAGGTGCGACCTGTGGTCGTGGGGGGGGGGGAGTGGCTGAATGAAGCAAGGTCAATGCGGTACTGCCAGATACATTGTGTAGCATAAATACCGTACATGTACATTGTATGTGCCTTCTCCTTTGGCTTGGCCCAAAGTCTAACTGTGGTCCGGCAAGGTCGAGACCGTTTTGGGTGATGCCATTGCAAAGGATACTGGTTTATCAAGCCAGCTGCACTTGACCTGACCCCTCTGTAAGTATAGCAATGACTTCCATATCAGCGGTGGGCACTGTACTGTGCATTGCTTGTGCGAATGTTTGTCCCATTAAGCGGCGATGTACCTGGGTGGTGACACAGTAAATATGAGTTGGATTGTGGATGTTGTTGAGCCACCAGGTTTTTACATTTTTATTAAAACAAAAAAATTGATAGCACTGTCGCTGTTGGAAAGCGACTCTTCAATTGACGGATGTTTTGCATGGATGCGAAGGTGGGTTGATTAGAAAGAGCACGATAATGTACCGGTACATGCATACTGTTCGTTATTAACGGAAAAAGAGAGGCAAGGGTCTTGTTCCTGCCTCATCCTCCCAGCTGTATCTGTCTCAGTGACCAGATACCAGACTATTACTTTGGATGCTGTGACCGGTATTAGCGGTAAGACATGCAGACGTGTTCTGAGTGTGTACGGTTGTGTTAATTACTGTTTCAAATTATTGTTTCGCAGTGGTCTTGACTTAAGAGTTGACGTACGTAGGATCTCTTTTCATGTAACAGTTATACAATGTATTCTTGAATTCTTCAGTAATGTGATTTTGAAGATTTTTGTAAGGTTAAATTACTTTTCCATTGTTAAAAACAAGTTAGGCCGAATAAAAAATTAAAATTTTGTGTTTACGGTAATGCCCTACATATTATCCAGGTAGGTAGGTAGGTAGGAAAATATATTTATCATGTAACTTAGGCCGAAAATCCACGTGTCCGTTTCCGATGTGCGTATTGCGTTGTGCGTTTATCTTTTTTGCGTATCTGTGATGTGTACTCTGAAAATCCATGCCTACGTATTTCTCTGCACACTTTGTGGACGTAAAATCTCAAATAGAGAGAACGCAGCAGTTTTGCGAGTATAGAATAATCAAGTCTCAATCAAATTTGCTTTAGTTTTGGCAAAGTATACCGGTATAGTTAAGAACTAAACATTGACGAGATTTAACTTCTCAATGAAATACACAGGGTATGAACATTCAATGTTTTATCAACCGAAAATTAAAATAATAAATCCAAGCCAGGCCCTAGTTTGCTTCAGTAACATTCCCAAACAAAACTGCTTCCTTTTTAGGCCAACCATCAATAGTTATCTTTTTACCCCACCACTTCCTCATTTTCGCAAGTTGCAGGCAACAAATCCCTAGTCTGAGGATCAGACATTCACATGGGCAAAGCTACGGTTGAATGTCTGATATATCGTAGCATGTCAATTTAAGCGACACCGCGCGCCAGTGTCATCAGAGTGGTTAGAGGCTGTGACATCATTTCAATCAGAAATGTGGACTAAGCTGTTCATTGGTCAAGTTGGGTGCCATGTTTTTGTAATACAATTACGCATTACACCGTGCGCAAGAGTCATCAGAGTGGTTAGAGGCTGTGACATCATTTCAATCAGAAATGTGGACTAAGCTGTTGATTGGTCGATTTGGGTGCCATGTTTTTGTAACACAATAACGGATTACGGAAGACCCGAAAGAAGGTGCCCGCTGAATGGTCGGAATCTCGAGGTCAAGACGCAGACTTGTTTTGCATTAATCGCTGAATCTGCTCGCATATCATAGACCCTTGCTGTGCAAGGGGATATTATAGACTAAAAAAATCCCATGCGTATTGGATGCATCATCCGTTTAACAATCGCTACCGGAAGCGTATACAGTTTCAACGGATTACGCAATACGGATAGCACAATGTGCAATACGGATACATGGCTGTATGCGCGTTGCTTATCGATCAACCGATTCTTAAGCGACGTACACCTTCCACATCAAAGGGGATATTTCATAGACTAACAAATCCCATGCCTTTGGATGCATCGTCCGTTTCAATCACAGCCTGAAGCGTGTATAAATTTCAACAGATTACACAATACGGAACTACCGTACATGTACATGTAGCACAATTTGCAATGCGGATACCCGGTACATGGAACAACCAATTTTTGCATGTAAGCATTCGCAGTGCGCACTATCCTTACGTATTTTTTCGGCCTTATTTTTATTATCAGACATGCAACGTTTCATCGGATCAGCTGATTTCCTCTTCTTTTTTTGGGGTGTAATTTCCTCTTTTTGGTGGCTTCCTAGTTTATACATGCCTGTGTTATCTTTGTCTATCTGTCTGGCGTTGTTTACATTAGGGTACCTTTTCAAATGGTATTCTGTTTAGAAAATTTCTTTAATTGTATATTTTATGTGGCCATAACAAAAAGGAGGTCGGCAAAAAATGCAGGAAAGGTCGGGTTACCTTAATCTCACAAATTATTCGGCTTTATTAAAAAAATAGTGTAATTTTATTGAAGAGGGGCAACTATTCCCTCATTGAAAAGTAGATGCGGATATGTGCAGGCATATTCTGTTCCATTATGCATAATTACACAGTCTGATGCGTGTACAGATCATAGACACATGTGTATGTAATATTGCATTTGTACCAGGTTAATGGACAAGTGTACGGCCTTGACCCGAAATGTTCAGTTTAATTGATTTTAAAGGAGCACACTTCCTTTTTGTGTTCTGAAACTGTGCGTTAAATGCGCAGAGGAGTATGCATTTCATTTGGCTGAACAGGTCAGTTCAGTGCAGCTAGTACTGATTAAGTTGTGTGGGTCAACCTTACTGGCACAAGAAGAGCCAGTTTAGGCCACAAAAAAAAAATATTCGGTCTCTGGTCAGACCAAAGTTCCGGAATTCATGCGGCGACGCGGGCTTTTATTTATTTAATATTTTCTCTTCAAGCTTGGATTGTACAGACAAGGTGGGGTACTATTTTGCTTTTTTGGTGTCCTCATGTACATTGGTGTCCTCCATAATTTGCCTTGGTGCTCTCGATCATTTGCCTTGGTGCAATTTCCCATTCCTTGGTGCTCTTTGGTAAAAATTTTTTAGGAGGTGCGGCAATAGAGGGCGCTGTTGGAGCTACCGCGGAGCATTTTGGGGAAAAAAAGATTGACGCGCATGATTAAAATCGACGCGCGCGCTGACCAGAGACCGACTTATTTTTGTTTTTTGGCCTTACTGGAATGAATCTGATTGGTTTGGACTGCTTGTAGTTCTGATTCAGATTGGTCCTTTGAAAAGTTGAGAGCCGAGGGATTTTAAGGATTCATGGATGTTCTGGTATCTGTAATAGAATACAAGAATGTGGCAATGTGTATTTATAAGCAGAAGTCTGTATCAATTGCCCATCTGGTGAATTTTGCGAGAAAGACTAATTCAACATTTGCCACAAAAATGATAGTGGATAGGAAATGATCAACAGCTGTACAATTCCAAACGTTGGAAAAAAAAAATGAAACCCAATGTGCATGCAAATACACAGCTCATGAGTAAATATAAACTTGTCCAAACAGTGTACATTTCAAACAGCTGTCGTATTCATAACCTAAGATACGTGCATTACATGTTTGTACCGGCATTTGCACATGTACCTGTACTATCTGAAAAGGCCCATGCATTGTACTTTTTTTAATGCAATCCTTAAAATGCACCTTTGTGTCCCTTTTACACGTACCATATTTTCAATTTTCGTTTTGCCATTTTCAAGGGTATTTTGATGCTTTTTTTGGATTTATGCTAATGGTATTTCCATATTCATGAGCAAAATACTGCAGTCATATCTGGGCTGGTGCTCCTGTCTGCTACCTGTTCCTTCTTGACAGAATCCAACAGCGGGCGATTAATTTGGTGGGACTGGACCTGGCATCATCCCTTGAACCGCTTTCTGTTAGATGATCTGGTGCTCCTCTTAGCCTGTTCTATAGGGTTGCAGACCCAGAAATCGGTTCGAAATTGCCAAACCAGGATTTGCATGCCCTCAAAATCTTCAGTATTTGAGCATGCTGTGGGCCATGAACTTAAGGGTTTGTAAAAATATATGGGTGGAAGCCGTGCACAGGACTGTGAGCTTGTAACTTTCCGTTCAATTTGGATGAAATTGGGGCCCTTAAAGCGCTCTATTTTGCAATGGAGTGTAGGCATCGTTTTTCAAAATGGCGATGGGCTTCAGGACTATTTTCAGCGGTGATCATCTTCGGATGGAAATTTCTCCGAAACGTTGACCCCCCGCAAAATTGAAAAGAAAATGAGCAAACGTTTCTCACATTTACGTTTTCAACGGGCAAATTTTGGGTTCACAATTTGAACAGAAAAGCTGAAACTGAACAGTGTCTTCCTGAAATGACATCACCTAAACAGTGGCCCTCAGTTGTCCAGAAAGGGATGGAAAATTTTAAATGTTTAAGAAAGTGCACCTTTTCAATGAAATTACATGTAACCAAAGTTGGATGTCCAATAGTTTTCACAGAATGTTGCCCAAAGTGTGTTCCTAAAAAAACTTTGTCTCATGGATTCTTTTTAACCCGGACCCTTGATACATGTACCAGTACC
This sequence comes from Patiria pectinifera, assembly GCA_029964075.1. Taxonomy (NCBI): domain Eukaryota; kingdom Metazoa; phylum Echinodermata; class Asteroidea; order Valvatida; family Asterinidae; genus Patiria; species Patiria pectinifera. Next base: position 6,293,523 of record CM057133.1, read on the forward strand.
TACCGGGGATGTATCTGAAAAAATAAAATAATGGACATCGTGACACCCCAACTGACTCACATCATGCGTGTGAAACAGTTTGACTGATGCTGACTTTGTCTCAGTGACTCGCTGCATTTTGACAGCTTACAAGTTGACGTGACCACATGCAACAGGAAAAAGAAAAGAAAGAAACGCATGATTGTCACGTAGCGGCCTGTGTAATTGATGCTGTGGGCTGGTTTTCGGTCGAGCCCGTGAATATGTAGGCCGATGTAAACACAACTTGACAAGTCCCGACACATTCAGCAGAAAGAGGTGCGCGTCGCTAGCTGTTGCAAAGTTGACACACCTCGAGGCACAGTTTGCAGTTTCCCCGAAGAACATCCTCTCAGCTTCCCCTGTTTAACACTTCACACTTGGAGCTCTGTTGCTCGCAGGACCTGTTTTCATACAAAAATCAACAAACAATTGGCCACTGGGACTACAATGTGATGGTTTTTTTTAAATGATGTGATATGGGAACCCTTAAGATTGCCTATTTAGGGCAACTTACACATTTAACTACATGTATCTCTGCATTGAATGATAACACTCCGAGCTTCTTACGTTTGTGGGTACACGTATCACTTCCGAGTGTTTTTGAGATGGCTGCTTTATTCCTCACGGATGCCAAACGGCTGCTCGTGTTTCCGATGCCACGGGCTGTAGTTGATCACAAGTCGGCCATCAGAGGCCTACCATCTAAGCGGCCATCTTGCAATCACTCTCGCAGGGACCAGGACAGAGTTCACTTGGGGGCGCTTTTGCTCAAACGGAACATTCAGAATCCGACAAGTGTTGACGAGACGGTCTGTTTTGTGCTGGAAAAAGTGCTGAAAATTGGAAAATGATGTTGTGGTACATCATGTGACCGTTTTTAACCAACGAGAGGCGTGGAAACTGGGGGAATCCCTTATCGATGCGTTGGTTTCTTCTGCGCCAGTGTGATGTCACGTAATGAGCAGCGCTATTTGCCAGTTGGCTTATTTGCATAATTTATGTCCGTGAATTCTGATAGCGATGTTTGATAGTGAGAAGTTTGTTCGGTGTGTACATGAATATACACAAAAGTAACTAAATTATGACTTTTTTTTTTTAAATCCCTACCTACAGACCCACAGACCCTTCCTTTTTTGGCTGTGTTATTCTGAAAATACAACATTTATTTATTAAAAAAACACCATAAATCCCTACCAACCCACCTTTTTTTTTTTTGGTTAGCCTACTGAAAACGCAATTATTTATTTCTTACATTGGGGGAGGGAGGGGGGAGGTGAGGCGGGAGGTGAGGCCTGGTAGTCCCTCTTCAGCTTTTAAGAACTTTGCTGGATCCCAAAGTTTCCAACAGAACCCAACAGCTGGAACATGAAGGTCTTTTTGATCATTTCTCATCATATCATAAAGTCTTAAAGGTTAGATCTTGTTTGATACAGTACATGTGCATATACACATTTAACTTTAGGACAACTAAAAGAAAATTGCCATTATAATGATCTGTATAATGGAGTTAAAAAGTACCATTACTTTTCTTTCTTTTTTCAAGGAAAAACTCATCATACAGTTGGGAGTTTGTTCACCCAATAAATGTCCTAAATGACCAGCATGTCCTTGCCACGCACATCACTTGAAAAATGAAATGAAAACATAAATCCTCGAAGGGTATTAAAAATTTTAATGGAATCCTTGAAATGCACCTTTTATGTTTCACTCGCCTACCTTCATATTCAGTCATTGTATTGCCATTTCTATAGATGTTTCAGGGTCTTTTTTTCTTCTTTTTTTTTTTTTAATGTAACTGGAAATTTCCATATTTTGGAGCTACTGGTACATGTATATGTAAACAGCTCGGCAGAAACTTCAATGAAATATACAGCATGGGTATTAGGGCTGTGCGTCAGAGCCGGAGTACCCGAGTACTCGACCGCTGATGTCAGGAACCGGTTCCAGAATACGGGATCGGGTACCCGTAACCAATTTTACAAATTATTTGGTAACTTCTCAGACAATGAAAAAGAAAGGTTTTGATTGTCAGTTGTGGGGAATTTTCAAAATGAAAACCAGTGTACATGGAAAAACAGAACATATTTTTCATGTTTATGATGCTGGCAAAAGTTGCAGTTTTCATCATAAAGCTCACTGTACACACTTGTGTCTTACTGCCTTGACGCACCGATGTGGTAGTATTTCGTGCTCACCTTTATGAAAAATTTGAACAGCAACTTCTCGAGATTTGAATTTTGATTTTCAATTGGGAACCTGGTTCCAGTACACCCCTAAGCAAGGGCATTGTAAATTAAAATATGTATCGCTCACTGAAATTGATGGAATATTCCATAACGAATTCCTTTGGAAATCTGGAACTCCTGAGATTTTAACATATTAAAAGGTGTTTTTACCTATTAACGTTTTTGCAAAAGAAATGACAAGGGTATTTTAACCCTAACTCCCTAGGCCTTTTTGCTACAAAATCCTCCAATTGGCCTCATGTAAAAATAGCATATCCTCAATCCTGCAAATTCCCCCATTATTTCTTGAATATGGTCCGTGGAGAGGTGACCACTGACCACTGCCTGAATCCTGCAAAATCCTGCGGCAATGGCTGTCAATATGTTGAGGCTTGGCCAGTGACATCCTGGAGCAGTATACACGGAGGATTTCAAGCATAATCCAGGCCTATATTTATGCATGGCTGAGCAAAAACAACACAAGGTCCGGCCCAAGACCTTGACAAAGTGCATCCTACGAAATCATGCAGTAACGCACTTTTGCCATGTAACCTCAATCCTCCAAATTCCTCCACTTTGGCAAAGAGGATTCTGAAGGCTTCAGGGCGGTTAGGGTCAAGGGATGCCTTCAGGCAAATAGAAACATAGACCCTCCATGAAAATTGCTCTTGGGCCCTCGACATGACAGCCCCTGCAAAACCTTCTGATGATTATTTTGTGGAATTATTTTTCATTTTCCCTCAATCTCATCCTTTGTTTTTATTTGGCCCCAGATCTCCCAAACCTTAAAAATATAACCAAAAGATAAGAAAACTCAGGTAAAAAGTGTAAACCACAGCATGGCTGTTTAATTTGTACACCTCTGTTACAAGAGAAAGAAAACGGAAAGTGATCATAAATGTACAGCCTATTGGTATGTACATATTCCAGTGCATCTCACTTGAATGTTTGACCTGCAAAATGCGACCAACGTGTGTGTATAATGTCCGACTGGTGTAAAGTTGCCCGTTAATGAAGACCATATGGACATGGATGTTCGCCACCTGTCTTTTGGATTAAATACTTATCTCTGCCTTGCAGGAGTAACATTTGAAAACGGTGAAATTTGTTGACATCGAAATTCCAGCTTATATTTGTTCTTATGTGTTCTTTGAACGTTTGTTTCTTTAAAACCAATTATGTCGGTTGAGAAAGGGATTTGCCAATTGATGGAGAAAAAATGTTGCCAGCATGATAAAATTCTGATTACCTGAATCTCCTTTGTTCATTTTTTTTGTTATCTAATCTCTACAGGATATAGAAAGTTAAATTTTTGAAAAAGTTGAATATTGTTGACATGACGTTCTTGGTGTTTAGTCTTTTTTTGTGTGTGTGTCTTGGCGTGGGGACGGCTTGTCATGACAATTTCTTATGATGTTCGCAGATAAACAGATGTGAGTAAATTCACCAGTGGGCCATACATCTGTGAAATTGTTTACCGTGTTTGGAATATATGTAGGTGGGGGGAAAATGCGAACCGAGCAAGATGTTGCCGGAAAGATAATATCAAGATTACAGGCAAGGCTTGTTGGTTGCATTTAATTAAATTATGATTATCTGGTACCCACTCAAAACTGTATTGCAACATTTTTTTTTGGTATTGCAAACAATACTGAGTCAAGAATCTATAGGTACCGGTAGGACAGGCATGATAGTTTTCCTATTTTAACTGGATTTCTGGTGTGTTTTTTTTTTTCCGCTCAAATTTTTTTTATTTTCTATTGGAGCAATTCCGTAAAATCCAATGTACCTTTGTACGTCCGACCACAAGATGTACATACAAGTTTGTCGTGGTAATGGTACGTTAGTTTGGTGTGTAATTGTTTTCTGCTAATTAGAAATTATTAGTGGTGTTCTATCACATTCACTTTTCCAACGGCAGCTCATTTAAGTGTCTGACACACGTGTCCAACTTCATGGAATTGCCCTATTATTTTCTCAATTTTCAGCGTTCTGTCCTGCAGGCATTACCATTTGGGTGTTTTTTTTAAAGGTTTTTTTTCTTCCAAGAGTCAGATATCATGCCTGATGGAAGCTTTTAGTTTGTTAAGGAAATGCATTCGAATCCAATTTTCGTTGATGCCGAACAGTTTTGTTTTTTTTGTTTTTTTTAACCATAGCTTGTGGGCACTTATCAAAACTACTGCAATAATATCGTGTAAATCTTTACATACATTTTTGTGAATGTGTATCCCAAAGTGTTATTTCTCTTTCATTTTGCTTGGTATTTTTCTCGCTTGATTTGGGATTTTTTTTTTTTTTCTCGAGATGGGATTTTGGTTTCTGGAATAACAATGCCGAGTGAATGGTGCATTCATTCAGCATAATGCATAGCAAGAGAGGCTGTTTCCACTGTACATGTACATGCACTTCATTGGTCCACTGGCTAGAAAGTGACCTCTGCATGGTTCTGCAGCAGTGGTGTGTTTTTGTGCTTGGGCCGGGGCCACATAATGCACATGTTGTGCTTGCCTATTATAAGCCCAGGTCACTGTTGACTGAATCTGTTAGACACGCGCATGAAAAAAAAAAAAAAAATTATATCCCCCACCCTCATGTGAGTGCACAATAGGCATTGCCCGGCCTGGGAGTATAATAATATGGAAATGGCCCAGCACATTGGTGCGTGCAAGGGCATATCACGTATCCATCTTATATCAGCTCCGTGATGAATGCTGCGGCAACAATTGCTTTTTATGAAGCCAGGCACCAGTGGACGAGGGCTAGCTGACGCCATGTCACCGCTGACCGCGCCGCAGATCACCGACATGTAATCATTCATATCCAGTATTTTTTTTGTGCCGAAGGGGTCACCATTCACTTTTTTTTATTGGGCGGGCAACTAGTGACCGAAGCTTAGTGAAGAAAACCTTAAAAAAGCAACCACAAAGAACATCAAGAAACGTCCTCCAGAAAACCCACCAAATGTAAAAAAAGAATATATACCTCAGGAATTGTGCCACAATGTGGAGGTGTTATTATTAGCTACGGAACGAATCTTTTTCCTCGATTGTGGAATCCGGTCAGATATGCAGTCATCCTGTGCTGTGGTACGTATGCTAACCATTTCTCTGTTCATGTGCTATTGAAACCTCTGCTGTGCTAGGACCATGCGTGTGTGTGTGGCGAGCGCTGAGCAGTTGTGAGTGTGTGCGTCTCAGACCCTTTGGCTATTTCTTGAGTACTGAGTTAAACACAAAAAACAAAACTGGAACAATTAAGGTACAATGGCAATTTTTGTACAGTGCACACGTGTTTTGAATTTTTTTTCCGAGATTTTTTTTGGGGCGCAAGTTGCACAAGTCGCCCACTGTTCATGTTTGTCAGAAAGAGCGTTGATAGGCCTGAACATTGATGTTGTATTTACTTTGCGTGCCGTGAAATGACATTGTTTGAAACCATGAATACGGCAGACCTTGCTACTTGCAGGTTCAACTGTTCATGTTCGCAATATTCATACATTCGACAAATACTGACACATGTATCAGTTCTAGTTCATGTTAATTAGGCATAATGGTGATAAGGGTTTCCAATACAATGTGCGTGTTTTTTTTCCTGGTAAATTTTAATTCACATGTATACACATGTAACATTCAGTAACAATCATTGTGTACAGTTCTATACCGGTATCTATATGTACGGTATTTCTCAGTTGGATTAGTGTTAAAGGGAATGTACATCATTGGCCTTTGCTGTAATTTTTAGAAATGAACTATTTGAGGGGTTAGTATAATAGATCAAATATTGTTACACTGACATGTTTTAAAGTTTTGTGTTCGAAAATGCTGGAAAAACCAAGAAAAACAAAATTGTTGGTGGTCGACCGACCACCGTTGGAAATTTATACAAAAATACCACTTTTCTTGAAATGACTTCACACCAGGTGCCATAATTTTACAGGATGCTTTAGACTGTCATTTACCAACATCCTAGTAAGGTATTTTGTAAAAACTTGGAACTTGTGTTTTTCGATGTTTGCAAATTTTGTGTTGAGTTTCACATTTGCCTCTTTCTGAGTTGGATATTTTACTTGTACATTTTGTGTACTGTGACGAACAAATAGGCAGGCCTTTACACCGCATTATGGGAAGTTTTTTATTGTTAGGCAAATTAGGAGTTATGGGGACTTTCTGCTGTCCCCACAGCGTTTTCGGTCCCCACAAATACAACATGGCGACGAGTGTATGTCCCCACAACTATGGTAAACAAAATGTAAACATGACAATGTGATTTTTCTACCACATTTTTGAAATTTCGGCTCTGTCACACTTGATGTACATTTATGTGACTGCAATTAGCTGAGTGTCCAGTGCATTCTACAGCGACTTCGTCATTGCCTTTTGCCACTGCTTCAGTTGATAAAATTTGTAAATTGCTTTGGTGGAGAGGGGATCATGAGAGAGATGGGTGTTGAAGACCTTTTTTTTTTTTTTTTTTGTCGCAAGCATTTTACCCGGCCTGTTTGTGTGTTCATGTATGCTGAGTTTGATCCCCAAGCTCGAACAGATTAAGCCACACATTTCGGTCAAACTAAACGCCTGGTTGCCTCTGAAAAGGAATCAGGAATCAAAGAAAGTGAAGGGGTTATGGGCTCAAGGGGGAAAAAAAATCAAAATTGGAGAAAGAGCTAAAAGTGTGTGTTTGCAGGGGGTGATAAAAAAACTCTTTATAGAATTCAATGGGAAACCTCTGCGTGTGTGTTTGCAACCTGTAGTCTAAGAATTGGGATGGGGTGAAAAATTGAAAGTCATCTCTCAACAAGAAATGGAAAGTTTTTTTCTTTTCTTTTCAGAAAAGTCCCATTGTGCATTTATTAGGGAAAAAAAATTTATACGGGGTAAAAAAAACAAGCGTAGGCGTGGGGTTTTGTACAACAAGGACTTATGTACATTTATGGATGATATTGAAATGTGGGATTAGAGTGCGGTACTTGTAGGCAGCTTAAAAAAAAAGACGAACCTGACTCACGCTGAACTTACGAAGTGACCTACATGTACATGTACCGGTACAATGCACACATGTACGTACTTATTCATTTTGCGTTTACAGGAAATGGGCTGTTCCATCTGGTGAGGGTGTAAAAAAGTTAATTTTGAGGGGCTTTATCGTGCGTCTTTAAAGGGAAAATACAACATTTGCAAACATCGAAAAATAAAACTACCAAGTTTTTATGAAATACCTTACTAGGATGTTGGTAAATGACTGTCTAAAGCATCCTGTAAAATTATGGCGTGAAGCCTGGTGTGAAGCCATTTTCAAGAAAATGGTATTTTTGTATACATTTCCAACGGTGGTCGGCCGACCACCGTTGGAAAAACCCAACTATTTTTCAACTTCTGCTCCAAATTTACCATTTGTTTCAGTCCAAATTGTGTTTGCTATTGGTTACATGTACATGTTCATGAACGGGTGCTGGCCAGCTAGACCTGTTCCCTTACGTACCTTACAATTTTCCAGCATCTATAAATTGATCCATTTCATGTTTAGTGGAGTCAGGGAACCAGACTACTTGAATATTTTTTTGTTTTTCTTGGTTTTCCAGCATTTTCGGACACAAAACTTCAAACATGTCAGTGTAACAATATTTTGTTCTATTATACTAACCCCTCAACTAGTTCATTTCTGAGAATTACAGCGAAAGCCAATGATGTACATTCCCTTTAACTTCAACGTGCACTTTTCCAGATTATACCATTCCTGACCGATTTTTTTTTTTTCACGAGTAAAGTGACATGAAATCCATATTTTAGTCAGTGGCTGTGTTTCTATATGGTTACTTACTGCAGTCGTCAGTTAAAAAAAAGGCCATTTTTGTAATGTTTCTTTTCCAACTTTTTTCATACTTAACATGTAAAAATATGTAAATTCCACATTGTACCATGTATATTTAGTGATAAATTGTTCATAGCCCACGACTGTTACAGGCCAACTTCCTCCACGTGTCATCTTTCAACTTTCTTCGTAAAATGTGTAAATTGGTTCTACTCTTGTCATACACTCAACCAAAAAAGAAAAGGTCCCCCCTTCCAAAATTTGTTGACTAACTCAAAAACTACTGAGCACCTCTCGCTCAAATAATGACTAATCAGTACAGAAATTCCTTAGCAATCCAGCCATACTCTTTATTTGGCCCAAAACAGTGATAATGTGTACGAATTTATGCAATTTACGACAAATGATACCGAAAACAGTTGCACTTTTTGTATACGTGCAAGTTGTGGTTCACACTCACCTTGCATACAAAAGTGCAACTTTTTTTTCGGTACCATTTGTCATACATTTGTACCGGTAAATTGCATTATTTTCTACACATTATGACTGTTTTGGGCCAAACAAAGAGAACGGCTGGATTGCTAAGGAATTTCTGTACTGATTAGTCGTTATTTGAGCAAGATGTGCCCAGTAGTTTTTGAGTTAGACAAAAAACTATGAAGATGGGACTTTTAGGGGTTGAGTGTATTTATAGCACGGTACCCTATATATTGGGTACATGTACTCGCAACTGATTTTGTGATTTTTCAACTTTGGAAGTTTGGTTGACCTTTTACCAGAGCGCCTTACAAACGAATCCATGTTTCATGTTTTTGGCCACACCATGCAATCACTCGTTCACCCCATGTGCTAATGAACTGGTACACAGACAGTCCTCAGTTGGCATGCATGATATTGTGGTTTGGACGTTCCTTCGTGCACTTTGAGGGAGGGATATGTGACTAAACGTGTAAGCATTCAAAAACATCTACGCTGTCTTTGGAAATGAAACAAAACCGTCACAGTGGAATCTGGGGTGACCTTTTTAACTGAGATATCTCCAGCCTATAAATATGCACTAAACAAACATGACTTCCCCTTGATCATGTTGATCGTGCACTTTGACAACTTAACTAGGGAGGCATTTACATGTACATGAAGTAATTGTGTGACATTATGTAGTATCTGGGATTATTAATAAGGGAATAAACATACGTCTTTATGGCCTGTTTTTAAACAAGTGCGTTTAAAACTAGCTTGGAGCGTGGATTAAAAGGGGGGGACCAACGGGGTCCATGCGCCCCCCCCCCAAAAAAAAATTAAAAATAAATAAGAACCCAATTATTATATTTTTTAAAGTGACGTGGCAAAAAAAGGCAGCCACTGCATACACCACCATCTTTTGCCAAAAAAATTGGTTAAAGTGGTCAGAAATTGCCTCAGATCGCACAACAGAGCATCTGGAATCCAACAATTTTCCGCGGCAATCAAGCAGGCCACGAACCCCACACAGTAAATTTTGGAATCATCTTTTTTCGGGAACAAATTATTTTTAGGGGGGGGGGGAGGGAGGGAGGGCCCTACCCCAAATTGTGTTCTGAATCCGCCTTGTCCACATTACCAGAGGTTTTCGGTGAAAAGGTTGGATGACCCAAGGTTGGATTTACTGACTGACGCACTGGTACATAACCGCACGTACACCAACATTTGTCATTGAAAAACCAGACCCTGTGTCAAAATGTAAATGAAAAGAAACTCATTTCATTTACATAATACATGCAGCCAGGCGTTTTACTTTGGGAAAACAACAAAGGAGATGGCAGGTGGGAAAAGTTTGTGGGGGAAAAAAGAAGAAGAAAAGGCGTGTACATTTGTTTGATTCTTTAAACCGGTGTTTGTGTCCTGCGCTGTATCTATTTCTTTGGTCTATAATATGGGGGGGGGGGGGTTACTATGCAAGATTATTGTTAGTGCAAAATCAATCAATTCATCATCTTGGTGACTGCGGCCTTCACGCGCCGTATACATTACATCATGAATAATGGACAAAACAGAACGTCTGATCAATGATCGCGCTATAATCTCATTTATTTTTTTAAATTTTTTTTACACCCTCATTGGACAGTGGGTTGGAAAAAATTTCAGAAAAAAAAGTAATTGTATTTGCAATCGTGCATTAATGATAGTCAGTGCCCAAGCTTGATGAGTTTTTAGGCTCCTGGACTCTGTGAGCTGTGTAACTGGTTCAATTTGGCTGTGATTGATCCAAACAGTTTTTGCCATGATTTTGTTTTTCCTGGAGAACTTGCAAACCATCGCAGAGCTCCGCACCAATAAAGTTCACCGTTGTTTCATGTACCGGTATGTTTGTTTATTATTTAAATTCTGGGGTTTTTTTAAGAGCCAAAACAGAATGCCCTGTTGCTACCAAAGAGTTCAGTGCATGACAGTTACATGTACATTGTGATAATGAAAAGAAAATTATAATGTCAAGTGAGTATTGGTTCCGTGCACAAGTACCCCTTCAACGGCCAGAAAAGGAGAGTTGGGGGAGACCTAGACTGGTTCCCGGTCCATCCACTGTGTATTTCGAATGATTCATTGTTACTGGGGGTGGGGACTAGTCCGGGAGACCATCGCAAGTTAAATTTTAACGTATTCGCGTGCCGACGATGCCTGACGGGAAGACGCTGTGTCTATAGCTTTAGCACATTCAGGAAATCGTGCGTACTTTGCGCGCGAACCAGTACAGTATATTACGCATTTAAATTATACAAATGCTTGAATTGTTCACCAAAGTGTTGCTTGTAAGTGAAGACGTAAATTCTTTATGATATTTCATATTAGTTGGTCTTTCCGTGCATAAATTAACATAAATTGAATTACAAAATGTCACACACGTGACCGATCAAAATGTCGCACACGTGACCACAGAACAAGTCCCATTTAGTAAAACTAAAGCAGAGGGTGTAATTTGTTTACGTTCTGTAAATCACAAAAGAGTAGTCTTACTCCAAAATTTTTGTATGGGTGTGTGTGTCCTTAGAACTTTGGAGAAAAGTGTGAATCTCCGTTGTGGGCCCGATAACATTTTTTCATCTGATGTCACACACGTGACACAACTTTGATGACCCTCCTAATATTTTTACACAATTTGTGAAAACATCGCTACGCTAAACAGGGTTAAAATCCTTGTAAGTCCTGCTACTATTGTTATAATTATTTTTTTATTTTTGGTACTGAAACCAAGGATTCCTCAAAAGCACCTCAGGCACTGTAGCTCGCAAGCCTGAAGAAACCTGTCGAGGGGAGACACTGAGAAGAAATTACAGTTTTAGAGGCGGGAGGAAAGCCCCAGAAGAATATTCTGGGGAAAACCCAAGGAATCAGGTACATGTACGGGTAGGGACTGGAAACCCAATCCACATATTGGCCCAGGCGGGATTCAAACCCAGGTCACAGCCGATGGAAGGCGAGAAAAGTACCGCTACGCCAGCCTGACTCCCCTACTCCTCTGACTTCCTTGGTACATGTACAACATGAACCAGTTATAGCCATGCCCACAAACTTCCCATTCTTTGATGGTTTCCGGTCGCTCGGACAATTAATACAACCCTTTTGGATTGTTGCCAAGATGCGTGTGCACAATGTATCGATGGGGCTTACCCTAATTGAAAAACTCACTCAACTGAAGGTTGCAGTTGAAAAGAACTACAAGGAAATAAAGAAAGAGGGATGCATTTAAAGAGGACGTATCGGAAGCTGTGGCCCACAAACTCTGTCCACACGTCTCAAGACGTTGTGCTTGAGCCACTTTTATTTCAGTTTTTGTGAAATTGTGGCTTGTGTCTTTCCGGTGTGTCTTTATTATTTTACTAAACCTCACAGTGAATAATAGTGATTAACAGAAAGAGAAAAAGAGCCCGCCTTTATTGTTCCTCATCTGCTTTTAAGAAACCCAGATTGAAAAGAAATTGTCCGTACATGAATCTGACAAAAAATGTAATACCGGGCAGAAATTCAGCGGCACGTTCTTGGCGCCTCAAATGAGGAAATAATGACATTGAGCCCTGTTTGCAAGTAATGCTATGGCTTGGGTAGGGTAGGGTTGTTCAGGAATCAGGATTCTTATTTAACCTGTAAAAACCTGGGTGAGTGGGGATTTAATTTGATAAAGAGTGTTTTATGGAAATACCTTTGGGGGGGGGGGGAGCTTTTGCACCCAAAACACACAAAAGATATACCTCAATTGTTGGGCGGATTTTTTGCCTTCAATATCTCATTCAAAGTTACTTACTCTTGTATCGCCAAAAAAATAAAAGCAATTTAAAAAGGATTGTAGTTTCGGGGTGAAACTCGAAAATAGCCTTGACATTTTCGTGTGTTTTATAGCTCCATGATTCATGCAAGGCTGCGAAAAGGTTGTTGACAGTACCGTATATACGGATGGCAGAGAATACAGCAGTGCTTACACGTAATGTACTCAATCTGCATTCAGCCATGGGGAATTGAAAGATGACTCCTCGCCCCCCCCCCCCCCTCCCCGGGGAAAAAAAGGTTCTTCACCCACGAATGACTCATTGCTCAACTCCGACAATCTTTCTGTGCAGACCGATAGCACAATAGCTCATCAGGCCCTTTTGTTCATGTTGTTTTGATTATCAGTAAAGAAAAAAAATTACTGGATTCATTCGTAACTCATCAAATCAAGTTCAGTTGCATCAACACAATCAGTCCTTTGAATAGAACAAACAACTGGGCGAAAATGTACGCGTGGGCCCTGCACGTATACATACCGATATTGGGCTCTGTCTGTAAACATATTGGTTCTACTAATTACTGGAACAGAATACATGCACATGAAGTAAGCATTTGTCAAGGGACTTTTAAGAACTGCTTTTGGGTTCTTTTCAGCTCGTGTTGATTTTTGCTATTTATTTGTAAATGCATTACCAGTATATGCCAAATAATATTTAAAAAAAGATGAAGAAATTCTGAAGATTTCAAGTAATTAGTTTTGAAGGATGCAAACTGACATTTCTTTTGGAAAAAAAATTGTCAGTTTGTGATCTAGGGCTTCATTCTCTTGACTTTGCCACTCACATTAACCTGGAGTTGTGCTTATTGTTCGGGGTTGATAATGTACTATGTGCATGTACCGGTACTATCTTGATATAAACAGTCATTCATGAAGCCAGCCTGTAATTATGGAACATTTCTCATGGTTATAATAGGAAGTTCAAACCACCTCTGTAGACTATTTTCAATTTTATGTGTAAGGTGTGACAGGAAGTTAGTGGACAAAAATGTCACACATGTACATTTAAGAGGTGCTTAACAGTATATACTGGGTACATGTACATGTGCCAATCGTTTGGATGTTTCTAGGAGGAGAAGGGAAAAAAACACTGAAAAGGGGTATATTTTTTTGGTATTCTGTCAGTTTCCTAGTTGATGTGGGGATTTATTGTACATGGTTATCCTCTACATACATTGTACATGTAAACCCCGAGGACTTGGAACATTGGGTCACACATCATTCCAATCCTGAGAACCTGAGCCGAAATCCACACAAAGGTTTTTGTGCAAAAAATTATGGGACATGTTGGGGAAAAAAAAGGTTTTTGTCTCAAAAACTGGGTTTGGTTAATATTTTTTTATTTTTTTTAAATTTCTTTCCGGTAATAAAACCAAAAAATCCTCAAAAGTGCCTATAGGTTGTAGATTGAAAGCCTAAAGAAAGCTGTGTGAAACAAGACAATGAGAAGAAATGACAGTTTTAGAGGTGGGAGGAAAACCCCAGAAGGGCATTCAGGGGAAAACCCACAGAATCAGGTAAAGGACTGAAAACCCGATCCACATGTGGACCAGGACAGGAATCGAACCCGGGGCCACAGTGGTGGAAACCGAGGACAGCAACCACTGCGACAACCTGTCAGCTTTTGCTATTGTTGAGCAGTTTTGGTGGGTTTTTTTTGAGGATTCAAAAGCTACATATTTGCTGCAGCTGTTCACTTTGTGGTTTTAGACTTTTATATCGTCAATATTCACTTCAGTAAATAGGTTTGGTGGTGTTAGTATTTACTTTGAAAGTGATCACAGTGACGGGGAAAAGAGTTTTTGTGGGTGTTTTTTTTCCCCCTGATGGCCTATTTGTTGAGAGTGACCCTAACAGTCCTTAATCCTCTAATTTCAATACAATTTTACACACCCCCTGGGGGGTTAGAGTACATTGATATTTTTGGTCATGTTAGCATCAGATAGCATGAGTAGAGTTCCCTGTGTTGCTAACATGTAACAAAGGGCAAGGACGGATCACCGACTGTGAAGATGTAGAACAGAGGGCACAGGCAGAAACACAAAACAGAAATTGTAGAAATGAGTCAACGAATGCCTCTATTTTCTCATGGAAAAGTCGTGGAATTTTAACTTTTAAGATGTCTGCCGTAACCCTGTAATGTCCAGGGTAAGATTTGTCCTGATCGATGTTTACTGATGTCAGGGTTGCGAAAACTTAAAAGAATTCCATTTAAAAACTGGGCTCCGTGAGATTTTGCCATAAAGGCCTATTTCCTACAATGTACATGTACTGCGTTCTGTAAAAAAGAAATTGGTATTTCCAGGGCAGCCTTTAGGCAAATACAAACATTTACCATGTTGCTCTGGGCTGTGGATTTTTCATTTCACTCAATCTCACCCCCAGTAAATGTACAGGTACATGTTAATTAATGGTACCAAATGATATTTGAACACGAAAAAGGACTTTCACTAATGGAAAATCAGCAAATCATTGCTTATCCACGAATGTGTTTCAATTTCATGTTTTCCATGTCCACAAAAAAGGCTAGTTTTTGGGCATACCAAGTTTTCCTCAATATTTTGATTCCATCTTATTCAAAAATGATCAGACACAATACATGGATATAAATTGTACCCGTACACGTACATGTATATACACCGTACCTGTAGGCATTGTGTGTAATCATAATGCAGTCCTCGTCTTATGTACATTGTTGACATTTTTTTTTTACCAACAAAAAAAGAAATTCTTACATTCCTAATTATGACTCAGATCTTCCTAAAATATACCAGTATGGAAATGCATAAATGTGAGAAAAAGAAAGTGAAAACGGAAATGTATGCCGAAATCTCACCAGCTGTTCGTCTTAACCATTGGCAGATGGTAAACAAATTTCTAGTACTTTCTGCATATGTACCGGTATACGGTAATTAATGCCCAATATCGTCCCAGAAACCATGTCATTAAGATCAGTTTCATGTCAGTTTCTGGTTCCCTTTTTTTCTTTTTTTTTTTCCTTTTCAAACCCGATAGCAGGGTCGGCAGGCAATTTGCCTAACACATTATCTTATCAATACTGAGAAAAAAAAAAATCCTGCTTTGTGTGCGTCCCTAGTGAATCGCACTTGACTTCAGTCAATCCTATCACGGCCCATTCATCGATGCCAATGTACATGGTCAGGGTCCGTTCATTGTCAGTGTCGAAAGTCCACAGCATACAGGGCCGCATGCATGTACGCCGTGCACATTTTTGTGGCCGGGCTGCATATGATTATGCATGGCCATGTCCGTGCATCAAGTCCATGGATCTAACCCATTGGCATATATCACACGGCGTTGTACATTGTGCAGGCCTAGCCTGCAGTGGCCAGTGTTGAGTTGCTTGACCTGACACCCGAGCGTTCATGTACATGTTCTATTCATCAACATACAGTGCCGAGGTCAGTTGTTGGTCCGAGAATAGCGCACGGCACTGCACTTCCACAACGCATGTGGCACTGGCAGAGACTTTGAACCATGCCTTGAGTGTATCACAGCACTGCCCTGTGCCCGGACCTGTATTTGACCACCTGTTATGGAACAATCACTCCTCCCATGATGTACTGAGAGGGTCATTCCATTTTTTTGTATTTCTTCAGCCAATGGTTGAGTCACATCTTGAAGCTTTTAAGCCAGCAGCCTCAGTATTAGGTCAGTTTTTTGGTGGCTGACCGCAGCGTCACATTATGCTAGGGTTAATGACTGATGACTGCTAGGGACTCGGGGACACTAAAATACAGCGTGGCAAGCTACTACTAGTCAGTATACTGGTCTACAGGTTTCTATTATTGCCGTTGAAAACTCAGCACATGAAGTTTATGCGTGGATCGACAGCTGTAGAATGGTAAATACCCATTTCCTTCATTTTGTGTACAGAAACCTGTGATTAAGGACTGCCGCGTGATTTGTCATGGAGTAATGTTTTGGGGCACTGTTGTAAGTGGTTGCTGTTTTTTTTCTCCAACCAAACCTGTTGTTTACGGAAGAATCTTTTTGAGTATTATGAATTGTTGGTTTGATTTAAAATGTTGTGTTTACATGACACACTTGTCATACTTTTTGGACATTGCACATTTAGAGTAGAATTTGCCTTGTTGATTTTGAGAGTCCACTAAAAAAATGTTCATGAAGTGAAAGACATTGTTACATGTAATCATGTACATTTGTACATGTTCATGTACATTTATGTTTGGTACCCTTGAAGCAAAGGGCAAATAAAAGTGCATGAAAACTTTAAGATGCATAACAAACCAATATCTACATTGCCTTAACCCTAACCACCCTGAATCCATCAAAATCTGCACCCCTGTTTTGGAGTACTTCGGCGGATTCAGGATGCCACAATATTGAAAAAGTTGGCGGGATTTTGATGGATTCAGGACAGTAAGCCTAGCGGTACTGCAGGATTTTGGTGGATTCAGGATACCTCCATATTGAGCAGTTGGGGGACTTTGATGGATTCAGGATCTCAACAGTTAAACTCCTTGGCCACATATTTGGTTTGTACGAGGTACATATATGTACTACACTGGTGGATTCTGATGGACTCACTGGTGGATTCTGATGGACTCGGGACACCAGCATTTTTTTTTTTTGCATGACAGAATTAATGGATTTTGGCAGATTCAGGATACTTTCTAGTAAAAATACCCAAGGGGTTGGCGTTAAAAAATTAAAAACTGTTAAAAACTGGGTCATTCCTACATGCACATAGTGTCAGTGATATCTTATTATCATAACACCCTGCCACTGTCATCACAATACCTACATTGTATGTGATATGTATACGTTGTGTTTCACAAACTTCAAATGCCCGAGTTACATTACATATGGCAGCTGTTCCACTTTTTACATGCATTCATTGTCATTAAGGTGTCCACTTTTGTGCATGCGCGTTGAGTCATATACTTTTACATTGTTTTTCAAATGTGATAAACTGCTTCGTGTTTGTACACAGCTGTCGGTCTGGAGTATATTTGTAAAATAACGTTCTGTTCAAAATAACACACATGTACCAGATACATGTACATGTACGTTGTCCACTAATTTGGACTTCTGATGCTGAAAATAGTCTGTTTTTGTTTTTAGATATTACTACGAAGTACATGTATAAGTAGACATGGGAAGAATTT
Source organism: Patiria pectinifera (assembly GCA_029964075.1). Lineage (NCBI taxonomy): Eukaryota > Metazoa > Echinodermata > Asteroidea > Valvatida > Asterinidae > Patiria > Patiria pectinifera. The sequence continues at coordinate 6,311,030 of CM057133.1, forward strand.
TCTTAACGTAAATCTGTATCGCTACATTCTCGTATCACAATTATCAATTCGTCAATGAATCATTACGCCTCTAATCAGTCCTTGAGCATATTTCTAGTGATATACACTCTTTCGTTTATCAAATGCGCTGAAACCCCAAAAATTTGTTTTGCTGAGCGAAGGACAAAAATACATTTTTTTTTTTGAGTAAACAAATGCCGAGTCACACATAAATAAATATAGCCTAAGGCTTATCAGGGATGTGCAGGATCATGTATTTGCAAATTGTAGCGCGCTGGCCCTGCTGAGGGAATTGTGGGAATAAATTGCGGCCTCTGTGTTAAAGTGAGTCATGAATAAATGGCATTTCGCAGTAATGACAGTTTGCGGTAACGGCTTACATGGAAAAGATGAATAAATGTAATTTTGAACATTATGTAAATTATACGTATACATTTGGTATGGTACCCGTGGGACATGTACCGGTAAATATCCTCAATCGGATTATTATGTGAAATACAAATTTGATTATAGCACTCTTCAAAGTTAGAAGAAAGACAAGACAATTGTATTTTAATTGATGTCCCCCGGAGTTGAGTCGAGGCTCGCTATTGACGTTTAATCCCGTCAGCCGTGCCTGTGAATAGAAACAGCCAGATCATGTTCACACGTCATCCGACGCGTGGTTTTAACAGATACAGTGCCGGGTATGCTTTACAATTGATTGTAAAGTGCCTGGACCCATGATTAACCCTTGTACCACCCCAAACTGCCCTGCCTGTACGCCCCGACCAGCCCCTGCTCTCTACAGACCGATTGATTCACTGAGTAACTACAGTGAAGTACAATTTTATACAAGTGCTAAAGGGTCAGAGTGGTTTGATTGTCTTCCAAATTGCCCACACTACAGCTACCCAACTGGTACTAAATGATGCACGGCATGTTTAGTCCTGTGCTCGCTGCGGTCCACTCTCTTGAAAAACACTCAGTGCTATAAGTCCATGCAGTATCATGCAACATTGACACAATGGCGCTGCATGACGCACTTTGGTAGTGAAAGCAGGTAGACGCAGTCAATTTTTAAATCCCATCCGCGGAACTCATGACATTAGACACGTAGGCTGAATTTCCATAATGCCGCTGATAAAAGCGAGTAATGTACCGCGGTATCCATAGATGTTATTTATTTATTTGGTTGTTTTTTTTGGGTGTTTATACAGAAAGCAAGAAAAACATTCATCACAGATTTAGGCAGAAGAATCTCATCTCATGCCAATTTTATGGGACTGCTATAAGCAGAATAACATTATGTAGCAAATTTACAGTATTGCTTAGCAAAAAAAATAAAAAAATAAATAACATAAGAGCGGAGAACCAGGCACAAGCTATTAACGTCAAATGAAAATTTAACTGGTAACCAATTTTTGCTGCAAAGGTAACTATTTTCAGTGCTTAGTGCTAGGGCTGTGCCGAATATACTGCGTACAAATCCGAATATTCAATCGTCAACCAAATATCCGAAAAGTGTGAGCGGTCGAAAAAAGATGACAAAAAGCCCATGATGGTATTTTGTTTGTAAAAGTTGCATGATTTATTAATTGTTTGTCACATTAGTCACATTTTTTTGGCGGACAAAAAATGTGTAATTTGAAAGCTTCCACAGTGAATTTACCCTCAATTTGTATACTTAAAGAGGTTGTGGAATGCTTGAAGACATTTCCGTCATTTTTCGGGTATATGTAGCCTAAGGTGTGATGAAATCAAAACGACTATTGTTTCTGTCATGAATTGAGTACAAAAGGTACTTTTGAGAGCTTCAAGTCCTGTCATGCCTGCTTCGACCCGAACGTGCAATTTGTGTAAAAGTCGTCGTTGCGGGCAGCAAACAAAACACAGTAAATCGTGACGTAATAAACAGGACTCCCTATGCAGAGTAGCATAAACGAGTCCTGTTTATTACGTCACGATTTACTGTGTTTTGTTTGCTGCCCGCAACGACGACTTTTACACAAATTGCATGTTCGGGTCGAAACAGGACCTGAAAAATAGCTCTCAAAAGTACCCTTTGTACTCATTTTATGACAGAAAAAATAGTCGTTTTTATTTCATCACACCTTAGGCTACATATACCCCAAAAATGACGGAATTGTCTTTGAGCATTCCACAACCTCTTTAAGTAGCAGCTCCATGCATGGAATTGGCCAGGGTTGTACTTTTTTCCAGCCAATTATCAACCTTTTTTGGAATGAAGGTGGCTTCCTGACCCATAATTTTGCAAGTTGTGACCCAGTGTGACAAAATTGACTGGAGCAAGATCCTGTTTCTTACCTCGGCCTAACGCAGAATCTGGCAATGAGCGGACATCAGTCTGCGATGATTCATGCCGCGGCAATCCCCTTGAGTAGGAGAACCATATTGGTTTGTGGATCATTCCATAAATTTGGGGTCCACATGTGTGACCTTTTTTGTTGGTGTCCCTGTTGCACCTGATCTGTGCACATTTGCCAGTGCAAGTACCATTAAAGGGAAGATATGACATTTGCAAACATCAAAAACGAAACGATCATATTATCACAAAATACCTTACTGGATTGTTAGGGAATGACAGTCTTAAGCATCCTGTAAAATCGTGGCCCCTGGTGTGCTGACATTTTCAAGAAAAACTGTATTTTTCCAACGCTGGCCGGCTGACCAGCGTGGGGAGAAAAATGTTTTTTTTCTCCAAAACCTGCTCCTAATTTTTCAGATTTAGTTATTCTGCATTTGCTTTGCAATTGATTACACACCTGTGAAGGGGTACAAGCCTGCTAGACAGATTCTTTGACCTTACAATTAATCAAAGGCTATAATTTGCTCTGTTTCATCTTAAGTGGGGTCAGGGAGCCAGACCACAAGAACATGATTGGTTTTCTTGTGTTTTTTTCCCAGCATCTACAAGCCCAAAATGTGAAACAAGTTACAGTAGTTTAACGATGCTAGCAACATTAGCAATGCTGCAAACCTGGGAAATAGCAAACGGGGATCACTCAAACCTGGAATATTTTTTTGAAGAAACATGTGACTGCATTGAGACGTAAAGATATCATTTTGTCACCAAGGCAGGGTGTTTTTGTTGCCTAAACTCAATTAAACTTAGAATACGCTGTACATGCACATTCATGTGCTGTACACAGGGCCCGTATTAATTGTTTTTCTTGACAGTATTGTTTTATTCACAGGTTCTGCACCACGAGTTGCTTTGCATGAGGCAAAGTTTTTTCAGATACACATGTATACAAGCTGTGTACCTCACCCTGGCCCTCTTAAATCTTTCACAATCAACCAAGAGTTTCCAAAATAATTTGCAGGATTTTATAGCTAGTGGAGCCCAGTAGCTATTCCTTTGATTGCCTCGTGAAATTATTATGATAAAGACTGTGCCGTCGGTCTCCTGCACAGTGGTTGATTTTGGAAGGTTGTGGAAGGTACTGTTTGAAACCTTCCTGCCAGTTACTGCAATTAATTGCTTGGTTTCGTGGATTTATGAGGGAATAGATACAATGTAATACAATGTAGTACAGTTGCTAATGGGTTAAACCCAACAGCCTTCATGTTTGGATAGATGCCATCAGTTGACAGTGCAATTTTTTTGATCAGGAGCAATGTTTGTGACTGTCTTTCCATTTGTTGTGTTTTTCTGTGCAGGGCTTTGTCGGTGAGCGCACGGGCAGTGAACATGAATGGATGAGGCCGTGGAAACTGAAGTAGTCAGTGACAGCCTGCCTGGCAGCGAGGAAGGCGAGCTGGACATTGACCTGGACATCAACGGCAGACTGGAGGACACCATCAAGCGAGAGCGGCCCGAGGAGGTGGACGAGGTGGATGAGGAGGAAGAGGACCGAAGAGGAGACACTGCGGGTAGCCAGGAGGGTCTAGTAGAGGAAGGGGCAGTCAAAGCAGCAGCAGTGGGTGTACAGAAGGGCCTGACTGGCTACCAGTGTCGGCTCTGCACCGTCCTGCTGTCATCTCAGGGAGCTCTGGATGAGCACATGAACATTCACAGCGGCTCGCGGCCCTACAAGTGTCGTGAGTGTAACTTCAGCTGCTCGCTGCAGAACACCCTCGCCCAGCACCTGGCCGTGCACAGCCACCCGAGGGCTGATATGAGCAGCCAATCGTGGTTGGAACAGCAGGTACAACAGCAGCAGCAACAAGTGGCGCTGTACAACAATCACCACCACGCAGACCGGCCCGAGCTCCACCCACCGGTGCCCCTCCCGCCCCGAATGCCACTCCCTGAGAACCACAACCCAAGCCTCCCGTTCTCCACCGCCGTGGAGCAGGCCCTCATGCCCTCGGGGCTGCCCAGCTTTCCAGACCAGGGCAAGGTGTTCCAGTGTAAGCTCTGCACCCACGTGTCGCCGACCAAGACGCACCTCAATGAGCATATGAATGTTCACACTGGCAAGAAGCCCTACAAGTGCTTGGTGTGCGGTTTTAGCAGTGCCTTTCGAAGCAGTCTTATGCGTCACCTCATCGTCCACACAGGCACTAGCAAACAGTTCAAGTGTGATTCCTGCCACTACCAGACTCCTTATAAGTGTAACCTGCAAGCCCACAGACGCAAACGTCACAACTCCAGTTCCCTGGACGGTGTTGACATGAACTACCCACCCATTACCGCCCAGAACCAGACCCCCATGGAGGACAGCCCCCCGCTGCAATCTCACGGCAAACTGTTTTCTTCCGAAGAGCAAGCCCGATACCTCATGCAGTCAGAACTGGCCAACTCTGCCCATCCAACTCAGTCCCACGAAAACTCAGGAAACCGTCGGCATTCACTTTCGCCGGACGACCACGATTCCTCAGCGTCTAACGACACACACGAGTCAGCAAGGATCAATAACTCTCAGGTGCCCTTGCTGAAGGCCAGCGACATCAGTAGGTACAACTCAGACGGGTCTATAGTACCTCAGTCCCCCGAACCACCCGTGCTAGAGAAGAACTCTCTAGTAAGCGAATCCGAGATGAACGAGAGGCCCAAGTCAGGTGAAGTGCTGGACTACTCAAGCCCGTCCATGAGTAACAACGTCCATGACTTGATTGCCAATGCAAGCACGACACAGAGTCCTATTTCTATGCTGTCGAACTCTGTGTCTTCAGCTGCTTCAGCATTAGGGATGTCCTCTGCAGTATCCTTTGCAGGCAGTGTACCCAACACCATGGTCACCAGCATTCCTAGCACTTCACCCCAACAACATCCACTCAGCGAGATTTCTGTCATTACACCACTTCAGTGGGCCGGCGCAGGCTTCCCCATCTACCGACGCAAGAAGGAAGGTGGGGCCCGCAAGCGAAAGCGCACCCCCCTCCCCAAACGCAACTACCTCATTTCCCCCAACGGTGAAGAGCTCAACAACTCCTGGGCCGACACCCGGCCGGAGATCTCCGACTACGTGCGTGGTGGTGGTGGGGAGCCCCAACCCAGGCAATACTGCCATGTTACTCAGGCTTACAGCTTCAAGTCAGAGGAGAGTCTGCCTTATGCAATCAAGTCGGGAGGTGTGAATGGCGTGGACCTCTCAGCAGGTCCCAGAGAGATGGGATATCCAGACATCGAGCCCGTGAGTAACAGCTCAGTCTCGCCAGTCAGTCAGGTGGCAGATGATACCCCAGATGAACGCAACCTGCTACCTCAGGGAATGCCGGCCATGATGGACTCCCACCCGGACAACTTAGCCTTCAACCAGTCCTGTCAGGCTACCCAGACTGACTTGCCATATGCTACGGGTGATTCCTCAGGTAAGTTGGACGGGCAGGCCCAGACAGACCAGGTGGGGCTGGACCCTTCCGCCATCCCCAGCAACCTCCTCAAGTGCCCCCACTGTGAGACGTTCTTTGCAGACCATGTCATCTTCACGCTGCACATGAGCTGTCACGGCAGTCGCCATCCCTTGCAGTGCAGCATCTGTGGGTATGTCTGTAGGGATAAGATTGAGTTCACCTGCCACATCACGCGCAGTCAGCACATGCGATAAAACAACCACACCAATTTCCACATGTTCCCCCTGTGTCATACTTTTATTTTAGAAAGTGCCAGGGGGAAACCCATCTTCTTCTTTTTTTCCCTTTTTTTTTTTCCCCCGGTTTATTCAGCGATTACCTCTTGCGGACCACTTTGTACGATGTGAAATCTTGATCTTTGTGGAACTCGAAGCTTAACTCAGGGAGAATGAAATATTAAAACTTAAGCTGCCATGTCTCGTCAAGATTGTGTGTCATGTCCTGTATGTATGGTTCTGTTGTAAGAGTTAAAATTAAGCGGTTTAAGAGAAGTATACAGGTAATTAATTCTAAATTGTTTTGTATAAAAAAAAAAGATGTCTATATGTAAAATGCACTCGCAGGTTGAATATATATATTAAATGAGTGCTTTTATTGCGAGGTCACCATGTGGCCGACATCTCAATGTGCCGCAACGCCGTGTATAAAAAAAAGAAAGAACACTTCAAACAACCAGTCTTGATAATAATAGGTTGAGTTTCGACTTTTCAAAAGTAGTATATTTGTAGTAGATTATCTAGATTCAGCCTATAATCATGATTACCTAACACCGTGCAGGCAGTCCGTTCTCACTTTGGTGACGAAAGAGGCAATGTCTGTCAATTGATGTCTTTTTTTTTTGTCTGAGATGCTTTTATGGGAAGAAGACTACAACAACAAAAACGGACCATGTTGAAAAAGAAGATAGGAGCTTGTCTTTTTTTTACCGCGAGATCTGAGAATTTCTTCAAACTGAAACGGATAAACTGAAATCTGGCCAAAGGCTGTCGCAGAAAGAAGATAAGCTATGAACTGTTTGTTTTCCATGCGGAACAAATTTACAGCAGAGGTCATTTAACGAAAGAAGGAAGACTGTTTTAAAGGCCGGTGCACAACTAAACGTGTAGGATTCTGCTACTTGCGTTATCCCATCGCATCAATTCCTTTTTGACTTGCCTAGAAATCAAATCACAAAAGGCGCGATCGCCTTGCGCGATAAACACCGCACGCATTCTGCATGATTTATACATTTTCTCCGCACTGCGGTTGAAAAACTGCATTGCGACAAACAATCTGCAACAACCGGTCAAGACGGCGGTGATCCGGAAACGAAATACTCAGATCGGCGGAAAATTTGTTGTGTCGATGTGGAGAGCGAAAAAAAAAAAAAAATGACAGTAGATGAAAAAGATTGATTGCTTTTCCAGCAGTCAGTGCCTTCATGTTTTACAGCATTTACTCGTATTTGTGGGTTACGTGGCTTAGTTTGAATAGTTTAGATTGCCTTGCACAATTTTCCCTTTTCTGGTTTTTTTCTTTTCTTTTTTTTTTAATTTAAAGTAAGGATTCTTTGAAGAAAAACAGAAAAGGATGAGAAGACAATTTACAGGCGGCCTTCACATTGTAAATACTTGGTTATGGCGCGATGTTTTTAATTTTTTTCCCCCTGCTTCAATTTCAGTTTACAGATTGAGATTTTTACGGTGCACTGATTATTTCTTAGGATATAAATATAACCTTGCAGCTAGCATCCTTTTATAAAAAACAATGAATTAAAGACATGTTCAAGAAAGCAATTATCCTTTTTTGGTGGGTACAGAGCACTCTGTTTTATATATTTAAATTTCTTGTTTGCATGGGGTCGCAAGGCATCTGCCTATTCAGGATATTTTGGTGAATGATATCCTTCACTTTGATTTGTTCTTTTTAACCCAAAACACAAAAGATCCCATTAACCTATTGGCGTCGGAGGCCGTGTTAACACACACGCTGGCTGTTTTAAAATAAACACAGGCACGGCTGACGGGTTTAAAACCAATTTCATGAGAACCAGACCTATCTATACACCAGGCTGCGAACCGAAGCATTATGTTTGAACTCAGGAATCCATATTCCATTGAACCTATTTAAGAATTTTAAAAAAATCAGCGCTTGTCAAGATGGTCATAATGCAAAACCCAAAACAGCTGCAGGGGTATCATTCGCCGGACACATCTGACCCGAAGGACTCTAATCAAGTGATAGGGCATTGTTGACAAACGATGGGCTCTCACTTGATGCGTTCACTGTACTCGCGATGGGATGCAATCAACGGCGGTAATCTTTATGCACGCCCTCTCCCCGCTATTAGGCAAACTGTCAGTCAAAAACGCAATTGGTCAGTAAAAGACCATCACAAACAAATTTACGAAAATGGTTGAATTACAGTGTACTTCTGTGATTGTAGGGCTGTTATTATCAATGTCCAGGCAGTAAAGTAAATTTCAGACCAAAAATGACTCAATATTCTCGTTGCAATTAACTTTCGGGTTATTACAAGTGAAGGCAAATGTCAACCTGATATTGACAGTTGAGCTAAACAAAACAAAAAACACTAACATTAATAATGGCCAAGCATAATTTAACCTTTGCTCGTATAACAGTAATGGATGTGTCAGGTATTATTTCCGGCCTCTATCCCCCCAGCCCCCCACCCAACTTAAGTGTCCATATATACCTACTACTCAGAACAGCAGATTTCCGTAATAATCATTCACATCGGTAAAGCCCCGACAATTTTGCATACGTTTTTTAACGAAATGGAAAAAAACTGGGTCGGGGATCGTTTTTTTTTTGTTTTCCTCCTCTTCGGGGGTGATGATAATGTGGAAGGCTTGTGCATACGTCACCTTGTTGATCACATTCTACCCGCGAATCATGCTTAAAACATTTTTTTTTCTGGTCGGGGGCAAGAAAACCAAGAAAAAAAGAAGAAACTGCTAATGTCAGTGAACTGTAATGCAGTCTCTCCGGGGATATTCCTCAAGCAGTAGATGAGCTGATGGGATCTTGATTTACACAAAGAAATTCCGCAAAGCCAATCCTTTTTTTTTCTTTTTCTTTTTTCCCTACGGTACATACTAGATGCAGCATGTATAATTTCAAAACAAGAACTACAGTGGAATTAACTGTTTAGCAGTACCCCTTGCCATTTTTGTAATCCTCTTGAACAGTTGAAAAGATTTTATTTTTATTTCATTTTTTTTTTTACATTATGAAAGGTCATCATCATCTTTGTGTATTTTTTAGGTGTTACATCGAAGCCTCAGGTTAACTTGAAAAAAACAAACATTTTTTTTTTAAATTGAAAAATGATTTTTGATTTGTATACATGTATTTCCATTTTTCCCCCAATCAGTTTTCATTTGAAGCCAAACAATCAGTGCATGTAATACCTTGGATAGTGTTTTTTTCTTCAATTTCATGAAATATAAAACATTTTTTAAAAAGTGGCCAAAATTTATATTTTAAAATTTCAGCACGCATTCTCCAGTAATTGTGTGGATAGAGTCCGTAAAACTACAATGCCAAGCATATTTTAATAAACAATACATGTATTTATATTTCAGGGATGGTATTTTTTGTATAAAATGTTAACGATGAATGAAATACCTTTAAATCAGTGATGTTAAGATCACCTGCTGTTATATTTTTTTTCTTCTTAGTTTTAAATGGCTTTTGACATCGGCGTGTCTTTTTTTTCTTAAAGTGACTGTTCTTTCAAAGACTTATTAGAGAAGGATAAAAATAACTTCAAATTTCTTTATGAAATGAGCATTGAAATTTGTATTAATCTCAGCTACCTCTATTGGCTTTTATTGTTGTTGTTTTGTTTAGTTTTTGTAGTTAAGATGCGTCAACTCAGCTGGCAAATTTTATTTGATTTTTTTTTCAAATTCGTTTAGTATGCATACATTAGATGGTCATTCTATCTTGGGTTTTGAACCAGTTAATGCCGGAGTACGTGTAAAACGATCTGTATTATCGCAGGGGCGGATGATGGGTTAAATTCGTCAAGCTCTCCCTATACACGTCAGGTTGTGCCCATTGGTTTTGGACAGACTGTGTCTTGAACTTGAACTCGTAGAAAACATCGCTCCGTGGCAGGTCCTCTAGAGTGTTGCAAAATATGAAGTTATCGTACAAATATTGTACAAATGACTCTCAAGAGTCAGTATTTGTTGTGTTGGACTTAATTTGAATATTGGGCAGATAAATAGTCGTTTTCAAAATCGGTGTTTTTCAGCCCAAAATAATTCTTGCAGCAAGTGGTTAAAATACACACTTTTCACAATGGCTTTTGAACATTCAATCCAGACTCAAGAATTTTTTTTTTTTTTTTTTAACCAAGTAAGCATGGCGACAATGGGATAGCATTGTGATATTGAAACCGAAAAAAAAATAAAAGAATAAAAACATGTGAAAACCCAAAATAACATTATTTGCTTTAAATGTCAGCAACACACTTAACGCAAGGCAGTGAACTCAGTTTGTGAGATCAGGGGGCTTTCGAAAGATGAGGAAAAAAAGCCAGGAGAGAAAAAAAGCCAAATTCAAAACGAGCAAAGTCCCGTCTAATAAAAGGGCAAAGAATAAAGATTGCAATTTATCTTGAGTGGACGCTCTCATAGATACCTCTGTCAGAATTTCGCCCCAGGCATTTTTGCAAAAAAAAAATAAAAAATACTTGCATCCTTGAAAGGTTATACATTGTCCGTGAACGAGTCATTTGGCAAGATTACAACACTCAGAACAAGGGAACCAAATATATAAAAAAAAAAACGTACAAAAGAAACGGGGAAAAAAACCCAAGGTAGATTGACCTGGTACAATGCACGTAGAGTGACCGTTCGCAGGGTATACACGAGCTGGAATATAATCATGTTGTCGTGGTTACCGGGCTGGTAGCCGTCCCATTCGCCAGGGGCCGCTGTATATGTTTGCGCAACATGAAGTCCGAGAATAAGACCTCATCATTGAATGCGATAAATTCCATCTGAAGTTGTCAACAATCTGGAGTTTCCGATGAAATTTATGCATACGTATTTGTTTCCAGTAGGTTGAACATGAAGTACGTATTTAAAGGGGGAGGATAACATTTCTGTTATGAATGTGAATGCTCCCGTTTAGTGCTCTTATAACCTTTTCATACATTTTATCTCTAATTGGAGGGAAACAAAATTAACTGTAAGAGCTGCACCCAAATTAGTGGAGTCTTCTCTTTTGTCATTCAGGTCCATGTTGCAAATCCAGGTTTTGTGCACCCCCCCCCCCCCCCCCAAATATTGTGATCTTTGAGTTGTGGTTTGGAATTTGAGAACTTTTTGAAATATTTCAATAACAAAGTGTATTTGTAGTTGCTGTTGGAAGATTTTTTTTAAATTGACATTTTGAGGCGGAAAAATTGCATATCTTGGCCCTCTGTACTCTGAGGAGATTGAGGGAGTTGTTGCACAAAACCAAATCCAAACGCTCGTCGTGGCAGCGTAAACGAAGATGGGTTGCCATGGGAACAAGTGACCCGAGACAGGGTTGAGGACATCCGCTAGGGGGCGACTGGTTTGGCATCCTTAGGGGGTTGGTAGGGAGGAGGAGATGGTTCGGGGGAGAGAAGAACAAATCCAATCAATGAGACTCAACAAGTGTTGTCATTCCCGCGTGGTTGCCTTGTAGGTCAATGTTCGCCCCTCCTTGCTGTTTTACGTCTCCGTAGAACGCTCTTCAGCAAATCATCTCCTGAAGCATCCTCAAGACAGCCACCCTAGCGAATTTGTATAAATATTCCCCCCCCCCCCACTCTTCTTTCGTCTTTTTTGTCAGCTCGGGCGATTTTGATTTCCCTCCTCTGATGTATTGCCAGAAATTTGACGATTACCTTTTTTAAAATTGAAAAAAAAATAAAAATTGAAGTGTATTTGGGGTGAATGGACCTGTCACTGTGATTGGATTATAATTTCAATGGCGACAGTTATTTTGGTTCTTTTTTGGGGGGGTGGGGGGAGTGTTTGGTTTTTCATTTGTCCTAATCCCATTTCAAAAAATAATTCCATTCCCCCTGGAAGTGGAAGATTTGATGAAGAAAATGGAGTAGGAAATTCGGTAGAGCAAGGCCAATTCATTTCTGGGAGGACATTTTTTTGAAAGTGTCTTTTTCATGAATATTACGGATCCTAAGTTCCTTAAAAAAAAAAAAAAAATATGGAAAAATGAATAAAGAGAGGTATGAAAATATCCAAAGCTCAAACTTGAAAAAATATCCCAACAAAATTTCCTTACAGATAACCAAAATATTTGTCTTTTTTTTCGGATAGTAAAATGTTTCATTAGGTTACAAATGCAGGGGCAAAATGTACATGTATGTATGTTACATGTATATGCATACATACTTTGTGACGCATTGATAGTTATCCAATGTTTCTTGCTCATAGTTCATGACCCTGGCCACGCCTCGTAACGAACGCCATCAAGGTGTTCATTGTGTGGCATGCACTGCACATGCATTTATTTTTTATATATCTCCATCGTTCGCGTGCCAGTTTTCCCCTCAAAACACGGCCAGTGAGCTGTACATGTATGTTCTAACCATGGCTCGGGGCCGCGGTGAAATTGTGACTAATGCTCCATAACAGGAAATCTAAAATTGATCTTATGCTGTCACTGTTTGGTACATGATGCTCATCCATAAGCCTTTGCAACCTTGTCAACTTTCACTTCAAAACACGCCCCCCCCCTTCTTGTTTTTCCTTGTGGTTTTTTGTACTTCTGGGTATAGCACAGTGCAAAACAGTTCTCATTAGAATGAAGTGACAGAATCAGGGAATCAAATTTCCAGCTATCGCTGCTTCACATTATTATGAGTAATCTTTTTTTCTGCAAACCTGGCAAATTCCCAAGTGCGGCGCGCAAACTGCGTTGTCAAAGAAACGCAAATCAAGGGGACAAAACATCGAGAACAAATGAATATACTTGATGTCCTGCTTTGTGTGTGGGTGTTGTTTGTCGCTGGGAAAAAAATCTTTAAAATTTGCTTTAAAAAAAAAAAATGGCTCGATCATTAAACTAATGCACTGAATGTAGGGATATAAGAGAACAAATTATACTAACGAGTCTTCGCTTAAGGGCGAATATTGCTTGACAACTCGGAGCAATCAAGTCGGGATATGCGCAAGCGTGCAGAATTTACTACGTTGACTGTTGAAGGTTTTTGTATACCTTGAGTTTTCATGGAAATTAAGAATGGTCACTGCTATGTTCTTGTATAACGAGTACATATAATATGGGATCGTGTGTACTCGTTCATGTACATGTATGCATACACTCTGAAACTCATTGCTTTAGTTATTGCTGTAAAATTTTAATGCGCTTTTTAAAATAAAAGCTTGCACGTTACTACATGTAGTTGTTGCTGTTGTTTGTTTTTACATATTATATATAATATAAATATATATTACTAGTGGTACGGATAATAACCATGAGTTGTTTATTGTGACGAAGACAAGTAGACGTAGTGTACGTAGTTCTCTCGTTGAGTTGTTTAGAACGACCAAAACACCTACCTCGTAAAGAAAGTTTCTTCTCTTTGTTTTTGGAGGAAACGGCGGAATTTGAGAAAAAACATGAACGAAGAGTGTTTAAAAAAAAAAAAAAAATTAAAAATATTTAAAAAAAAAAATTGAAAAATGAAATGAGAACAGGGACGATTTTTGACAATCCGTCACTGAAAAGGTGGCACTATGTTTCATTTGTGTACATTTTTGTTTTGTTTTTATAACCTGACCACTACGACAAACGATTTGTAAATTGGTGCAAGGCGTAGAGGTGAAAGGTCAGGCCAGGTCAGGGGTCAACATCACTTACGTGTTTTATGGTATTATGTCGGCACTACTCTTTTTGTTTTTGGAAGTTTGTTATCATTACAAGTTCTATATTTGTATGGTAGTAAGAATTTTGCAGAAGGGTAATAATTATGTGTACAAAGTTTACAAAATAATAATGATAATATCAGAGATGATTAAATTAACTGTGTTTATGAATATTCATGGGAAACTCCGCGAGCAAGTCAAGTTGCGAATTGGAGAATGAGCCTGTATGGTATGTACTGTTAAAACTTTGGTTTTAAACTACCTGTACATGTTCATTGTTGACACACAATTATTATTTAAAATGTTTTAAAAATCTTTGTTTTCTAACGGTTCTGATAATGTCAGTATATCTTTGTCTTGACATCCTTCGCCTCTCCCCCCCCTCCAAAAAAACACCACCACCAAAACAAAATCCCAATATTTAGGATGATTCTGTATTGAGATTTTTGTCCTAAGCATTCTTTTCTACTCAGGGAATCAATTATGTTGATTGACGTTATGTGTCCAGGCAGGGAAAAACTCAGAAAAAATGTTTGCGATTTTTTTTCTTTCTTTTCCCGGCTGAAAATGAAACACCTCACAAGACAGTTTTCCAGAACGTTACAATTTATTTGCATTAAAGATTGAAAGATGGGGGAGGCTTAACATGCGAAATTGAAGAGTTGTTTGCCTTTTTTTAATAAGTACGGTTGAAATATCACGTGATATGGTCACTTCGGAAGGAGAGTAAACTCCTCTGCTTGTAAATTTCAGAGGTGTTTTTTGCTTATTTTTTATCACGAAATTTGTTTTCCTTGACGAAAGAAATCAGTCTCTCATGGTCTGAAATAAGTTTGTACGGTACCTGTTGGTGTTGTTGGGTTTAAGATATGGGCTGCATGGCTTTACACAAAATGACTGGTGCGGTATTTGTGCAAATGTTGTCTGTATCTATTTGTTTGTGTATTTTTTTATTAATTTTAATTTTTTTTGTGGGAAGAGGAAAAATCACAAATTCACATCTCACCGGATTTTAAAAAAACCAAAAAACTAGTACATATATGTTTTGGTTCAGAGAGCTTTTTGGGCCCAGGGGCTTCACGGAGCCGCGGAGCGTACAGTATCCCAAAGTCGCCCGCTTTTATGAATGTATGGAAAGCGGCGAGCCTTTCAACATAGTTGAGCATGTTTTTTTCCATGCAGAGCCTGTTCATTGTTGTGTGTGCGCACTGTTACACTGCTATAGCTGTATGGGTCAGTGATGTTACCTACATAAAGATGGCGTCTAGTAACTGTTGTGTAGGCGTTTACAAAGCCCAGGCTTTGTGTTTGCTTTGGTTTTGTCTGTTCCTGAAAAGGTTCGTCAAAAGTTCATTCCAATGAAAAATATACCAGCCATTGGCATTGCCTGGAACGATTTTGGTTTCTCTTTTAAAAAAAGGAAGAATACAGACCAATAAACTGGAGTCCGAGCAGAGCATTTAGAGCCAAACAACACAGAAAAAGCCAGGAATTTGTAAAGCCTTCAAAATAATAATGTAAAACTCAGTTTCAAGTCTCAGTGTGTTAAACAAAAACACAAAAGAACACCAAGGTTTAACTTTTTCAATGGGTCATGAATTTAAAATTAAAAGTTGAGCAAACAATTGACTGGAGCTGGGGCTGCTCAGCTTTTAACTTATTTAATTGCACCTAGTCGGTTTCCGCTTTGTGGTTTATTTTGAAAAAAAGAAATTCAACAGGTCTAACTTTTTTTAAAGTGCCAAATTTGTCTGGATAGTCTGGCTGCACCTTCAGTTGAAGCAGACAAGCACTCACATTTGTAATCTGACAGTACAGGGAGGCCCCAATTTACTGGACAGTACTTTTTTTCTTTAAACGAATGAAGCAGACATTGTAGGTCAAACCGGCTAGACAGCCACGCCCGGTCTGAGGTGACGTTGCCCGTTTGCAATTGCAAGCATCTTGGGTTCAACACGAAAAAGCACTGTCCTCTTCAAGAAAGACGTAGGCCTCCCCCTTTTTTTCCAGCTTGCACAGTCAACTGCCAAAAAGATCTTAAACAGAGTCAATATTTCTCATTCGATTGGCTTTTTTTTATTTCTTATGTATAAGCGGGTACTTTCAGTTTTTTTGTTTTCAATCAATATGGCCAGTATAAAGCTTAACATTGTACATGATGACAACCAGAACAAACTCATTCAAAGAAAGGTGTCGATGTGAGGTGACGGCATGAGGAGTAGCATTATCTTAAGATGATAACTGGAACTAGGTATCTAAGATTGATGGCTCAGTCGGCGGGGACTCATATTTTTCCCCCCTGCTGGACTCGAGCCAAGGTGATACACTTGCCCAATTTCTTTAACATGTATGTGATCGTCACTCAGTTGAAGCACATGAAATCTCGTTCCACGTCATGAAACTTTTCCGGAGGACATGACGGATCTAAGTGTCTGAATGATGTTGCACATTTTAAAGAGTTTACACAAAAACCTTTTTTTTTTCTGCAAGTATTCTGTTACCGGTATGTTGCTTAACGGCCGGATCTGTAAAATATCATTAACGAGTTTGCAACCTGTAAAATGAACTTTACATGTACACGTAGACATGTTTAAGGCAGCCATGCAGCCTGAATAGATTTTGATACGCGTTTTGTCCCATGTTGTATTATTATCTTCGTTGTTATTGTTGTTGTATAAAAAACTTTGACTGAAATCTGACGGGGAAGGTTTGCCCCCTTTCACAGGTTCTGTTCGGATGCCTTTGTATAAGCACGACCAATTGAGATTAGATTCGTTAAAATTAAGCGCCTTGAGTACCTAATTGTTGGTAGATACATGCGCTATATAAGACTGCGGTATTATAATTATTGTTGTTATTATTATTTAATGACCGCAATGTACTGTTACCTCAAGACGACAGACCTCCATATTTTTTTGTTCAGGGTTTTTCAGGGGGACTGTCATCACACAGTTTGTAGTAATTACCGGTACCTCAGAACACAGAAATGTAGAAATGCAATAACACAGGCTCCGATTTGAAACATACCTCTTCAGCGGTAGATTACACATGTTATAACCACAACTGCTTTTAAACCTCATGTTAAAAAAAATACTCATATGCATTTCGGGTATGTGCGGTGTTGACTGCGTTTATCCGCCGGCTTTAGTTTCTTTTTCTTTTCCATTGCCAAGTATTTCCATATATGTAAGATTGTAATTTTCAAATTTTTGTTTGTTGGTTTTTTTTTACGGTTGGGGGAAAAAAATGTGTTGAAAATATATATATCAATTTAGAAGGTACTATTTCATTAAAGGGTTGTGAAAATATTTTAAGATGAAGTTACACGTGTACCTCTGATTGATTGTTACATATGATTAAAAAAATATTGGCTCATATTTGCTGATCATGTCTCAGGAATTGGAAACTCTTTGTCGTGCTGATTTCTTTTCTTGGTTATTAATTTGTAATTTCTGGTGTTTTAAGTGGAATACTTGTAGTGGTGGGAGAAATCGGAGATTTGAAAATCCGGTTATCCTGCTTTTGTTCAAACCGAATAACGAGTGAGGTGCCGCATGCAATGGCCTCCGCAATTTTGTTGCAAATGCAAGGCTAACCCCTTACATTTTATGATTTCTAGAAAAAGTCAAATTTTGCCCAATTTTGATCAAAATGCAAGGCTAACCCCTTACATTCGTGATTTTCCAGAAAAAGTCAAATTTTGCCCAATTTTGATCAAAATGCAATGCTAACCCCTTATATTTCTGATTTTCCAGAAAAAGTCAAATTTTGCCCAATTTTGATCAAAATGCAAGGCTAACCCCTTACTTTTTGTGATTGCTACAAAAAGTCCAATTTTGCCCAATTTTGATAAACATGCAAGGCTTACCCCTTACATTTTATGATTTCTAGAAAAAGTCAAATTTTGCCTAATTTTTATCAAAATGCAAGGCTAACCCCTTACATTTGTGATTTTCCAGAGAAAAGTCAAATTTTGCCTAATTTTGATCAAAATGCAAGGCTAACCCCTTACATTTGTGATTTTCCAGAAAAAGTCAAATTTTGCCCAATTTTGATCAAAATGGAAGGCTAACCCCTTACATTTTGTGATTTCTAGAAAAAGTCAAATTTTGCCCAATTTTGATAAAAAATGTAAGGCCAACCCCTTACATTACTGATTTTCCAGAAAAAGTCAAATTTTGCCCAATTTTGATCAAAATGCAAGGCTAACCCCTTACATTTTGTGATTTTCCAGAAAAAGTCAAATTTTGCCCAATTTTGATCAAAATGCAAGGCTAACCCCTTACATTTTGTGATTTTCCAGAAAAAGTCAAATTTTGCCCAATTTTGATCAAAATGCAAGGCTAACCCCTTACATTTCTGATTTTCCAGAAAAAGTCAAATTTTGCCCAATTTTGATCAAAATGCAAGGCTAACCCATTACATTTTGTGATTTTCCAGAAAGTCAAATTTTGCCCAATTTTGATCAAAGTTCAAGGCTAACTAACCCCTTACATTTGTGATTTTCCAGAAAAAGTCAAATTTTGCCCAATTTTGACAAAAGTGCAAGGCTAACCCCTTACATTTTATGATTTCTAGAAAAAGTCAAATTTTGCACAAATTTTGACCAAAGTTCAAGGCTAACCCCTTACATTTAGTGATTTTCCAGAAAAAGTCAAATTTTGCCCAATTTTGATCAAAATGCAAGGCTAACCCCTTACATTTCTGATTTTCCAGAAAAAGTCAAATTTTGCCCAATTTTGATCAAAGTTCAAGGCTAACCCCTTACATTTTGTGATTTTCCAGAAAGTCAAATTTTGCCCAATTTTGATCAAAATGCAAGGCTAACCCCTTACATTTTGTGATTTTCCAGAAAAAGTCAAATTTTGCCCAATTTTGATCAAAATGCAAGGCTAACCCCTTACATTTTGTGATTTCTAGAAAAAGTCAAATTTTGTCCAATTTTGATAAAAATGCAAGGCTAACCACTTACATTCGTGATTTTCCAGAAAAAGTCAAATTTTGCCCAATTTTGATCAAAATGCAAGGCTAACCCATTACATTTTGTGATTTTCCAGAAAATGTCAAATTTTGCCCAATTTTGATCAAAATGCAAGGCTAACCCCTTTCATTTTGTGATTTCTAGAAAAAGTCAAATTTTGCCCAATTTTGATCAAAGTTCAAGGCTAACTAACCCCTTACATTTCTGATTTTCAAGAAAAAGTCAAATTTTGCCCAATTTTGATCAAAATGCAAGGCTAACCCCTTACATTCGTGATTTTCCAGAAAAAGTCAAATTTTGCCCAATTTTGATCAAAGTTCAAGGCTAACCCCTTACATTTTGTGATTTTCCAGAAAAAGTCAAATTTTGCCCAATTTTGATCAAAATGCAAGGCTAACCCCTTACATTTGTGATTTTCCAGAAAAAGTCAAATTTTGCCCAATTTTGATCAAAGTTCAAGGCTAATCCCTTACATTTTATGATTTCTAGAAAAAGTTAAATTTTGCCCAATTTTGATAAAAATGCAAGGCTAACCACTTACATTCGTGATTTTCCAGAAAAAGTCAAATTTTGCCCAATTTTGATCAAAGTTCAAGGCTAATCCCTTACATTTGTGATTTTCCAGAAAAAGTCAAATTTTGCCCAATTTTGATAAAAATGCAAGGCTAACCCCTTACATTTTGTGATTTTCCAGAAAAAGTCAAATTTTGCCCAATTTTGATCAAAATGCAAGGCTAACCCCTTACATTTTGTGATTTTCCAGAAAAAGTCAAATTTTGCCCAATTTTGATAAAATGCAAGGCTAACCCCTTTCATTTTGTGATTTCTAGAAAAAGTCGAATTTTGCCCAATTTTGATAAAAATGCAAGGCTTACGCCAAGGATTTGTATTGAGTTTGGTTTGGAAGCAGTAATTGAGTTTGGTTTGGAAGCGTCACCTGTCGCGTGTAAATAAGGCGCCGGAACACTGCTGTGTTTTGGGAACAAACAGAACTGAATTCAAGGTAGATGATGCAACTTTACAAGCTTCTGTAATTGTAAACTTTACGTTTTTAATTAAACTACTAAACAATCCGAAAAATCCGCTTCAATATTTTTCCTGTTTGTACCCAGACAATGATGTCGCTGCAACACCTTATTCTTTCTAATATATGACCTTTACAACAAGTGGAATATATATTTTCTTCGGGCGTCATTTTCTCCAAATATTTTCCTGAGGATCAAATTCACTTCTGAAGGATTTGTTTTTATCGACAAATACTTGAAAACACCTGAAATTTCAAAGAGTCCAGCCCCAAAGAGGCATGAAATTGGTGCCTAGATATGTATGAGTTGGTAGAAAAATAAGCTGGAAATAAGAAAATTTAAATAAAAAAACACAGGAAACTGGAATATTCTTGAATTAAACAAAAAGTTTAACCTTTTTAAGAATGCATTTTTTCAAGCCATAACAAAATATGTTGACCTTTTGTGATCTAGATAAAATATTTGGGTTTACATTTGAGAGGAATTCGTGACACAAACTTAATGCAGCAGTTAACGTTCTATAGAACAAATACCAGAAAACTTCACTTACCACTTCAAATTTGTTGTTCAAATTATCTCAATAATCATGTATGGTTGAGCAAAGTTTTAAAGGAAGAGTATATATTTGTAGCTATCCAAATGGAAACTTGGTTTAAAGATAGTAATGGCACTAAACTCCCTGTGAAATTATTCTTTCTGGCATGCTGTCATTTTGAAGAAAATAATAAAAGAAGGTCCTTTCCAAAGATGGGTCTACAGACGCATTTTTGGAAATGTCCGTTAGTAGTTCATTTTTAAGCCGTGAATGGGTGCGCACAAGCGTTGACACGATGCACCCGCGGTTGCCATAACTCGTCGAGTTCTGTGCTTGACATTGCGTAACTGCAATCGGCTGAAAGAGAACGTGTCCCGGATGCTGATTTCGAGCGCAATTCAAAACATGGCTCGGCAGTTTTCGAATTGAAATTGAGGTCCTAGAATATTGTTTTCTCTGAATAAATAGCATATATGAGCTGAAACTTCATCAGGTGTAGTTGTTAAGCACCCTTCTCTAGATTTTGAGAACTTTTGTTACTTAAAACAAAAAAATGCACAATTGACAAGTGATATATTCTACCTTTAACTCAAACCTACATGTAGGCCCAAGTTCATGACTCTGGTAACCAATAGACTTCTGAGCTTACGACCACCATTCTGTGCTAACAGCACTAAGCAAAAAATTGTGCGCCAAACCTCCAAGAACAGAATCTGTAGTAACAGGATGTATGCATGCGCATCAGCAAAACTTCCTTGCTAACAGCAAAGTAGCTTGCTTAGGGACACACATTCATAATTCTCAGGGCCCAATTCGACCAATCAGTTGTGCAGTTGTTTCTGCAGTTCATGCAACAATCACAGCAAAGTTGCTTGCTCGGTGGGGACAAGTCTCTAGATCCTCTGTTCTCAGGGTTTAAAGCAACAATTGAGGTAAAGTGCTCTCCTCAGGGACACAAATGCCATGATCGTCTCTGGCCTGGAGCCACCCACTTACACCTGTTTCGCAATCATCTGCAGCAGTCATGATCGCAGAAAGGTTTGATGACACACGTGGACCTGTGCATTTAAAAAAGGGGAACAAACAGCAGGGTTTAACTTAATTTTGAAAAAAAAAAATGATTATGCATGTACTAATAACAATTGTTTGTTAAAATTTTGAGAACAAATGTACACACAACATTTGGCAAGTTGAACTGTGCCAATTACATAAGATCGGCACTTACGCAAGTGTAACAAAGTTCAAAAGAGGTCAAATTTCTGCTTCTGGGAAAAAGGTCCTCCTTTATAATTGTATTATTGAACTAGTACACCTGGGAAGACTCTGCATCTATATAAAACTGAATACATGCATGAAATTGAGAGGAATTTTTGCTGAAAAGGGCAAAGAAATGCATTTCTGATGCACCGGTAGGTGTGTAATCAGGCGCACACAATTCGATGTGAAACAATAATTATCTCAATTGTGTAATTGTGAAATGTCCACTTTGAACTCTTTCAAAGTTTTAAGAAAAAGTTCAAGATCACACCTGTCACCACAAGATGAGCAACAAGTCGGAATTTTTAAGAATCAAGATATTAATATCTGTGTTCTGCACACATGTAGGGGCTTTCTTATGGTATATAATACTTGAGGGTATTGTGTTAAGCTACAGAAATATAGACCCCCAACTACATGTAAACTGAAGTAATTTTTGACAAAATGGCATTTAAACATCCTACTGTTGTGTTAAAGTGAATGAACAGTCGACTAATAAACGGGATGAAAAAAGATTATAAAGATGTTTGATAGTCCAAAAAATGAGTATAGATGAAGTAGGAGTTTCCTCCGTGTAGATTTGGGCAGGAATTAGGGCAAAAGAAATGACAAAAAGTGCACTTGAAATCACACACGTTCACGTCACAAATTTGCAAAGCAAGCATGGTAACTATACAGAGGTCTAGCGTCTTTTTCACTTCACCTATGAAAACGTAACGTTCCGATACATAAGCAAACGACACCATTGGGTAGCCAGTCTATAAAGCTAACAAATGGTACCAAACATGAGTCAAAAATGGTGGCAAACACAAAGTACAATATTCTGAAAATTGTGATCGCCGGCAATCAGTATTATTTTTTTTTGGCAGCATCTATGAGCACAAAACTTTAAACAGGTCAGCGTAACAATATTTGCTGTAAAATACTAACCCCCAAATCCGTCCATTACTGAAAATGACAGAAAAAGCAAAAGTTGCAGATATTACCTTTAAGGTTCACCTTAGAACAAAAAATATCACCACCCCTTCAAATTTGGGCTTCGCCCCTCTGTACTGCGAAATGGCAATTTCCAACTTTATGCTGAAATTTCTGGCGACTTACTAGGTACATTCGGGACTTTTGAACGACATGGACATTTGTCAGATCTCTTTCTTTGCTAGGCCAATTACGATCATGTGTATTTGCGCTCAGCGCTTCTCGATGAAAATGGCCAATGGGCCCAATTTCATGCTGATGCCCAACGGTCAGTTTGACCACACAATTCCAAGTCCTTGATGAGATTGCTTTTTTTGGATGGAGTAAAAAAAAAAGGAAGGAGTAAAAAAAAAAAGGATGAAGTAGAAAAAAAAAAAGGAGAAAAAAAAACCACAATGAAAAATGACAACTCGCTTGAAGCTTTCATTTGGAAATGGGTTGGCAATTCTGTTGGAATGGCACCGGTCAGAGATACATGGTTAGCCGTTATTCCAAGGTGAAAATTTGATGGTGCAAAAGTAACTTGATATGAAATTTAAAAAAATACTGCTGTTTTGAAAGGATGCATTTGCTAAAAATTTATCTCTTTTTTTTTGCTTTTATAGTTGGCTTATTTCCAGGAGGGGTCTTTCATATGAAAATTCGCTGGAAACATTCTAAAATGAAGTCTGTTGCAGCCACATCTCTTCAATTTTCAAATGAAAACATTCCAAATTTGCCATCACTGCATTCTTCATTTTGTTTCTCTGTGGCTTTTTTTTTGAGAGGGGGGGGGTTCAGAAAGGTAGCTTCTTATTAAAGAAATGATCTAAAACTTCAGATATTTTCTGAAATTATCTAAAACAAGATTTCACAATTTAAAGTAAAATCCATATAATAATATTGGTGGTGGGATTCACAAAATACTGCTGCAGGGAAAAAGAAAACTCTAGAATTTGCGATTCTGTGTACTTTTCTGTTTAACAAAGCAACATGACGGTCAACAGCTAGAACCACGTCGAGGCCTAGATACTCAAGCCTATTCAACAGAGCCAACGTTCAACTTCTCTTTCGATAGCACCCACTGACCACTCCACATTTCAGCCTGATTAAAACGGATCCAGCAGAATTATCAGAGCTTGGCCGCAAGCCAATGTACATTAAGGCATAGTGCCTCTAACAAAGAAGGTCCAAAGGTGTTGCAACCGCTTTATTAACATGCTGACATGCTGCCAGAAGAACTCAGCCTGATGAACAGTGAGCCAGCACACTATGCATAATGTGCGAAGAAAAAGAAAAAAAGAAAAAAGGAAAAAAAAAAATCCAAACAAATTTGAAAGCAATTCGGTTTTAGGTCAAGGCTGTGGTTCACCGTTGATAGGGAGTCACAAGCACGGAACTGAAAGACGCTCTCACTCTGCGTAGATGGGCATTCTTTTTTTTCTCATTGTATATTCACTCCCTCTCCTTTTTTCTTCTCATAATTCGGGGTTGCACATACAATGCAAACGGACGCTTCCTACACTAATTCAGCGGTCTCTCCGTGATTGATCAACGGCGGAAGTGGAGCGAGGGCGAATAGCCAGCGAGTGTGAATGGTCAGTGGCGGTTCGTTATTAAGCCAACCAATTACAGGGACGGCTTTATGTACGGGATGCGACCCGTGCAGGAACATGCGAATGTTCCTTTGTCCGGCCGGAGTAAAGGTTCCTTTTCTTCCTGTCAGATTTTCAATTATTTTCTTCTTTTTTTTAAAATCAAGTGAACTGGGGACTGCACAAAAGGACGGAACGAAGAAAAGCATAAAGATTACTATTTCAGATTTTTTTTTTTATAAATGTAACACTATAAAAATTAAAGAATCTGTGAACAATGGAAACCACTTTTTTTTTCTTATGAGGAACTGTAGAGGAAGGACCTTTTATGAAGACTTTAAAAAGGTTTATCACATAGAAATGAGGGAAAAAAATAAGTGAACGTGCATGACTTTTTAACATGTAACTCAAAAATATAACTCCTTGATTTTATCGAAATAACGTCCACATTTTACAAAATATTCACAGTCCACCCCCCTTCACAAAATATCACATACCCTCTTCGCTCTAATTACACACACAAACAATATCAACTTGATATGTAATTTCTAACTTGCCTGACACTAAATTGACGCACTTGCACACAAAAAAGGCCAACATTTTATTCTATTCTATTTTATTCTATCGAACAAGTCTATCTATCGAATCTATCTATCGAACAAGTGCAGCTATAACCCAAACATGTACATTGTACAGGATGAGTAAAAAAAACCCACAGAAACCCAAATGTCGGGACTACTGTTTTAGTGAAGTTCTGCATGTAGCACTTCCAAAATCTAGGATATGAAAGCCCAATTCATCAGCTTTCTTTTAGTACAAAAATCATTCAAATCACTCATGTACTTGTCAAGTTACGGAATTTTAAACACAAACACCGTTTTAAGGCGTGCATTCTTTCAGCAACACGAAAACAATTCACACACATCTCTATGTGATTTCTTTTCGTTTTGTTGAAAGAACACTGATCTTTTTTTTGTGATCCGCGGACAGAACCTTAAAACGGGGGTTGTGTTAAAATACTGTAACTTGAAAAGTACATGAGTGATTTGAATGATTCTTGTACTAAAAGAAAGCTTAAGAATTGAGCTTTCATATCCTACATTTTGACAATGCTACATGCAGAACTTCCCTAAAACAATGGTCCCAACAGTTGTGTTTCGGGTTTTTTTATTCACCCTGTATACATTGTATATGTTTCAGCCCCCACCAATCCTTCCCACACACCCCTGACTTCAGTTTGAAAGTGTATTTTTATCTAAGTGGGTAGTTTAATCAAGACGGATGTTTCTAGTTTTCAGCATTATTTTCATAGCTGAGAAAAAATGGTTGTTGGAATTCATTCGAGTGCAACCTGAACACCATTGCTGCCTCAACAGTCTAACAAATTGGACATGTCGTTGGTCACTTCCCGTCCACACTGGACCAACATGACCTGAGCCCTGGAATAGCAATCAAAAAAAGCTCCATCATGCCATCAATTTGTTTCCTTCTCCCTTCTGTTCCTTTTTGCATTTTTCGTTTGTGGATTGGCCTGGGCAATATAGTGAGTGGCCAAGCAACCTGACCATGACAAAACATTCAAGTTAATGACTGCTGTAGCTCAGGGCCAAGGCTATAGCTAATGGTTGCAAGGACTGTCAAGTGTAGTTGTTGAAGGAATGCAGTCAAGCACATGCAGTATTAAAAATACCTGCATCGACTGTTGTTGGGTGTTTTTTTCATTCCCCTGAAGAACAAGGCATGAGATTGTTTTCAGCCTTTTAAATCTGAGAGAAAAGACATTGTATCAGAACAGGGTTACCCAAAACATGTAACCTTAACACATTTGCTGTTTAAAAACAAAAGGGATCGGTGGATTTTTATGTTTTGGATATCAGATTGAAGCTGAAGGTTTTTCTTTCAAATACTGAAAAAAATCATGAAAATACCACTTTGGGTTGCTGAGAAAAAGCCAATTATGTCAAAGTGGTCATTTTTCATCCTGTACACAAGTCACTTTAAACAGTGAAACATTTTAGCCTATTGTGCAATTATCCATAATTTGTGCAATTTCTTAAGTATTTTGACATATTTATGATGCTTAAAGGGTTTAAAATTGGACCTTGAAAAACTGTTGCAACCTGACGCCACTTTTTCTTCATATATCATGTCAATGTAGGTCATGTCAATGTAGGTCAGTCATTGCAAAAATGATGATAAGACATGAATCTGGGACTGAGAAACATTTCCAATTTTGTTAGGAAAAATACTAAAAAAATTCTCGACTCTCCATAGGCCCCTACACTTTGTATACACAACCGCTGAAGTGGCGTCATCAGGTCGCAACATTTTTTTCCTAGGACTTAAAAGGATACCTGTTCAGGTGGAAAGTAAAAGGAATTTCCATCAAATTCATTTGTACTCTTGTCATATTATGTGCCGTGTTGTTTGTAAGGATTGGGACATGCACAAAAGGTACAGTGACAATGCTTATATTGTGGTAATTTTTGTGTACAGAATGAAAAATGACTACTTTTTACATAAATGACACTTTCTCAAAGTGCTATTTTCATGATTTGTTCAGTATTTGAAAGAAAATGCTCTCAGCTTTAATCTGATACCCAAAACAAAAAAAATCCACTGATCCCCCTTTTTTTTTTAAAGGCAAATGTTTGATTTTTTTTTTTTTTATTGACAATCTCATCTCTAAACATGCTAAAGAACATACACAATTGTTCACTTGTTTGATGGTTTGAATTTTTTTTTGGGGGGGGGGAGGGGGTGGGCTGACAGGAGGAGTAGACAAGTACAATGTACCCCAAAAAAGCCACAAATATTTTATGTGTAAACTTTTGGGGTACAATGTTTTAGCGGTTGAATGCTTTTGGCAATCACATTTTCCCTCCTACATGTATTTAATTTTTTTTGTTTTCATGCAATGTACGGATTTTAACATTATTCATATTCAGGACTTCCTTCATGGCAACGGATTTTGCCCCAACAATTTAAAACATCATCATTTGAATTGACGGCAAATGATACGCGGGGAAAAAAACATCTGCCCTGCAGGGGAACGACTGAATTTCACTGCTAAAAGGGAATGAACGTCTGTGAAACTTGAGATGACTAAAAATTATGGATAATAACACATGATCCGATACAAGCTATACATGTATGATATATCCGGTCATCTTGATCATATTTCTGTTTTTAGAAAGTGTTGTTATTAAAGCAATGCATATTTGGCCAAGCATTCAGATTTGATTACATCTTTTCAAACATCATTTGTGGAAAGAAAACATCGTCTTTATACCGACTATTGATTATCCAATTTCTACATCTAAAAGGTTTTATGAAAAAAAATGGCAAAAATATTTTTTTTCAGATATATATCTTTTTTTTCAAGTAAAGTTTTAGTTACCAGTACGGGAATTTTTATGAGTTATAAATACATGTTGTTGTTTCTTGAGTCTAACTCTTTACAATCTTGGGAAAGGGTATGAAAACATTTTTCCTTTTCTGAAAATGTCAGATGAATTATGCTGCGTTGTGCAGAATCAAAACATCGTTATGCATTGTCCTTTCTGGGATTTCAAGTAACTTAAGCGATTAAATTTACATTATGGCGCCAACTAAAGTAACACGATTATTTCAGATAAATCACCCTGAGTGCAAGTTGCTGTAGACTAAAATAAAAAAAAAATTAAAAATGAAGAGAAAATCATGCGTCTTAATTCATCCGTCTTATTAAATTTATCTGTCAGTTGATATCACGATTCGTTGTTGTGGGAATGAATGTCTCCTTGAAGTGAATCGCACTGAATTGAATTGAATATCAAATATTCCACTTCATCTGAAACTAAGGAGAATAAAAAAAAGTGGCGAAACTTCATGTATTAAAAAAAACCCTGGCCTCTGCTTAAAATAACAAACTGAAGCGGGTCCACACTGCTATTGACTTAGGCTCTTTTCAAAAGCGTGCACGCCGCATTCGCAGAGAATGATATAAAGGGGTTTGGCAATGTGACCCAGGACATATTTCAAAGTCCGAGTGTCCACTGCGCTGTGGGCCGTGGCCGGTCAAAAAACAAAAATTTGAAGCGTTGGCCATTTATCACTGTGTCACAAAGGATAGAAAGGTCAGGCGATAAAAAGGAAGAAAAAAAAAGTGACCTCAGTGGAGGGTTGTGTGTTAAATGAGTTCCATGTGGGGCGATCGGTCAGAGCTGCACGATCATTTCCTATAGATGACATTTTGCATTTTCCCAGACGGGTCTGACCGGGGTAGCCTAGCCGATAGGGACCGACCCTTGGGATGAGGGGGGGGGGAGACTGGGGGAGGGGATTGTACAATTTATAGGGCCACGACCTTTGAACTTAAGCCATCATTCTTTGTGGTCCCTGCTGGCCAAGTGCATGACAAGCACATCCTATATTGGAATGACTACTCACTGTTGTTCAATGTCCATACTCTGTTTTTTTTTTTTTTTTTTTAAAGGGGCTCGATCAGCAGCGTTTGTCAAAACTTCGATTCTAGAACTTCACCAGAAATTGGTCTCAGTTTTTCCCGGACTGAGACCCGCTCCAAAGTTTACCCAGACAAAGTTGCAGAAGTTGTTTTTACGCAAAAGGGCATATATGTACGTGAAGTCCGAGGTGGGACTGACCGCTGAGGTTTTTGAGATTTTCCGAATCGGAAACTATAAATTTGCAACCTCCCAAAATATGATTCTAAATCCATCAAGCAGAAGTGTGTTCTTTGGTTAATTCAGTAGAACCAAAATGCACAGAAATTTATAATAAAATTTTTTTAATTGTGTGTTTAGCTCATAATTGGTTCATCATGTGTCCGTCACATGAAAGCCATATATCATTTTGAAGCTGGAAACCTCAGGAATTTGAAAATGCCGAAACCTGAACAACAACATTTGTCAACTTTGTCCAGGTTTTGTAGTGACTTTATCTACCAGGGTGACATCCAAAATGGTAAACAATACTTAACTGTTATCTTGGCAATAGCCCGTCTACTTCTTGTTCTTCAACAGCAGTTCATCCTTACTGTACAAACACAGGAAGCGAAAAGAAACAACATCAATCTCCTGCCAAATCTCTTGGATATTGTCATGCCTATGGCCCCCCCAAAAGTCTCCGGTTTCTGTTATGTGCGCGCGTCGCCTTAGCCATGCACGTCGGCAAAATGAAAAAGTTTTTTTACCAATGAAAGATGATGTCTCAAAACCGCCAAACTCACTGGTTTGACTGGAATCCTGCTGCTGCACAATTTTAACGTGTTTTTAGATGGGGTTATGATCGAGAATAAGCTTTATGTGGCCTCTCTGGTCTCCCATAATATTTGCACTAAGTTTAGTCGGGCACCATTTGCAGTCATCAGCCGACAGTTGAAGCAAAAAAAAACAGGTAAAAAAAAAAAAAAAGCCGCGTCGCCGCACCACTTTTTGGGCAAGCTCCATACCAGAAACTGGAGACTTTTTTTTTTGGCCTATACATTTAGAACACTAAATTTTTTTGTAATACCCAGATACATGTAGTTCACAGGCATATGATTTGACTCGCCACCATATTACGTTTGGGTGACTCCTCCTCAAATCAAACAAAATCAAAATCAGATTGGATTTGGAATCATTAAGTCACTTGGGGGGATCAACATCCTGTAGGAACCGGGAGAATAAATTAAAAACATTTTCTTAAGACATGTCTTAAATGATAACGTTTCAGAGAGGGATATTACATCTGACCTTGTGCAGGGCGAGTCAAAAAAAGCGGAACCCAAACCCCCAAAATTATATTTCATATTTAAAAAAATATGTAGCACCAAAAATAATGATGACTGGAAAGCCAATTTCATAAGCTACATTTGGATGAAAAAATTACTGAAATTGGTCAATCCGTTCAAAAAATATCACCATTTAAACACAATGACCCTTAAACCTGTCTCGTCCAAAAAATGCGATTTCAACAATCGTCGTCACAATTGTCTTCAAACATCACCAGCGATGAAATCTTACTTTAAATGTTAACAATATGCAACAAAGTCCTTTTGAAGGCCCGCCTTTTAAAAAAGTAGATTTTATAAATCATATTGTTTGCCTAACCAGAGTTGTTAATCAAAATATTGTGTGCTACAGTTGGTGACAGTTGTTGAAACAAGTATTCTGTGTCATTTTCTTTGTTGTTCCAAACAGTCAAAACACACAATATATTGATTTTTTGGACGAGACAGGTTTTACGCGGGGGATACGGTCATTGCATTTAAATGGTGATATTCTTTGAACGGATTGAGCAATTTCAGTATTTTTTTCATCTAAAAGTAGCTTTTGAAATTGGCTTTCCAGTCATTATTATGTTTGGTGCTAAATATTTTTTTAAATATGAAATACATTTTTGGGGGTTTGGGTTCTGCTTTTTTGACTCACCCTGTTATAGTGACACTATGGAAATGTTTCCTTTTTTTCGGCAGTGGGTAAATTTGGAAGTCTTGACTCTTGGGGAAAAATCAATTTCAAAAAATGCTTGAGTTACCCCAAGCAATATTAGTTTTTCAAGGTTTTCGTTTGACTTGAGAAAAAGTATTGAATCGTACATATGTACAACCCTTCCCTGGCACGGTTCATTACCAGAAGGTTGCAGACCAGTAAATAGACTGCCATACTAGAACCTCCGTGATAATTGCGCGCACTTCCGAAAATTATTTAAAATACTCACAACTCTCCAAGGTGTTTAAAACACACATCAAATTAGAGCTTATTTCATCATCTTTCATTTTCTGTTCAATTTTTGGGGGTTTAACCAATGACTTTTGGGAAAAATTCCATCCTAAGATGATCACCCCTAAAAGTAGTCCTGAAGCCCATCGTCATTTTGAAAACGGACGCCTACGCTCCATTACAAAATGGATCCATTTTAGGGCCTATTTCCATCCAAATTTCACACTAATGAGAGTTTGCAGTCCTCTGCATGGCTTCCACCCTTCTTTTTTTACAACTCCTCCAGTTCACGGCCCTCAAAATGCTCTAATACCGGAGATTTTGAGGGCGTGCAAATTGTGATTTGGTCGGCGTAGGCAATTTCGGGCCTACTTACTGGTCTGCACCCAGAAAAGACAATTGGTAATGGTTGTTGACTCTGTGCACAAGCACCCCCTCAAGGGTTTACAAAGGGAGAGTTGGGGGAGACCACCGGGGCGGAGCATTCAAATGACAACACCTGACGCCCACGCGAAGCTACAATTTTTTGCATCTTCAGAATAAAGCAGGAGTGAGATTTGGAAAAAATGAAGAATCCACAAATAATCAGCAGATTATTGTCCAAGCACAGTGTCTGTTCTTATAAAATTTGGCGGGAAATCTTTTTGCTAAGCACCGTCGATATCAGAATTTTCAATTATCGATTTATCGTAAATCTAATATCGAGAATATTCGATATATCGATTATCCCGTGTAAAAGTTAAAGACCATAAAGATGACACTTTGCAAGAAAAAAATACCATTTTTTAAAATAAATTTTAAGTCCCAGTTTTCCACGGCTTTCTTTGGAGCACATTGCTCAAACTTTTTAAAACAAATCTCAGCACTGACAGTTTGTCCAGAATGAGCGTTTTTTGTTTAGTTTTACATTGGGGGAGACCACAAATTCCAGCGAACGCAGAGCACAAAGCAACCGTTTCGCGATGTTTTTATTTTGAGTCACAAGCACAAGTTGCTGCCGACTTAAAACGATAAACACAAAGTAAAAGCACAACGGGAGATTTATTGTGACAATAATCTGACGCATTTTCAATATTTTCGATATATAATTCCTCCATATCATTACGATTAAAAAATTGCTATTGGCGATATATTGATATCAAAATATATTGAATGATCGAGTAATATCGATATATCGACGGTGCTTATCCTTTAGCCTCTAGCACCAAGTTCGAGAGTCATTTCAGGACACACACTGGGAAGAGCTTCCGCCACACCAACCTGTGAACTAGAAAAAAAAACCTGGCTTTTCCCTCCTTTGTTTACTTTGTATCCCACGCTGAAATGTTTCCCCTAGGAATAAAGTGACTTGTGGTCTTCCCACTCACGTCACAAAGAATTACCATTCTTACTTTTTTAAAGCCTTGATTTCTTAGAATGTAATGCATACATGTGCATACTCTATCAGCGTGTATCAGTATCTTGCTGCGAGCAGTGAATAGGGATAATGACAACATTTCTAAACGAGTTTTTAAAAAAATGGAAAATACACGCTGCAAGCGCTGAAACTCAAATGTCACTTCACAAATAACAAAAAAAAAGGTTCAAGTGTATTGCTCGAATAATCATCTACATTTGCAAGAACAACTTCAAGAACAAGAGTATTCTTTGAATAACTCAATATTTCAATGTAAATTTGGCCTTTGCATCAAACCCTTACCAAAAAAAAATGCACAATGAACTTATGAAGCCAGGCATCTATTACAATGCTCCTGAGTGAAGCGGATTAAATGCTAAAAATGGCGGTCTTACATGTAAATGGAACAAAATATCGGGAATTTTAGATCAGATAATGTCTAGTTGAATAGCAAAGAGGCCCCTGAAAGATTTTCTTTGGGGCTTAGTATCAGTACTTAACCCTCCTGCTATTTAAACAGTCACAGACAGTCAAAATTTTGTTCCACTTCCCCTGCTATACTTTTAACACAGGCTAGTCACCAGGAGTCAGATCATATGTCAAGCAAGCACTGTGACTAGTCAAACACAGACAACAGCTGAAATGTTGACCGGTTATTTTTTCCAGACGCATAGGCCTCCGAAAATCAATAGGTTGGGGGCCTCATGCCATATTTTAAATGGGGAGCGCCAATAAAATCCTAAAATCATTCACACTATATTAACTAATGCTTGTGACGGCTATTTCTTCTTTAGCTGTTGCATGTACATCACAATCCTTGGAGTTTTGCTAATACAATTTTTTTAAGCAATTTATTTTGTGCTAGCAAATTTTGTGGCTACTACAGCCCCCCCCCCTAGAACCGCGCCTGAGTCAGATCATATGTCAAGCAAGCACTGTGACTAGTCAAACTCAGACAACAGACCATGAACAGACAAAGCAGGCAAGTTGTAGGCACAGCTGTTTTATCACTCACCCGGAGTCAAAGCATCTAGCTGTATCAAATACTCAAACAGTCCCAGCCAGTCAATCCGCCCCCCAATAACCTTGGATCATCTTTGGATCAATACGCAGTGGCTGGACCGGGAACCAGTCTAGGTCTCCCCCAATTTTTTAGCCGTTGAAGGAGTACTTGTACACGGAGCCCGTACAGGGGCATATAAAAAAAATAATAATCTGTATATAACAGGTTGGTATGTGAAATTAATGAACTTGTAAGCTGTCAAATTGGTTTCAACTTCTTTTGAAATTCATGGTGCCTGGTCATCTGTAACCGCAGAGATGCTAATATGGTAGGAATGGATAGCTGATGAACCACCTTTTACATGTAAGATGTAAATCACTCTTGACAGTGCTCATTCATATACTTTCACAAATGAACCAATTAGGCCTATAGTCCGATGCAGTCTGTAAAATGCCATGCAATTGAACACAGTGTAATTTGTACCTTAAAGGTTGTGGCATGCTCGAAGACATTTCTGTCATTTTTCGGGTATATGTAGCCTAAGGTGTGATGAAATAAAAACGACTATTGTGTCTGTCATGAAATGAGTACAAAAGGTACTTTTGAGAGCTATTTTTCAGGTCCTGTTTCGACCCGAACGTGCAATTTGTGTAAAAGCTATGTTTTGTTTGCTGACCCCAACGACGACTTTTACACAAACTGCACGTTCGGGTCGAAACAGGACCTCAAAAACAGCTCTCAAAAGTACCTTTCGTACTCATTTCATGACAGACACAATAGGCGTTTTTATTTCATCACACCTTAGGCTACATATACCCGAAAAACGACGGAAATGTCTTCGAGCATTCCACAACCTCTTTAATTGGCTGTGCATCTCTGGGAATATGACAAGATTGGCTAGAGTGCATACCTATGTTCCCCAATACCTATGTTTCCCAACTGTAACCCTAATCCTAACCGGGAGTAACACAATGTTACCTGCGGGTTGTTGTAACATAGGGGTGTCGGAAAATAAGAGTAGTCATTTCTGATGGCCATTATCATCTCCACTCATCTATCCAACTAACTGTATGTTAAAACATTATTTCCTTATTTTTTTGGGCGCATTTTAAAAGGGGTTTATTTATTTATTTATTTCCCATTCCCATTCATCACTGATCTCCCCCCTCCCCCCCCAGTAAAGAAAAGAAAGAATGAAGAAATGACAATTTAGAGGTGGGAGGAAAAGCCCAGAAGAAAGAGTATTAGGAGGTAGACAGAATCAGGTAGGGAGTAGGTAGCAATCATATCCACATCCACGCCCAGAATCGAACCGGGTCCACAGCAGTCACAGCGGGCGGAGCAAAGTACCGCGCGCCCGCAAACCTCCTTGACTCAAAAGTGAGGTTCACTGCACAAAAAAAAAATTGAAAATTGCCCCACTAAAAAAATTCTCTCTGCTGAAGTTTGTAACGGGCGGGTGAACTCAGAGTTTACAAACGGGAATGTTAACAAAAATTTCAATTACTGTAAAATTTGAGGCAAACATTTGCTCTAGCAAGGCACTAGAGGCAAAAAATCAAAGTGCGCGCTACGCTGGGGGCAGCACCTTGTTAGGGGGCATCAACATACTTTTCCAAAGGGATAAACAACTGGTGGCTGAACACATGATAGCTTTTTATTAAAAAAAAAAGTCTCTCTTTCAATTAATTTAAAGGGAATGTACATCATTGGCTTTTGCTGTTATTTTCAGAAATGAACTATTTGAGGGGTTAGTATAATAGATCAATGTTCAAGTAGTCTGGTTCCCTGACCCCACTAGAGATGAAATGGATCAATTTATAGATGCCAGAAAATTGTAACATAAGGGAACCAGCCTAGCTGGCCTCCACCCGTTCATGAACATGTAATCAATAGCAAACAAAATTTGGATTGAAAAAAAAATTTGTAAATTTGGAGCAGGAGTTGAAAAATAGTTAGGTTTTTCCAACAGTGGTCGGCCGACCACCGTTGGAAATTTATACAAAATACCACTTTTCTATAAAATGACTTCACACCAGGTGCTATAATTTAACAGGATGCTTTAGACTGTCATTTACCAACATCCAAGTAAGGTATTTTGTAAAAACTTGGAAATTTTATTTTTCGATGTTCGCAAATGTTGTATATTCCCTTTAACCCATCTCAAATTTGAAATGGACAAACTCGTTTTAAACATGTCCAAAACCCATTTACAAGTCAGGCATTCAGACTGTGAGTGCATGCCTCCTTTTTTCACGCCTCCTCAAATGACAATGGAATGAAATCTTCCCCAATTCGGTTCAAGGACCTTTATGTTGTCTACAATATTGTCGTACGAACGCTAACAAGGTGAAGGAATTATATTTCCATGTTATCAAATACAGGGTATGCGGATGTCAAATCTCGAATACAATAATTTCCCCGGAGCCAAAGATACAGCATGTCATTTGATCGGACGATATTGAAATGCCTCATGCATTAAAGATATGCATGTACGCTGTCCAATTTTCTTCGACAATTTCAAGATCCCCCCCCCCCCAATGGAATTTCCCACCTGTGTGTTTTATTTTAATGAAAACAGCTGGTTTGATTCTATTTTGGGTAACCGCAACCCTCAGAAAAAAGATTTTTCATTTTGGATTGCCATTAATTGCGCACTAACTGATCTGCCTTGCGAGTAGACTGGTTCCCGGTCCCTATATTTTCGATGATGATAGGGGTGGGAACCAGTCTACCCTTGCACGAACTGACATATGGTTGGGCCGCAATTAAATTTTAAATCTGTTGAGTAAAAAGTCCCGAAATAAACGTGGGTGGATTTTTTTGGGTGTTGATGTCTCATTCAGACTCAAAGCGAATAACTTATCCAGCAAAATGCAGGGTGATGCAAAAAGAAGGAAACCCACTTTTGACAGCAATTTTCACCGACTTGTTGAGCATTTTTCACAAATTCAATTTGATGGTATTAAAATATTGATCTTTGAACACAAGTGACGAAAAAAATGATTGCAAATGCATATTTAGTCTCGGAGATATGGTAGTTGAATATTTCATGTGCCAAACCTGTTTGTCCACAGACGGCTTTATTATTCCATCCGCTTGACTGAGCTCCGGAGCTTGATTTGAAGACAAAAAAATTAAACCACTACACTAGACTCACACGTGGACAACAGTGATTTTGCTGACTTGTATTCAAATTAGCATAATGACACTATTCTTACAATTTTGTTAAAGATTTTTTCACCATGTATGGTTGAAGAGCAATACATCACTACATTATAAAAAAAAATAGTTCAAACAAGTTGAGCAAGTAGGTTAAAATTCCTGTCAAAAGTGAGTGTCCTTCTTTTTGCACCACCCTGTAAAGTAATTTCAAAATAACAACCTTTTTTTTCAGGTTAAAACCCCCAAAAAGCAAAGGCGGTGCAACTTTAACACTGTCAACGAGACATGCATCATCTTTGACGGGATCTGAACTCATCAGGTTACCTCTCGAGGAACATAAACTAACAAAACTAGAGCACGCATCACAGACACGAGAGAGATGGAAAGTCAAAGCCCTTTCGATGGTCAGAGACCCGTGAGGAAGGATCAGCGGGGGGATTTGCACAATCGCCTGGACTGGGCCCGGGCAAAAAAAAAAAATTATGTTGAATGTGTGCATGCATAAAGACCGGCGCCGGAAATGCGGAAAGTCGGAAATGAGGGTTGAGATATTCAAATCGCGGGGTTTGCGAAGAGAGAATCGTAGATGCTTGGGAAATTGGAAGATCACTAAAGCTCTCCGCATTGCACAGGACGGTGAGGGATCAGAATAAAAAAAAAAATTGTCCTGGTTTTCTCAACAAAAGGGAGGACATAACAAATTGGTTGTTATATTACTGGAAAGAAGTAGTACGGTAGATAGGTGATGGGATTGTGCCTTTTTATGATACAAGCATGGATTTTGGCACACAGCTACATTTGTATAGTCAGGGTATGTCATGAGATAGATATTTGGCTATAGGGCCATCGCAGATTTGTCCTTTGAAAAAATATAGGTAGAATAACAAGCAATGGCAGCCATTTTGAAAATTTGAAAATTGGTTGTAAGTTATTCTACCTATGTTTTTTCAAAGGACAAATCTGCAATGGCCCTATAGCTGAATATCTTTCTTAAGATATGCTCTGACTGTGTGCCAAATGCCATGCTTGTATCTTCAAAGGCACAATTCCCCCAAATATTTCCCATATCTGCCCAGGCAGTTTATGACTTCAATACTTGACACAAACACTGAAAACAGTCTTTTAAAAAACAACCGTTTAAAGTCACATTCACCAGTTATATTTTGGCTGAATGGCTCGTGACTTGACTTGGGGCTGGATGGACTTGTGATGGCCTCGTGATGGACTAACGGACTTTTGGAAATTGTGATTAACTCAACTTTAAAGCTGCCACATTACATTACTAAACTGTGTCATCTTTAAAAAAACAACCTGCTTTTCCCTGTTGATGATTATTTTTATTTTTTTTTTCATATTTGAAAGGGCCTTAAACTCTTCTTTTTTTTTTTAAGCTTCTAGCTTCCATCAGTAGGGATCAACAGATACAAGAAAAGTCCTCAACTTGGGATTGGATGACTTGTGACCGACTTACCAGCACGTCCCAAAACACCTCCAACATTTTTTTGCAAGGCTGTAGCGTCGCCGCTGAAACACGTACTGCCGTTATTTTTTCATTTTATATCATTTTAAAGCTTGGAATCTTAACTTCATCCCCGGTAGGTATTGGTTTGATTTTCAAAATGGTTTTGAAACGATTTGTGTTCAAATAAAGGCCGCTTGTCAAAAACTCCACGGATTTCAAGCTAAAATCAATCATGCGCATTTTTTTTCCTGATGTGGAAATGCTTCGTCATGTTCATGATGTGACGATCTCTTTGCCTTTTACTTTCTGTGTTTCCTTTTCTTTTCGATCATACATATACATTGTACCTAAGATTTTGAGGAATTTTGTTGCTTCAAACGGGGAAAAAAACCACAAAAAACCTGCTTCTGAATTACTTCAGTAAAACACTCAATCTATAAACATTGGAATCAGCTTTTTTCATAGGTGCATGTGTTATTGCCAGTCATAGCTGAGTAATTCCAACGAGGCTTTAGTCTTTGGAGACAAAATCCCAGGATTCCAATGCAATCACCATGCAAAAGCGAGAAGATCAAGGCGATTGCAGATTTTTTTTTTTTACTTTTCAAAGATGAAGCTCCGCATGAGACTTTTTAAGCAACATTTAAATCTTCAATCCTAATTGGTCACACCGTTGGTAATCTCCTGCATAAATGGGGAGAAATGTTTTACATTTAAAAAAAAAATCAAGCATGCTTGTAAAGATCTCAATACTAACAACATATGTGAGGAGCCTAAGCGCTAGGGTGACCGTAAGGTCAGAGCCAAATTCTGCTAAGTGCACATCAAAAATCTGTCAGATTTATCAAAAATCTGCCAAATTCCCCAGAATTACTCGAAATACACTATAAACACTTAAAATCAAATGCAGATTGGTAGCTTTGCCTTAATTAAGATTCACATTTCATAATAAACAATCTAGTCACATAAAGATGTTGTGAAGTTATTGGTAAATTTAGGGCAGAACGCGGATCCGTCCACGATGAAGTCCGTTTCCCAGTGAACCTCAGCGCCTAGACCAGCCAACATGTCCCATTATGCAAGGGTTTGTTTGAAAGGATTTTTTTGTTCAAATTTGCTGTTTTTCTGTCAAACAACAATTTTTGCAGAATTCTGCCAGAAATCTGCCAAAAAAATCCATTCTGTCAAATTTTCTGTCAAACTCGTTTTTTTAACAGATATTCTGTCAAAGTTTACAGCCGAAAATCGGCCAAAACAGTCACCCTGCTAAGCGCTCTGTATTTATCGTCAGTAATCATTTACACTACATGTACAGTCTACCAATGAAGCCACTTTTGCCAAGTTATTTTCAAAGCATTTTCAAGGTATGAATTTACATCCCATGAACCACATTTGAAACTTTGACATTTCATTTTTCAAGAAATTACTTTGGCAGGTTTTTTTTTGTTTTGTTTTTTCGTTTTGATATCAGTAGTAACAATGATTGAAGCAAGTCGCCCCCTGGCTCTTTTTTTTTTTTTTTTTTTCCCACTGACAACTTTTTAAAACCTGCAAACAATACAAACTTTACAACTCCACCCAGGGGGCGTCACTTGCTTCTTAAAAGTGGGGGGGGGGGGCATATCTTGATCAGAACTAGTGCAAGCGTATGGTTCCAAGAAAAATTTGATTCTAGACGCTCTCTGTAGTGTGATCTGAGGCAATTTCTGATCACTTTCACCAATATTTTCAAAAGATAATAATTTAAACATCACTTTCAAGGTTGAAGTCATTGAAACAGCTATGAATTCTGAGCTAAAGGCGTGGGGTTCTTAAAATGTTTGATGCTAGGTGCTCTGTGGTGCGCTCTGTGGTGCGCTCTGTGGTGCGCTCTGTGGTGCGCTCTGTGGTGCGCTCTGAGGCAATTTCTGAACGCTTTAACAAATATTTTCTTAGCAAAAGATACCTTGTACATAATAGGGCCCTGTAAATGAGACACACGAGTTCAAAAATCTGGGGGGGGGGGGGACATTTGATATTGTTTCCCCCATCCTTCAAAAAGTGGGGGGGAGGGGGGCATGTCCCCCTGTCCCCACCAGGATTGACGCCATGACTCCACCCAGCTAGTGGGGTGCTGTGCAAACCGCAGCATCCCTCTAGTTAGTAACACAAAGACTGTAAAATAACCGGTATACATGGGTCGATCATTCTAAGCATTTGGGTTCCACTTTTTTCCTGTCCCTGTTTAGCATCTGACATCTCTGATTGAGTGATTCTGATGCATTCTTTCAACGCAGTCGTCCTCCAAGAGTGTTTATGATATAAAATCATTTAAAGTAGTCCTTCCTAATTGTTATAGATCTGTCTTGAATACTGTATTTTCATTAGGCTAGAACGATCAAGCGTTAAGTTTAATTAAAAGTCATGGCATACTCCCCTGTGGGATATCACGTACGTGATATCCTGGGAGTGTGCTATGACTTTGTACGTACGGTACGTACGATGTGAAACGCTTGTATCGTTGGTACCCACGCTATTTTCACTACGCTTTTACGCACGAGTGGGAGCAGCAAACTAGCAGACGATCAGCTGTTTCAAGCACGCATGCATGTGAGTTGATGTTCGATTGTCATGATTGTTGTGTTAACTGCTGTTTGTTTTTTGTGATTTTTACATCAAAACCCAAAGAATCCAAGACAGAGGTATATAACAAAACAATTGTTGACTGCTGTGATGTGGGATACACAACGTTTTGAACACCCTTGGGGTGCATAGCACCCTCGGCTTCACCCCGGGTGCCATGCGCCCCTCGGGTGTTCAAAACATCATATCCCACATCACAACAGTCAACAATTGTTAATTTCACTTGAATGGCAAACTACAAAGTCCAGATGTATAAACCGGGACAGGGGAAAACTGTCACACTTTGGACACAAAATTCATATAAACAGAAAAAAATTGTGTTTATGAGTACCTTTCCAGGACTATCTCTGCTACTGATTATTAGTATATTTATTGGTTGAAGGGTAGGGGGGGGGGCCAATCAGAATGAAGTGACCTGTGGGATCAGTATTATCATCAACAGCTTTACGCTCTGTTACTTTGCCATGGATTCCTGACAAAGAAAAAAACTTGTTCATTTGCTTTGTTGATTATAATGCA
Organism: Patiria pectinifera; assembly: GCA_029964075.1. NCBI lineage: Eukaryota > Metazoa > Echinodermata > Asteroidea > Valvatida > Asterinidae > Patiria > Patiria pectinifera. The sequence goes on from CM057133.1 coordinate 6,351,930, forward strand.
AAATATCGCGCACATGGTTTGAGGGTAGATAATTCCACAGGTCTCTGTCCCTTGGGGTTTAGCAGTCGTAACTTCCCCAGGCCAACTCACGGTGAGGAGAATTAAATGGACGCTCGTCTTTCGGAGTCCGAGAGAAAACTACTCAAACTGCTACTGAAACGAAAACCTGATATATTTTGTTTTGTCTTTTTAGCATGGGGGGGGGGGGGGGGGGGGGGGAGGAAGGAATACAAAACATGTACAAAGTCTCCACTCTGCGGACGGACGGGTCTTCTCTAGTGGTGTGCATTTATGGATAGTTCGAGAACCAGGTTGGCCTACCCTATTCAAGTAAAACACGGGTACCATGGATACAAAACATGCACAGAGCTAGACCCCCTATGTTGACAGGTATTGCTGTGGTGTCCATTTAAGGGTAGTTCGGGAAAAGGGTGACCATAAGGTCATGGCAAAATTCTGCTAAATGCGATTCAAAAATCTGTCATATATTACCCAAATTTCCTCGAAGTACACTAAAAACCCTTAAAATCACATGCAAATTTGTAGTACTGCCTTAATTAAGGTTCACATTACATTATTATCAATTTATAGTCACATAAAGATGTTATGAATGATTATTGGGTAAATTTCAGGCAAAACGCGGTTGCGGCGTGAAGTCCGGTTCCCAGTGAACCTCAGCGCCTAGACCAGCCAACCTGTCCCATTTATGTAAGGGTTTGTTTGAAAAGATTGAAGATTTTTTTTAACAAATGTACCATTTTTTTCAAATTTGCTATGGTTTTCTGTAAATAACCATTTTTGTAGAATTCTACCAGAAATCTGCCAAAAATAACCGAATATGTCAAATTTTCTGAAAATCGGCTAAAAACGGTCACCCTGTTCGGGAACCGGGTAGGCCTACCCTATTGAAGTAAAACACGGGTACCTGGATACAAAACATGCACGGAGACCCCCTCTGTTGACGGGTCATTCTAGTGGTGTGCATTTACGGGTAGTTTGGGAACCGGGGACCCTATTGAAATGAAACCTGGATACCCGTAAAATGGTTGAATGGTGCAATTTCATTTCTTTAGAAAAGTACTTTTATGCGTGCTGGTGAGGTTGAAAGTTTCTCTGCCAAAAGAAACTCAAAATGTCCCCAGGGCATGACTTTTCATTAATCTGGCTTGTTTTTTTGGTTTTTTTATTACTACCAGACTAGACACATGTGTAAATTTTAATGATCATTATTAATGCTTGAAATCAATAAAAAAAAAAAAAATACAAGATATCTATCCCATCTGTTGGCTGAATTTAGAAATTGTTAACATGTACTGGCACTGGCACAAGCCCCAAAATAGTCGACTATCAAAAAAATTACAACACATGGGGCAAGCGGTAGGCTTTGATAAACTTGTAAAAAAATTAATTTGTCCGTTAGGCAAACATCTGGGCCATTAATGCCCGACTCCATGCGCTTGGAAAATCAGTCATGTACATCCCATCGTCTGTTGCGCAGTTTAAATTTTGAAACATCTGGTAACGGAAGTTTCAAATATCGTTTTGCAGCAATAACAACAAAAAGCTGCGTAATCAATGCGCCGAGCATGATGTTTGCTTTGGGAGGCACGGTGGGATTTTAGTGTCTTCAGTAATTTGTTAACTAAACCAGAACTTAGGGAAAACTGACAAGGTGCATAAAATCATTATAAAAATGAACAAGGACATTGACTGGCACCGGGTTTGAACCTGCGCCCTCCGGGTTACCGTTCCGGTGCTCTACCAATTAACCAAGCTATCCAGCCCTATGTTGGCGGATCCCCATTTTGACAATGGCTTTGTTCAAGGCATGGGCGTCAATCAGTGGGGGACGGGGGCAGGCGCGGTTCTAGAACCAATATTTTTTGGGGGGGGGGGGGCTAGCACGATGGATCCAGAATTTTTTTTCAGGGAGGCGTGCTGAAATGTTGACCAGTTATTTTTTCCAGACACTTAGGCCTCCGAAAATCAATAGGTGGTGGTTTTGGGGGAGGGGGCTCATGCCATATTTCAATGGGGATCGTCAATAAAATCCTAAAATCATTCACACTATAGCAAGGGCGGATCCAGAACACAATTTGTTTTGTGGGGGGCCAAAAAAATTTTTGGTCCTCCAAAAAAGTGGGTCGAAAAAATTACGGCGTGGGGTTCGGGGCCCGCTTAAGGGCCCTGAACAATTTTTGGATTCTAGATGCTCTGTGGTGCGATCTGAGGCAATTTCTGACCACTTTAACCAATTGTTTTTGAGGAAAAGATGGTGGTGTACTCATTGCCTGCCTTTATTGCGATGTCACATAAAAAAAAAAAATTGGTTTCGTTTTCTGGGGGGGGGGGGGATTGGCCCCCTTTGGCCCCCCCCACCTGGATCCGCCCTTGCACTATATTAACTAATGCACCCATTGTCACAGCTATTTCTTCTTTAGGGGGAGACCGTTCACATGTACATCACAATCCTTCTTTTTGCTAAAGCAATTTGTTTTTTACGGAATTTATTTTGGGGGGCTAGACAAAATTGGGGGGGGCCCCCTAGCCCCCCCCCCAGTAGAACCGCGCCTGGACGGAGGGAGCAAGTCCCCCCACTTTAAAAGTGGGGAATTATATCGTTTGTCCCCTCCCCCACTTTTTTGTCCCCATATATATGATTCTATAGCTCAGAATAGCTGATTCAATTACTGGTGCAATTTCAATTCTTTAGAAAAGTATTTTCATGGTTGCTGGTGAGGTTGAAAGTTTCTCTGCCAAAAGAAACTCTTTAGGGGGAGACCGTTCACATGTACATCACAATCCTTCTTTTTGCTAAAGCAATTTGTTTTTTACGGAATTTATTTTGGGGGGCTAGACAAAATTGGGGGGGGCCCCCTAGCCCCCCCCCCAGTAGAACCGCGCCTGGACGGAGGGAGCAAGTCCCCCCACTTTAAAAAGGGGGGGGGGGGGGGGGGAATTATCATATCGTTTGTCCCCTCCCCCACTTTTTTGTCCCCATATATATGATTCTATAGCTCAGAATAGCTGATTCAATTACTGGTGCAAATTCAATTCTTTAGAAAAGTATTTTTATGCTTGCTGGTGAGGTTGAAAGTTTCTCTGCCAAAAGAAACTCAAAATGTTTCGCCCCGATGAGAAAAAAGTGCAGGGCATGACTTTTCATTGATCTGGCTTGTTTTTTTGTTTTTTTATTACTACCAGACTAGACACATGTGGAAATTTTAATGATCATTATTATTGCTTGAAATCAATAAAAAATGAAAAAAATACAAGATATCTATCCCATCTGTTTGCTGAATTTAGAAACTTGTTATATACTGGCACTGGCACAAGCCCAAAATAGTCGACTATCAAAAAAATTACAACACATGGGGCAAGCGGTAGGCTTTGATAAACTTGTAAAAAAATTAATTTGTCCGTTAGGCAAACATCTGGGCCATTAATGCCCGACTCCATGCGCTTGGAAAATCAGTCATGTACATCCCATCGTCTGTTGCGCAGTTAAAATTTTGAAAAATCTAATAACGGAAGTTTCAAATATCGTTTTGCAGCAACAACAACAAAAAGCTGCGTAATCAATGCACCGAGCATGATGTTTGTTTTGGGAGGCATGTGGTATTGTAGTGTCTTCAGTAATTTGTTAACTAAACCAGAACTTAGGAAAACTGACAAGGTGCATAAAATCATTATAAAAGTGAACAAAGACATTGACTGGCACCGGGTTTGAACTTGCACCCCCAAAGTTACCGTTCTGGTGCTCTACCAACCAAGCTATCCAGCTCTATGTTGGCCGATCCCCATTTTGACAATGGCTTTGTTCAAGGCATGGGCATCAATCAGTGGGGGACGGGGGGAGCAAGTCCCCCCACTTTAAAAAGTGGGTGGGGGGGGGGGGAATTATCATTTCGTTTGTCCCCTCCCCCACTTTTTTGTCCCCATATATATGATTCTATAGCTCAGAATAGCTGATTCAATTACTGGTGCAATTTCAATTCTTTAGAAAAGTATTTTTATGCTTGCTGATGAGGTTGAAAGTTTCTCTGCCAAAAGAAACTCAAAATGTTTCCCTCTGATGAGAAAAAAAGTGCAGGGTGTGACTTTTCATTAATCTGGCTTGTTTTTTTGGTTTTTCATTACTACCAGACTAGACACATGTGTAAATTTTAATGATCATTATTATTGCTTGAAATCAATAAAAAATGAAAAAAATACAAGATATCTATCCCATCTGTTTGCTGAATTTAGAAATTGTTAACATGTACTGGCACTGGCACAGCCCCAAAATAGTCGACTATCAAAAAAATTACAACACATGGGGCAAGCGGTAGGCTTTGATAAACTTGTAAAAAAATTAATTTGTCCGTTAGGCAAACATCTGGGCCATTAATGCCCGACTCCATGCGCTTGGAAAATCAGTCATGTACATCCCATCGTCTGTTGCGCAGTTAAAATTTTGAAACATCTAATAACGGAAGTTTCAAATATCGTTTTGTAGCAACAACAACAAAAAGCTGCGTAATCAATGCACGGAGCATGATGTTTGCTTTGGGAGGCACGGTGGGATTGTAGTGTCTTCAGTAATTTGTTAACTAAACCAGAACTTAGGAAAACTGACAAGGTGCATAAAATCATTATAAAAATGAACAAGGACATTGACTGGCACCGGGTTTGAACCTGCGCCCTCCGGGTTACCGTTCCGGTGCTTTAACAACCAAGCTATCCAGCCCTATGTTGGCGGATCCCCATTTTGACAATGGCTTTGTTCAAGGCATGGGCGTCAATCAGTGGGGGACGGGGGGGAGCAAGTCCCCCCACTCTTTACAGGTGGGGGGATTATCATATCGTTTGTCCCCCCCCCCCTCACACTTTTTTGTCCGCCTTCAAACAAATTTAGCCTACATACGGTATGATTCTATAGCTAAGAATAGCTGATTCAATTTCTCTGAACTCAAAATTATGTTTAAATTATGATCTCTTGCTCAAAAAAATTGGTTAAAGTGGTCAGGAATTGCCTCAGATCGCACAGCGTCTAGAATCGAACATTTTCCAAAAGTTTTCGCTTCGTGCTTGCTATAGTTCCAATCAACGAATATCCCCCCCCCTACTTTTGAAAAGCGATTGGCCAGAGATCATCAGATCATGCTATTCTGAGATGTGATATCCCCCCCCCCTTAAAAAGTGGGGGGACTTGCTCATAAGATCATAATTGAAACATCATCTTCAGTTCAGAGTAATTGAATCAGCTATTCTGAGCTATAGAATTCATGGGGACAAAAAAGTGGGGGAGGGACAAATGATATGATAAATTTCCCCCCCCCCCCCCAAAAAAGTGGGGGGACTTGCTCCCCCCGTCCCCCACTGATTGACGCCCATGCCTTGAACAAAGCCATTGTCAAAATGGGGATCCGCCAACATAGGGCTGGATAGCTTGGTTGTTAGAGCACCGGAACGGTAACCCGGAGGGGGCAGGTTCAAACCCGTTGCCAGTCAATGTCTTTGTCCATTTTTATAATGATTTTATGCACCTTGTCAGTTTTCCTAAGTTTTGGTTTAGTTAACAAATTACTGAAGACACTATAATCCCACATGCCTCCCAAAGCAAACATCATGCTCAGCGCATTGATTACGCAGCTTTTTTTAATTGTTGCTACAAAACGATATTTGAAACTTCCGCTACCAGATGTTTCAAAATTTAAACTGCGCAACAGACGATGGGATGTACATGACTGATTTTCCAAGGGCATGGATTTTCAAGGGCAATTAATTTTTTTACAAGTTTATTAAAGCCTATCGCTTGCCCCATGTGCTGTAATTTTTTTTTATTGTGGACTATTTTGGGGCTGTGCCAATGCCAGTACATGTTAACAATTTCTAAATTCAGCTAACAGATGGGACTGATATCTTGGTGTTTTTTTTTATTATTGATTTCAAGCATTAATAATGATCATTAAAATTTACACGTGTCTAGTCTGGTAGTAATAAAAAAAACCAAAAAAAACAAGCCAGATTAATGAAAAGTCACGCCCTGCGCTTTGTTAGTCATCGGAGCGAAGCATTTTGAGTTTCTTTTGGCAGAGAAACTTGCAACCTCACCAGCAGCCATAACAATACTTTTCTAAAGAATTGACATTGCACCATTCAACCATTTTACGGGTATCCAGGTTTCGTTTCAATAGGGTCCCCGGTTCCCGAACTGCCCGTAAATGCACACCACTATAGAATGAGTCGTCAACAGAGGGGGTCTCCGTGCATGTTTTGTATCTTGGTAACCGTGTCTTACTTCAATAGGGTACGCCTAACCGGTTCCCGAACTACCCTTAAATGGACACCACAGCAAGACTGTCAACATAGGGGGTCTAGCTCTGTGCATGTTTTGTATCCAGGTAACCGTGTTTTACTTGAATAGGGTAGGCCAACCTGGTTCCTGAACTATCCGTAAATGCACACCATTAGAAAGACCCGTCCGCAGAGCGGGGACTCTGGGCATGTTTTGTATTCCTTCCCCCCGCCATCCCCTCCCCCCCCCCCCACCCCCCAAAAATGACATTTTGGGGGGATTTCAGGACCTACCAGGTAGTGCCCCTTTAATACTGTCGTCCTCCAAGAGTGATCAATTGTGAATAGCAAACGCCTACCCAACAAACAGAAAATCGTTTGAAGTCATTCTTAATGATACTTGAATGGTCAGTTTTTATTGAAAGAGACATAACTTAGGAACGGAATATGCAAATTACGTGAAATGTTTACAGTTACAGGTCAATAAGATGTACTTCATCTATGTTGTGTTTTATGAAATGGAGAAAGCCAAATGTTTTAAGATTATTTTTCAAATTGTCACTTTCTTTTTGACTCACACTGTAGCTGTTTTTTGAAATGTACTAGTGCATATGGTCATTCTATAAGGATCCAAATTGTAACATTTTTACTATGGCCAGGGGTGTGAGTGACCACTGATAAAAATAGCTGAAAACAGCTGGAAAAGGTGTAAAAAAGCTGAACTTTGGAAATCTCCTATACTTTTGTACACAGCAAGTGAGGGAAAAAGCTGAAAAAAGGGTGAAATCCAACACACACAAAAGCTGAAATCAGCTTTAAAGCTGAGATTTCACACCCCTGTATGGCATGTATTTTGTAGTTGACCATTCAAGTATCATTAAGAATGACTTCAAATGATTTTTTTGTTTGTTGGGTAGGAGGACGACAGTATTAAAGGGGCACTAGGTCCTGAAATGCCCCAAAACGTCATGTTTTGGATAGTTTACTTATCCAATTTCAAACATCTGGTTGAAAGGAAACCAACCTTATGTCGTACCGTTCCCGAGAAAAGACGAAAGAAAAAACCTGGTGTGTACATCGGACACGACAGAGATGAATATGTTTTTCCTGTCGTTCTCAGTCAATGTACGATATCACATTGTGTGTGTGTACAGCAAGCACCGTGCTCGCGAACAGCGGTGACCGATCACCAATGCACAAAATGTGGTTTCTTACACATCCCCAAAAGGCGAACACTTAACGGATGAAATCACAACTAGCACCCGAACAGCTCAACTTTTTGTGGTCGCAAAAGTAGACCCTGAAAGTCGTTCTGGCACGCATAATACAGGAATAACACAAAAACGCCCAGTTTTTAAAGGATAGTTGTGTGGATGTTTATATCCTACTTTTAAATGTTCTTTCCGATTAACATCATTTCGTTCAAAGCGCGTTCTGTAGCCCAATTGGGCTGTTCCAGGACGCAGCGTCTTTTTAAGGCATGCATCAGAATTATAGAAAAATAGATGTCAGATGTAACAGGAACAGGAAAAAATAAAATATGGACCCCAAACTTATAGAACGCCCCATCAACGTGCACATCAATGTACTCTCCCAAAACATCACTTTTCATTCTATGACAATTGAGTGTTTTCTGCAAATGACCTCGACAAGCTTCATCCAGGACAAAAACCCAGACAGCTAGTCACCTTGGAACTATGGGACATTTAAACGGCCGCTAAAGAAACCAATTTACTTTCTCCTAAAAAGGGCAGCAATTATGATTATATTTTTTTTTTACTGGATGTGTTACATTTTGGAGGCTATAAATGCACTGAAAACTCTCACAGATGTCTGGTGGAAGCCGGAACAGCTTTTTTTAAGCATAAAGGACATTGCATGTGCGCTTTCTTTGAAAGCTAATTACGGCGACGAGGCCGGACGCAAATGAAACTGGGGGTCTCGTTTGTTGTCTGTAAGTAAACAAGGTTAAGCGGGTCGTTATTTATGTGGTCAATCTATCCAATTTTTTTTTATGCACGTGTGCATTCAGGCACACATGAAAAAAAAAATTAAAGGATGGTTTTTGTCCTGATCTTTGCAGCCTGGACACATACATATTACGTGAATTAAAATTGTCACTCAGAGTGACCTTGCGTTCGGCGCCCAAATGGCTGAAGTGGTAATGAGAAAGTCATTCAAATTTATCCAATTGAAAATTAATGATCTCTCTGTCGGCTTTGCTCTTCTGACCGCCCCCACCCCCCACCCCCCCGTTCCATTCCCCGTTGGTTATACTTTTTTTTGGGGGGGGGGTTTAATAAATGATTTATGATGTACATGTATAAGGTTTTGAACAACGCAGCATGCACCGACAAAGAGCAGTTGTTGTTGGATAGGCATGAGTGCATTTGCAGACAGCATTATGTAAGCACCAGAGTGGCCTTTATTAGACCATTTGAATGCTGGGAAAGGATTCAAACAGACGCTCGTAAATTATTTGCATGATACACAAAAAAATGATTTGCATGCCGGATTAATTGGAGACAGACAATAATGGCTGTTGCGGAGACGCTCCATCGAAATTTTCATTTTTTTGTTTTGTTTTTTGTGTTGTTTTGAGGTGGTCATGCAAATAACAATTCAGTCATAAAAAATGACCATACGAACAATCAAGGCCTACGGTACTTGTAAGTAAACTTACAATTATGCAACTTGCAAATTATCCTAATCCACCTAGTTATATACACTGTAAAATATGAATCACTTTTTCCTCAATAAAAAAAACCAATGAATACAAATGGATGAATACTCATTTTTATCAATTTTTTGAAACAACTCTTACAACTGTCACAGCTTTGTGGTAAAATACAGTGCGAGTCAAAAAAGCGGAACCCAAACCCCAAAAATATATTTCATTAAAAAAAAAAAATGTAGCACCAAGTACAATAATGACTGAAAAGCCGATTTCTTAAACTACTTTTAGATGAAAAAGTTACTGAAATTGCTCAATCCGTTTAAAGTATCACCATTTAAACACAATGACACTAAAACCTCTTTCATCCAAAAATGCGATTTCAAGAATCGTCGCCACAATTGTCTGCAAACATCACCAGCGATAAAAACTTGGTTTAAAAGTTCAACAAAATCCACAAAGTCCTTTTGAAGGCCCGTCTTTTTTTTTTTTTAAAGGTGATTTTATAAATCATATTGTTTGGCTGAGCAGGGTTGTTAATAAAGATATAAGTGTACTACAGTTGTTGACAGTTGTTGAAACAAGTCTTCCGTGTCATTTTCTTTGTTGTTCCAAAAAGTCAGAACACACAATAAATTGCTTTTGTTGTTGTTGACGAAACAGATTTTAGGGTCATTGCATTTAAATAGTGATATTCTTTGAACGGATTGAGCAATTTCAGTAAATTTTTAATCTAGAAGTAGTTAATAAAATAAGCTTTCCAGTCATTATTATTTTTGGTGCTACATAATTTTTTAAATATGAAATATATTTTTGGGGGGTTTAAGTTGGGTTCCGCTTTTTTTGGCTCACCCTGTAGGAACTTTCTTGACTTAAGTCCGGTTCCCAGACCAACAATGTTTCTTAGGTTATATAGGTAGGCACAACGGCACGTGACCAAAAGCAGGCAGGATCCTGCCCGTTTCTGAAAATGGCTGAAGTTTACTCAATATATATCTTCCATAGACACTTGGATGTATGTTTGCAATAGCTCGGGGATTAGCAGGTATAAAATGATTTTCATTTTCATTTACCAACAAAACACCTACCATGCTTGTTTTGAACATGTTGAGTTTATGCACGGCTTCCATTAGGAATTTTTAATGCAAAGAGTATACAGGGCGAGTAAAAAAAAGCGGAACCCAAACCCCCCAAAAATGTATTTCATATTTAAAAAACTATGTAGCACCAAAAACAATAATGACTGGAAAGCCAATTTCAAAAGCTACTTTTAGATGAAAAAAATTACTGAAATTGCTCAATCAGTTCAAAGAATACCACCATTTAAATGCATTGACCCTAAAACCTGTCTCGTCAAAAAAAAAAGCAATTTAGTGTGTGTTTTGACTGTTTGGAACAACAAAGAAAATGACACAGAATACTTGTTTCAACAACTGCCACCAACTGTAGCACACAATATTTTGATTAACAACCCTGGTTATGCAAACAATGATTTATAAAATCTACTACTTTGAATACGGGCCTTCAAAAGGACTTTGTTGCATATTGTTAACGTTTAAACTAAGATTTCATCACTGGCGATGTTTGAAGAGAATTGTGACGACGATTGTTGAAATCGCATTTTTTTGGACGAGACGGGTTTTAGGGTCATTGTGTTTAAATGGTGATATTTTTTGAATGGATTGAGCAATTTCTGTATTTTTTTCAATCAAAGGAAGCTTATGAAATTGGCTTTCCAGTCATTATTATTTTTGGTGCTACATATTTTTTTAAATATGAAATATAATTTTGGGGGTTTGGGTTCCGCTTTTTTTGACTCACCCTGTATTTACCAAGTACCTATTTTAAACGTCTAATGCAGATGTTGTTCACACAGAGGCAGCAAAACAAGAGGAAAAAAATTGAATTTGTTTTATTAATTTTTTTCTGGTAACGAAACCAAGGCACCTGAGGCACTGTACCAGTAGCTCGCATGTCTTAAGAAACCTTTAGAGGGGGAGACAATGAGAAGAAACTACAGTTTCAGAGGTGGGAGGAAAACCCCAGAAGAATATTCTGGGGAAACCCACGGAATCAGGTTGGGACTGAAACCCCACAGACATGTGGACCAGGACAGGAATCGAACCGGGACCACAGCGGTGGAAGGCGAGGACAGTAACCACTGCGCCAACCTGACTCCCTGTTTTGTGAACTCACAGCTTTACATGCATGGAAATTACAAGATTCATTCCAATTTGTTTACACAAAACGTTGAGATAGCCTAACAGTAATTGGAAAAGGTTTAGACCTTATTTTTTTCTTTTTTTCTTTTTCTTGGTAGGAAACCTTGCAGTCATATCATGAGGAAGAGTAATGGGGAATTTAGAAGACAAAGACATATCATGAGGAAGTGTAATGGGGAATTTAGAAGACAAAGACATATTTCTTCTTTTCCTGAGGACAGTTTTAGCTGAACAAACCTGGGGGGGGGGGCCCAAGTTATCTTCGCTCATTGCAATCAACACGTCGTAGTGTACCTCTACACGGCGCATCCATCACGTGGGGAACCACTTGTCCTTCGAATGGAAATTGATGCTGGCTGCGCTGTTGTGCCAAATAGAAAGACCAGCCGACAAAAAACTGACCGTTCGACCATGAGAGCATTGGAGCGTAACTCGAAGCAATCGGACACCGGTCAAACGTCGCTGGAAATGCGTTACAATGAGAAGAGAAAAAGGCAATGATATGAACAGTTCCCCATGCAAACCCCCCCCCCCCCCCCCTTTCTATCTTCTGAAAAACTAAGTAATGTAATTTCAAGATGCATTGATGACTCAGTGGTCAGTTGGTCGGTTGCCACGGCAAAGTGACGGCCATTTTGATGTTTGATTGGCAGGCTGGACTATCGTTGCGGGTATCTGTTGCACGGAGAATCAGGATGGATTATGTTGAGACGACAATTGTGGCTCCGACCTTGTGCGTGAATTAATTTCATTTTTCAGATGAAGTGTCTATTCTGTGAATATTATAATTGGATATTTAAATGGTTTGTTCGCAGCCAAAAAAAAAAAAATTAAGGTACTTTTTGAGGGATCTCATATCAATATTCATGAATTCATAATGGGAATTTAATGGACTTGAGATACGAAATTTTAATGACTATAAAGCAAAATTCGCATTGGAAAATTTGGAATAAGAATTTGCATTTAGTTCCTTCATTCTTGTTGTTTTGTACATAACACCAAAGCAAATTCGATTGGAATACTTAACATCCTATGTTTGAGTGAAATTTTTCAATCTTTTTGAAAAAAAATAAAAAGTTTTTATTAGTTCAATTGCAGTATGATTAAAGACATTTAAATCGTTTTTTTTTTACATCACGACAGCTTTAGATATAAATTTTACATTAATTTTGAAGTACATGTACAAGTACATCTGCTCAAGCATTTAACAGTCAAAGGCAAGTGAATTGTTCTACCAGAGGTCATGTCACATCTGCAATTAGGGCCGTTAATTTGAACGCTAATTGCATTTATCCAGCTAAGTTCTCAGGTGCGTGTACGGTCAAACATACGGGTGGTACATGTACATGTACATTAAAGGGAATGTACAACATTTGCTTTTGCTGCAATTTTCAGAAATAAATGGATTTGGAGGATTAGTATATGGTATAGCAAATATTGTTTCACTGACTTGCTTCACTTTTTGGGCATGTAGACGCTGGAAAAAAACCAAGAAAACCTGCAAATGTCCTTGTAGTCTGGTTCCCTGACCACACTTAAGGTGAAACGGAGCAATTTATAGACTTCAGGGAATTGTAAGGTCAGAGAATCAGTCTAGCAGGCTTGTACCCCTTCACAGGTGTGTAATCAATTGCAAAGAAAATGCGGAATAACTAAATATGAAAAATTAGGAGCAGTTTTTGAAAAAAAAGCCAGTTTTCTCCAACGCTGGTCGGCCGACCAGCGTTGGAAAAATACAACTTTTCTTGAAAATGTCAGCACACCAGGAGCCACGATTTTACAGGATGCTTTAGACTGTCATTCCTTAACAATCCAGTGAGGTATTTCGTGGTAATTTGATGATTTCATTTTTTGATGTTTGCAAATTGTGTTGTATCTTCCCTTTAAACCCAAACGCTCCCGAATTCTGCAATTTGAGATTTAGGTCGGGTTCATGACTGAAAAGGTCTTTCCAATTTGTATCGCGTGTTTGGATTCCATGATGATAATTACAGAATGGTATACTATTAATGCCACATAATTCATTCATTTATTACTTAGTTATTTTAACTGTGGGGATTCCTAATTTCCATTTTCCATTTTTTTTATTAACATATACATCTCATTGGATTGTTTTTTGTTAATTTAAGGAAATTGATATTAAATCCCACAGATATGATTAAAATTTGTGCCAAAAGCAATATCAAACCTACAGTATTCACTGGACTGCACGAGAAATAATTTACCAACAGAACAAACAATACAAATTAAAACTTAACATGTCTGGAAAGCTGTTTCCATTTGTTTTTGGTGTTTTTGTTTTGTTTTCTTGGCTCTAAGTCATTTTGAGCTACTCTTCTGGAAATAGAACCATTTTGTACTAAAAAACAAAGGCAACAATCACTTCTCAAAAGTGGAGGGGGACATACCAGTGGCGCACCTGGGGGGGGGGGGGCCTCAGGGGGCAATGGAACAAACAATACAAATTGAAACTTAACATGTCTGGAAAGCTGTTTCCATTTTTTTTTTCTTTTTTTTTTTATAGTTTTCTTGGCTCTAAGTTATTCTGAGTTACTCTATTGGAAATAGAACCATTTTGTACTAAGAAACAAAGGCAACAATCGCTTCTCAAAAGTGGAGGGGGACATACCAGTGGCGCACCCGGGTGGGGTGGGGATTGGGGTGGGGGGCTCGGGGGGGCTAGAGCCCCCCCAAAACGAAAATTGAAGATAAGGTTAAATGGGACACAAAGGTGTTTTTTTTAAAGATTGCATCAAAACAATTACTTTAAATGGGCCTTTTTAGGGGGCTGAACATGTCCAAAAACGACAAAAAAAGTACCCTTTTAAATTCAAATAAAACATACTTGTAAAAAAGGAAATTTGAATACGCTGAAGAGAACAAACTTACAGCAACTTTAAACCACTCAAATATCATAGCCGTTGAAAAGAAACTATTTTTTTACTAATCTCCTAGGGATACAAGTAATCAATGCAATTCAAAAACGCCCACAAACTATGACTGCAAAACAGGCGTTGCTGTTAGAATTCTTATTCAGGTTTTAATCCCTCCTCTGTACTGGCGACTTCTTCAATCATGAAGTAAACTAAACAACAACAAAGAAACGTTTAACCAAACGTTAATAAATTTCTGAGCACATGTTTGCGTCCGACGCTGACAAATTGCAGTGACCTTTTGTTTGTTAAACACACCAGAACTAGGCAGCTACTGCAGTGTTACAGGCAGAGCGACAAACGCAATGTTTTGCTTCAGTTGATGCAAAAATGACTTTGACCTTCTAGTCACGCTGTAGCCAAGGCATCGGGCATAGGATTGGACTTCACATCACGGCTCAAGAGAGGGGGCTCTACAGTCTTTCTGTTAGCATTATTTTCGATGTCAATAGACCATGGGCCAGCTGGCAAAAAGATCTTGTTACCAACCTAACCCGACTACCAGGTATTCCGTATACCCTTTCCAACTAAATGGGGTTTCTTTAAAAAAAATTGTTAAAGCTTTAATAAAAGTTGTTCATTTGGTAGACTTTTGATTGTAAAAATGTTAGAAAAAAAATGACTGCTGACATTTTTTAGTCTGGTGCTGATGGGAATACTGACGGGGAGGTGGAGCGCGGTAAAGCACTATAAAGCGCTAGTAAGGCATAGTCAGAAAATTTGGGACTCTCAATACTGTGTATGAGAGTCCCAAAACTTAAGGTACTGAAACATGCAATACAAGAAAATAGACTGGCATCTGAAACAACCAGTCCAACAACTCTTCAGTACTTCATCAATCAACTGTCAGCTGACTGTGCCAAAAGAAATATCTAGGATGTCGGGTACTAGGTCACTATTTCCACACATTTCTCCATAGTCAGGTACCAGACTAATGACAACGAATGAAGAAGTCAGTCTTGTCAAACAGTTGGACCATGAATGGACATGTACAAGTCTAGATTTAGTCTCATTTTGAAAATCATTGACTTCCCTCTCATATGCAAGCCACTGCCAAATATTGAAGAAAAGTCTCGTATAATAATTGAATTGATTGTTCAAACTTGGTTGGTGAAATACTGAGGACCTTTTCTTTGCCCATTGAAAGTTTTGTAGAAATTTGCTGGCTAAAGAGTGAGTGAAGTTGGCCTTATCTTCTTAAATTGCATCGTTTTGATCACTTAGGGTCCCAGTCTGTATAAAGCACTATATAAGAACATTAGTACTTTTTTGGATTTATTTATGGAACCAATCGCAGTCTCCACGCAACGAATTTGTTTACATTAATTCAGGGGTTTGAGAATACGAGTGTACACAAAATGTTCACTTTTGAGGCCAACACAACCTGATGATTAGGCCAAGTAAACAAAGAAACCAGTTTTTCATCCCCACCTGCTTCCTTTTCTTCCACCAGCATCCTTTTAAAAAAAAAAAATTTTTTTAGATTCATACATTTGCAACATATTTAGCAAATACATGTATATCATCCATATATTGTCTTTTTATTTGTTTCCAACAAAATTGTAGCTATGAATAAAGGGTTACAGGTCCTTTGGTCACCATTTTGTATCAGCAAGAGTGTCAAGAAAATGGAAGAGGCAATCTGCTGTCTTGGGGGGAAAAAAGGAGAAAAAAAAGCCCGCCTCAAAAAGCCTCAATGAGAAACTATTAATTTTTTTCACTCAGCCTTGTAATGGCTGTGGGTATTCAGGGCGTGATACTATTTCTTATTGTCCGACTGTAGCTTAAGTTTGAAAAATGGCAAAATAAAAACTTAACGTACCCACTGTCGACTCCGTCACCTTCTATCGTCAGTTTAAAAGGATGCCTTAAGCCACAACGTGTCCTCATTGTAAAGGTCCTGTCGTCATCAAACCCTGGAGATAAACCATCAAAAAAAGGGGGGGGGGTAGGTTAGAAAGGCTCAAAGTTGTACTTGTTGTTGAGTCCGTGACAATTGACAAGTCAAAATCACAAAAATACGTTATCCAAGTCGTGACGTCACTCAGAGGTCAAGTCAGTGCAACCATTGTTACCTTGCTACAGCGGTTTCCTGCAGTCATTTTGGACAGTTTTGTCAAAATTTTCTCTGAAAATGGCAGGATATAACTGAATGCCCAGAGATAAGGAATTCATTTTTTTCCTGACTGTTTACCAGGTAAGTAGCTTCAATAGCAATAGCAGTCTAATATTTCAAATTAAAATTAAAATTAAAAAGAGGCGGGCAGTAAACAAGGACACGGGTGGGCACGAGAAACTTGTTTATTTCTTTACTTGGCCTTAAATGCTAAACTACCATGCAGAAGGTAGTTTTCTTTACTTTCAATGTTTTACATCAAATCCTACTTTTTACTGAAGTATATTTCAATTTTCTTTTACTAATTTTACTGTGACCAGCAGGGCTGTCAACTTTGATTAAGAGCTGAGCGTGAGAATTTTGCAATGGAGCTTGATCAGAACCAATGCGAGTACAAAGCCCTGATGGCGTCGTCCCCAGAAAATTTATTATTACTTTTTTTTAGGGTAGTGTATATTTTGCCGGAGGTAACACCGGCAAACTAACGTTTACTAAAGGTTTGCCGGCGGCAATGAGGGCGCTGTACTCTTTAAGATTGGGCTAAATTATAATGTGTATTAAATTCCCACCAAAGTAGTGTAGCACAGTTGGTGCAGTGGTTAAGCAGTAGCTTTAGTGAGTGGGATGTCCCGAGTTCGAATTCTGACCCCCGCCACAATTATAAGGTGTTTTTTTTCCATCTCCGAATAAATAAGAATATTCTTCTTTTATTATTTTAGTATGTCTCAAACACTTTATTGCAGAGTATTACATTTTCTTTTTCAGATTTGTGGCTCTGGAGGATTTTTTTTAAAGGGAAATAAAGTCCGAAATTATAAAATGGTCTGATTCCCATCTTGTTAATACAAAAATACAACGATAATATTGGCATGGAGCCAGACTAAAATTTGTCACCGGAAAATGTTTTAAGTACAAAAAAACAGTAACTGCGCATGTTCAGTGCATATCCGGCAAACTAACGTTTACTGAAGGTTTGCCGTCTCCGGCAAAATATCCACTGCCTTTTTTTAGCGAGAGAAATTCAGTGTGGGCGTGAGAGCGTGAGAATAACCTGAAATGCGTAAGTCTCGCGCTCAATGCGTGAGAGTTGGCAGCCCTGGATCCGTGCCCGTGAGCTTTGGGGATATTTTTCAAAGGGAAATAAAATAGTCCAAGAACCCTTCGGTTGATGGTCTGGTTACCGAGGCCAAAAGATCATGACACCGAATATTGTCGGGTCAGCGAACCAGACGACGGTCGACTGCCATAACCAATGCCATGGCATGGCGTTTTATGTAGCCTAGTCTAGTGCGTTTATTTCTCTAAAAAAAAACACCGAGAGTTACTATAAAATACTGCATTCTACCACACTGAAATAAACACCGTCAACCAAAAGTTCTTTGTTTTCTTTATTTAAACCAACCTCTCTAACTTGTTCGTCTGTGCTTTCTTCCAGACTAGACACGTGCACCCGTCAAAGTAGTTGCATTTAACGCGCGCTGTTTATGAAAGGGCGCCCTCTATTAGCAGCTGCAACATGTGTCTTGCCAGCTAGAGGGCGCTATGTAGATTCCTTGGGGGAAAGTGTGAGAAAACTTGTGTCGACGTCCCTTTCTCGCGTGCCCCTGCCACCCATTTTCTTAACTGAAACATTATGATGTTAATCCAAAATTATGTTGAATAGTTCTTTTTAAGCTAAGAATTCATTTACTTTTCAGTTTATTTTCTTATTTTAATAGCCTTTATGATTTTTGGGAAAAGAATTTATTTTCAAGCCTTGGTGATTTCCTAAATTTGTCTTACGCCGTAAAAGCTGCTCGGCCCCCCCCCCCCCCCCAAATTTCTCTTTCTAATTCCTCATACATGCACAACCTCCAACTCTGCACAAATTCATCAAACAAGCAACACGAATATTCAATATAGCAAAAGTTTTATTGATAAAAAACTACATATCAAACTTCAGAATATTCTACAGTATTAAAGTAAATGCTCTTTAGTGTAACCTTTTTTATAACATAAATTACAGTATTGCAATAGTAATATAAATCTATCTTTGTAAAAGCTCATTGAAATGTTAATGTAATGTGCTCTATAAGTGTAAATTGTTATTATTATGATTATGGGTAAAATAAACAATCTTCGGTTAAATACACAATGCATACATTTCTGCAACTTTAAAGCCCATGAAAGCATTATTGAGTAATTCTGTACAATTCATCACATGCTTTCAATTAAGTGAAATTTGAATAAAACCGCCCACAGCAACTTCATTTTGTAATCTTTGTTTCAGTCTGCCGTTGAATTTAACAATGGGTCCTGCAAGCGAGCGTCTTACAACAGCTTTCTGAAAAGTCTGAAACAAGTGCTAGGGCTGCCTGTAACATACATGTCTATGCGAAGTGGATTCAGCCGCTTACATAGACGTATGTGTAATTAAAGCCTGCCTCGTGTACATGCATTAAGCTTGAATACAGCACGTCTGAGGTATATTTGGAATTAACCTATCGCCGGAGAATCGCTGGATATACTGGATATAATGTTTGCCTGTTCAAAATATGGTACACCATTCTGTAATCTATTGTTAATAATTGTCGGATTTGAACAGTTTTAGATTTTACGAAGGCCAAGTGTCCGGAGAAAAAAACCTGTGTACATTTTCAGATTTTTGGGCTGATGAAAACCCTCCCCTGCGAAAATTCCTGGATCCGCCCCTGTACATGATATACAAATGGACGCGGAACGTGCAAAATCTGAGACAAAACTTAATGTACAAAAATTCTAGAGGGTTGTCTAAGGGGTGTGGCTAACTCGCAAAAGGGGATAGGTCAATTCAACAAGGTCAGAGTGCAACAGTTCCTAAGACTGGCTTTGATTCATCTTGATGTGTGGAGTGCCGTGGCCTCGTGGTCTGGAGCATTGAATTTGTGGTCTGTGGGTAATTCTGCAGGTTGATGGTTCGAGTCCAGCCTAGGGTCATGGTGCGTGTGCCCTTGGGCAAGGCACTTCTCTCCACCCAGGAGTAAGTTGGTACCTGTGAGGGTAGAGATGGCTATGGTTCTAGCTGCTCTGTGCCAAAAATGGCTGCATCAAGCTGGATACTTCCCAGGGAGCTGAGATTGTCTTTGGAGTGTTTCATTCGCCCAAAGAGCAGGGTAATAATGATGTAGCGCCTTATTTGAGCAAAAATATTGGTGGATATATGCATTTAATAAATACACATTATTATAAGTGGCATCTGTACCCCAGCAGCTTGCTAGGGATTAGGACCCAATGCAATAGGGGAGCATAATCCAAATCCAGACTAGGGTTAATCCCTTCTTAATCCCTCTGGCATCTGTAGGCCCTGATGACGTCGCGGATCGGGGCCCGGCACATCGGACAGTGGGAGCCCATTCCTTTCAGTCGCAGACCGCAGGACAGGCAGCAGCACATGTGGCCGCACTGGTACAACACCGCGTCCACCGACTTCTCCAAGCAGATGACGCACTGGCCCTCACTGGCCGGCTGGCTGGGCGGGATTGGAGCGGCGACGGCTTGACTGTTGGAATCTGAAGAAAGACACAACCACAAGGGAAAATAACAACTAGCGGCGCAAACGATAAAACTATGAACAAAGCAGAACCATTTTTAAAACTTTGGCTTCAGTTTTGGCTTTGCCTTTGCTATGTTTGAGTCTCTACCATTCCTGCAAAAAGTCTGGAAACGTTTCAAATAATTCTTTAATGAAAAAGCTTTTAAAAACAAAATGAAAATGGTCGCTGGTCGCGAGCTACGTAATTTGCTCACCTGGCCGATGCTGGCCATTGAGGGCAGCAGCCACCTCCTGTCTGATGGATCGCTGCATATCAAGCTGGAGTTCAAAGGTCAGCCGCATCATGGTCTGCATCTCCTCCATCTGACGACGCATGGTGTCCAGCTCGGAACCAGCCTAAAACAAAACAATAAGATCTAAACCTGTAGAGAACGTGCAGTTGATGTCATTAGACTGCTTGGACCACGTCGTCCTATATCAGTTATAAGCCACATTGAAATGGTCTCAAAACAAATGGGCAAACTTGTGATGATCGATGCGAAGATTGAGCTGCGCCATGCAAACTTACCCATGTTGCGGGGCCACCAGCAGAAACCGGTGCAGATTGCTGTCTGGCTGGAGCATGGATACCGAGGTGGCTGAAGTCGTTGCGTTGGTGACGGTGGCTCTGCTGCAGTGACTGGACAAAGTTCTGCACACTCAGGCCGTCAGCCTCGGTCTGCTGTAGACGACCCTGTTGTTCAAATCATGACTTATATTTTCAGAAAAATAAATACTACCTAGGAATTAAAGTTAGAGCCAATGGCGGATCAAACCAGATCTCTTAAAAACATCTGAAGTGTATTGCAAAAATATGCACTAAGATTTGATAATTTCACAATTTTTTTGTAATTTATATCTTTACTTTTTTAAGGCTTGTGACTGATGGTCCTTGCTGCTTTTTGCTTAGCACGAGTTTTTTGCTTATCAGCTTGGAACTGTCGTCAAGTCCATACAATACAATTCAAGTCAATCACCAATAATTAGATCACAAGCCCGGGGCATATTTACAAAGGAATGTCTATAGGTTCGCTGAAGTTTTGTTAAGACTTGCGAGGACTTGTGTTGACCTGTAAGGTTTTGTGTCAACTTATGAGGACTTGTGAGGACTAAAAAGACATGTGAGAACTTGTGATGACTTAAGAGGACTAAAAAGATCCATGGGGACTTGTGTGGACTAAAAATATGTGTGAGGACTTGTGTTGACCTGTAAGGTCTTGTGTGGACTTATGATGACTTGCGAGGACTTATGAGGACTACAAAAGACCTGTGAGTACTTGTGAGGACTTAAGAGGACTAAAAAGACCTGTGAGGCCTAAATTGTACTTGTGAGGACTTGTGTTGACCTGTAAGGTTTTGTGTGGACTTGTGAGGACTTTTGAGGGCTAAAATACCTGTAAGGACTTGTGAGGACTAAAAAAAGGACTTGTGAGGACTTGTGTTGACCTGTAAGGTCTTGTATTGAATATGAGGACTTGTGAGGACTAAAAAGATGTGAGGACTAAAAAGTCCTTGTGTATGAGGACGTGTTTTGACCTGTGAGGTCTTGTATTGACTTATGAGGACTTGTGAGAACTGATGAGAACTTGCGAGGACTAGTGAGGACTGTTTTAACATAAGTAAGCATACCATCATGGTGTTTTCTAGGGTCCCCCTGAAGTTGCTGTTGAGCATCGATGAAACCACCTGGCGTTGGACCAGATCGCTGATTTCAAAGACTGTGTCCTCCCTCTGTACATGCTGCAGGAGGGCTACCATGTTTATGCCGCCGTTGTTATTTGGCAGCGGTGCAGGGCTGCAAGATGTAAATAATTCAATAGAACTTTAATTTCTTGTGTGTGTGTGACCTTGGGCGTGATACATGGCTACATGGCATATATCGGTTTATGGTTTCTGACAAGCGCCCTTTAAACAAAGACAGTGACAAAATGGGGTACCGCCAACAGAGGGCTGAATAACTCAGTTGGTAGAGCACCGGAACGATTATCCGGAAGTCGCAGGTTCAAACCCTGCTCCATTAAAAATTTTTTTTCATATTTAATTTTTTTGTTCATAGACAACTGCTTCCAACAGAAATTTTGCGGGTATGGTAACTGTTTGAGAACAAATCCCCCAAAAATGTGTGGATCCTTGCATGATACATTGCGTCCCAAATTACCTGCAACAGAAACATGTACCACCATTATTTTTATCATTTTAAAGATTGGAATCTTAGCTTTATCCCTGGTGTGACGATCCCGTTGCCTTTTACATTCTGTGTTTCCTATTCTTCGATCCACGTAGACAACACCTTAAGTGTATTCACAATATTGTTCTTCGTTTCAAGTTCAATTTTGAAATTCACGTGCAAGTATGTACCTATTCAAAAAGTGCGCTCAAAGTGTGACTCGAGTTTACATCTGATGTACCACGTCATCGAATTTTCCTTGAAATCGGTTGAGCTTGTTTCCTTTATTTGAACACATATAATTTTAACTCTTTTTTTAAATATCAAACTAATACTCACCAGGGATGAAGTTCAGATTCCAAGCTTTAAAATGGTATAAAAATAATAGCAGTACGTGTTTCCACGCCAACGCCAGAGCCTCGCAAAAAAAAAAAAGTTGCGGGTATTTTGGGACACGCTGTACACTTGCATATTATATCTACAGTACCTATTCTGCATAAGCCAAGGCTGCTGCGGTTGGACTGGGGGCTGCCACTGTTGCTGTTGTTGTTGCCACTGCTGCTGTTGCTGCTGTTGCTGCCACTGTTGCTGCTGCTGCTGCCACTGCGTGTATTGCTGCTGCTGCCAGGGTTGTTGGTGGTACATGTTGGGCTGCCATTGCGGCTGCTGCGGTCGCCACTGCATCCCAGGTTGCTGCTGAAACTGCTGCGTTTAACAAAACAACAGAAAGCTGGTTTAGATAAAAATGTCTTAACTCTTTCGCTACAGCGAGCCGCTGACAGCGGCACATACAAATTGTACAGGTCGTACGGAGAGCCGCTGGCAGCGGCTTGGTTGCGTCGCTATGAATAAACAGGGTGTCCCCATGACGTGGGCCATATCTACATAATTTATGTCGTATAACCTCTGACCCTAGTTTGAGCCGCTGCCAGCGGCTCTCCGTCTGGCTGGGGTGCACTTTTTGTTATTGTGAGCAGTTTGTTTACGGAGATACATTCAAAGATGGCGGCGCCAACATCAACGCTCGGCGGAATTTTCAGCTTTTAATTACGTCCAGTTGGGACGAAAAAGGTAAATTTAATTCCGTAGCGAAAGAGTTAATAAACGAGCGGCACAACATGTACAAACATTTGTAAATATCTTTCGGAAAAAGTCACAAGATGTGCAATATTGAACAATATTTTTGGAGCATACACATATTGCACACTGAGAAAAAATAAAAACAACAACGTTCAAGGTTGAATCAAAGAAAGGGTGGATAGGATGGCTAGTCCCCCCCCCACCCCGAGCCAGACTAACAATTAGTGTGTCTTTGAGTTCCTTGACTTACATCAATATCTCAAATCTTGAACCACTACTTAATTTTGTTAGTCTTTCAATGCATTGACTGCAACATGCCTCAGCCACCCGCCTCCCTCAAAAATCTTAAACTTCAACCCCCTCCCCACCCAGCAATCAGCATTTGGCAAGTCCCAGATCCGCCACTAACAATTAAACTAACTACCTGCAGTTGTGGCTGTGGAGGCATCATGGGTTGCATCGGTGGGGGTGGCGGGGGAGGAAAGACCGACATATCGCCCAGGCCCGATGGGTGTGAACTTGAAGACGAATGGCTGAGCTGGCTCAAGTTCTCCATGTGCTGCTGGAGCGGGTCCGCGTTCGACGGGGTGGACGGGGCTCTAGAATTCCCCACATCAAAGCCGGCTGCCCGCAGACGTATGGCCTATTGTATCGATAAGGATGTAATGTTCGCGAGTTATTAAGTTCCAATGAAAAAAAATTCAAATCCATTCACATAGTTTTCCAAATTGTTCAACGGAACCCAAATGTGAAAATGACACCTGATATTTATGCTATAGGTCCAGATGTTTTTTTTCTCTAAGTAAGGATTCTTTCAATCGAGGTAGTATCGAAAGCAAAGACCCCTAAAACGACGACCGAAGACCCACTCAAAACAAAGACTCACTCGAAAACGAAGACCCACTTGAAAACAGGTCTTCGTTTTCGGGTGGGTCTTCGTTTTCCAGTGGGTCTTTGTTTTTGAGTGGGTCTTCGGTCTTCGTTTTAGGGGTCTTCGTTTTCGATACTACCTTCAACGGATTTACTTCACAAAGAATTACAATCACCTTATTCCTTCATCATATTCTAGTTAGCTTAACAGAATGTCCTTCTATGGTAATTATCTATTAGGCAAACCAGATTTGGTGTAAATAATTTACTGGGACAGGCAACAACCTTTTTAAGCTGTTGGCAGAATGTTTAAATATTTGAACGGTGAGTGAAAGTTTCGCTGAGCGTTTATCAAGTTAAACTTGGACACCCATCCGTACCTGTTGAAGTTCTCGATCTTGTCGGACCAGAGTCCCGCGGATGACATCCTCAAGGTTACGGCGGAACGACTCGCTGCCCAGCACGGACGACACGGGGCGGCGCTCAGACAGTCCCTGGACTTCAGACACAACGCTTTCTGGCCGGCTGGCTTGCCGTCTCGCTGCGACCCCACCCTCGGGTTGACCTGGGGTTGAAGACTGACCGAGGGCGTCGGAGAAGAACTCCTCCAGTGTTTCGCGTCTGTCTGTGTTCGTCACCGGCCGTTGGCCGTGCTGGAGTTTCCTCAGCTCAAACAGCAAATCACTGTCATGAAGTACAAAAATACAAAATGAAAGGATTTTTTATCACCTGTTTGGGGACAGCAAGGCCCCTGCGTAAGTTTGAAAATTTGGGACTCACAAGTCACAATACTGAACATGAGAGTCCCAAAACTTAAGATGTGAAAACTTGCAATACTAGAAAACAGACAGAAAAATGAAACAATTACCAGTCCAACACCCCTTTAGTACTGCATCGCTCGACTGTGTCAGAAGAAACCTCTGGTACCTAGTCTCTATTTCCACACATTCTCCATAGTCACGCCACCAGACTACTGAAGGGTCAATCTTTTCAAAAAGTTGGACATGTACCAATCTAATTTTAAGGCCAGTTCGTTGTTCATGCGAATGCGATACGAAATTGACGTACAAAGCATTCACTGCGAAATTCGCCGGGATTGAAATGTGTTCTACTGTGAATTTGCAGCGCCAAAACTTGCCTGCTATGTCACAAATTCGCATTCACGTTCATTTTCGCTTTGGCTTCAAATTAAAATCACTTGGCTTCACTCTGAAAATGTTGAAGAAAATCGCCTTTAAAAATTTAATAATTTGCTACCTCAAACTTGGCTGGTGAAATACTCAGGAGCTTGTCTTTCAAGCCTCATGAAAATTTTGGAGAATTTTGTTAGCTAAAGATAGCGAGTAAAATTGGCCTTTTTTAACGTGCATGTTTTTCTACACTAAAGGTCCCAGTCTTCACCACACTTAATTACTACAAGAAAAACGTGACAAACACATGGAAGTGAAAAACCGTTAAAACTGCCGCAAACGAGGTCACAGGAATATGTAGGCCTATACAGGAAATGGGTAACCCAACGACAACCCACGCCAAGCTGTCGGGTACGGTGTTTGACATTTCAAAACAATTCAAAACACTGATATATGTAGCCTTATACAGGCCAAAACACTTCCTCTTTCCTTAATGCAGCAATTGGCCACATCCTTTAAGAGTTTATTCGGACATGACCACCGCAATTTATATGTTCCGACATGAATTTTTTTTTTTACGTGAAGTATTTTTTTTCAACAAACCCTTACATGTTTATGTGGGTGAATTCACAATGGCTTTGAAGGTAAACTTTTAAATTTTGAAAATGTCAAGTCATCCCAAGTTTCATTTAAATTATATTGCTAATCACGTTAATCGATTAAATAAAATATGCCATATGCAAATTAAGGTATAAATGAAGTATTCTGACACCATGTCAGACTAGGAAAAATTACAAAAAATGTTTGCTTGTAAATATTAGAATGAATAATTGCATTTGGACACTGAAAAGTCGTGGAGGTAGAATATACAAATGTCAGACAAGTCGACCGTTGAGACAAGTCGACCGTTGAGACAAGTCGACCGTTGAGACAAGTCGACCGTTGAGACAAGTCGACCGTTGAGACAAGTCGACCGTTGAGACAAGTCGACCGTTGAGACAAGTCGACCGTTGAGACAAGTCGACCGTTGAGACAAGTCGACCGTTGAGACAAGTCGACCGTTGAGACAAGTCGACCGTTGAGACAAGTCGACCGTTGAGACAAGTCGACCGTTGAGACAAGTCGACCGTTGAGACAAGTCGACCGTTGAGACAAGTCGACCGTTGAGACAAGTCGACCGTTGAGACAAGTCGACCGTTGAGACAAGTCGACCGTTGAGACAACTCGACCGTTGAGACAACTCGACCGTTGAGACAACTCGACCGTTGAGACAACTCGACCGTTGAGACAACTCGACCGTTGAGACAACTCGACCGTTGAGACAACTCGACCGTTGAGACAACTCGACCGTTGAGACAACTCGACCGTTGAGACAACTCGACTCGGAACAACTCGACCGTTGAGACAGCTCGACTTAATGGAAATGTATACACGTGGAGCGGAAAAAGTTGCATAAATCTTTGGCAGGACCGGTCCCGGGCGCCGTGCGGGCATACTCGATGCACAGAGGGTGCTCCGATCCGGTGGCCGTCGCGTCGGGCCGGCGCACCCCGCCCGCGAGGACCGGGCCCGGCCCGGCACGCTGGCACGTCGACCGGCACAGAAAGTGGGCGCAGACCCGGCACAAACGATGCCACCGTGCACGGTACGGCCACGTTGACCGGGGATGCGCGCACAGGCACGGAAAAAAATGAACGATGTGCACGGACAATCACGCTGCGCTGTATCGTCTCTGTTATATGCAACAAAAAAACTCATGTGTCATCACTCCCAAACGGCGATCAGCCGCCGTCAAAATCCCCGCTATTATCCCCAAAACTAGGCCAAAAAACATGCGAGGCGACTTGTCTCAACGGTCAGTGTCTCAACGGTCGACTTGTCTTTCCATTTATCGCACATACGGTCGAGTTGTCTCAACGGTCGAGTTGTCTCAACGGTCGAGTTGTCTCAACGGTCGAGTTGTCTCAACGGTCGAGTTGTCTCAACGGTCGACTTGTCCGAGTCGAGTTGTCTCAACGGTCGACTTGTCTGACCCAAGTGTAAGGAATCTCTGGCCCGTGTTTTTGAGAAAGCCGGTGTAGCGTGAATTTACGTTTCTATGAAATTCGGACTCATTGGTAATACCGCGCATGCGTAAGTATGGTAATTAGGAAAGTGACCGGTCACGTGAGAGGGATTAACTAATAATAGGGAAAAGGGGTCCGATTTTCATAGGAGACGGATTTTCATGTGACACCGGATCCGGCAATATATCCACTT
The DNA here is from genome assembly GCA_029964075.1 of Patiria pectinifera. Taxonomy (NCBI): domain Eukaryota; kingdom Metazoa; phylum Echinodermata; class Asteroidea; order Valvatida; family Asterinidae; genus Patiria; species Patiria pectinifera. The sequence continues at coordinate 6,379,210 of CM057133.1, forward strand.
GTTCCACTATCTTTGCTCGTAAATTGGTAAAACACTGAACTTGTCAAGATGGGGAATATACCTGCGTTGTTTCTGCAGGAGCTTGTCCAGACCCTCCGCTAGACCGAGGGAATTTGCCGTGTTTCCGGACGGCGACCCACCCGGCGAAACACCGCCAGCAGCCCCATCGGCTTGTGTCTTCGAGTCCGCCACCTTGCATGCCGGAGTTTCTCCGTCCAGTTTCAGCGCGGACAGCACGCACGATTCTTCTGAATCAGACGAGTTAGAGCTATCGCTCCGGGTGGAATTTTCGTTAGACATGTTGCTCAAGTGTGATCCAGTTAGTTGTAAAGTTGATGTTAGGAAAACACGGCAATTTTATGGTGTTTTTTTGTGTGCAACTGTTATCGCGTGAGCTAGATGAGTCATCGATGCCATGTCAACTTAGCAGCGCAAAATTTATTGTCAACACGATAAACGATTACGTAATCCCGCCAGTACGTCACCTAACCGCGATGCCATTGGTCAAAATGTTGAAAGCACGTGTGAGTCATGGGTTGAAAATAGAAAATGACAAAAGAATACTTCATGTCCACAGATGAGTCCAAATTTCACAGTACAGCAGTTCAAACCCTGATTAAAACCAAGGTGGCGCTTCCGGACCTAGCTCGAATTATTAATTAGCCTGATCGTGTAAAAAGTCCGATTTAAAAAACTATTTTTGGTACATTGATTTCTGAAGAAAATTAACCTCGGAAAAGGCGCCTCTGTAGAGTGATCAACGTTCTCCAAGTTTATTCTATACGTCTGTGATATGAATAAAGTGACCGAGACCTCTTTTGGTTTGATACTTTCGTTCATGTTGGTCAGTTTCAGGAAAAGGCCTTATATCGTCACGCGAGGATAATTTTTTTACTAGCATCTCAATATTTATGGAAAATGAAAAATCGCATGACAGTAAAGAGAAATATCGTGCCAAAAAACTGACCTCTCACTTCCGAAAATACATGTGGACTGGTGGAACTCGCACGTGCAAAGATGAAAAACTATGAAATTATTTTTTTTGGTGGTCAATAGGAGACTAAAATGTCTTTCGGGACACACATTAGACAAAATTTTTTTTTTAGTAAAATGGCTGTTGATAAGAACTCATGTATGCAAGCAAGCCCGCCAGTTAGAATCCATCGGGACATATAGATAGGTAAAACGTGGCGTCGTAATCATTTTTGTTCTCACAGAAGTACGTGATGTCAAAACAAACGTGATCGAACGACTTAGTTAGGTACGAAACTGATGTCAAAAGAAATAAAATTCGTTTTTACCCATCTCCAACTGATTTTCTCATCATTTTTTCTTGTGGAGTACAAAGATTATGGTTATAGAGATCATTCTGACAAAACTTATAGCAAGAGAAAATTCAGCGCAGAGCTAGCTGCACGCTTTGTTCACTACGCCAGACAGAGTATATGTTATCGTCTCTTGGGAGAAGTTAATAACTGACAGAAGGGAAACCCACCAGATGACTCAACTCTACAAGATAATCACTTACACCGTTGACATCGATGCTTCAGACTATCTTCAACCAAAAATGCAGAGATCCAGGAGGGGAACAACAACCAATTCATCATAGTACAAACATCCTCAACTGCATTCAAGAACTCATTTTTTCCCCAAGGACAATTAAATTCTGGAATGACCTGCCCATGGGCGTCGCCAGGATTTTTTCTAGAGGGGGGCAAAAAATGTTTTTGCCAAAAAATGCTTGTATTTCTCAACACATTCTCGATTGATCAGTTTTAGAGGGGGCAGGGACATTTTGCCCCCCCCCCCCCAACTCATTAAATTTACACCACTTTGCCTTAGCGCCTCTTTTGTTTCTTCTTTTTTTTTCTTTTTTTTCCTTCCTTTTTTGTGTGTTGCTTTTCCAAAGGGGGGGGGGGGGGGGGGGGCAAGTGCCCCCCTTGCCCCTCCCCTCGCGACGCCCATGGACCTGCCCCAACACATCACTGACTCTTTGACGCACGAGACCTTTAGGGACAACTTTTATGGCCACATCGTGACCGAGACCTAGATGCCGACACCTCCCCGTGACCTCCGAGTATGATGTTTCTGGAGGAAACTAACCAAGTACCAAGTACCAAGTAGAAAGGGTAACCACGCGTGCAAAATGCCAGGGTCGCGGAGGGATCCGGAAGTTCAAAGACAAAATTGCTTACTTTCAGGCTCCGATTCCAGGATTTATTTGTGTGGGCAGTCTCGTCCCGGGAAATCGGAATCGAGAGAGGTATGTGATGGGCGGGGAAGGGGAGCAGACAGGATGCCCAGCATCGGAGAGTTTGGATTTTGGGGAGTCAGGTTGGCGTAGCGGTACTTTCCTCGCCCTCCACCGCTGTGACCAGGGTTCGAATCCCACCTGGGCCAATATGTAGAAAGAAATAAATAAAATAAAATAAATTTTACCCTTGGGCCAATATAATAAGCCTTTGTACTAAAGACGTCACACTTTGTTTACATGTGCACTTTCCTATGGAGCCAGTGGGGGCCAACGGTCCACTGAGCAACATAGGAAAGCACACACGTAAAGAAAGTGTGACGTCATAAGAACAGAGGATTATTGTCGGTACTATCGTCACCCCCGAAAAGAACAGGAACCCGTTTTTAAATTTTCCCCCGAATTGTTTCCCTTCATGTATTTTATTCTCTTTGGCTTTCAGAAAATCGCATTTAACTTAATCCACTGTTCACGAATATCAACTGATAATGAAATTATTGTCTGTATATTAAACATGGCATTTTCAATAACTCAAATTGAAGTAAATTTGAAAAAAGTGTAAACCGAAAAGATATGCTTTAAGCTGGATTTGACATTGTAAAATTGTGGACATCGTAAAGTTATCTATTGAAAAACTAAGGGTAACAATAACGATCATCCATGAACCCAAGTAGGGAAATTAACTTGAAAATTGCAGCGGAAAAACCAGACATTAATTTTTGTAAGCTTGAATGTTGCATTATGTTTGTAGATGGATATCATAGTTTGTTAGACACCAAAATTACAATTTATCGCCATTGTTGTCATCATAATCTTCATAATTTTTAAGACTAGAGATTTTGTAATTCATTGGATTGACCGTGGAAGACTAATTTATTGTCTCCAAAGCTTCTCAATTACAACCCTCATCTTAAAATTAATTCCAAAATTGGTCAACTGAAACATACAGATGCATTGCCATTGCCCCTTTTTTGGTTTATAAAATTGACTGAGTTCAATAATGAACAACATTTTGAAAATGATCAATTCTCATAACGCCCAACTATCCCATACAACACAACTTTACTCCATTTTAGGGTGGCTTTTCGTGGCAAACAAACATCTGCAACAACAGAAGCAAAAGCAAGCGTTTCCTCCCAAAATAACGGCCAATATCGCAAAAATGAAGAGGTAGACATCTATGAGATTCCTTTGGATGTAATTCAGATCTTGGACGGCCGGGCGCAGGTGATCACCACCGAACTTGGTGACGTGAAGGATCCAGTGAGCTGCCCTCTCCACCGGGGGAGAGGAGGTCTGAAGGTCCCGTAGAATCAGAGAGACGCGCTGGGCATTGCTCTGGAATCTAAACAAGTCGACAACAGACACAAAACAAGATTATTCATTCCCTTACCTTGCCCCTGGATGTCCACAAGATCGCATAGGCCAGCTCTTAGATAATAACACCATGTGTGGCAGGGGGGAACTTGTCCCCCCCCTCCCAACTTTGTTCGTCCCCAAATAAATATTGTAGCCTACATTTGATTCTATAGCTCAGAATAGCTGATTCAATTACTCCAATTTCGAAAATGATATTTAAAATGATGATCTTTCGCTAAAAAAAATTGGTTAAAGTGATCAGAAATTGCCTCGGATCGCACCACGGAACGTCGGGAATCTCAAATTTTTCCCGACCCATTGAAGGCGGCCTTCCTGGTACAGTGTGCCCAAATTGGTCTTTAAGAACTCACTTGGGATCCATAATAACTTTGCTGACGGTTTCAGCGAGGATGTCTGATGTCAGCGAAGCGAAGTCAAGCGACAACCCTGCACCTCGGTCCACCACGCGGAGTATGTTATCGGCCTGGTCTTCAAAGAATGGTATCCCTACTATGGGGAGTCCAGCCCACATGGCCTCATAGGTAGAGGGCGCCCCTCCCTGGCTGACGTAAACCATGACGTTAGGATGTTCTGTACGGGAGAACATAGAAAAGGTGTCACAGCTTTACGGGTTCAGGACCGTAGATTGATTCTATATCCAAGACTGTTTCCGATGGTGTTTTGGGTAACAGCATTGGCTTCCAAAAATTTTTATCAAGAGCTCTTGTCAAGCTTCGCCCTGGTCACTGGTTAAAGAAAAAAAACTGTTCAATGAGAGTTCAAAGAAATTAGAGGTCACCTTCTCTCTTGGTATAACGTCGTTCCCATGTCTGTATCATCGTTGTGTACTATAATGAAAAAAGGCGCGGGAATGGTTGACTCACCCATGATTGTTGGTAGCGGTAACCACTTTACGATTTTAATGTTCTTGCTGAGCTTGACCCCCGAGGGCAGATCCCTTTTCGCCTGCCAGAGCACTCGGTGCGGTAACTTAGCGAAACCATCCACGAACAGTTGGGCCCGTTCGCGCTCCCGAAAGTAGACATAGGTGCCCAACGAGAAGAGGACCACACCATTCGGGGCTGTGTCTAGGAAGTCGGCAACGTCGGCTTCGATCTTATTTGAGAATGGATCAAAGTATACGTCATTAAATTCGCTCTTACGTAATGTAGGCATATGGTATGAAACGCACCTGGTTGAACTTACCCTTCTCATAGCGACACCAAGGCGGACCTAAGTTTACTGGTTTGGATGCATGAACTGGCTTTTACCACAGAGAAAGGACACACCTTTCTCTGTGCTTTCACGGTTTTGCGCACGAAATATGAAGTGTATGATATAAGGTATGTGTAACCTTGTTACCTACCTTTTGGTTTGAACCTAGCCCAACTGAATGCAGAACATAGACTGTGTTGGGTTGCATGGGCCGGGCGAACTCTAAGCCAAAGCTTCCGAGGAACAGAAAGAGACTGGCTTGTTTTTTGGACTCGTAGGTGCTGAGCTCCGGCCTGATGTTGTGCTTGATTTTCAACTTGTCATAAACGTGAAACGATAGAGAGTGCATGAAATCGTCGTAATGGTACGCCATGTAATTTTGGACTCGCTGAAAGAACGTCATTCTGTCAGTGAAGCCGAGGAGACGCTCCGGCACGTACGACGGATCGATTGGAATCCCAGAGCTACCATCAGGAGACAGAAGAGAGAATTTCCAAGTTGGGCCGCGTCAGATTTACCTGACTTGGCTTGCAATTATCCGACTATGGCTTGCAATGATCCGTTTATATTATATGTAGTTAGCCCTACAAACGGGGCTGTCAATGGCTTCGTTAATCAACATGGGTCTTATTACTGTCGCCAGATTACAAAAGAAAACATGTTAAAAGAGAGCCATACACAGCCCTGGTTGTAGGGCTAATGCAAACTTAGACGTGTTCCTGGAAATGATATATTTTTTTCCCTGCGCGAAAAAACACACACCTGTTTGCGTTATTATCAGGATAAAACTCTCTGGGGCGTACTGCAATATTGAGTTCCATTGGAGAAGGAAAGCTTTAATTTGCGTAGCCATGATGATCCGATGAGCATTCTAATTTTTTTACAAGTTTAATGTTCGTCCAGTCGACGAACGTAGAGAGCCTCCCTCCGACAAACTTAAAAGGGCGCATATATACGTACACGTATCCATCTTTGGAAGGCCCGTCAAAGAAAGTTGAAATTAAGATGAAAGGAACGTCCAAGGCCTGGGATATGAGCGGGCAGCAGTGATCAAAGGCATCCCCGACAACCATGTCGAATCTCTCTGCACGTAGTCGCTTCATGGTCACGGAATCTCCCAACAGGTAGTCGCACTCGTAGGCGAACGATCCAAACAGGCTGAACTTGCTGGTCAAATTTCCATCGAGTCCCGCCACCAAAGGGTCGAAGAAGTGCACCATGGGTCTTTTCATGACGGCGTTGGTCAGGTCCCGGTACATATCGATTCGGTTCTGTCTCGAGTAGGACGAGTTGAAGACCACGAACGAGAAGAATTCACTGTCTGTGGTTTCACCTGTTGAGCCCGACTCGCTCATCAGATACACCACCTTGTGGCCCCGTTGGACCAGCACCTTGGCAGATTTGCTCATGGTATTGTAATGACTACCATTCACCGTGGGACTGTAGTATAAAAACTTATACTGCCTTTCGATTTTGGCGCCAACTGCTGGCACTAGCAGGCAGCCTATCATGAATAGGCGAACTGTAGTGAGCAATGAACACATCGTGCGATCACTAAGTAATAAAGTGTTTGCGAATATTATCTAGAGCTAATGCCCAAGTTATCGACCATTACAACCATGCGTGCATGGCGGCTCTGTCATGACCAAAGGGCGTAACTTGAATTTTGGACTTTTGGAGATAAAGTCACTTTGGGGGTTTTGAGGGCGTTGTTTCCATTTAACATCCGGGCTTCCGTTTCAAAGTATAGCAGAGCGTTTTTTGTACAAAATACGTGTCAGTATTCAGTTTCTTTGTCAAAAGTGCGTGTAAATTTAGAGATCATTCTGTTTTATGTGATGAGGCAAAAGGGCGCATATACAAAGCATCACTTCGCCATCTTAAATGTTTGTGTTCAAAATCAAGGTGTCATAATATGGCATGTGGAGGCGTTACACATCCTTTTATCGAAACTATCTTTTTATTATGTTTTTGACATTTTATGGTAAAATGATGAAAGTGGTTAAGAAGTCATTTTCTCAATTTAAACATTCATAGATGAAGTAATAAGCGGTAAATCGGAGTGACTAAAATAAGTGTTTTTTTTGCTCTAAATAATAGCATAGTCACATTTACGTTTAAGGATCATGGATTTTGTAATTCAGTGCACCGACCGTAGATCACTTTTTTTCGAAGATTGTCCCTTTTTAACGATAGTCCTAAAGCTATGGCCATAATTTTCCAAAATCGGTCAACTGAAATATACAGATGCATTGCCGTTCACTTTTATTTGGTTTATAACATTAGCTAAGTTCAAATTTGATGCACGAAATATGCAGTGTATGATGTCAGATATGTTTAACCTTGTTACCTACCGTTTGGTTTGAACCTAGCCCAGCTGAATGCAGAACATACACTGTGTTGGGTTGCATGGGCCTGGCGAACTCCAAGCCAAAGCTTCCGAGGAACAGAAAGAGACTGGCTTGTTTTTTGGACTCGTAGGTGCTGAGCTCCGGCCTGATGTTGTGCTTGATCTTCAACTTGTCATAATCGTGAAACGATAGAGAGAATATGAAGTCGTCGTAATGGTACGCCAGGTAATTTTGGACGCGCTGAAGGAACGTCATTCTGTCCGTGAAGCCGAGGAGACGTTCCGGCATGTACGACGGATCGATTGGAAGCCCGGAGCTACCAGGAGACAAAGAGAGAGATTTCAAGTTGGACCGCGTCGAATCTACTCGGATATGGCTTGCAATTAAACATGGCATGCATGGTATCGGATGAAGCCACTTCCCATAGACACGCCCGTTACTTTATCATAGCAAAGTAATTCGGATGGTAAAGCCCTACAGACAGGGCTGTATAATGGCTCTCTTTTAACAATGCAAAAAAGACCCATGTTAAAACGAGAGCCTATCTACAGTCCTGTTAGTAGCGCTGATGCAAACTTGTACGTGTTCCTGAAAATACTTTTTTCCCCAGTGCGAAATTGCCCGTTTGCGTTATTACCAGGATAAACTTGGCCTCCCCGTTGGCACACTGCAATATTTATATTGACGTCTACGTCTGTTACGTTGGGAAAGGAAAGCTTAAAGTCTGTTACGTTGGGGAAGGAAAGCTTAAAGTAACAATGATGATCCGATGTGCACTTTAATTGTGTGCAAGTTTAAATGTTTGTTTTAGTATACGAACGTAGAGAGGACCCTCTAGCCTATACCCCCCACACTTTGTAATTTAACTTTTTAACAACAGCTCTCATTGGTTTTGTACACGAATTGGCCTATCGTGGACGTATCGTTTGTGCCCTAACCCTTTTGTCCTAGGTCCACGATTGCCGGTGTTTACATACTCACTAGCACCCAGACTGCGGCATACGTACATGTGTCCATGTTTTGCAGGAACGGCAAAGAAAGATGAAAATGAGACGAACGGAACGTCCAAGGCCTGGGATATGAGCGGGGTACAGTGATCAAAGGCATCCCCGACAACCATGTCGAATCTCTCCGCACGAAGCCGCTTCATGGTAACGGAATCTCCCAACAGGTAGTCGCACTCGTGGGCGTACGATCCAAACAGGCTGAACTCGCCGGTTAAGTTCCCCTCGATCCCGACGATGAGAGGGTCGAAGAAGTGCACCATGGGTCTTTTCATGACGGCGTTGGTCAGGTCCCGGTACATATCGATTCGGTTCTGTCTCGAGTAGGACGAGTTGAAGACCACAAACGAGAAGAATTCACTGTCAGTGGTTTCACCTGTTGAGCCCGACTCGCTCATCAGATACACTACCTTGTGGCCCCGTTGGACCAGCACCTTGGCAGACGCTCGCATGTTACTGTAGTGACTACCGTTCACCATGGGGCCGTAGTACAAAAACTTGTACTGTCTCGACGTGGACTTGTCACCTTCGGTTTTGGCGCCAACTGCTGGCACTAGCAGGCAGCACATTAGGACTAAGTGAACCGTAGCGAGTATGGAAGACATCGTGCGATCACAAATTAATAAGGTGTGTGCGACTATTGCCTGGAGCTTTTATCTATTAGCTTTTCGACTGTTACTATTAAACATGGGATCGGGAACATGCCGACTCTAGACGTATAGACGTATAGCCTCACACACAACCTAAAAGAGAGAGATGAAAAAAAAATGTACAGGAGTTTTGAACACTTGGTGGCAGCAACCATGTTTGTCTGACGTCACTAACATGGTAATCCTAGAGCAATAAGGGCGAGGACTTTGGTTAACCATAATTTCTACAGTTCGACTAACTTCACTTGAACGCAGTATGGTTGGACTGTTATAATTTAGTCGACTACGAGTACGGGACCAAATGGCACGGTTGTATCCACATAGCCGTGCGCATCATTATGCACAGCAGGGAGCAAGGATCATGCAAGGAGTTTTGTGATGGCGATTTGACCAGTGACTCGACTAAAGGGGTGCGTTCGAGCGTGTTACTCTAATTGCAACTCCTGAGTGCAGGAAAATGTTGCACGCGCATTACTCTCGGTGCAAGAGTACACTCCCGGTCTGACCGAGAGTATACTCTTGCTAACCCGTGGGTCGTACTCACTGATCTCTGTCTTTATACAGTCATTTTCCTAGTTCCGGATAGCAAACATCATTCAGGCTGCTTTCGGCTCAACTACTCCACGAATTCAAGTGACATTGGTTTAAAAGTTTACCTTGAGTGATGGAGATACTACAAAATAATTTTCAAAATTTAAGCTCTTTTTATTATGACTTTACGACGTCAAAAGTACCGATGCCGCTTTTCCTAGTTCCGGATCGGTTCAATCAGTTCCGAATCGATCAAAAACTGATTCGCGCGGAAAAAAAAATCACGCGAGAAAATCAAGTTTTCAGCCAGAACCACCCCAAATCAAGCACATTTTCTGATAAAGTACTATTTAATTTTCCAAAAATAGTTAATTCAAGAGAATTCCAGCAAATTTTCAAAAAAGAATTAACGTAAATAATGTTGAAACTTTTGTCTGCAGCGCAACTGCACGAACTCACGCACGGACCGAAAACCTTGCACACGGCACAGAATACGTCACACAAAATCGATTAACGCGCGTGTAGTTGGGTCGTAAGTGCACGCGCGATCCGGAACTAGGCAAAAGCATACGGTCATTCGTTTGCAAAATTTCAAATATTAGAGACGCTACAACTTATTTTGATTAAACAAACATTCGATGGAAGAGTTTATAGTGAATGAAAAAAATATTCGAAACCACACGGTACGAGAGTTTATAGTGAATGAAAAAAATATTCGAAACCACACGGTACGAGAGATATACCTAGGTGAAAATTTTTCGTCGATTCGCAGCTGCCGTGATTTTCTTTAAACCGTCCAAACATGTTGAAGTGCGAGTCGGAAATCTAGCCAAAATTCCTTTTCTAAGGATTTTATCGAAAACGATCTTTGGGTATCAAGAAGCTTACATATTCCTTTTCAAAATGCACTCCGTCAGAATTTGTTTTATTGGAGACTAATCCAAAACAGGTAGGTTTTTATTTGAAGCGATCCGGAACTAGGAAAAATCCGGAACTAGGAAAACGACTGTATAGAGATCAGTGGTCGTACTCCTTTCGTGCGCTCAGAGTATACGCGTGCGCTCAGAGTATTGTCGTGTTCCCCAACGTGGCGCACTTCGAAGCTTACCCGACTTTCCTCGTGTAGTGTTGCCAAACCTCTTTGTTGACAAACCTCAAATTCACGCAGTAAAATACTAGTACTTTTACCTTATTAATGCTTGCTATTTAACTCTTTGAGCGATTTCGGTTTCATGAAATTTAATCCGAAATTCAAAAACGTTGACGTCCGGAAATTTGGCACAAATTGACGGCGTGTTCCCTAACGTGGCGCACTTGAATAAATCTCGGAAAATTCCAAATTAACATTTAAGAATTTCTGTAAACTTGATAAATTCTGATAAATAATTAATATCACCACTTACATACCCAGCCAGATGTTTGTCAGAAAATTATTTTCTTGTTTTTCGGGGCATTTTCAAAGGGTTCACTTTGCACTTGAAAATAAAATCGGAAAATCACGCCAAAATAAATGTTTCTTCTAACTTTGTTACGGGTAAATAAACTCGCGATTTATGAACAGGAGTGTTTAGAACTTGATGAAATTTCACTTTCTGTGAAATTTCAGTTAAAACTTTTGCTCTAGGTAGGCGCTACAGGCGAAAAATCAAAGTGCGCCACGCTGGGGGCCGCGCCACTTTAGGGTACATCAACAATAGCACGCTCGAACGCACGTTCGCACGTTGCCATTAGTGCGCAGGCGTAAGTTACGTTACAGATTAACCACTAGTCGACTAATGGTCCTCGCCCAAACTTGCTTCTCGATGCCGTTGCGTTGCCTATTAATATTGCTGAGTTTGTCTATTTAATAGGCCTATATATCGATCAGTAAACTCCAATCAATGTACACAGGCATAATCTCCATCTACTATAGATTTAAGAAGAAATTTATCCCGAGGGCCTACTATGTCAATTATTTAACTGAAAAACTTAAGAAGGATAATGTTTTCAGTTGTAAATCAATGTCAATGACAATAATTGCGTGGTCTGACTGCGTCCCAACGATTTCGCTTACTTTTGTAATGAACCGATGTTAAACTGACCTGCAATGATATCAAGGCCCTTTGATTTAGGGCTTGTAGTGACCTTTGGAAATTTAAAAATTACACGGTCCACTTTTGAACAGGACCATCAGTACAGAGGTCACATCTAACCGTCTAAGTTTGTCAATATGCCGCCATTTGCAAATACTTTGGTGGTACTAAACGTGTGCTCGAAGCGCCATAACATAAAATGCCCACGCGTACACTTGACCCGTACTAGTATAGATTTCGTTTTGACCACGCGTGTAGTGATTTAACGAAAACCATTTTGATACCAACGATGAATTTAGGCTGTATAAAAAGAATTATACGTCGTATTCATAAGTAGGCCTCCACAGAAAGAAGAGATAATTGGTTCTTTCCAAATTGAACTTTTGAAAACATTCCCACACATTTTTACTAGATGAAATACGGAGTAAATCGGAACAACTCATTTTTTTAAAAAGAATGTTGCATAAAGCATTGTCGTTTCAGTGGACATTGGCATCGCGCCATTTTGCCTGAATTTGGTTTATATTTCAAGCTTAATTTGCGGCAGTTTCACTCAAATTAATAGCTGAACAATACAGATACATTCATATGTCTAAAATATATTAAGTAAATTACATGTAGATTTTTTTTGGGGAAAGTAAAGACTTTACTAAAAATTTTTTAAAGTACATGACTTGTAGTCGCCTCGGAATCATAGTTAATGCTGAGGTCCGACGCCTCGTACGTTTCGTTTTTCCAGACACATTGCCGTAAAATTTGGTACCCTAATAATAATATTATACACAAAACTCCAAGCGCTGTTTTTTTTTTGTTTTTTTTTGCACAAACCTTATCAGACGGCCCATCACGCTCGATGGACTTCGGCAGAAACCACAAGCCTCATCATAAAGAATAAGTTAAGACACAAGTACCGGACCAACTTTTACGAGAACGTGTTTGTATTAAATGATAACACTTTAGTCTAAGGGGTCTTAAGTAGTCATCCAAGTCAATTTTTTTGGTCATGATGAGGCTTAAACAAGAACTCAGATTCACAAGTAGCAGTGAGTGACTCAGTTACACATTGAGATACAATGGGCCAGAAAACTGAAAAACAAAACACACGATACCCCCAATTCCAAATCTATACTTACTCCGACTGAGTCCAGGTATCGTTGCCAAAATAAGACAAAACGGTGAGTGAAGTCTCTTTCACGGCACCAGTATGGTTATCTGTGACGGCCCCGCGAAACACCTCGTGGTAATATCACCGTTGTGGACTTCGTGAATTGCTATCAAAAACGGTGACCGCTCAAGGCCAATTCGAATGACATTCAGATAATATCTGGGAAAACGGTTCGCTTAAAAGTGCAGTGACAGAAGGCGGGGCAAATAAGGTCACAGATAGTACTGAACTTATAATGGTCACAAGGGGGCGTTTTGTTGTACTCCAACGCCGAAAACGGTATCCAAATAATAGGCCATATCCAGGGTCAAGACAAAGAAGTAGAAGCCATTCCAAAGGGCGGATCCAAGGGAGGGGGCAACGGGGGCCATGCCCCCCCCCCCCCAAAAAAAAACACGAACCAAATTATTTTTTTGGCGACGTCGCAATAAAGGGAAGCACTGCGTACTCTACCATATTTTCCTCAACAAAATGTAGTTAAAGTGGTCAGAAATTGCCTCAGGTCGCACCACAGAGCATCTAGAATTTAAAAACCCCACGCCGTATTGTTTGGACCCACTTTTTGGGGGACTAAATTTTTTTTTTTTAGCCCCCCCCCCTAAAAAAAGGCTTCTGGATCCGCCCTTGTCCACCCCTTGCGTTTTATTTCACTTTCAAAACTAGAGTTTATCACTTGTTCTCTGTTTCATTTATTCATAGTTTCGATCAAAACCTGACCGGAAAAATTTGATTTCAAGTATCTGCTTTTGTTAGTACTGCTCTCCTTCGTTGTTCTTAAATCAGGCGCCATTGAGTTTACACATTATCCCGAGACTTATTGTATAAGAGATCACATTTGGCAGTAATTTTAAGTAGGCTAGTATTATTAGCTCCGCTTATAGGCCGTATTTTAAAAAAAAAATTAACAACTAAAACCTACTAGGCTAATTGATTGTTTTTACATTCATCACTTATAAAATGAAATTGTTACTGTTCAATTTGTTTTAAGTCAAGTAATACTATACATTGGTAAAATGTTTTGATAATTATTGTAAACAAAAAGTACTATTGACCTCTTGCACGTATTAATGAAAAAAAATGAAAATTAAGAAAACTTTGCAAGACAATTAGAAACACTTATATGAAATTTTTTTACATTTTTTTGAAAGCTACATGCATAGTACACATAAACTCGTCTTTATGGTACACTTTGTATGACTCTAGTTCCATCCATTGTGCGTAATATTCATACAAGTTTTGCGTTTAAGAAGTTTTAAAAAGTTGCATTTATTGCTTAATTTTAAGAGTTGATTAAACTTCGTCCCATGCTCAGAACAACATGGCGGCGAGTAGGGCAGAGATCATGAGCGCGACGGACGTGGTGAAAGATGCCGTGGCACCACCCGTGCCGGGAACCGTGGTGAATGGATCGGCCCCGAGTTCTGTGGACCGAGTTTCTGGTGGCTGCGTGCCGTCGTCTGCGGTGGCTGGCGGTCCAGTTGGTGGGGCTCCTGTACCTTCCCAGCTTGGCATGGTGCCTGTCACCGGCTCGTCAACTACACGTATCTTCCATCCTAAGAACCTATGTGTGTAACACTGACATCAAAAATGGAAAAACCGATAAAAGATCCGACGACACTTATTACGATATTCAGGCCAACTATTAAAAGAAACTCATGGTTTAGGAGAAGACATCGTGTTATTTTTGGTAACATTCTCAACTTGTCAACTATATCAGTCTGGTTGGCGTGGCGGTATACTTTCCTCGCCTTCCACCGCTGTGACCCAGGTTCGAATCCCGCCTGGGCCAATATGTGGATTGGGTTTTCAGTCCCATGCCTGATGCCTGATTCCGTGGGTTTCCCCCCAGAATATTCTTCTGGGGTTTTCCTACCACCTCCAAAACTGTAATTTCTTCTCATTGTCTCCTCTCCACCCAGGTTTCTTCAGGCTTGCGAGCTACAGTGCCTATAGGCGCTTTTGAGGAATCCGTGGTTTCATTACAATAATAATGTTGTGCTTCAAATTTACTGCAATCACTGAAAACCTCGTGTGTGTTTTTTCTTCATGGTACCTACAAATGAACACTATGCATACATGTTGGTAGTCATGTTTCCTTAAACTCCGAGAAGCATAAAGTATTGTAACTGGAATAAGTTGGTAAGTTATAACTTTTAGGTCCTTCAACCGATTCAGAAAAAAAGGAATGCCTTTGTCACAGTACATTTAAAATTGTGAGTTGACTTTGGACTGCAAGACTTGTGATTGATTTGTGAGTATTTTTGTTTGTTCGGACTCGACAATAACTACATTGTTAATCGTACTTGGTAGTAGACCAGGTCCGGCGTACTCCCATCGGGGGTCCAGGTCAGTCGGCCCGGCGTGGGCACAGCGTCCACGCAGTTGCGTTCCAGGTAGTACCGGTAACTCAGGAAGTTATCGTAATCATCCGGGGACGTGCCTGGTGTCCTGACTTCCCATTCACAATATGCTCCCTCTGTACATACCAACCAGACACAAACATGTGAATGTAAAGACTGGTGATCTGGGAGGGGCGCAGTGCATATGATGAATATTCATACTGCATGCATATTCAGAGTAGGAAAATCCAAATTAACCAATCGTGAGGTGATGTCCTCACTCGCCCGGCCGTGTTCTGAATGTAAATCTATCGATACCATAGTTCCAGCGGGCACAATAGACGGATTTCAAATTAACATTGAAACCGAGGCTATCAGTGCTAAGTTAAGCCATTTTACGATATGAGGACCTTTTCAAAAAAGGACAGCCTCGGTTTCGGTGCCGATTTGAAATTTCTCTACAGCGCGTCCAAAAAATACCCGCAACTTATTCTTGCGAGGCTCTAGCGTCGGCGCGGAAACACGTACCGCCATTATTTTTATACCATTTCAAAGCTTGGAATCTTAACTTTATCCCTGGCGAGTATTGGTTTGACATTTCAAAGAGTTTTAAAATTATTCGTGTTCAAATAAAGGCATGCCGAAAACAAACTCAACCGATTTCAAGGAAAATCGATGATGCGGTACATCAGATGTAAACTCGAGTCAACAAGGTGTTGAAATAACAACAAAAAACAGTAGATTTACATAAAAACCACATTGAACTTCAAACGAATTTGTGAATCTATTTAAGGTGTAGTCTACGTGGATCGAAAAGAAAAGAAAACGGCTGATGCGACTGAGGCATTGTTCAGACTAGAAGTTGATAAAGCAATCAAAACTTGATACATTAAAGGGCCCATGTAATGTAATTTTTTGTAATGCAATCCTTTGGAAGTGCACCTTTGTGTCACATTTTAACCTTATTTTCAATTTTCGTTTTGCCATTTTCAAGGGTATTTTGGTGCCTTCTTGGTTTTTATGCTAATGTCAATTTCAAAATTCACGAGCAAAATTGAGGCGTCATTTCAGGTAGAAACCGCAATGTAACAGCTATTTCTGCACCAAAAGTGAATACTTTGCTGTTGAAAATTTCCTTTTCTTTGGTGATTCGTTGTTTCAGTACATGGCAGTAAGCCAAGGAACCAACTTTTCTCACAAATGTTTTCAATCAGCAAATTTTTGAGTTCACAATAACAGAAAACACATAAACACAACAGTGCCTTCCTAAAAATGACATCACAATAACAGCGCCCTCAGTTGTCCGGAAAAGCATGGGGAATTTTAAATGTCTAAAGAAGTGCACTTTTAAAAAAAAATTAACCAAAAAGGGATGTCAAATAATTTTCACATATTTAAGAGGAGTACAAACTTGCACAAAATATATTCCTTAACAAAAATTCATTGCATGGACCCTTTTAATTTTAGATCACTAAATCACACGTTGTTCCTCATTTTGGAAAAGGAGGGGAAACAGTAGCCGATTTAAAGTCGTTAATATAAGAACAGTTTTTTTCCCCACAAATTTTGAAAACTGATCTCCTTTTGTCACATCTTTCAAGTCACTTTCCTCACCTGTTGGTCCAGCATAAATCGTCACATCCTGCAGTGAAAAAGGGGAAAAATTAAAAGTGACATTTTTATTCACTGTAACACATAGGTGGATTGAACAAAGAGCCTCCAAAATGGACCGATCCAGTAAGCACCGCCCCATGATGGTCTGACCAATCACAGCCGTGATTTATGTCCGACGTGCGTGCACAAAAGTCCGACATGCGTGCACACGCGTATGATGTGCGCGGCAGGAAAATGCAGTGTGACATTGGAGAGGAGCACGTGTTGATTTGCCAAGTGCGCAGTGGGCGGGGCTTACTGGACCGGTCCATTGTCTTGGATAGATTTCAATAATTCAGAACCAAATCTAAAAGTCAGTTATAGTCACCTTTTGGCACGGACATCTGTTAGTTACATTGGTCAAATGTTTAAAAAGGTGCCGCAAGGTCACACGGAATCCCTGCAATACAATTAAATGAGGCCAATCGGGCCCAAATCTAAAAACAAGTGCGAGTGCACGTCTTGGCCGTCTTGCATGAAAGTCTTGCATGAAATCTATCAAAATGATCCCTACCAGAGCTTAAAAATGCGACGCCCAAAAATGCGACGCCGATGGCACATATGGAACACCATACTTTAGTTGTGATAAATAACAGGTGTGATAAATACCACGTGACTATAAGTCTATAACATTACTGCACATATTATTTTTGCCTCCATTTACAAACTTTTCATGAACACCTTTCCTGTTACAAACAATTTCTGTTGGGTATTTAATGTATTGGCTTTGCATTTTTGACAATGGAAATGTGGTAGTTAATTTATATTCAGTCCTTCTGATTTGAGGCGTGTGATCGCACCCCCTCGCCACTGCACACCTAAAAACGTCCCGAGAAGTGTGAATAATTGCACGCCTGAATTTCCCTGGACCACACAATCACACACCTAGAAAATCACACACCTAGAAAAACCACAGGCCTAACAAAAATCCAGGTGTGCCTTTTTCCACACGCCTGTGATTTTCAAATCAGGACTGTATATTTTATGGGAAACTTAAGTGGGCTTATTTTTGTCAATTTTCTTGGGAGTCAGACTATAGAAGCTCCTTCTGGAGCTTAAAAATCATAGAGGAATGGACAATTACAAGTATTATAGCTGCAAAACTGACCATTTTCTCGTCGTCTGTCTTCTGCGCGAATCCACCTTCCGAGTCGTCGGTGATGTAGAAGGGGTGATAGCGAGCCGCCAGGGCCGGGTCGTTCCCCCCGTGGACCTCGAACGTGTAGGTCATGCCTCGTTGCACCGTGATCTCGGGGATCAGAAGGTCGTTGACGTACCACGCAATGCCCCAGCCAACTTTACCTGAATGGAAAAAGGGAAAGAAACTATTCCAAAACCGAAATCAAAAGTGTTTTGCGTTCAAGTAATGTAATTAAGTTTGGGATTAGGAGAAATGGGCATTCATTTTAATCATTGTGGAGCAGTGCAGTCAGAACGTTTTGCCTCAATACCAAAAAAATGACGATCTCTTTTTTTCCCCCGGTTTCAAAGAAATGGTCCCTGTCCGTTTGCTTGCAAAGAAATTACATTGCATTATTTGAATTTGAAGTGGGTAAAAACCTTACGTAAAACTTCTTAAGGTGGAAAATAGTATTATGTCTGATGAAATATGCCATATCTGTGACATTTTTGGTAATTGAAAGCCTACTATTTTTAAAATACGAAACGAAACTTGATATCCTGAAAATTTGACTTGTCAATTTCATTTGTTGCATGAAACAAAGTATTGAAATTATACCGACACATGATTTAAAAAAAAACATTCGCATAGAAAAAAATTGATTTGTTTCTGTTTGTAATTAATACTTCTTATCTGTGTCTGATATCTTTTTTCATATAGAAATGTGTTTGGCTGAGTGTTTATTACTGGAAAAGGGTGCCAGGGGCAAAACTCCCAAAGTGAGCAAGGATCGTACCGGTGATGCCCGTGTAACCTCGTTCCCCTCCGGACTGACCGATGTCCACCGTGAAGGTTGTCTCGTTACTGATGCTAGAGGGCGGCCAAGGCTCCAGTGGATTGCCGCTGTCGATTGCCGTGAACTCCGGACAGGTGGTGGTTCCCTGACGTCCGAAATTTATTGCAGGGTTACCTAAGCAAAAAAAAAGGATGGTCCAATCAGAGAACAGGTTATATGACGAAAAGCTCAATTCCACACACATGACATGTTGTGATTGGTTAGTGGGAGAATTAAAATGGTGCCGGCTATACCAATCAGAGAACAGGTAACATGACGAAAAGTTCGATACGATCCAGGAAATTGCTTGTGATTGGTTAAAGGACAACTGTGATTGGTTAACTAGTCCAATCAGATAACGGGTAACAAGAAGAAAAACTTGATTTCATCCAAAACACTGCCTGTTATTGGTAAAAAGGTGAACGACGTCGCTCCACAGTTATTCATTATTCATGATCATGTAAGGAATTATTTCTGAATTAGAAACATGTGACTCATTTTATACCGAGAGGAACTTTGACGTGCTTAGCGACTCGTCCATCGGGGTTGATGGGGCCGATAGCCCAGGAGATGAACACCGATGTATCGGTGGGAATCACCTTGTCCGTAGAATCACCTACAAAACAAAAAGAGAAAAATCTTTCGTTCAAAACTTTCGTATTAATGATCACCAAAAAACCGATAGGATTATTGACCGAAGTAATGTACTATTCACTGTATATTTTGTTGCAGGGCAATTCTGTGTGAGTTTTTTAGTTGTTGTTTTTTTTGGTTTTTTTTAAGAATAGATACATTTATTTCAATCCTGCCATAAAGGATGATACATACTCTCTAAATTCCAAAGAGTGAAATTAGGGACTAGACGTTTTAGAGTGAAAATCACTCTCATTTTCGATTGACATAGTCTGAAAAATGAGCCACTTCAGTCGAAGCTCGAGTGAAAGCTCGATCTTTACGATTGACGACATTTCACTCTAAAACGTCCACTCCCTAGTTTCCGACTGTGGGAGTGAATCTTCACTCGAATGGAGTGAATTTTCACTCTTTAGAATTTAGAGAGTAATGTTACGTTATCGCTTGACAATACATGTACATAGATATATTTACAATTGATATAATAGTGAACATTAACTAAATGTTATCTTTAATGTCTTTACATTGTGGAAAAACGTAACAAAAAAGAACTTCAACTTCAATTTCAGTGTCTGCATTAATAAAAATACAGAAATTCATCTTAAACCTTCAGAAATATACACATTTGAAATTTAGATTATAAAATACACTATAGTAAACGTACAAACATATTATATACATGTACATACAAAATCACTATTAAAATCAAAACAAAACGTTTGTGACTCGGTTTATTTTCCAGGGATTACCAAAATAACCCAAAGACCGAAAAGTTGAGAAAATTACATCAGCTTTTTTTTTTTACAAGGCTTGTGTTACCCGTGTTTAGAGGTCTGGAGTAGGTGAACATCGTGATGCCATTGGCCGACAAGAGCTCCTCAAACACGGCGTTGTTTGTTCCCCCCACGCTGGCAATATCGTCAGGGCAGGCACCAAGGCCGTTGTTAGTGGAACACTGCAGAAACACATAATATCAAAGAATGCTGGTTTGCGCTGCTTCTTGCAGACATTACAGTTTGTGATTTTGTGTACGTGCAATTCGTGTCCCAACGTCGATAAATGTGTACAACTAATTAGCCTTAATTGGGGGCCAAAAGACCTTTTTTTCAAACATGGGGCGTAGGCCATTTTCTCAGAGCGTCAACTTCCGTACGTTACATTAGTGGTTGGCAAAATGATTGACCAAATATGGCACTTCTACGCACTCGGTATGTAAGAGAATGTAATTTCCTTTTTGGTAAGTTTTAGTACATGTGTTTACTCGGATTTTCAGTGCGGTTAACAATGAAACGCACTCTTTAAAATCTAAAAATTAGATTCTTTGAAATCTAAAAATTCCTTAATCTAAAGAAATGGTAAATATATTCATTCATTTTGCAATTATGAATGCCTTCAGTTTATGAGCCAGGCATGGTCGGCAAAAGCTTTATGGCTTTACGAAAAACATAAAACAAGAAAGTAGAAGTCGGTGAAACTGTTCACAGAGAATTTTGACGAGCGTTGTGCCCTGTCTCGTGCTATTTTGTCCATCTTTGAAAGGGAGTATAGAATTTTAATAACCACCAGAGGAAGACGCATGTACATGTACGTTGATTCGTGTCACTCGGGGCTTTTTTAACATCTTCCTGTATCCTGTATAGTGAATTAAAGCTAAGAGCCACTCACTTGCGCCTTGGATTGGAGTCTATAGTCCACCACCATCGGGCTCATGGTCGATTGGTCCATCCAGGCTACCGTCACGTCTGACCCGTCCATCAGAGTCCTGGTCTCCGAGCCGCTCAGACCGAACGCCAGGTAGTTCCCCGGGTCGACGCGGCCGGCCAACTCCACCTTGATGTTGGCGCCCTCTACCTTCCAACGGACGTGGAACTCGTTGTCGGAGAGCACCTCGCAGTGATCGAAGGGTGGACTCACCTGGAGAGAAAAAAAGATACGATGTGATCAACAAATATACAGGGTGAGTAAAAAAGAACGAAACCCAAATTCGCTCTTTTCACATTCCGCCATGGGCATGCACAGCCTCGATCTGGCAACTTTACACAATAAATACAGCCGGTTCAGTGATTCCCGTGTCGGGGTTCAGATCACTGAACCGGCTATTTTTATTGTGTAAAGTTGCCAGATCGAGGCTCTGCATTCCCAATAGCGGAGCGTGAAAAGAGCGAATGGCATGACCAATTTTTGAATGAAGTTTTTTCTGTAGCACTTTCAAAATCTAGGATATGAAAGCCCATGTAATGAGCTTTCTTTTAGTATAAGAATCGTCCGAATCACTCATGTACTTTTCAAGTTACGGAATTTTGAACACAAACACCGGTTTAAAGTTCTGTCCACGGATCACAAAAAAGGTAAGTGTTCCTTCAGCAAAACGAAAACAATTCACATGCATCCCTATATATGACTGTGAACGTTTCCTGAGCTTTTGTTTTTAAAGTTATGCCATAGAATGTGGTTTTACATGCCGAGTTTTAACACCAAAAATGATCACAAAGCGAGGATAAGAATCTACACAAGCTGTTTTAACAGTTAATACCCACCATTCCTTCGATTACAGCCGGGACATTTAGCTGGTTTGGGTTGATAGACACGTGACCGAAGTTTTGCCTGGCCAAGACACACCAGAGGCTGGCGTATGTGATGTCATACACTGTCATCTCATCGGGCATGGTTACCACGATGGTGTCCCCGTTGAAACTGCGATCCAGGCGTTGGTTGGTACCCGTGGCTGGCAAACTAGAGAAGACAATAAGATGGAAAGGAATTTGAGGTCATCGGATCGTGTGCTAAAATGCCCCAACTGTCATCGTCGTCAGTATTCTAATCACTAACATAAACACAAAAACGACGATTTTCCAATCGTCATTTTCTTTAACCTGTCAACGTCAATATTGTTGGCATCACTGTCACTCATTTAGGCCTACTTGTCATAAAGAACGATTATTGTTTCCTCCACAAACAACTGAGAATTAACACTCACTCTGGCTTCCAAATGAGTTTTATCCCACTCGTGGTCGGCACCGATGTGGTTCCCGCCCAAAAGTATGCATCTGGTGGAAAAAAAACGAAGGCACTGGGTTCAAGAAAGTAATTCACAGCCCATGCTACAACCAACCAATCAGCACTACGGTAAGACAAATTGAATGTGCAACAACCATTAAGCTCTGCAGTTTAAACAAAATATGCAACAACCAATCAGCAATGCGGTAAGACAAGTGACACATGCAACAACCAATCAGGACTGTGGTAAGACAAAATATATGTGCACTAACAACCAATAAGCAATAGACAAAGCAAAACATGCAACGACCTGTCCAATCAGCATTGCTGCTAGACAAATCAAATATGAAACACCAATCAGTGTAGTAAGACAAATTAAACATGCAACAACCAATCAGCACCGCAGTTAGACAAATCAAATATGTAACAAACAATCAGTTGTGGTTAGACAAATCAAATATGCAACAACCAATCAGCCCTGCTGTAAGACAATTCAAAACATGCAACAACCAATCAGCACTGCTGTTACACGAATCAAATATGCAACAACCAATCAGTCCTGCTGTTACACAAATCAAAATATGCAACTACCAATCAGCACTGTGGTAAGACATAAGTAGTGTATACATGTAGTGGGCATTTGACCTCGTTTTCCGGAGGAGGATCATGATCCTCATCGAGGATCATATTGGTAACCCCGACGAGGATCATAAAACGAGGCGTGTCTGTGGCGCAGTGACGTCATGGATCGATGGACAAATCGATCGTGAGGATTAGCGCCGAATGAGTGTTATAGAGTTCCAAGATAATCCTACATGTATAACAAATAAGGAACACCCTATGATTGCTAACTATCGAGACGCGGTGTGTGAATGTAGACGAAAGAGCTACCCAATTCCGGATGAAGGTGAAATTTAATAGATACAGTTCTCGACATGCTTTCTTGAATCGAATATTATTTTATATGTATAAATGTGTACGTATTCATTAAATATATATTTTGTCGCAAAACAAAACAAACGCAGGATATTAGAAAAACAAGAAATAACATTGAAGTAACCCACAAGACGCTTCAACACAAACCGTAACTAAATATCAAAACATACAAAAGTACACACTGAACAAACACGGCCACGTTAAAACACCAAAGCTTACATCATAAGGTCTGAATCTAACATCCTAACTTAACAATCATCCAACTGCAAAAACAAAAGGACTGAAAAAATACTAAAAGGCACTGCATAAAAATTATATCCTTAAACAATAAAAATACACAACTCTTAATAAAAGACGACTCGGGGTGCCTAAAACCAACCGGAACTCACCAGAACACTCCTTGAGTGGTCAACGGGCGTTATATCTCCGTCCAAAGCTCTTGTTCCACTAGTGACAAACATGGGATTTGACTGCAGAAATAGCATTCATGTTGAGTCTTCGAAGGTAAATCTCCGAATGGCAAGAAACGGATAAAAACATTTGATATGTAGCTACTCATTTCAGCTGCTCGTGCTCTTTTGCTCACCCATTGCTCTTTTATTGCTCATCTGCTCACGTCTAGCTCTTTTAATGCTCCTTCGTTTCATGTCTTGCTTTCTTCTTGTTCGTTTGCTCTTTTCTTGCTCCTTTCTTGCTCTTTTTGCTCTTTCTTTGCTCTGTTGCTCTTTTCTTGCTCTTTTCTTGCTCTTTTCTTGCTCCTGTATTGCTCTTTTCTTGCTCTTTTGCTCTTTTCTTGCTCTTTTCTTGCTCTTTTCTTGCTCCTGTCTTGCTCTTTTGCTCCTAGCTGTCTTGCCCATTATCAAGAAATGAGCAAGAAAGGAGCAAAAGAGCAAGACAGGAGCAAGAAAAGAGCAAGTAAAGAGCAAAAGAGCAAGAAAAGAGCAATACAGGAGCAAGAAAAGAGCAAGAAAAGAGCAAGAAAAGAGCAACAGAGCAAGGAAAGAGCAAGAAAGGAGCAAGAAAAGAGCAAACGAACAAGAAGAAAGCAAGACATGAAACGAAGGAGCATTAAAAGAGCTAGACGTGAGCAGATGAGCAATAAAAGAGCAATGGGTGAGCAAAATAGCACGAGCAGCTGAAATGAGTAGCTACATATCAAATGTTTTTATCCGTTTCTTGCCATTCGGAGATTTACCTTCGAAGACTCAACATGAATGCTATTTCTGCAGTCAAATCCCATGTTTGTCACTAGTGGAACAAGAGCTTTGGACGGAGATATAACGCCCGTTGACCACTCAAGGAGTGTTCTGGTGAGTTCCGGTTGGTTTTAGGCACCCCGAGTCGTCTTTTATTAAGAGTTGTGTATTTTTATTGTTTAAGGATATAATTTTTATGCAGTGCCTTTTAGTATTTTTTCAGTCCTTCTGTTTTTGCAGTTGGATGATTGTTAAGTTAGGATGTTAGATTCGGACCTTATGATGTAAGCTTTGGTGTTTTAACGTGGCCGTGTTTGTTCAGTGTGTACTTTTGTATGTTTTGATATTTAGTTACGGTTTGTGTTGAAGCGTCTTGTGGGTTACTTCAATGTTATTTCTTGTTTTCTAATACCCTGCGTTTGTTTTGTTTTGCGACAAAATATATATTTAATGAATACGTACACATTTATACATATAAAATAATATTCGATTCAAGAAAGCATGTCGAGAACTGTATCTATTAAATTTCACCTTCATCCGGAATTGGGTAGCTCTTTCGTCTACATTCACACACCGCGTCTCGATAGTTAGCAATCATAGGGTGTTCCTTATTTGTTATACATGTAGGATTATCTTGGAACTCTATAACACTCATTCGGCGCTAATCCTCACGATCGATTTGTCCATCGATCCATGACGTCACTGCGCCACAGACACGCCTCGTTTTATGATCCTCGTCGGGGTTACCAATATGATCCTCGATGAGGATCATGATCCTCCTCCGGAAAACGAGGTCAAATGCCCACTATACACTACTGACATATCAAATATGCAACAACCAATCAGCCCTGCTGTTAGACAATTCAAAATATGCAACAACCAAACCAGCACTGCTGTTAGACAATGAAATATGCAACAACCAATCAGCTGTGATTAGACAAATCAAAATATGCAACACCCAATCAGCATCGCGTTTAGTTGCCTACCTGGACCGTTGCCATCGTAGAAGAGGTTTTCGAACCTCAAGGTTTTAGCATCCAGAACTTTCACGCTGTCTGCACGGACCCTGTGAGCGAACGTGGGTAAGGCGCCAAGGTCATGGATGGCCGGAGCCTCAAAATTGGCGGGAAAAATCAAATTCCCAAAATCGGCCTGCAGGGAGGTATAAAAAAATGTAATACAACTTTCAGTGGCGTTATTTTCTTGACTAACTTATTTTCATATTATCTGAACAGCTACTGGCTTTAAAATTCCTTGTATTATTTACATGCCTTTTTTATGTAGCTACAAAGTGGAAATTGAAAAGGAGAAAGAATGAAGAAATTTTAGAAGGGAATTTAGTTTAATATGCGCCGAATAAGACGCCAAAACTTACGGAAAATTCACGGCACCACACAGACAGCCACCTGTAGTCGGATATAGTAGTCCCGTCAGGGAGGTCCACAATTACTTCGACATCTTGGAATCGGCCCAGTTTCTGATCCCTGCATGGGGAACAAAAGACGTTATTGTTGCAATTAAAAAAATTCCTATCGTTTTGTCTATTGGGGGGGAGGGGATATTTACCCCTTCCCAAAATTGGTAAAGAGTGCCTTTTTTTTTTAAACAAGTGCCTTTTCGAGAAAAAAAAACCCACATTAAATGCCCTATTTGTTAAAAAAAAAAAATAGGTGCCACTTTTTACCAGTGTCCTTTTTAGTGTGCATAATCGTCCGGTTTGAACAGCGGCCAATTGGAAATTGGTACCCCTCCTAATATTTGATTTTACGGAGGTCAAGTAAAAACCCTGTCTACATTTCAGCACGAATGTGCGAGTGCCCTTTTACTTTTACCCCCCCCCCCAAAAATGACCTTGCTGCCTATGATTTGGCATTAATCTTAACACAATGAAACGTTAGATATACATGCATTGTCCCGTAAACTGTAAAGTGGTACAAAAAATAGGTTTTTTTAACCGTTAGTCGGTAACCACATTTTTACTCCGGTTTAAAACAAAATAACTTACGGAAAACGTGGGTCAATGGGGAGAATGGTTCCCGTTGAATCAGGCGATGACGTACTGCCAATCCAAAAAAAGGCATCTGCAACAAGAGAAAATAACAATTCGTGAATTTGACAACAAAGACATGTAACAATATGACCTTCTTTTCTTAGATTTTCAACAAGAAATTGTCAGGAAAAAAACATAACAAGTGTATACCTGGTGCGGTTCCGTCGTACGAGAACCCGCGGATGACCAGCGTGTTATCGTCGGCAGCGTACACTGTGCCTGCGACGTCGTGGAATATCGTGGACAGGTCGCCGACCCGCGCTCCGTAATACGGGGCGGCTACTGAAAAACCCACTGAAAGAAATTCACGCAGAAAGAAGTCAATTATAACAGAATTTCGCATGATTATTAATTTTTTTCTGAAGGGCTAGACTTTGCACCATGGAGCCTGAAAGTTCACCCCTGGTGGCGCGCTGCTGGTACCCTTGAATAGGAATATTAACGTGCACAAATTATTAAATTTGCAATACAAAAATTTCTCAAGAACATCGCCCTCGAAAAAGGCTGTTGTAAAATTGTTACTATAGCATCTCAATTTATGGAAACTGAAACCAAAGGAGAAATATCGCGCCAA
Source organism: Patiria pectinifera (assembly GCA_029964075.1). Lineage (NCBI taxonomy): Eukaryota > Metazoa > Echinodermata > Asteroidea > Valvatida > Asterinidae > Patiria > Patiria pectinifera. Next base: position 6,406,141 of record CM057133.1, read on the forward strand.
AAATTTAGCCTTTAATTCCGAAAATCTAAAATACAAGTGGACTAGTGGAAATTGGTGTACTCATATTTACACAGATGACAATTTATGAAATAATTTTGTGACGATTATTGGGTGATAACTAAAAGTAAAATTGAATTATGAATTGGGCTTTCATATCCTAGATTTTGAAAGTGCTACATGCAGAACTTTACTAAAACGATGGTCCCGACATTTGGGTTTCGTTTTCTTTTACTCACCCTGTAGGATATTTTGAGAAAAACAAGGAAAACACTGCAAAGTTTTTTAGGTCCTCGGGACTGGCTTCCGTCGCTAAAGCAACCGCTTTCAATAATGACTTTCTTCCGGACGATATACAATTTGGTGAAACAATTTAACGGTGTTTTCTGTTTCACTTTGAGAAAGATTGTTTTTCTAATGAAATCGGTAGGTCAATTCTCCAACGTTCGTCAGTGGCGTATCCAGAGGGGGATCCCCGCCGGACTTTTTTTTTTGAAAAATATTGTTTGTCAGTAAATACTTACATAAAATGGTTAGGGAGTTCTGACATCAACTCCAAAACAGAAAACCATCAAAAACCATAATACAATGCGCTGTGAAAATCAGTATATTTCCCAGTATGTATAATAATGTTAAGTTTTGAAGAGCGCCCCCATTTGGAAGATGGGTACACCCCCGCCGCTTTTTGATTTAACGGCAGCCAAGTGTCCGGAGAAAAAAAACACGTTTACATTTCAGCGCGGATGCGTGGTTGCCTCCCTGACACCAAAAGCTGGATACGCTACTAATGTTCCTTCATGCCTTTATACAAAATATTGACAAACTTGGTTCCAAATTCTTTAATGATCACGTTCATTTCTTTCTTATCCCCCCCCCCAAATAAAGCTTATTCTACTAAATATGTTTTTGCTATCAACAGCGCCTTCATAATTATAATACGACGATATTTATTTTTGATAAAGCCTTGGAATTTCACACCTATAAAATATGTCGCCCCCAAAAAAAATCCTAAGTGATTAAGTTCTTGCACAACGTGTACATGTACATGTACAAATTCCCCGCGTTCACCTCAGCCTCCGCTTCGGTTGCCATGGAATTGCGACCTCGACGATGCGTTGCCAAGGTAACCGTACTCAAGAGCTCATCGAAAATGCAGCCCGCATGGTTGCTATGCGCGCTTCAGGGTAAACCAAAACAATGCGTCCTTGCTCCATTGAAAGAGCAACAGGCAAAAGAAGATACATGTACATGTACAGTGAAATCTCGAAAACTCAAAACCTGCTGACTCGAAAACCTTCTAACTCAAGTAAAAACTTATTCCCGTCAATTGTTATTGAAAAGAAAATCCATTTGCTATCTCAAAATTTTTCTTAACTCAAAACTTGAGCCCATTCCCCTGAGGTTTGACTTATCGAGATTTCACTTTTTTTTATGTGCGTGTATCTCTATATATAATGTGAAGATGCTGCGCCATTTTGTGAGCACTGGCGCATTTGATATATATATTTCCACATTGTGTATCTATATACATACTGTATATATAATTCCCCTGATGAAGGTTCATCGCACCCAAAGCCCGATCGGGTACAGATCCGGTGACTCCATTTCATTTTTGCTATTCCCATTTTGCAAGCAGATGGTGTACGTATATGAACCGTCACTCCGGATATTTCAAGGTCCTTTCCCACGGAAAAAAAATTGTTAAAAGCTTCGAAGTGAAACAAGATATAGGGCTAACTTGAACTTAAGGAAAGACGTCCAGAGGCCAGTGCTTCCGCTTCCGCGTTCACTTTGTCAGGCAGAGAGACATTTCCAAACTAGATAAGGCATTGCGAAACGAAAATGACAGCTTTCAAAAGGCTAGCCTAATGTATTTCTTCATTTATTTTTAAGGCATCCTAAAAAGTCTTAGCAAAAACTGCTTTCGTGAGAAAAATACTGAACTGAATTTATTAGCCACGACTTTGTGAATTCAAAACTTAAAGATCAGGAAAACAAATACGAGACAAAAAACCCAACCCCATTTCCATTGCACAATCTATCTCAATGTTATAGTTTTAAAAAAATTCCCGAAAGTCTGCGCCAAGCTTTAAAAAGCTTGGCGCAGACTTTCGGGATTTTTTTTTTTACATTTTTGTTTTACATTGGCTTAGCTCCCAGACATAATGTTCTTGAAACTCAATGGCTCTTAGGTCTGGAGTGCTGAATGGTAACACATTGAAACTGACGAAAACTGGTGAGCAAAATAAGGCCAAAAAAAAAAAGTCTCCGGTTTCTGGTATGCGCGCGCGTCGCCGTAGCCATGCGCGTCGGCAAAATGAAAAAGTTTTTTTTTCAATACAAGATGATGTTTCAAAACCGCCAAACTCACTGGTTTGACTGGAATTCTGCTGCTGCACATTTTTAACGTGTTTTTAGATGGGGTTATGATCGAGAATAAGATTTATGTGGCCTCTCTGGACTCCCATATATTTGCACTAAGTTTAGTCGGGCACCATTTGCAGTCATCAGCCGAAATTTGAAGCCAAAAAAAAAAAAAAAAAGGTAAAAGAAAAAAAAAAGCCGCATCGCCGCACCACTTTTGGGGCAAGCTCCATACCAGAAACCGGAGACTTTTTTTTTTTGGCCTAACAGATGTTTTTTTTCTCATCGGATGACGTGCGGCCCGCCCCATGGGCGGCACCACATAAGTTGAACTATTGTATATGGGGCCGTCTTTCATGTTCCAGGTGAATACAAATTTATTATTTAGAATAATGATTTCACTTTTGACGAGTTTCACAACCGCTATGACTCGGGTTCGATTCCCGCATTGGGCCAATATGTGGATTGGGTTTTCAGTCCCTACCTGATTCCGTGGGTTTCCCCCAGAATATTCGTCTAGGCTTTACCTCCCATCAAAAACTGTATTTTTTTTCTCATTGTCTCCTCTCTGAACTGTTTCTTTAAGCTTGCGAGCTACAGTGTCTTGTGGGCTTTTGAGGAATCCTTGGTTTATTACCAGAAGTAATAAAAATAACAATAATAATTTTTGTCTGAGAATTTTAGGCTGTTCCCCATCATGTCCATTATTTACGGTAATCGAAGTTAAATATTTCCTACTGTAAATGGAACAGTGAAACTCCGATTAGAGCGAAAATGCGAAAATGAGGAGCATGCAGCGATCCCTCATGTTTTCTTGGAAAATAAGTTACTGATGTTGCAACCTGACGCCACTTCCGCGATTGTGTACAAAGTCTATGGAAAGTCAAGAAAATTGTCTAAGTACATGTAATAAACGGGAAACGTTTCTCAGTCCCAGATTCATGTCTTATCATCATTTTTGGAATGAATGACCTTCATTGAGATGATATATGAAGAACAAAGTGGCGTCCGCGTTGTAACATATTCTACTTTTGTTTTTGGGGTGCTATGGTTCAATGGTTACGGTGTTCGACTCGTGTGCCGTGGTACATGGGTTCGAATCCTGACCGTGGGAACATGGTGCTTGTGCTCTTGAGCAAGGCACTTTACCACTATTGCTTGTCCTTCGGATGGGACGTAAAGCCGTCGGTCCCGTGTGTTGTATAATGTACCCAGTAACACTTTGTCGCTAAGACTTGTCGCCCCGGTGTTTCTCACGACAGTGGCAGCAGCACCTTGTAAAGGTGCTAAAATAAGAATGGGTCTCATATTTCTCATGTACTTCATTCATCTAATAATAGACATAACTCCCAGTGCCTTAAGTACCCATACTCCGTTGCGAGGGCGATAATGCCTGAATAGGTTCCTGCAACGTAGCCACATACAGAATGATGTTAACGGGTAAATAAAAGAGCTCACGGCCTACTCACATGGAAAATTAAAAGCGAATCCTACCTTGTAACACGGCCACAAGAAGCGCACATAGCCCTCGAGGTACGGCCATGCTTTCACGCGAAGCTCTCCGGTTTACTATCGAAGTCCCGAGGAAATAGTATACAGTTTCAGCCCACTTCCAGTAAGTCTGATATGTACTGTCAATAAAAACACAATCACAAGGTTACGAATGAGTAAACTGCCATTTGATTGTATTACTAGCCCACAGTACATTTTACATGAGGAAACATTAAACGATGTTCGACTTCAAGTTATGATTCAACCCATATTCCTTATTAAATTCTACCTCCATGGTTGTACCGACACTTACCTGAAGGTTTGGCGGTAGAAACACACTGGTATGGTAAGCTGGTCAACTTGGAAAGTGTCCAGTCCTAGCTGAAGGAAAATACTCGAGATGTCTGGGAAATGACGTAAATCACACTACACATACATGTCCTCGTTTCATGGCCTACCTTCTACCACAATGACATGCAGAAGCCTATATTTACGTGTCTCAACAATAGGTATTGATTGTCATTCACTACCCGCCACATGACCTGCATAATTACCACCGGAAAGTGACGCAAACCGTCCATTCAAAAGCACGTCGGTTGCGCTTGGATGAATTTAAAGGGCAAGACCACTCGGATTACATGGGTCGAAATTTGTGACAAATAAACTGACGGTTGTTGATCTTCCCTTGGAACAGACGACCATGCATGCTCCTTTTTTTTGTCAAAGGCGGGTTTAATTTTGGGCGTGGTTTGATAGATATCCACCCCAAGTTTGATCCATCTGACCTGTGTTAATTGTTGGCATACTAAATAGTATATTATATTACTGCAAAAACTACCCAAATGCCCTCACCTGGAATACATGTACCGTTATACATACTGTAAATCTTACTTCACTGCATGCTATGTTTTGTCTTTGTGGGTATGTATTGTTGCAAGAAAATTCTGAGCCCCTTTGAAAAACCGACTCCAACATCTCTGCCCGCCCCTTTAAGAATTAAAGCTACCGCATGTTTGCGGTGAGGATTAAGAAAAGAAAAGAAAAGTTTCCCGCGTCATAGTACATTCCTCCATGATCATACAATGCCTTGTATATAGCTAGCACCGCCTATTTATAAGTTTCATTCACTGCATGTTCGGTAAGCAGTATATTCAATCTTTTCCCTACCCATTGGCCGATTTGATCTCTTCTTTTGTTAATAACATGTAAATAACAATTGTTTGTAAATAACTTTTTTTTCGCCATTGATCAGGTGATGTAAAGAGTGAAAGGAATGCGAGCCAACAAAGCCAACGATGACGTCAGGACAGTCGTGTTTTTTTGGGGGAAATCCATCAAGGTCGTAAAACCGCAAAGTTTCAATAAAAGCCATGAGTAATTAGACCACAGCTAGAAGTCTTCCGCATTCACAGTTACTGAATCAAAAGACATAAAAGGTCTATTCTTAATCTTAAAGGTTTTGTCGGCCAATTTCCTAAAAATGTTCATTCATTTCTGAACATCGGTCATTCATTTTCGTCTGAATTTGAGAATCGCTCTGAACACGCGGTTCATCATTCGCTACCAGAGCACACGATTCAGTCCATTTCAGTTTAATCAATTAAGTGTTTGATCGAGCGGCACCTTCCGTTGACTGACGTCTATTTAGATTCGTCTACAAGAATTCTTTTTCGCTTTTAGAAGGCGATTTCAATCATTCACTGTTCTATTTCACTTTTAGTTCAATGTCATCGGCACCAGATACAATTAGGAGTTTCTTTTTCAGTAACCGTCAGTCAAAATAGCTGTACCTGCAACCAATATGCTTGCGTAAATGAATGCACAGGTAACGTAACTGGCCGTCTGTTTCCCAAAACTATGGTGGCCCTGAAGGGACATCACACATCAAGATTTCTGCGCAGATTTCTGCGATGTCGCACATTTTATCGCAGAAATCTGCGCAGATTTCTGCGATGTCGCACATTTTATCGCAGAAATCTGCGCAGATTTCTGCGATGTCGCACATTTTATCGCAGAAATCTGCGCAGATTTCTGCGCTGTCGCACATTTTATCGCAGAAATCTGCGCAGATTTCTGCGATGTCGCACATTTTATCGCAGAAATCTGCGCAGATTTCTGCGATGTCGCACATTTTATCGCAGAAATCTGCGCAGATTTCTGCGATGTCGCACATTTTATCGCACATTTCTGTGCAGATTTCTGCGATGTCGCACATTTTATCGCACATTTCTGTGCAGATTTCTGCGATGTCGCACATTTTATCGCAGAAATCTGCGCAGATTTCTGCGATGTCGCACATTTTATCGCACATTTCTGCGCAGATTTCTGCGATGTTGCACATTTTATCGCAGAAATCTGCGCAGATTTCTGCGATGTTGCACATTTTATCGCAGAAATCTGCGCAGATTTCTGCGATGTCGCACATTTTATCGCAGATTTCTGCGCAGATTTCTGCGATGTCGCACATTTTATCGCACATTTCTGCGCAGATTTCTGCGATGTCGCACATTTTATCGCAGATTTCTGCACAGATTTCTGCGATGTCGCACATTTTATCGCAGATTTCTGCGAGCGCGTGGGCGCGCGAACACGTTTTCTATAGGGCGCCATGTGTAAATGAATTATTTAACAAAATTATTTATATATAATTCATTATTTATTATATAATTAAGTTTTCCGGACAATTATATGTCAATAACTGTTTGGCAGTTTGCATTATATGTAAATAAATTGATTTGCCACTGCTAAAAATTAGATAAAAATAATGAGGTACCAAATAAATTAAATATAAATAAAGTGTGCAAAAAATTATATATAAATAATTAGGTATGAAATAAATTATATATAAATAAATAAAGTAGGCAAAAATTACATATAAATAAATGAAGTAGGCAAAAAATGATATATAAATAATAAGTTTTGAAATAAATTATATATAAATAAAAAAAGTGTGCAAAATTATATATAAATAATAGGTTTGTATGAAGCCCGGGTAGGGAAAGGGTGGAATTTTTTTGGAATTTCCTATTTCGTTCGCATGAATTACTAATTCGAATTGCTAATTCGCTCGCACGAATTCCTATTTCGTGACGAATTCCTGATTCGCTTGCACGAATTGCTATTTCGCTCGCAGGAATTCCTAATTTGTTCGAATTACTAATTCGTGGGAACAATTAGTAATTCGCTCGAGCAATTAATAATTCGCTCGCACGAATTCCTATTTCGCTTGCGAATTCTAATTTGTTCGACGAGTTACTAATTCGCTCACACGAATTACTAATTCGTTCCCAATTGCTAATTTATGAAGCCGGGAAGGGACAGGGTGGACTTTTTTGGGGCATTTGCTAATTCGTAATTCCAATTTCGTTCGCACGAATTGCTAATTGCCCCACGAATAGCTAATTCGTCGCAAATTACTATTTCGTTCGCACGAATTACTAATTCGTCAAGACGATTACTAATTCGCTCGCACGAATTACTATTTTGCTAATTCGCACGAATTACTATTTCGCTCCCACAAATTACTATTTCGTTCGCAATTGCTATTTCGCTCGCATTTCGGAACGAATTGCTAACGTGCATCCGGGAACGTGCCAGTAATTCGTGGAACAACTTGCAATTCGTGGGAACTAATAAGCAATTGCGCGAATTAGCAATCGAATTAGCAATTCAGGCTAACGAATTAGTAATTCGTTTAACAAATTTAGGTTGCCCAAAATTATCTGTAAATAATTAGGTTGCAAAAAAATATATATATAGATAATGCAGTGGCAAATAAATTTATTACATATCATGCAAACTGCCAAACAATTATTTACATATAATTGTCCGAAAACTGAATTATATAATAAAAAATGAATTATATATTAATAATGTTGTAAAATAATTTATTTACACATGGCGCCTCATACTTTCGGCACCCGACTACTAATCCCATATGCAAAATTTATATCGTGGAGGCCAGAACCCCGACATTCTTAGACCCCTTAGCTTCGGCAAAAATTAGCCAGGCGCCAGTGTGTCAAAAAGATACAGAAATGTACGATAAATTGTGGGACATCATCGCAGAAATCTGCGCAGAAATGTGCGATAAAATGTGCGACTTCGCAGAAATCTGCACAGAAATGTGCGATAAAATGTGCGACATCGCAGAAATCTGCGCAGATTTCTGCGATAAAATGTGCGATATCGCAGAAATCTGCGCAGAAATCTGCGATAAAATGTGCGACATCGCAGAAATCTGCGCAGAAATGTGCGATAAAATGTGCGACATCGCAGAAATCTGCGCAGAAATCTGCGATAAAATGTGCAACATCGCAGAAATCTGCACAGAAATGTGCGATAAAATGTGCGACATCGCACATTTCTGCGCAGATTTCTGCGATAAAATGTGCGACATCGCAGAAATCTGCGCAGAAATCTGCGATAAAATGTGCGACATCGCAGAAATCTGCGCAGAAATGTGCGATAAAATGTGCAACATCGCAGAAATCTGCGCAGAAATCTGCGATAAAATGTGCAACATCGCAGAAATCTGCACAGAAATGTGCGATAAAATGTGCGACATCGCACATTTCTGCGCAGATTTCTGCGATAAAATGTGCGACATCGCAGAAATCTGCGCAGAAATGTGCGATAAAATGTGCAACATCGCAGAAATCTGCGTAGAAATCTGCGATAAAATGTGCAACATCGCAGAAATCTGCGCAGAAATCTGCGATAAAATGTGCGACATCGCAGAAATCTGCGCAGATTTCTGCGATAAAATGTGCAACAAAATGTACGACATCGCAGAAATCTGCGCAGATTTCTGCGATAAAATGTGCGACATCGCAGAAATCTGCGCAGATTTCTGCGATAAAATGTGCGACATCGCAGAAATCTGCGCAGATTTCTGCGATAAAATGTGCGACATCGCAGATTTCTGCGCAGAAATCTTGATGTGTGATGTCCCTTCAGGGCCACCATACAAAACCGAATTCACGGACAATGAAAACGATTGAATTTTCGTTGAATTGCAATGGATTAAAGACGTGCATTCAAATTCAGACGAAAACGAATGACCGATTTTCAGATGTAAATAAACATTTCGGGAAATTGGCCGGGAGGTAAAACCTATAGTTACATTCAATCTTACCCATTGGCCCATTTAAACTCTTCTTCACGGTAAAAAAACCATGTAAACAACAATTGTTTTTTTTGTAAATTGTTTGTAGATAATAACTGTTTGTAAATAACTTTTTGCTATTGATCAGGTGATGGAATGTGAGTCAACAAAGCCAACAATGACGTCAAGACTGTCGTGGTTGGGGGAAATCAGTCAAGGTCTTAAAACCGCAAAGTTTCGATAAAAACCCGGTGAGTAAGCCTAGCCAGAACTCTTGCGCATTCATTGTTACCGAATCCAAAGACGTCATAGGTCTATAGTGAATAGTATTATAAAAGTTAAGAAGCTAAAGGAACAACTTTCCGGTGGCGCGCACAAATATGGTCACTGAGCTGGCCATCTAAAGCAACAACACCCCTCTCGTGATAAAAAGGTGTCTCTTTATAACTACAGTGGAGTCGCTATACCGAACACCGATATACCGAACATTCGGCTTTGGCTCCCAATTCAGCCTTGGCTCCCAATTTTTGTGTACAAAATGTACCGAACATTGTTGTTGGAAATGTCGAAAGAAGAGCGACAAATGGCTATTATTTCCCCAACGAAAAGTAGGAAAAAGCCACCCAAGTAAACTAAAAAAAACAGTAATTTACAAGATTCATTAGTCGCACGTGTTCGAAGTCGTCTTTCGGTAACTACCACGGCGTACTTGGTGAAGTTCTGCTACGGAATTGAAAATATTAATGGACACGTTTTGCGACTTCGCGCGTGGTTTGTAAATGCAACTACACAATAACAATGATCAAATTCAAAAGAGGGCGCCACTAATGTGTGAAAATCGCTATACCGATTGATCGCTATTACGAACAATTTCTGTGGATCCCACGATGTCCGTTATAGCGACGTTCCGCTGTACAGCAAAATTCATGGGCGAACCAGTACCCAGAGAGGTTACTGGCGGGGGCGGAGGGTGTGCATGTGAGGTGTGCCAAAGGCCCAAGAGCGGATCCGGGGGGGGGGGGGACGTGGCCATGCCTCATCCCCCCTCAAATAACGAACTTACATTTTGTTTTAGTGACTAAAAAAAGTACACAACCATCTTTTCCCGTAAAAAAAAAATTGGTTAAAGTGGTCAGAAATTGCCTCAGATCGCACCGCAGAGCCCTTAAACGGGCCCCGAACCCCACGACGTGAATTTGTGGACCTAATTTTTTGGGGACAAATGTTCTGTCCCCCCCCCCCCCCGTGTTCTGGTTCCGCCGTTACGAATGCCAAAAGGCTCTCACTTTCACACCGACGGAAGGTGCCCCTCTTTTTGGGCAAGTGTACCTTTTTTTGATGTTGCCCTCCCCCCTCCAGTTTGAAAAGCGTTCCGTCGCCCCTGTGAGTCATTCACATTAGTGATAAAATACACACAAATTGTTGACTAGCATTTGAATGTATTTCTTTTTAATTATTTCAAGCATAACATCACATTTAAACATCTCAAGTTTAAGGCATATTAAGATATATATATAAAAAAACACACACTTAAAGGGAATTTGTACAACATTTGCTTTTGCTGCAAATTTCAGAAATAAATGGATTTGGAGGATTAGTACGTTAAAGCAAATATTGTTACACTGACTTGTTTCACGTTTTGTGGGCTTGTAGATGCTAGAAAATCGGCCGACCAGCGTTAGAAAAATACAGTTTTTCTTGAAAATGTCAGCACACCAGGAGCCACAACTTTACAGGATGCTTTTAGACTGTCTTTCCCTAACAATTCAGTAAGATATTTCGTGATAGTTTGATCATTTCGTTTTTTGATGTTTGCAAATGTTGTATCTTCCCTTTAAAAAAAATAAATCAAAAACACCATACATAATTATTAAACAGATTAGTCAATTGCTTAAGAAATATACATCAACGGATGGTCTCTTGTTTATCCACCCCTCCTTTGATGACAAAGACACGCCTACCCTCCTTTAGCTCTTAAAATCAAATTTGAGTCTAACAAAAATACAGCTTGTTCTAGGATCCTGTCTACTTGGCATCCTCACAGGATGCAACTTCTCACTTCATTGACTTCGCCTTTTGTACTTAAGTATTCACTTTCTTAGAGTTTAGGCACTCTCCTGAAGACGGTCAGAGCATACTGACCGGAACGTCGAGTTTATACCTCTGGTTCTTTTCAGAACCATTCTCTTAGTTGAGAAATTATTCGCACATGGTGTTTCCGCAAACCTTTCATTATTTAGTATCTCCACCATGCAAAGCCTCAAATCTTACTTAAAAATACAGCAAACAAAAATATTTGTCTCACTTATGCGTGCTGGTAAGTGCTTAGTACTTTTGTACTATTCCGAATCTGAAACCATTCTGTGAATCAATTTTTTTTTAAATTTACTGGTAAAATACACTCATTGTTTAAAAAGCTAAATTTTCAGTTGAAAATATAACTGCCTTGTATAAATATTGTGCGTTGTGCGTAAAATACATGCTTTCAAGTGAAAAGAATTAAATAATATTGTGCCTTATATCAAGTTAATAAAAAATACCTAAAAACGAGTTGTGTGTAAAATTACAGCAACCTAATACAGAGTTGTATTTAAAAGTTCAAAAATTACCTTAAAAAAGGAGTTAAATTTACAAATCAAAGATATTATATCTAGACAGAATCTATATAGTGACAATCAATGCATGTGATGGTAACTTTCATAATTTTTTTTATCATACAGTACTAATCACCTCAATCAAAACAGACCTGTTACCAAAATTTACTATACACCCCGAAAACCAAATTGAATCAAACCAAAAGACGAGTTTGCAGTATTAATCTAGGAAGCCAATACAGTGATTACAAACATGCACTATCTAGTGCGGCAGATAGAAGGGGAAATATTTTGGGAATTGTACATGCCTTTGATGATACAAGCACAAGGGCGTCAATCGCTTTTCAAAAGTGGGGAAGGGGGAACATTCGTTGATTGGAACTATTGCAAGTGCGAAGCCCTAACGGCGTGGGGTTCGGGGCCTGCTTAAGGGCCCCGACAATTTTTGGAATCTAGACGCTCTGTGGTGCGATCTGGGGCAATTTCTGACCCATTTAACCATTTGTTGAGCAAAAGATCATAATTTAAACATCATTTTTGAGTTTGGAGTAATCGAATCAGCTATTCTGAGCTTCATAATCGTATGTAGGCTATTTGTTTGGAGGGGGACGAAAAAGTGTGGGGGGGGGGGCAAACAATATGATATCCCCCCACTTAAAAAAAGAGGGGGGAGGGACTTCCTGTCCCCCACCGATTTATGCCCATGAACAAGCATGGCATTCGGCAAACAGAGTATGGCTTGAAGAAAGATATTTGGGATGGTGACCGTTTTAGCCGATTTTCGGCTAACTTTGACATTCAGATTTTCGGTTACAAAAACCGAGTTTGACAGAAGATTTGACAGAATGGATATTTTTTGGCATGATTTCGGGCAGAGTTCTGCAAAAATGGTTATTTGACAGAAAAACATAGCAAATTTTGAGAAAAAATGGTGTATTTGTTGAAAAAAGCTTGCTATTCTACCAAATTTTTTTTTCAAAGGACAAGTCTGCGATTGGCCCTACAGCCAAATATTTTTTTTATTCATGACATACTTGCGCCAAATTCCACGCTTGTATCATCAATGGCACAATCCCATCACCTATCTGCATTACTATTGTACAAACAACACTTTTAAATACTTTTTAAATCAGGCAATATCTAACGAGTGGTTCCCTAAATCAAAACAATCACACACTATGAATATTATCGGTTCAAACAAATATACCAACATACATGTACATTTTTTTTTACATTTTTTTTTTGTAACTTCTCTTTTCTAAGCTTAATTTTTTTTAAATAATGGTTTGTATTTGTGGATTCTGAATGCCTTTTATTTTCTCTTGAAATGTGTTTATCGTATATTTAATTTACCTTTTATTGTAAATCACAGTGCAATTCCACTTTTGTGCTGCTAAATAGTAGGGAATAATAAGGGATCGGGGCTGGTTTCATATATAATTTGAACTTCGCTGAAATCTGGTGTCCATGGGCTTCGCGAGGGGGGAGCAAAAGCAAAAAAGCAAAAAAAAAATAAAAAAATGGGGAGTCATTAATTTAATGGTTGGGGGGGAAATGTCCCTGGCCCCCCCTCGAAAAATGATAATCGAGAATACGCTAGAAAAGCACAGGGATTTGGGGGAAAGTGTCTTCCCCCCCCCCTCCACTCGAGTAGAAACCCTGGCGACGCCCATGCTGGTCTCTGTGTGGATTCTGCCCCTCACAACTCGTGTTTACAACCTGAAGGTGAGATTCGTAGGGGGATGGGGGTGGGTCAACAAAATTGACTTTTGATTTGGGCAATTTTTTTTTCTTTCAATTTCTGAGAGTTCGAACTTCCCAACGTACGGGCCTTGACATGTGACTCGTCGCTGCACTAATTATCTTCATTTAGTCATGCGCAATACATGCAAGTCGGTATTACGAACAGTCCAAATTTCACAATACAGGCTGAATCACGGGAACAAAAATGCAAAATCAGTCTTGTACCAAGACTTCTCCTTTGTGATGACTATTGACATGTCAGGGAGGCGAGGAGCGCAGTAAGAAGCACCACCAGAGACACGGCCACAGTGGAGTCGGCGCCCGCTTTGGTTGTCATCATCGGAGGCCGAGTTTCTTCGGGCCGTGGTAGGGTAGTGGGCTGTAGGGTTACTGCTTCGTCTGTCACAAACATCTTCCAGCCCAGAAACCGATGGGTGTAACACTGAAACGTTCAGAAGAAAGGGGAGCAGATAAAAACATAGCATATTAATATAATAGTTTGGGAGGCTAATCATCCGTACTGGCAGCTGGGACGCCGAATTGCGAAGGACGCGGCTACAATGTGGTCGGGCCGCTGGCACGTAAAGGCGCCTATGGCCGCCGGCCACATCGACCCATATATGACCATGGAGCACAGCATGAGATCAAAAGTGTTTGATTTTTCCGGAGGGAGGAAAAGTGGAGGGCCTGGAGAAAAACCTCGTGGCACAGGAGAGAACCAACGCACAACTCTACTCACATGTGACCCGCAGCTAGGATTCGAACCGTGGTCACCTTGGTGAGAGGCGAGCGCTTTACGCACAAGCCACCCATATTGAGGGCTAAGTAAGATTTGAGGCTTTGCATGTTGGGGAAACTAATGAATGAAAGGTTTGCGTAAACACCATGTGCGAATAATATCTCAACTAAGAGAATGGTTCTGAAAAGAACCAGAGGTATAAACTCGACATTCCGGTCAGTATGCTCTGACCGTCTTCAGGCTTCTGACCGTCTTCAGGAGAGATCGAGGGTTCTTGCACCATCAGGACAATACAATTCCATGAGCAAATTATGAAACTCCACGACCGAAGTTCATCAAAATGCCGGTCAAAACTGTAAAACTTGTTCAGCGAAAAGTGCTTCAAGGGATTATACAACATTTGCTTTTGCTGTAATTTTCAAAATGTATGAATTTCGGGGGTTATTATTTTGTAGCAAATATTGTTACACTGACTTGTTTGAAGTTTCGTGTTCGGAGATGCTGGACAAACCAAGAAAAAACAACCATGTTGTAGTAGTCTGGCTCCCTGACCCCGGTAGGCTGTTGGTTTGAGTCCAGCCTGGGGTTATGGTGTGTGTGCCCTTGGGCAAGGCGCTTTGTCACTCATTGCTTCTCTCCACCCAGGAGTAAATGGATACCAGTGAGGGCAGAGTTGGTAACTGTGAGAGGTTGATTACGGCCAAGAGCACCGAAATGGCTGCCTACCGGCCGTGTATGCTCCCCAGGGAGTTGAGAAGGTTTCAGGAGTGTTTGCCCGTTGAACAGGGGTAATTTTGAAGCGCTTTGATACCATGTTTAAAAGCGCTAGATATAAATGCCTGTTATTATCATGATTGATCGTTTCGGGTGTAGCTTACTTGATAGTAGACAACGTCCGGTGTACTGGCATCTGGCATCCAGGAGAACGTCGTGCCCGCTGCGTTTGGGTCGTCGCATTCCAGAACAAGACTCGCCTTGTACTCGGCGAAGTTGTTGTATTGATCTGGAGAGGTGCCTGGTACCCTGACCTTCCACTCACAGTAAGGCCCAGCTGGAAGACAGGGCACAATGCAAATGCAAACTCATATTAAAGTATCATGTTTATACGACATATTGAAATAATACAATAACAACACAACCAAGGTTGATTTAAAAAAAAAAGAAAAAAAAGTACTTACTGTGTGGTCCAGAGTAGATCGCAACATACTGCAATCAAAAAGAAAATCAATTCAAGAGGCTTTAGTATGATACAATAGTTGGAGAAAATGAGGCTCTTTTTAAAAATCGCAAACAGAACTTTGCAAGGCTTCAGAGCTTTCTCTTGGGCGGCTTTTAATTGAGAGCTTTCTCAAGTGAGGCTTCAGAGGAGGTCTGAGGCTCTGGGGAGTCTGAGACTTTCTCGGGGGAGAAATGAGACTTTCTCGGGGGAGAAATGAGACTTTCTCGGGGAGGTCTGGGACTTTCTCGGGGCAGGTCCGTGACTTTCTCAGGGGAGGTCTGGGACTTTCTTGGGGGAGGTCCAGTACTTTCTCGGGGGAGGTCCGAGACTTTCTCGGGGGAGGTCCAGGACTTTCTCGGAGGTCCGCAATTTTCTTAAAGGAGGTCTGGGACTTTCTAGGGGGAGGTACGGGACTTTCTTAGTGAGGTCTGAGACTTTCTCAGGGGAGGTCTTACACTTTTTCAATGGAGGTCTGTGACTTTCTTAATGGAGGTCTGTGACTGTCTCAATGGAGGTCTGGGACTTTCTTAGTGAGGGCTGAGACTTTCTCAGAGGAGGTCTTACACTTTTTCAATGGAGGTCTGTGACTTTCTCAATGGAGGTCTGGGACTTTCTCAAAGGAGGTCTGAGACATTCTCATGGGAGGTGTGAGAGCTTTCTCAAGGAAGGCTTGAGAACTTTCTCAAGGGACTTTTCGGAACTCTCCCCACTTTGCAAACGTGCATAATAAAAGAGATTTCTAGATTGCTCTGAAGAATATAAAGACGCTTTCGTTATAAGCATTTTCTCTTTCAAGACTGATTTTACTTTCAAATGTTTCTGAGTTATTCTGTACCCGTTTCTCGTCTTCAGTCTGCTGTGCGTACCCTCCCACTGTGTCGTTGGTGAGGTAGAAGGGATGATATCTGGCGGACTGGGCCTGATCTTCGCCCCCGAAGACGGTGAAAGTATAATTGACGCCGCGCACGACGTGGATCTCTGGGATCAGACGACCGTTGACGTACCAGGCAATGCCCCAGCCGACTTTACCTGGATAAGGAACGGCATGAACATTCAAGAATAAAAGTGTTTAAGTTGACTTTATATCAGCCGGCAGATTAGATTTGAATGCAGTACTTCTGGACACATCAAGTTGCGGATCTCTAATTTTTCAGGAATTGGGGAGGGTGGGTTGGGTGGGGTGGGATATGGGAGAGGGGTGGCTGGGGCAACGAAGTCCATGATTTTTCAAGGGAGGGGGGGTGTGTTTGAGGCGATGCGTTTCAAGCTAAAGTCCATCATTTGCAGCTATCCAAAAAGTAACTGACGTAATTACTGTTGTTGTATTACAAGACACTGCATTCGAATGGACCAATCAAACCATTTAGTCCTGATTTGGGAATGATGAAATGACGTCACGATTGAGTAAACGTCGACTTTGATTGGCTGGCGCGCGGCTTGCATGATATCTGCATGTCTAGACATATCAGACGTTATACAGGAGACTAGCTCCAATTGGATACCGGGTGATACTTAGACTTCCGTCCCCCCCCCCCCCCCCCCCTCCCTTGTATCTGCCCTTGACCAATCATACCTGTGACGGACTCGTAGCCCCTTTTTCCGCCGTTCTGCCCGATCTCGACGCGGAGCTCCTCTTCCAGGTTGATGCGTTGCTTGGGCCAGCCCGGCCGATCTGGTGGCGGCGTCAGTGTCAACTTGAACGCTGGACAGGAGGACGAGGCACTGCCAAAGTTCAGCTTCACGTCCCCTGAAGAATAAAAAATAACCCAACAATTAAATTGTTTTTCATGAAAAGTTAGGAAATTTATGGCAATTTTGGTCACTTGAGGCAGAAGGCAGAGTACCAGTGCATCAGCTGGATGGTCAAAAATCATTATCATGCGGACGATATCTGTGCAGAAACCCATCTGCTTTAAGCTTTAGGAAGGAAATTGCAGTAAACTATCTTGCCCGGGGACAACACCTCACATACACTTAAGATTTTACAACCATAACCGAGCGATTGCCCACCACTAATCCAGCTGACTCCACCACCAAGATGATTTTCAGAAAGCTTATGGGGAAATTCAGTGGGGAGTGTGGCTTCGTGGTTAGGGTTTGTGACTCATGATCAGAGGGTCAGGGGTTCGAATCCAGCTGCTGGTAGTATGTTGTGTCCTTAGGCAAGCCACTCCACCCCACTTAACTGTCTCCACCCAGGAGTACAAATATGGGTACCGGCATTAGCTGGGGAGTATACTGCGATGGACTAGCATCCCATCCAGGGAGAATAGAAATATTCTCAGTCGTTTCATGCTACCAAAGTCAGAGACAAACACCGGCCTGATGGGCCACATTGGCCTCGCGACAGACTTTATGGGGAAATTGATCCATGATTGCAGACAAACTTGTCCGCAGTTAAACCCTGATATATAATGAGATGACGCCTAATTACCAAGAGGTGCCTTGATGTGCTTGGCTACCCTGCCGTCCGGGTTAATTGATCCCAAGGCCCACGAGATGTACATCTCTTGGTTGGTCAAAATAACCTTGTCGAGGGAATCTCCTGTAAAATCCAAACAAATTCAACAAGGACTCGGAGGTGAATGTAATGTACAAATATGAACTGAACAAATATTAAGAACAATGATGACACTTATACGCTATGTCACATTGCGCTTTGATCACATGTGCTTTGCAAACAAAGATCAAAACCTTCAGATAAAAATCAACTTTAAATATAGGTTTCCCGGCCAATTCCCTGAAATGTTCGTTCACTTCTGAAAATCGGTCATTCGTTTTCGTCTGAATTTGAATGCACATCTTTATTCCCAATTCAATTTAACAAAAGTTCAATCGTGTTCATTGTCTGTACATTCGGCCAATTACGTTACCTGTGCATTCATTTACGCAAGCATACCCCTTCGCGCAGAGTTCTGGAAAACTATTTCTTGAATGTGCAATCAAGTACGTTTTTCTCATTCAAAATAGCAGATTACATCACAGAATTCTAAACCAGATACCAAAAAGTGGAAATAGAATGGCGAATGTTGGCAATGGCCCTCTAAAAGCGAAAAAGAAGTCTTGTAAACGAATCTGAACGGATATATAACAAAAGGTGCTGCTCAATCACTTAATTGATTGAACTGAAATGCAATCGAATGCTCTGGTAGCAAAAATGAAATGCATGTTCAGAGCGATTCTCAAATTCAGACAAAAAATGAACGACTGATTTTCAGAAGTGAATGAACATTTTAGAAAATTGGCCGGGAAAAGCTATATTAACAAAAAAACTAATCAACTTGAAAATTAAAAACAAAAATAGAGATCTACAGGTACTAAAATGTAAATTAATTCAATTGATTTAATTTTATTCTTATTACAATAACAAATATATTATATATAATAACAAATTATATCAAAATAACAACTTCGCGTCCTTTGTAAGTTTGACAAGCCCAAACTTGACAATTGTTTTTAGGTTAAGCCACCTCAACAGGCCTATTAAATAAAATTGAAAAAGGGAATACTGTTCGGCGGCAGTTTGCAGATTACCTGTGTCAAGAAGACGAGTGTACGTGAAGTGTTTGATACCGTCGACATCCGAGTAAGCGACAAAGTCGACATTTTCCGTCCCGCCGAAAGCCGTGTCCTCGCAGGCACCGACTCTAACATCGCCTCTCAACGTGCACTTACAAAGCAAACAGTTGATTACCAAAGCTTTATAAAAGTTGATGTTAAAACTTCTGTGAAAAGTACCCAATTTATTGAAAATGGTGCACACAATTGTGCATCTCTCAGGTTTTGACTTCGTAAATTTTATTTATGCAATATAAAATGGGGAGCTGTTATGACTTTTAGCCTCGAGCCCTGCGCACCTTGCTTGAGACCAAAAACATAAACCGCCCAAACAGGGGCAGATCCAGGAATTTTCGCAGGGGGGGGGGGGTGTTTCATCAGCAAAAACTTTCCCATGAATAATTAATTAGCCATAATTCCAAAACCCTTTGACCTATAGTCATGAAATTTCTTGGGTATTTTTATTTTTCAGTTGTGGTTTTTGTGAAAGGCTATGGTTGCCAATCAAGGCAGGTGGGGGGAAAGAGAGATTTCACCATGAAAAGTGGCGCAATACTCTAAATAGACCCTTTCATAGAATTGGCCGCTGCTCAGTCAACCGTGAATGTAATGGCATGATCAGGGTGTTATTTTAAAGAGATTCAACCCTAACAGAGGATATCTCCCTTTGATTCACATGTGCCCTACTTCTGTTCCAATTAGCAATAATATCTCGGTTTCGATTTGCTTACAGGTTCCCCGGGGAAAATTTAAATAACAGATACCTGCTGCTTGGAATGAAGGTTGTAATCCACGACGCCGGTGCTCCCGTCTTCCTTCTCCCAGACCACGGCCACGTCCGAGCCGTCCATCAGGGTCCGCGTGGTGGAGCCGCTGATCCCGAAGGCCAGGTACTGACCCTTGGCGACCCGGCCGCTCAGCCGGATCGTGATGCTTGACCCGCTGACCATCCAGCTGGCCTGGAATTCGTCGTCGATCATCACCGCGCAGTTGGGCAACTTCGACTGATGAGAGAAAAGAAAAACGCGGTAAATGCTTGACCGACAAACGTTCAGGGCCCGATTTCAAGAACCTGATAAGCAGATTGCTCAGCAAATTTACATGCTAAGCAACAGTGCTGTAGTCAAGTACTTTTTTTCAGAGGACCAAAACTGAAGAGTACTTAGGTTGCGGAGTATGAGTACGAGTACTTGTACCTCCGAGTACAAGTAACAGGTCTCCAAGTACGAGTACTTGCACTTCCGAGTACAAGTAAGAGTACTTTCACTTCAGAGTACGAGTACTTGTATTGCTGAATACGGCCATACGGCAAATGGTTTATTGTGTGCAATTGGTCCAGGCCCAGTCAGACCGATATACAGACCCACTCACGGCTAGCTGTTAAATGTGTTTGTCCGGACGTGCACAGAGGAAAATCGGGAATCTTTGATTTCTCTACAAGCCATGTGACCATTTCAAACTGAAAGTATCTATAAAATAAGAGTACGAGTACTTTGATGATTGAGTACAATTTCGACATGTCGAGTATGAGTACTTCTGCCCGAGTACGAGTATCGTCATATTGAGTACGAGTACTTACTGTGACATTCGAGTATGAGTACGACTACTCCAAAAAAAAGTACTCAAGTAGTACTCGGGTACGAGTACCGAATACAAGTAATACAACACTGCTAAGCAATAATCATAACCTATAAGATTTGAGGCTTTGCATGGTGGAGTATGTTAAAAGTCAAAGCATTATCAACTTTGCTTATTATTTTGTTCTGATATGAGTCTCATCTGTTCAACGTTTCGATTAGCCTACTAGTCAGACTGTCAGTCTCCTGATGATGCTAAATATCTTCTAAGCAGTAGTTATTACCACATGGTGTTACTGCAAACCGAAACGATACTAATCATAGCCTCATTTCTTACAGTTGCCGTTTTGTATGTTGAAAGTCAAAGCATTCAGAGTCTGCTCATTCATGTTGGACTTAAATCAAATCTGATGTTCCATACAAGTATTTTTGAGAGGTCTCGGGAAAAAAAGCCTTGCCTGCGCTAATAAGCGACTTACCATTTCGTCCCTGCCCAAGAACGGTGGAATGTTCAGTACGTCAGGGTTGAACGTGATGGAGCCAAAGTCCGCCTTGGCCTGCTGACACCATACGCTGATGTAGGTGATGTCGAACACCGTCATATCGGGGGGCATGCGGACCGTAACGTTCTCCCCGCTGAACGCCGTGCCAGCTGGAATCATCTGGTTATCGCTGAGAACAAGATCCATTGAGATCAAAAAAATTACGGCGGGGAATTGAAAGAAAGAACGTTGAAAAATAAAGTCAATTGAACAGGTCAGATCAAAAGCGCCCTCTATGATTTCACATGAAATGGCAACAACTTTCACTGAGATGTACCGCAAATGAAGATATGTGATATACAGCTCCATTAGTCGTTTGTCGAGAATTTTCATTTGGAGATTCAGGCCAAAATAGGGCCACTTCATCTCATCACGCCATCACATCTCTTGGTGTTCCGACTTCCATAATTTTTAAACTAAAGATGGTATTAGCATGCGTTTTTCACAGCAGTAATGCTGAGATTGTGCTCTTTTCAAATCTGTAATAATTTTTTTTTTTTTTACCGGGGTCGACAAACGACTCATTTAGCTTGATTGCATCACATATGTGGGTGTATAATTAGGCTTACAGAAACAGATTTAGCTTGTTGCTATGGAATTGACCAATCAGTATTCAGGATTCAGATTGGCTTTGAGATTAGCGGAGAATGCAAAATTAAACAGGCTTCTGAGGCGTGACAAGTTTTTCTTGTGATTCCAGTCCTTGTGATTTGAGGCGTGTGATCGCACCCCCACGCCATCGCACGCCTAAAAGCTTCCCGAGAAGTGTGAATAATTGCACGCCTGAATTTCCCAAGACCACAGAATCACACACCTAGAAAATCACACAACTAGAAAAACCACACGCCTGGAAAAATCCAGGTGTGCCTTTTTCCACACCTCCAAAACTTTACAAAAATGAATTCCTCCTTCAAAAAAAAGGCATGTACCTACCCGGTTTTCCATATAAGCGGGACGCCGTTTCCGTCCGGATCCACTGTTTTTCCAGCCCAAAAATAAGTATCTGAAAGCAAGAAAACAAGTGGTGACTCACCATGAAGAACTGCCACCTTGCAAAACTAAGGAAAATTTTTCATTTTTTGTAAAAAAAGTGTTCACCTGGTCCAGCGCCATCGTAGAAGAAATTGACAAAGAAGAAGGTTTTGGCGTCCAGAATGTAGACGGCGTCAGCTTTGACTTCGTGGGCCTTGGTGGGCAAGGCACCCAGGTTATACTTGTCCGGTAGAGAGAGGCTGGATGAGATGTTCAGGTAACCAAAGTTGACCTATTTGGGAGGAAAATATAAAAAAAAAATGTAAAAAATAAAAAAAGGTAAAAAGTGGGTGATCAAACTGTTAAAGTTCTATTCAAAATATTAATGTGGAAGATTTGGCCCATTTTTTTTGTTTTTAATTCAGTAAAAGCTAATTTTAGCTCGGCGAACTTACATTTAATTTGAAAAGGGAAGGGCCATGAGTGAAGTGGGCATGGCCAGAAGGGGAAGTGGGCAGGGCCTCAGGAAGGATGGTGTGGATAGGCCATAGGATGATGTGGGCAGGGCCATAGGATGATGTGGGTTGGGCCATAGATTGATGTGGGCGGGGCCATAGATTGATGTGGGCGGGGCCATAGGATGATGTGGGTTGGGCCATATAATGATGTGGGCGGGGCAATAGGATGATGTGGGCAGGACCATAGGATGCTGTGGGTTGGGCCATAGATTGATGTGGGCGGGGCCATAGGATGATGCGGGCAGGGCCATCGGATAATGTGGGCAGGACCTAAGGATGATGTGGGCAGGGCCATAGGGTGAAGCGGGCAGGACCATAGGATGATACGGGCGGGACCATAGGATGATGTGGGCGGGACATAGAATGTGTGCAGGACCATAGGATGATTTGAGTGGGTTATAGAATGACGTGTGCAGGGCAAAAGGATGGTGGGGCCATGGGGAATGTTGGTGGGGTCAAGGGGTGATGTGTCATCAGGGTAGGGATGATGTCGGGTGGGGGGTCAATAAGGTTATGTGGTTGGGGCTGTGGGGTAAAGTGGGTGCAGCTACAGGGTGATGAGGGTGTGGCCATTGAGTGAAGTGGGTGGGGCCATTGGGTGAAGTGGGCGCTATGGGGTCATGGGTGGAGCTATTGGGTGAAGTGGGTGGGGCCATTGGCTGAAGTGGGTGGGGTCATGGGGTGTGGCCAGCGAGCCCTCCCTCCTTCTTACCTGGAAAGTCCGGCACCAGACTGACAGCCATTTGTAGTCGGTGATCTTGGTCCCCTCCTCCAATTCAACAACGAGGACGCTGTCCCCATACGCTCCTAACGGCTGGCGACTGTTAACGAAGAACCACAACCATGACAGCATATACAGTTCAAATTTCAAAACTCATTGTTCAGTGACATGAAATGAATGACAACTAGCTATGAAAACCAGATCGACTAATGTTGCGTGAAAAGTCAGATTTTGGAAAATTGACAAACATGTAATATATTAAAATATCCCTCTCATTAAAGAAACTATCCAATCTCGATATTGAAATTGGACAACAACTAAAACAATCCTAATGAATGCTGAACAAAATATTGATAAAATGTGATGCGATCAAGCTCAATGAGTCGTTTGTCGGGAAGTTTCATTTGGAGATTCAGGCCAAAATAGGGCCGCTTCATCACATCACTTCATCACATCTCTTGGTGTTCCAACTTCTATAATTTGTTAACTAAAGATGTACCAGCATGCAGTTTTCACAGCAGTAATGCTGAGATTGTGCTCTTTTTAAATCTGTAATAAAAGAAATTTGACCAGGGTCGACCAACGACTCAAGTAGCTTGATCGCATCACAAATATTGCTGTTCTGTTTCGAGCCCCAGTTCTGACATTGATTGGCATGCAGTACAAAAACTGTTTTGCATTTCAAAACATTTTATCCAGGGCTTTCCGACTGTGTTGTTTTTGCATTAAGATACATCAAATTCTGTGCAATATTGCTCTGGTTGTGAGAAATCACACCCGATGACTGTTCGTCAATAATTGACAGAAAACAAAAGGACAACACTTCTGCGTTGCTATTTGAATTTCGATTATCGCTAAGCAAACAGCACTCGAAAAATGATAAAAGCGGCCATCAAAGCTTAACTGTCAAATGGCCACTTCATCAACAATTACTTGATTAATGTAAAAGGTTAGTACAGTCGTACTCTGACCTACAGTAAATTGGTTTACGATTGACATAATTATAAAGTTTCGTTAACTTCACAGAGGCCAAAAAGGGACTTGACCTACACTGGTCTTTGCCTTAAAGCCAGAGTCCATCATTTGCAGCTATCCAAAATGTAACTCGCGTAATTATTGTTGAAAAACATACTTGGTTGAAAGACAGTAAGGGGAATAAACTCCCTGCGAAATTATTCTTTCTGGCAAGCTGTCATTTTGAGGAAATCAACGAAAGAAGGCCTTTCCAACAGTGCGTCTTAAGAAGCACCGTTGGAAATTTCCGTTAGTAGTTCCGTTAGTAGTTTTTTCATTCGGCAAAGCACGCCCAAGCGGTGACACGACGCACACGCGCGCGTGGTTGCTATAATTTGTCGGATCGGTGCTCCACATCGCATAGCTGCAACCAACTCAGTAAGAACGTGTCTCGGACGCTGAATTCAAGCCCAATTCAAAACATGATTCAGCAACTTCTGATTTGAAGAACCTGGAATGTTGTTTTTCTCGAAATACACAGCTGAAGCTGAGCTGAAACTTCATCAGGTTAGTTGTTCAGCACCCTTCTTTAGATTTTGAGCACTTTTTTGCTTCAAACGAACAAAATTACAAATGATGGACTGTACCTTTAATACACAAACTTTTTTCTGAAAAAAAAGTGCCATTGCCAAAGGAAAAATTACCTTGTCCCTCAAAAAGTACAGTTACTTTCTGCATTTTCAGTGACCTTATACTGAGGCTGTTTTTGTGAGTGTGTAAACACCAGCAATTGTGGACCTAGGACAAAGGGGTTAGGGTACAAGCGATGCTTTCTCCTAATTACCTGTTATCGAGGTACAACGGTGTTCCAATTACACTCGGTAAATCGCTGACACCCGCCCACAAAAAGGCATCTGAAAAAAAATCCCAAGAAACAAAGTCATCACTCAGACCGAGTGTCAATTTGCAATCATACACGGTTGTTTTCACACACTCTTGTTTTACCATACTCCCGAGGACAATGCTTTGTGTTTCCCTTTGTCCCTGTAATATAACATACTCCCATAGATTAAGCACACAAAGCTGCTACAGAGGACCGTTTTGAACAAAAGACCCAACTCCCGAGGACTGAAAGGATCTGTTGTTCTCCCTTTGTGTGTCGGTCCTCGGGGGTTCAACAAGAACATAACTGCATACTTTCAAGTGCCGACATTTGAAGAAAAAAAAACGGCCCCCCCCAAAAAAAAGCCACGTCGTCGCACCACTTTTTGGGCAAGCTCCATACCAGAAACCGGAGACTTTTATTAAAGAGTTGAAAGGTTTATTCGAAAAAAAAAAAAAGACCTGGTGCTGATCCATCGTAGCTGAAGTCTCGCAGCATGATCCGTCTCTGGTCCACGGCGTACACCGTGCCCTCCACCCCGTGGTCAAGCGTGACAAACTCGCCAATCAGCTGGCCGTGGTAGTCCATGCCCTGCATGCCCAGGGACGCCGGCACGTTCAGCTCCGAGCCGTTGATCTTGATGTGGCCAAAGTCGGCTCTCGCCTGGTGGCACCACAGGCCAACGTAAGATATATCGTAGACGGTACGGGGCGGGGGGATTTTGACGATGAAGGTCTCGCCGGTGAACGCGCGGGGGATGACTTGGTTGTTGCTGGAGGATGGGATATATAATTACAATGAATGGTAAAAATGTCTTCAATTCGGTCAGACTCCGTGGACGAAGAATAGATGCAAGAGGAGTCAAGTTAGCTAAATGAGTTATTTGTCAACCCTGGTCAATAATGTTTTTTTTACAGATTTGAAAAGAGCACAATCTCAGCATTACTGCTGTGAAAAAGCATGCTGGTACCATATTTAGTTCAAAAATTATGGAAGTCGGAACACCAAGAGATGTGATGAAGTGTTGTGATGAGGTGGCCCTATTTTGGCCTGAATCTCCAAAAGAAAATTCCTGACAAACGACTCATCTACATGTAGCTTAATTGCATCACAGGGTGACCAAAAGAAAATGCAACCCTAAAACATATGCTTAAAAAAAAAAAGCATCGGTAAATTTTTATGTTTTGGGTATCAGATTAAAGCTGAGAGCTTTTTCGTTAAAACACTGAAAAAAGTGCAGTGAAAATCCCTAACTGCAATGTTTTTTTTTTTAGAGGAATCCTTGGTTTTATTACCAGAAATAAATTATAATAATAAGAAGATCCTTAGACTAAAACAGCCTCCCAAAAAGAGGTTACGCACGAACAATATTTAACGTACCCCTCTCTCCATGTCAGTGCAAAGCCATTCTCATCCGGTGTTTCCGTTTCCCCGGCCCAGAAGTAGGCGTCTAAGCATTGACCAAAACGAAAAAGAAAAAAGGAAAGGACCGAAAAACCAGCATTAATTTATCAACTTAGTGATGAGGATCCTTACAGCACTAAAAGGGCCATGTGCAACTTTTATAAGATGGAATTTTGCACCAGGGTGATATAAATCAAATTAGGTTTTGCCCTTCACAGACGTTTAAACACTGTATATACTCAGTGTGTTACCACCCGAGTGAAAGTTGGAAAAAATCACTCGAGTGGGACTCGAACCCACGACCTCCTGCTTTCTAGTGCAGATGTCTTACCACTCGACCACCGAGCTAACGGGATCAGTTGGCCAGTTCGAATCTGATGTACATAGCAGCGGGTACCGCACAAACTATTATAAGATGGAATTTTGTGCAACTTTGTTCTCCTCATAAATGAAAGAAAATTGTTTGGCATCCCTTTTGGGTTAATTTTATTGAAAAGTGCACTTCTTTAAACATTCAAAATTGTCCATGCTTTTCCGGACAACTGAGGGCGCTGTTGCTGTGATGTCATTTCAGGAAGACACTGCTCAGGTTGGGGGTTTTCTGCATCGAATTGTGAACCCAAAATTTGCTTGTTAAAAACACTTGTGAGACAGGGTTGCTTATTGGCTTACCCTACTGCCATGTAATTACACAACAACGAAACACCAAAAAAAGAGAGAAAATTTACAACAGCAAAAATACCAAAAACTCTAGCAACTTTTTGGGCTGAAATTGCGGCACTAACATACAGGGCAAAATCTAGAAACACTCACAAGAAGGTAAGTGTTCTTTCAGCAAAATGAAAACAAATCACAGGAGAATGTGTGTGAAATGTTTTCGTTCTGCTGTAAGAACGCACACCTTTTTGGTGATCCTTGGACAGAACTTTAAAATGGTGGTTGTGTTTAAAATTCTGTTACTTGAAAAGAACATGAGTGATTTGAAGGATTCTTGTACTTAAAGAAAGCTTATGAATTGGGCTTTCATATCCGAGATTTTCAAAGTGCTACATGCACAACTTCACTAAAACAATGGTCCCAACATTTTGGTTTCGCTTTTTTTGACTCACCCTGTAGAGGTTTCTGCCTGGATTGAAATCACAGTTTTTCTTGTGAATATGGAAATTCGCATTAACATAAAAACCAAAAAGGCATCAAAATACCATTTAAAATGGCAAAACAAAAATTACCAATATAATGTTAATGGGACACCAAGGTGCATTTTCAAGAATTGCGTTGAAAAAAAAAATTACATGGCATTAGCCCTTTAAGCAATTTATGGCGAACACTCTTAGCTAGGAATTGAAAACAAAATAATGACACCTTACTAAATCTTCAGACAAAATAAATGAGTAAAACATACTTTCCCAGAAGTATTTTTTTCTTTCTTTGTACTTCCTTCTTTAAAACTTCACAAATTTACCCTTTTTCTGACTTTTGAAATAGGAACTTTACAAATTCTAATGGTTATCTGGGCCACAACTTTTTTTCCCTCAATTTGGCAAAAAGTCCTCCAAAAATTCAATAATTTACCTTTTAAAATGGGAACTTTTATAGATAATGATATTCAGAGGCAACAAATTGTTTTTCCTCAAATTTTGCAGAATCCTCCAAAACTCCCTGACAGTTTTGAAGAATTTTGGTGACAAATTCTGAAATGCTATTTCCCCCCTAAAAGCATTTTGCAAAATCATGGCCTGTATTTCATTCATTTTCCACACCCAACAAACTAATATGACTGTGCTAAATGGTTATAAATGACCTGCTTATAAATGAATGGGCGTGCAGTGAAAGGAATAACCTCAAATTTCACAGAATTAGCCTTCGTCAGATTCCCCACAAAACCCCGTGGAAAAAAGTTTTCTAAAGCTATTTAACTTAAATGAACGTATTTACCATCGCTTTCCAAGGATTACACTGGTATAAGGTTGCTATTTTAATGGCCGTTTGCCAAACAGTTTTGAAGGAGAAAAGAGCAATTCTGTGTCAGGTCATTATTCTTTTCGAAGGCCGCTTGGATGCCCTTCGGCATTATAGATTGTGAATCCGCTAGGATGTGATTTTGCAAAATCCATTCAGCCGGGAAAGGGGACTGGGCAGATCATTTCCAGCACATAACCGCAAGCATACCCCAAACATGCCAAAGAAGAAAGTTGGAAAGAGGCCTATTGCTATGCTCAAAAGGTATTGACGTCAGTGGGCTTGTTGCTCAGAAAATTCATCCTGAGTGGCATAACTAACAATTTTAGGGGGAAAACCCCTCAAAATTTTTTGGGGAAAACCCCCCCAAATACCCGCAATTTTTAAACCATGAATGCGACATGAATAATCGTTATTTGACTGTTTCTTCCAGTTTAGCCTTACTACAGAAGATTGGAAAATAAGCTTTTGATTCTTGGAAGGAAACTGCACTTCTTGTTATGAAAGGTTTGAACTTAAAAATGAATAACAACTTTTTGAACACAAAATTCTAAAGAAAATCAATTTCTTTCACAATATTTCTTTTTAAGTTATAAAATCTAAATTTGTTTCCTTTTTTTATCCTATTATTTTCTGTTTGCTCTGGTCCAGTTTGAAAGTAAGTTACCTGTTTGACAAAGTACTTTTCCCTCTAACTAACTGAAATTTGAAATTAGTCCTTCTTTTTGGGTGGCAAACTCAATTAAAAAGCATTCTTTTTACCATTTAAAGAAAAGTTCAGTGTTTGAATCTAGTAAAATTCAACTTGCTAAATTTCTTTGTTACAAGTGATTTTTGTCATTTTTGGTCGAGTTTGAAGGTAAGTTACATGTTTGACAAAGCATTATTTTTACCATTTAAAGAAAAGTTCAGTGTTTGAATCTAGTAAAATTCAACTTGCTAAATGTCTTTGTTACATGTGATTTTTGTCATTTTTGGTCGAGTTTGAAGATAAGTTACATGTTTGACAAAGTACTTTTCCCTCTAACTAATTGAAATTTGAAGTCAGTCCTTCTTTTTGGGTGTCAAACTTAATTAAAAAGGTTTCTTTTTGGGTGTCAAACTTAATTAAAGCTTGTTACATGTGATTTTTGTCATTTTTCCTGTCCCTATACCTTGGTTCTCTTTAATTCACCATTCCAGAATCGTTAAGAATGACAAACAAATTTGTATTTGTTGGTTGTTTGTTATTCATTATCACTCTTGGAGGACAACTGCATTAAGGATTGCATAAGAATTAACAAAAAATCATATATGTCAGATATGTTAAATAGAGACAGGAAAAAAAAATGACCCCAAATTTTCAGAATGACCCTGATGGACTTTGATTTGGGATTCCATTTAAAGAGAAGAAAAATCTCTATTTCTTCCTTACATCTAAACATAAATTGAACATACCCGGACCGTTGCCGTCGTAAACCAGGTTCTCAAAGCGCAGGGTGCGGGAGTCCAGGATGACGACCTTGTCGGCACTGACATCATGCTGCGTGCCTACCAGCGGACCCAGGTCATGGGCGGCCGGCAACACAAAGCCAGACGGGATGAACACTTCGCCAAAATTGGCCTGACGAAAGGTTGGAATACAGTGAATGGAAGTTCATCAGTTAAATACTGTACAGCGCGTCCCAAAATACCCGCAACACTTTTTTGCGAGGCTCTAGCGTGGCAGCGGAAACATACCACCATTATTTTTATATCATTTTAAAGCTTGGAATCTTAACTTTGTCCCTGGTAAGTATTGGTGTGATTTTCAAAAGGCTTTTGATATTATTCGTGTTCAAATAATGGCATGTCAAAAACAAACATAATACATGTGATGCGATCAAGCTAAATGAGTCGTTTGTCGACCCCGGTCAATTTTTTTTTTTCATTACAGCTTTGAAAAGAGCACAACCTCAGCATTACTGCTGTGAAAACTGCATGCTGATACCATCTTTAGTTCACAAATTATGGACTCGGAACACCAAGAGATGTGATGAAGTGATGTGATGAAGTGGCCTCTTTTTTTTTTTGCCTGAATCTCCAAATAAAAATTCCCAACAAACGACTCGCTTAGCTTGATCGCATCACATATGTTCAAACAGACCACGTCACAAGTGTTTAAATAAAAACAAGTCCGACTGTTGAAACCAATGCACTAAGTTGTGAGACTCTTTTGAATGTCTCCAAGTGCCTAAATATGTATCAAAAGTTATCGTGAACTCGAAATTGTCCTTCAATGTAACAAAGTTATTACTGAAGAAATGGTAACAAGCACAAGAATTTTTGTCGTGTCTTCAGTTTCAAGAGAGTTATATGGGTTATAGGGGACAACACCAACTGCACGTTGGATCTACTGACATCAACTACATGTTCACTTACTGTGGCCATCCTACACCACACTGACAGCCATTTGAAATCGGTGATCTTCTGGCCCGTTGGCATGGAAATCACCACCTCCGCATCACTGTATGCTCCTAGTTTGCTTTGACTGAAAAAAAAGTTTACATTTTTTTAATGCTGGATTAAGTATATTTATGCATCTTTTTCACATGCATGGGTTTGGTGTTTTGACTTAGTAATGCCCCTATCGATTGCAAAGGCAGATCCAGAACACAATTTGGGGAGGGGCAAAAAAAATTTGGTCCCCAGGAAGTGGGTAAAAAAAATTACGGCGTGGAGTTCCGGGCCCACTTAAGGGGTCCGAAATTTTTTTGGATTCTAGATGCTCTGTGGTGCGATCTGAGGCAATTTCTGACCACTTTAACCAATGTTTTTTTGAGGAAAAGATGGTGGTGTACTCATTGCTTGCCTTTATTGCAACGTCACTTAAAAAAACAAACCATTGGGTTCGTTTTTTTTGGGGGGGGGGGCCATGGCCCCCTTTGGCCCCCCTGGATCCACCCTTGATCGATTGTTCACAGGTGTGTAATCAATTGCAAAGAAAATGCGGGCTAACTAAATATGGTAAATTGGTGACAGTATTTTTTTCCAATGCTGGTTGGCCGATTTTTTCCATGCTGGTCGGCCGATACAAAAATACCACTTTTCTTGAAAACACCAGGTGCCATGATTGTACAGGATGCTTTAGACTGTCATTCACTAACAGTCCTGTAAGGAATTTTTGTGATAAATTTGGTAGTTTTTTTGTTGAAGTTTGCAATTTGTAAATTTCTTTCAAAGCACCGTGGGAAAGCTTTTAGGGAACAATTCTCTGTCTCTTCCAACCCTGGCACTTTTTGTACATTCTGCTAAATCACCCGACCAGGCCGAGTGAAAAGGCCTGTGACAAACTAGGTCAAGTCTGTTTCCCTGTGCATTGATCAGAGCAAAGTATACAACAGTCCAGGCCGCTGTCAATTCTATTATGATCTCCCCCCCCCCCCAGTCAATAGTGAAATCATTCTGCTAGCTATGTCCAAAAAAAAGTCTCCGGTTTCTGGTATGGAGCTTGCCCCAAAAGTGGTGCGGCGACGTGGCTTTTTTTGTGTGGACTTTTTTCCCTCCAAATGTCGGCTGATGACTGCAAATGGTGCCAGACTAAATTTAGTGCAAGATATATAGGAGTCCACTCAGTCCAGAGAGGTTACATAAAGCTTATACTCGATCGTAACCCCATCTGAAAACATGTTAAAATTGTGCAGCAGTAGGATTCCAGTCAAACCAGTGAGTTGGCAGTTTCTAGACATCCTCTTACACTGAAAAAAACTTTTTCATTTTGCCGACGCGCATGGCTACGGCGACGGGAGCGCATACCAGAAACCGGAGACTTTCTTTTTTTGGCCTATTGTTCAGATAATCAATCATAACAGGCAGTCAGGGTCCCGTGCAGGATCACATACTCGGCTTCGTCTATAGAAAAGGATGTTAAAGTACGATACGCTGTATGTTTCTTTGATAACTGTTTTCTTTCCAACAGTTTTTATAAAAGATATTTCAAATGCGTCATCACTTTTTAAAACATTTGTCAAGTCACGGTGAACTTTTGAGTTTTTCTCTCTGAAGTCCAACTAGTGAACAATTACCCAGTAATTCTTGTGCCGGGTGGTGGTTGGAACAAATTCAAGCATTCTGTTTATTGACGCAAGACTTCACTTACATGCACCCCTTTTGACTCCGGGGGGCATGAACACGAACCTTAACAAACACGAGGGTTGGGCCATTATTGACCCGACCCACAACAATCCCACTTTTGTTTGGTCAAAAACCAAAAATCAACAGCATATCGTATTTAAATATTTCTATTAGTCAACAGAGATAACACATGAGAAGTGTGGATCTTGTATAGGCCTACCCGTAAAATGATTTAAATAACAATGTACATTTGAAGGTTAAGTCATAAATTTCATCAGCTGTCATAGATTAACCATTGTTTTTTTTTCAACGCACAAACCATGGGCGTTGCCAGTATTTTTTCTAGAGGGGGAAAAACATATTTTTTCCCCAAAAATTCTTATATTTCTCAACAAATTCTTGATTTATCAGTTTTAGAGGGGGGCAGGGACATTTTGCCCCCCCCCCAACTCATTAAAGTTACACCACTATGACTTTGTGCCTCTTTTTCTTTTCTTTTTTGCTCTTTTTTTTTTTCTCGCTTTTCCGCACCCCCCTTGCCCCCCCCCCTCGCGACGCCCATGGCACAAACACAAAACAAAAATCAGAACAAAGGCAAGTTCGCTCACTTATGACACATTTTTTTGTTGCTATTGAACAGTTTTGTGTGTGCGGTTTTAATTTTGTTTTACTTTTACTTCAAACCTTGGGCAATATGCCAGCTTGTACCAGGAGCCTTTTCTTGTTGAATAGGCCTACAAGGTTTCGATCCCATGAACTTTTCAACTTCAACGAGTAGTAGTGAGTAATGAAGTTCTCACAGAATGCATTGGAGCTTCTTTTGTGTGATGTAATGTTTTAATACAGCCCTTGTAAATGCACCTTTGTGTCCCATTTGAAGTTCTTGTTTTTCTTCATTTTGTCATTTTTACGGGCATTTTGGTAACTTTTTGGTTTTTAGAATAATGAAAAATGTGTATATTCATGAGCAAAAGAGTGATGTCATTTCAGGCAGAAACCTTAGTTAATGTTAATCAAATTAGGTTTTGCCCTTAGCCGACATATAAACACTGTATATAGTTCGGTGGTTAGGTCGGTGAAGGGCAAAACCTTATTTGATTTACATCACCCCGACGCAAAAATCCCATCTTATGAATTAATCAATGTTACAAATATTTCAGCACCAACATTTGCCGGAATTCTGGATATTTTGCTGTCGTAAATTTTCTTTTCTTTGGGGATTCTTTGTTGTTTCAGTAAAAGAAAGTACGCCATGGAGCAAAGTTTGGGTTCAACATTTGAACAGAAAACACCTTAATTGAACAGTGTCTTCCTGAAATGACATCACAGCAACAGGGCCCTAATTTACCAGGAAATGCGTGGAATTTTTTAAAACTGTTAAAAGAAGTGCACTTTTCAATAAGATTGACCAAAAACAGGATGCCAAATAGTTTCATGCATTAAAGAGGAATAGAAAGTTGCACAAAATATGTTCTCAAGTACAACTCATGTCATGGGCCCTTTAAACAATTCTTACAAGATGAAAATCAAAAGTAACGGCCAACAATATCCGCGTTATACCGGTATTTAAGATGCCAAAATCAGCTAGTGATTCACCACAATAAAGGGCAAAAGGAACTTTTTATTGCATTTTCAAAATGAATTTCCTTATTTAGTCACACAAATTAAAGTTTTTGAAAATAACTTCAAAAAAATTTAACTTTTCAAAATCTTGTTACTTTGACATCAATGGGGTTTTTCAGGAAAAAAGTGCCCTATTAATATTTTTTTCTCAAAATAATTGAACAACTTTCAGTTTTAATGATTTGGAAAATTTTAGAAATTCATTTCTCAAAATTACCGGTAGTCCACTAACACTAGTCACACGCTGGTAAAATGTACTTCTTAAGTGAAACAAACAATAACCTAAACAAAAACGTGATTCCTTGTAAAAAAAATAAAAGAAATCTTCTAAATTGTAAACAGTCCTACAGCTGAACTTGGGAAGTGTACAGCGCACTAGCCTAGGTGGGGCAAGTGTAAACACAACGACAGTACACCAACAGACATTCTTTAAGTCTTGCAACTATCAAGTTCTAGAGAAAATCAGATTTGATTCATGAAAAATAACCAGTTTAAGAACCACCTAAAACCGGTTTAAACTGGTTGAAAATTACTAGTTCAACCAGACACTTTCACTCTTTTAAATCCTGCAACTATCAAGTTCCAGAGAAAATCCGATTTGGTTCATGAAGGATAACCAGTTTAAGAACCAGCTAAAACCGGTTTAAACTGGTTGAAAAGAACTAGTTCAACCGGATTAACACAAAGATAAATGATGTATTATAGTCTTACCTGGAATCGAGATAGATTGGTTGTCCATTGACACTTGGCGTGTCAGTCATGTTCCCGACCCAGAAAAAGGCATCTGAATGCAAAGATAGAAAGAGGTACATGTAGACATGTGCAACAGGTTTGAACCTTGCTTTAGGAACATGGTGCTGTTGTCCATGGGCAAGACACTTTACTCCAATTGCCTCTCTTAGTCTACATCTAGTCTGAGTATCACCCATTATCCACAGAGCCAAGTCGCCTGTTTAACGTCTGATATGTCAAAGCATGCAGAAATATGCAAGCCGCGCACCAGCCAATCGGAGATGACTTTACTAAATCCTGACATCATTTCAATTCCAAATCAGGACTAAAACATATGATTGGTCAATTTGAATGCAGCGTTTTGTAATACAACAGCTGGGCGCGTATCGCGTAACATAATACAGAGCCACAGATACACAGCCATTGTTGCTGTGTTTAGGTTTTTGTATCCATGTCATAATGACCCGACAATGGTGAATGACCAAAGGCCCCGATATAGAAAGCGCTTGCTGACTGGCCAAAATCTAGAGGTCAAGATGTGGTTGTCTTGCATAATTAATCAGCGAATCTGCTCAAATGTTATAGACTATGGCATTCGCCATAATCTGTTACTATGGTTACATAGACTACTCTTCATCCAGGAGTATAAAGGGGTAACTGTGGCGATAGAGACTAGTTTGCAGTCTCATAGCCTGATGAACAGGGGTAATAATTGTTAAGCGCTTTGCGACTTTTGTTCAGGGTTGGCTGATTTAAATCACGTTGGTTTAAATCACTGATTTAAATATCGATTTATACTCAAATAAATTTAAAAAATTCACTGATAATGTGCTTAACACTGTATAAACTCCAGATTCTAATTATAAACTCAGCCAATCGGAATGCAAAGTGAATCATCCTTCAACCAATCAGGAATGAGATTATGTCTTACCAGGGCCAAGGCCATCGTAGTTGAATCCTCGAATCATGACGGTCGTTTCATCCACAGCATACACGGTCCCTGACACCAGGTGGGCTCCGGTCCTGAACTGGCCGATCTCTTTGCCATAATACGGCGCGGATGCCACAGCTGTTGAAAATCCGAGAGACGGTGTCATTAAACAATGTAATATTGAGGTTATTTCATGAGGCGATATTATCCAAAACAGGGTTACGTGGAGTGCTGTGGCCTCGTGGTCTGGGCCATTGAATTCATGGTCTGCAGGGAATTCTGCAGGTTGTGGGTTCGAGTCCAGCCTGGGGTTGCGGTGCATGTGCCCTTGAGCAAGGCACTTTGTCACTCATTGCTTCTCTCCACCCAGGAGTTAATGGGTACCGATTTGATCGCTCAACCGGAAGCTGTGATGACTGCGTACTGCAAGGCAACCGGTATCCCCTTCAGCAAGACGTTGATTAACTCGGGAGAACTTTGTTAGTGTGGATCAAAGATGCCTCGTTTAAATTAGTTTTTCACTTTCCGGCTTGTAAGGGTTTAATAAACAAGTCTGAGCTAATTTATTTCATATTGGATGAAACTT
Organism: Patiria pectinifera; assembly: GCA_029964075.1. Lineage (NCBI taxonomy): Eukaryota > Metazoa > Echinodermata > Asteroidea > Valvatida > Asterinidae > Patiria > Patiria pectinifera. The sequence continues at coordinate 6,442,447 of CM057133.1, forward strand.
TACAAATGAAGAGTCTGCTGCCAAAAACCCATCATATCCATTTGAAAAAATTCAAAATTTTGCTCGGTTATAAAACTTAAAATGACACTGACAGCCGTTTCTAAACTTCATTTTTCGCTTTATGGGATGTCTACATGTGGTTTCTCGTTTTTTAATGACTATTTGACTATGTTTAGTTTACATTTACATTTCCGTGTTTTTATCACATTTTGAATTTCAATTGAAATTCTTTTTTTACTTGTGTAATTTGTTTGATTTGGTCAAGCTTGTGGGGAGGGGGTTGTTTTCTGCTCTGTCCGGGGGTGTCGACTTGTGGTTCAGACTTTTTAATTACTATAGTGTTATGTTATCAATTTTTGAGATTTAAAATCACATTTTTTAATTTAATATATATTTCCTTTTATTTATATAAATTGTTTGATTGTAACGCGCCTTGGAGCATTTTTTTTTAATGGATTCGGCACTATAGAAATTTACATTATTATTATTATTATTATTGTATTTTTAGGTTGTGTTTAAGTAGGGCTAAAACAGCTGTCGAAATTGCTTTTGGGCAGCTAGGAGACGGCAGGATTCTAAAAGGGAGCAAAATGGCGCATATCATGTTTTGGAAATATAATTTTCATATTTTTCAGGTATACCGGTAGATTTTCTTTGTAGGAAATACTAATAACAGTTGTTTGTTAGTTTGGAAAAGAAGTAACTTTTTAAAAATTATTTAAAAAGAAGAAGAGCTTGTTTACTCTGTGGTTTTAAATGAAAGAACCCTGATGTACTGTTGTGAGGATTGTTTCTATTCTAAAAATTTAATTAAAAAAATATAATACATAATTAAATTTCTCAATTTATTTATTCATCATAAACAAACTAATGTGTATATTCTTTATTCCATACTAATGCAGTCTGCCTGGTAGCTTTAAATAAAAATGTGGAAATGGAGTAATAATTGAATAGCTAAAACACGGGCCAATTTTTTGTGGTCATTGTCTCATTCGAAAATGAATAACTTCGGTATTGCTAAAAAAAGATATTTTAGGCCAAAAGAAAAAAAGTCTACGGTTTCTGGTATGCGTACGAGTCGCCGTAGCCATGTGCGTCGGCAAAATGAACAAGTCAATGAAGGATGATGTCTCAAAACCGCCAAACTCACTGGTTTGACTAGAATCCTGCTGCTGCACAATTTTAATGTGTTTTTAGATGGGGTTAAGATCGAGAATAAGCTTTATGTGACCTCTCTGGACTCCCATATATTTGCACTAAGTTTAGTCGGGCACCATTTGCAGTCATCAATAGACATTTGAAGAAAAAAATGGGAAAAAAAAAAAAAAAGCCCCGTTGCCGCACCACTTTTTGGGCAAAGCTCCATACCAGAAACCGGAGACTTTTTTTTTTTTTTTGGCCTTAGAGCAGGAAGTTATTTTTGGGGATGAAACTTGAAAAGAGTGCGGGAAAAACAACTTGAACTTAAACTTATCACTCTTTCTTCTTTTCATGGAATGAAACTGAATAAAACCAACATAAAATAAAAATAAAAGAAACCAAGATGGAGAATTGCTTTTCAAAGTCAAAGGAAAACAAGCATTACCTTGTAACGTGAGCAGAAAGGCGACAATCCTTGCAGCCGAAGACGCGTCCATGCTGGTTCGCTTCTGCGTTTGGTTCACAAGACAAATTCCTCTCAAGTTTGGGCCGATTTGGGGTCAAGTTGTCTCAAGCTGATTCTCCGTCTACAGGGGGAAACAAATGAATACAAGTTGTTCTGATTTTTCCTCAGAAATTGTGACAGGAATACAGTACCTAGCTGCGCCATCAAAACTTGCCATGTACCAGTACAATAATCAAAAAGCAATTATGAAAATACTATTTTTATAACTGCAGTACTTTTTGGTTTTCAGGCCTCTAATAAAATATAAATTGCTTCCAAAGCATACCGGTAGTAGCCTAAAAAAATAAAATATAACATAATTAGCCTAAATTCATAAAATATTGCTTCGAAAGCATATTAGCCTAAATACATAAAATATTGCTTCCGAAGAATAGTCGCCTAAATACATAAAATATAAATTGCTTCCTAAGAATATAACTAGTCTAAATACATAAAATATCAATTGCTTCCAAAGAATATTCACATAAATGTATACATGAAATATTGCTTCCAAAGCATGTTCACCTAAATACATAAAATATATATTGCTTCCAATGCATATTTGCCTAAATACATAAAATATAAATTGTTTTCAAAGCATATTAGCCTAAATACATAAAATATAAATTGCTTCCAAAGAATATTCACATAAATACATAAAATATTGCTTCCAAAGCATATTTACCTAAATACATAAAATATAAATTTCTTTAAAAGCACATTAGCCTGAATACATGATATTTACATAGATTCCTAAGAATATTCTCCTGAATACATAAAATAAAAATTGCTTCCAATGCATATTCGCCTACATACATAAAATATAAATTGCTTCCTAAGAATATAACTAGCCTAAATACATAAAATATAAATTGCTTCCAAAGAATATTCACATAAATACATAAAATATTGCTTCCAAAGCATGTTCACCTAAATACATAAAATATAAATTGCTTTCAAAGCACATTAACCTTAAAACATAGATTCCTAAGAATATTCTCCTGAATACATAAAATAAAAAATGCTTCCAATACATATTCGCCTAAATACATAAAACATCAATTGCTTTCAAAGCATATTAGCCTAAATACGTAAAATATAAATTGCTTCCAACAGTAAAACTTGGGTACACAATGCAAGTCAGTGTTTTATCCGAATGGGTAAAAAAACAAAAATCACTCAATTGTCAAAACTGTTACAATTGTCAGAACTTTCTTCTTCAAAAATTCACTGATAACTTCGCAAATGGTATTTCTGCAAAAACTTCAACAGAGTTTGATGAATAAAATATGAATTACCAAGTTTTTTCGACTCATAATCTGCACCAACAATTGCAGAGACAAATCTACTTTTTTAGGCCAGTCCATAAAACGTCGCCCGCCCCACTTACCTGTTCAGCTAGAAATGGGAGGCTAAAACTTCCCAGCCACGATCTCGCCGCTCCAGCTAGCAATTTCCCCCCCTGTGTACGTGTTTGCGTCACAGATTAAAGTTGGCCAACAAGTAAGTACGGGTCACGGCACAAAACTTTACAATTTATCTGGCCTTTCTGTTTGGTGTTTCCACGGCAGCGCTGACAAGTCAGAGGATAAGGATTTGTGATAGGCGGACACTGGTACACAACAATGCATCCGAGGTCAGTTCATAATGTCTCTGGAATGGATGTAGTTTGACAATAGTTCTCTTACTTACCCCAAGCAATGGGTTCCTATTCAGAATGAATTGGCAATTTTTGTTTTTTATTATAACATTAACATGATATTGCAAAAAAAACCTGAGAATATGTGTTCTGTGTGTGGTAAAATCTATTTTCACACCAAACTTCAGTCGTAAATAGGATCTCTTTGTCAGACAACGGTTCAAGGATAGCATTTTTTCGTGTCTGGTAAAATACAAAGGAAACCAAAACATTTTCTTTCTCGTGGTTTGATCTGGGAAACATGCCAAATGGAACAATGCGGATTCTCTGGGAATTTTATTTTATTTGCGCAGTGGACCAATTTTCCACATATTCCTTGGGAAAGGAATATTGCAACCTGACGCCACTTCAGCAATTGTGTACAAAGTCTATAGAGGGCCAAGAAAAGTTTCTAAGTATTTGCCTAACAAAATTGGAAATGTTTCTCAGTCCCAGATTCATGTCTTATTGTTTTTGCAATGACTGACCTTCATTGAGATGATAAATGAAAGAAAAAATTTGCATCACGTCGCAACATTCTTTCTGTTTCTTGAATTTGAAACAGAGTAACAGTTTTTGTCAAGGTCTCACACACAAAAAAAAAAGTAAAATGAAAGAATCCATAACTTTTTGAAATAGGCTTTTTGTTTTTTGCAAAAGAACATTAGAGTTATTTCTCGAATTGAAGGCGGACTGATCAGTATTTAAAAAAAAATAACCCCTGAAATTGTTTCTACATCAGTCCATTTAGGCCAAATAATTTTTTTTTTTAGCGTCCTGCCTTTTTGAGAAAAAAAAGGAAGCGGGAGGCCCTTTTTTCCCCCTCCAAAATTGCCACCCTACCCGGCTATTTTTCAAGATGGCCACCAGGTTTTTTTCTTAAATGGCAACCATTGGACTCATGAAATGACATACCAGCTTTGATGCAACAGACAAAGAGGCCAAAATGATGTCACTGTTTAAAATTTATCATTTTTTCAGTTTACAAAACAGAGAGAAAAAAAAGAAGCAGGGCCTCCAAAAAGGAAGCGGGGACGCTAAACGTGATTTTTTTTGTTAGTTAGCCTTCATACACTTTTGAGACTTTCAAACAATCATTATAGCCCATGTCAGTGCTGTGGGTTGAATCAAGTTTTCACTTTCTTTCTGTCCTTTTCGCTCAAAGAACTCTTACTTAAAGGGAAAATACAACATTTGCAAACATCAAAAAATAAAACTACCAAATCATTTTGAAATACCTTGCTGGACTGTTAGTGAATGACAGTGTAAAGCATCCTGTAAAATCATGGCACCTGGTATACTGTCATTTTCAAGAAAAGTGGTATTTTTGTATCAATTTCCAACGCTGATCGGCCGATCAGCGTTGGAAAAAAACTGGATTTTTTTTCTCAAATACTGGCCCCAGTTGACCATCGCACTTGTTTGCAATCGATTACACACATGAACGGGTGCAAGCCAGCTAGACTGGTTCCCTGACCTTACAATTCCCCAGTGTATGTAAACTGCTCTGTTTCTTCTTAAATGGAGTCAGGGAACCAGACTACAGAAAAATGATTGTTTTTCTTGGTTTTTATAGCATTTTCGAACCCAAAACCTCAAAAAAGGCAGTGTAACTATATTTGCTATATATTTCCAACCCCCCAATTCAATCCATTTCTGAAAATTACAGGAAAAGCAAATGATGTATATTCCCTTTAAGTCAGTTTTATTCACACATTTTTTGTTGTACAAGTAGCTGCAATACAAAAAATACACTAGGCCAAGTACAAAAAAATAAGTAGTTTCTCGTGAAATGGAAAAGTCCAGATTTTACCTTGCGATAATGTTTCTCCATTTCACTGGAGCCACTCAATATTTGTATAAAGGCCTAGTCGAGGAACAATGATATTGGGGCGTAACATACCTGTACAAACATAGCCTACCGGTACTTGTATGTGAAACTGAATCTGGAGGAGCACCATTCATTAAACATGTTAAAGTGAGATCCAGAAAATACGTCACCAGAAATTTCAGTAACATAGTCCACACAATAATTATTCTTCATTTTAAACTTTAAAGGGACGATACACAATTATGCAAACATCAAAAAACGAAATGATCAAATTATCACGAAATACCATACTGAATTGCTAGGGATTGACAGTCTAAAGCATCCTGTAAAATCATGGCTCCTGGTGTGCTGACATTTTTAAGAAAAACTGTATTTTTCCAACGCTGGTCAGCCGACCAGCGTTGGAGAAATTAAAACTGGCTTTTTCCAAAAACTGCTCCTAATTTTTCATATTTAGTTATTCTGCATTTTCTTTGCCATTGATTACACACTTGTGAAGGGGTACAAGCCTGCTAGACTAACTCTTTGACCTTACAATTTCCCTGAAGTCTTTACATTTCTCCGTTTCATCTTAAGTAGGGTCAGGGAACCAGACTACAAGAACATGATTTGTTGTCTTGGTTTTTCCAGCAAATACAAGCCCAAAACGTGAAGCAAGTCAGTTAAAACAATATTTGCTATACATACTAATCCCCCAAATCTATTTATTTCTGAAAAGTGCAGCAAAAGCAAATGTTGTACATTCCCTTTAACTATTAGCCTTACCTTTCAAAGTATTGCTTGCGTGTGTTGGCCACATCTGTTTGTTTTAACATCATCCCAGTGTTGGGGTAGGGTGTGGACTGGGGGGCAGGGGGGTATAACGTCCCCATCCATGTTTTCCCTGGGGATGCAAATGTCTTAAGATGTCGATCCCCAAACAATTTAGACATCCCTCTCATCATCCAACCCTGAAAAGAAACACAACTGACAAAATGAGAAGTTGAGAACCAACTCTTCCCATTGATCATTTAATGTGTCTCAAGTATCAGACTTCCTCTGTATGTAGCTACGCAGCGATTCAAGCTACATTTTTTCCCAAATGATTTGCATGGCATCACTGAATTGAACTGTAGGAAAGATTTGCCATATCTGGCCATCACTAATTTTTCCTGGCAGTGACCTATAGACAGCCATCAGAAAGTGATTAATATATGTCCTAAAAAGTCAAATTTAGCCGGGAAAATATTGAAGTATTTACTGAAAAAAAAAAAACACTTAGAAATTGTCAGACCATTCTCATGGGATTTGTGCAAGGGGTGACAAGTGATGGCCATCTTTCCTCCCAAATAATAAAAGGGCCATAAGTTGTGTCCAACTCCAAGTTACTCGGGCTAGATACTGCAGTGTCAAAATGCGCACGAAAATGGCATTTTCTACTGAAAGATTCTGTCCAAAATTACATTTTGTTTATGTCAGTAGAGTTAAGAGAAGTCTGTTTTAGGTTGCAGAAATCATTTTGGAATGATAAAAACACTTTTGACTCTAACTTTACCAAACAATAACAAATGCCGGTGTCAGGGAGTGGATCATGTGGACCAACTCTCATAAATGTCAATTTAAATTCAACTCTTTTTCGGGTAACATAAACAGTACATCTTTAAACTGATACTAAAACAGCCATTTTAAAATGAATAGTAGGCCTACTCACCTGATAGGGATACCATTTTTTGGGGAGAAAATTGAAATCAATTCGACATGTGGCGATTTAATATTCGCGCGACTTGATCGAGTACGTCATGGTACACGTGTGCACGTGCGCGTGCGACGTGCATGATATGGGGCAACCAGTAGAGCGCCCTCAATAAAACAAATGGTAAACTGGTATAGTCGGGTGCCCTGCTTAATTTTCATAGCTTATTACACGTGGTTGATGACGTCTGGTGACTAGACGCCAACTTTCACAATGGCGGCGCCCAGGAGAATTTTCACACTTAGCAAGTTGCCTTCAAAACCAGTCCTGAATTCATGTCTACGCAGGTCAGTACATTTTGGCATATGAATTTTGTGATTGAAGGATGCACGATGTATCTACCAAGATAGTTGTGGTAATCAACTGCGCAAATTCGGCACGTTTACTTAATAATCTTTTTACGACTAAGTGTTTTCTTCTCCTTGAGACCTTGTGGTGGTTGCACATAAACTAAATCGGTGACATCCGATAGAGGGCGCTGCAACACCGCTCTGTCCAAATTCATTACATACATCATGTACATCTTTTAATTGTTTATAAGCAACTAATTATCAAAAGTGGGAAAGATTCCCATATCTGGCCATCACTTTTCACCCTGTGCACAAACCCTATGAGACTGGTCTGACAATTTGTAAGTGTTTTCTCAGAACATGCTTCAATATTTTCCCTGCCAAAAGCACTACCAAAATTATTGACTCTTTACTAATTACTTTTTTAGGTCACTGAAGTGAAGGGAAAAATAAGTGATGGCCAGATATGGGAATCTTTCCCAAAAGCGTAACAACAAATTTCAAAGGCCAACTTTACTCACTCTTCAGCCAGCAAATTTCTTCATAATTTCATTGGGCAAAGATGAGGTACTCAGTATTTCACCAACCAGGTTTGAAGACTGCATTTAATTTTAAAGGAGACATTTTTAAAGGAGACATTTCTTTTTCATTTTCCTTTTTCTTGAGAAAGTTTTTATTTTTAGGATGCGGCTTCAAAAAAAGGATGCAGGCGGGGATGATCAACTGGTTTCTTTTTTTACTTGGCCCAACCTTCCCAAGTCCTCCAAAATCCTCTTTGCAAAACGGATGATTTTGCAGGAATGAGGCTATATGGCAAAAATGTACGGCTGATTTTGATGGATGCACTTGGGCAAGACCTTTTGTTGTTCATGCTCAGCCATGCATAAATTTAGGCCTACTTTTTTTGGGTACTTTTTGTACAATTATACTTGAAATCCTCCGCACTGCTCCAGGATGTCACTGGCTCTGCCTCAACATATTGACAGTGATTGCTGGAGGATTTTGCAGGATTGAGGCAGTGGTCACCCCTCCAAGGATCACATTCAAGAAATAATGGAGGATTTTGCAGGATCGAGGCTGTATGCAATTTTTGCATGGAGGCAGTTGGAGGAATTCTGAGGATTTAGTAAAAATGCCCAGGGAGTTTAGGGTTATAGAATCTGTTGTTTTGTCTTTCTGTCCTCAGGATCATGTACGTTCACGTCTGCATGTTCACATTTGCAAACTTTTCTTATCAATGTTTGAAATATAGGTGGCTCAATATCAGCAGATGCTATGGACAAGAGGCAGCGGCTGTCCAAAAACCACAGACGGAAATTCAGATTCCCAAAAAGAAGAAAAGGTACGGAAGAACAACTGCATCAGTCTCACGACGTTCTTTTTTCCCCCAAAGTAGACATAAAAAAAACAACCTTCACACAGTGAAATAAAAAAAATCTGAATTTACTCTGGGACTAAATTTTTGAAAAGTCAACAATTATTTGTAGAATTTCAGACTCTAAAAATAATACGGGCGATTTGCAATAGTGCGCCTCCAAGAGTTTGCGACGCGTTGGCCAATCACAATGCGCAAAATCTGTCGACCCAATGCGCGTTTGGAAAAGGTCGACTGATTTCGCGCATTGTGATTGGCCAACGCGTTGCAAACTCTTGGAGGGGCACTATTGTGAATCGCCCGTATCGGGACAAATGAGAAAATTTCAGACATTTTGAGATTTCAGACTTGTAGGCTTTATTGTTGTCAACAACTGTTTCTGCATTCAATTTGTCAAAATCCATTTTATTTTACCGACTTTCTTAAATTCCTTTATCTGACTTTCTGTTTCCATTATTGCTTGCAGAGATCCAACGAGCGTACTTCAAGCTTTGAGCAATACAGTCAAAAGAGTGAGTTTTTTCCTCTTAAATTACATTTTATGCATAGAATTATGTTTTAGTCTGTCTAAAACTAGCCGGTGCATGCTTCACGAGAATGCAAATGCGAAGCAGATATGATGTCAGGAAACATTCGCTGCAAATTCATCTTTTGCGAAGTGTGCTCATCTTTTGCGAATGCGCAGCGCAAAAAAATTGCCACGGCATCATAAATACTCGTTCGCGTTTGCGCCGAATATTACCCAGCCTTAAGGTAATGAATTCCATACTCAAGGGTTAAACCTTTGAGTAATGTAACTCGTTCCAGCTGGGAAAATGTCACGTCTCAAAAAGACACTTGAGGATGAAACAAGTACGCAAAGTGTTTAGCACGCTCCTTAAACACGCCTTGTTACTTTTTTTGCAGGATCCTACAGCATCGCCGTACATGTTCCACGACGATCCCTTTTTGCTACCCAGAAATGGTGGCGAGCGGGTGAGGCCAATTTATTACAGATATTCAGTACTAGTGTAATCCATTAATTGGTCATCAGCATCAAAATAAGAATTGAAACTCAATTTATATTTGACCAACGTAATACACTGACTCTGTGCACAAGTTACAATGGAGTGCTGTGGCCTCGTGGTCTGGGCCACTGAATTCATGGTCTGTGGGTAATTCTGCAGGTTGTGGGTTTGAGTCCAGCCTGGGGTCAAGGTGCGTGTGCCCTTGAGCAAGGCACTTTGTCACTCATTGCTTCTCTCCACCCAGGAGTAAATGGGTACCTGTGAGGGCAGAGATGGTTATTGTGATTGAATTAGCTTCCTTGCGCCTAACAGGCAGCATCGAGCTGTATACTCCCCAGGGAGCTGAGATGGTATTTGGAATGTTTGATTGGCCCAATGATCAGGGGTAATAATAATACTGTAAGTGCTGTGATTTAGTTTACTAATAAGATTAAGTGCCAAACATCATCCTTGGCTCCCGGTTTTAATGTACAAAACGTACCGTTCATAGTTGTTGAAAAAAGTCAACAGATTAACAACAAAAAAACCTACCGGTTGTACATGTATTAAACACTGTTTGGGCCACTTTTAGTTCCCGAACATCAAACCACCCATGGTTACATCGTGTTTGAATGTTGAAGAGCGATAGATGGCTATTATTTCCCCAAGGAATAAAAGGGAAAACCACCCGTTGCACAACTCCTTGTGCGGCGGCGGGATGTGAGAAATGCCAGTTCAGTGACTTCACTATTGGTCCGAAGAGGGTACCGGCGGTTCAAAATCGCTATACCAAACGATCATTATTACGAACACTTTCTGTGGATTCCACGATGTTCGTTATAGCGGCGTTCCGCTGTATATGCGCACAAACCAGAACGCTCACAAGAGAATACAATAAATACACCTAATAAAACAGATAAAATTGGTCATAAATGTGCTAAACCAGAGCTGGTTGTCTTCGTTTTTTTTTCATCTTCTCAGAGACGATACGCACTAGCAACGGAATCAGGCAAACAGGCTGCTCAGTATGTCATCAAGAAATGGCCTGAACACTTCCTGGCCATACAGAGGGAGGCTCCTAAAGTTGAGGTAACAGCAGACAATTTATTGCCCAGTGAAATAAATGCTATTACTGACCAGTAGCTGTTGCAGTGGCCAGAACAATATTGGGCCCCAGCCACCATTTCCACTGACCATCAAAATATTTGCCCAGGACATCAATATATTTGCATCTGGGTACCAAAATATTGGGTTGTGGCCACCAAAATATTGACTGCTCACCACCGAAATATAGTGGCTTCTGGCCACCCAAAATATCGGCCCAGTCACCAGAATGTTTTGCCTGGTGACCAAACTATCAGCCCCAGGCCAGGCACCTAAATATCAGCTGGCCCTGGCCCCTGTGCAAAAACACTGGCCCCTGGCCTCCAAAATATCCCACAGCCACCAAAATATTAGTCGCTAGTCACCAAAGTATCTGCCCCGCCATCAAAATGTTTTGCCCTAACAACCAAAACATCAGCACCTAGTCACCAAAACAACCACCACTACATCTTTTTATGGAGGCACTAATGATTTCTATTGAACTGACATCATCTTGTTTCTTTCCCTCAGGCATTCTACCCTCCTCAGCAGCAATATCTGTTTGATGAACCCAGTGAGGAAGCCGTCTTGGAAAGGGTGGAGAACGCTGATGTGAAAGAGGCTCTTGACATGTTCTACAAACTCCTAGAAACAGGTGAAAATTGGACTAGGAGTTTGATAGTTTTGTTAACCCCTCAACTATAGCATTGTCCCAATTATAGTTGGGACTATAGTTTGGACTTCCCAAACTATGGACTAATCCGCCGTCAGCCATTTTCTGAGGTGTCACTGGGGTCGCCTGAGTCTCGCTCAGGTAGTACGCATGCACTCCAGGTTCCTTCGACCAATAGGAATACCAAAATGTGCATGCGCCTTGTCTTTAACAATGCATGCAGCATGCGCGCGAGCGTGGCACCACCACAGTAGCATCTTCTAATTCTGGTCCCTGGGTTCCGCTATAGTTTGGGCAATTGCTATAGTCGGGGAAAAAAAAATATATAATGAGATTTCTTGATTTTCATGTAATGAATTAATATCAAACCAGAACCAGTGTCGTGGTAACGCTGTGATGCATTCGGTTTTATTTTATCAGGGTCCTCGGTCTCCATGGCAACGAGCAATGCATTGTTGGACCTGTTGTGTTACCATGGCTACAGTCCCGATTCTGCAGCTGAAGCACAGGAGACGACAGGGGAAGAAAAAGAACAAGTGAGTTGCAAAATTTATCCTTAAATATGAGGGGGGAAAAAAAAGTTAACTTTTTTTAAAATGCAATAAGAGTTTTATCTGTCTCTGTCGATGTAACAGTATAAAAAGACAGATTTACGTCAAAAAATGTAGTCATGTAATTTTTGTAATGCATTATTTCAATTTGTTGGTTTGAAATTTCTCCCCGCAGGAAAATGCAGATTCTGTGGAAGTAACCGAGCAATCAGAGGCTGAGAAGAGGGGTCGGAGGTCAAGGGGAAGAAAGACCGGCAGTGAAGCGAGATGGAAGTAAGTTTCATCGAAGAAAAAAAAATACGCACTTAAGTTTTTCTATAATTGCATCGTGAGAATGCGAAAAGACTCTGATGTCACAGAAATACTCACGGCAAAATTTAATTAATTTTGTTGTTGCTGTATTTTCAGAGAAAACAATGATATTGAGAAGTTGTTCGATGCATTACCGGAGAGAAATGCTCACAGTTACTGCTCGATGGTTCGAGGCATGATTAAGGTAGGAAACGGAATCGTCCGGAACCTTTGTAGCGTCAGGATTAAAATGTTGTGTTATTCCGTAGATATGGCTGTGCCTGTAATGAGTATTGATGTCTGTTCAATGTTCTGCACAATGACTAAAATCGAAGCCATGGTCTAAAAATAGTTGATTTATACATGGCGTATATCTGGTACAGTGTTGCTTACCTGACTTGTCAGTCCAGTTATATAAAATTTGAGGCTTTGCATGGTGGTGTATCGGTATCGTTTCGGTTTGCTGTAACACCATGTGGTAATAACTACTGCTTAGAAGATATTTAGTTCTGAAAAGAACTTGTCCTGCTTATTATCAACTTTCGCTTAGTAGTTTTTGTTCTGATAAGAACAGTCCTGCTTTAAGTTCTAAAAGAACTTGTCTTTGGTCTCAACGTTTCGACTAGCCTGCTCTAGTCATCGTCAGGGACTGTTCTTATCAGAACAAAAACTACTCAGCGAAAGTTGATAATAAGCAGGACAAGTTTTTTTCAGAACAAAATATCTTCTAAGCAGTAGTTATTGGTGTTGCCGCAAACCGAAACGATACCAGTTGTTATAGTTTCAAATTGGGAAAGGCGTTGTGTTTTCATAAAAATTGTTTCTATTTGCAGTTGAGTTTATGTAATCAATCCATTGCAGCACTCATAAGTCATTGGCACTGTAAAATGTTGGCAAATCCGACCTGCAATCGTTAAACCAAGTAAGCTTTTTAACAATAATTTCGTCAGTTACTTTTTGGATAGCTGCAAATGATCTACTCTTCCTTTTAGACATACTGTGAAATCTTGGCACTTGTTGTTGTTCAATCTAGCACGGGGCAGCCACCAAAGCCTTCATCCTGTACAATGAGATGCAAGAAAAAGGAATCCAGGCCGACGTGCGTACCTACAACGCCCTCATCCAGGGTGCGGTCTTCATCAGGGAGGATTATGCTGAACGGTGGAAGGTTATTTACGTGAGTAGCCCCTTTCTCGCAACCTCCAAATTTAAGAATAGGCGGTCGCTAAGTGTTTACATTAGCTTATCAAGCTCCCATGACATAATTGTAATGATAATAATAATAATAACAAGCATTTATCCGCTCCGTTCACAAGCACTCCCTCACCGGCAAAGAGAGTACAGTTGGGGGTGACCGAACGACGCCATCTTGACTGCTATTCATTTACCGCGAAGCGCGGCCACTGCGTGTACATAGTACAAATCCCCTGGTGTACGTGCGTCACACACAAGGAACGGTGCACGTCAAGCAGCGAAATGTCTCGCCCATGGGACGTCGTTGCTAGGTAAAAGGGTGCCCTCTTTCGTCGGCGCACGGAGCCCATAGAGCGCTCTTACACAAAAGGTATCACAGCGCTTAGCAGCAAAGTAAGTTACAGAAACTGAGCCTCAAAATTAGTGTAAACAGTAAAAGCAGTTAACGATTGAACAGAAAAGTCTTGAGACAGCTCTTGAACCCTTGAAGTGTTTGTGCTGAGCGGATTTCCCTCGGAAGTCTGTTCCAAAGACGTGGGGCATGTACATAGAACCACGTTCCCCTATCGAAGAATGTACTTTAGGAAGTGCAGGCAGTGTGTTGTCTGAACCGGACCGAAGGCCAGGGCGTCTGGGGTGATACACGTCATTTATTGACTGTGGTGAGGATCTAAGACAATTCGGTGGTGAACCGGGAGCCAGTGAAGTTCATGGATGAGAGGTGTAATGCGTTCATACTTCCTAATGATGAGAGGCAATGCCCTCACATCTTCTGGGATTGCATGGGTTGCTATACGCCGTGCTTCACGTAAAATCTGATGTTATTTCCCATAGCTCTTCAAATAACACAAGAGCCAAGTTGCCTGAATTTGTTTTTTTCCCTTCATTGGTTAATTTGTTTTATAGTTCCAGGAGCAAATGATTTTGTGATCACATTATCACTCTATTGGGACAGCTGCCTGACGGTCTTGGGTTCGAATCCTTGGTTAAATATGGGAGTCGGGTTGGCGTAGCGGTACTTTCCTCGCCTTCCACCGCTGTGCCCTGGGTCCGAATCCCGCCTGGGCCAATATGTGGATTGGGTTTTCAGTCCCTGCCTGATTCCGTGGGTTTCCCCCAGAATATTCTTCTGGGCTTTTCCTCCCACCTCTAAAACTGTAACTTCTTCTCATTGTCTTTTCTCCACAGGTTTCTTCAGGCTTGCGAGCAACAGTGCCTAGGGCGCTTTTTAGGAATCCTTGGTTTCATTACCAGAAATGATTAATAATAATAATAATAATACTCACTTTATAGTTACTCTTCTTGAACCCCGGCAGCAACTGATGAACCAAATGCAGCTGGAGGGCGTGCGGCCCAACCTCTACACCTTCAACACCATGCTGGATGCGCTGAGGATCATGGGTATCGTCGGACGCAAGAAGGCCCTGCAGACCGTCGCTGAGATGAAGGCCGTCGGCATAGGTCTGTACCCACAATGCCTCGCAAGTCGATACTCTGTCCTGATTGGCAGAGGTTGTGTCACATGATCCAGGCTATTCGTAGTCCGTGTCCGAATAACTTGCTTAAATTACACATGAGTCTATGGGACGTGGCTGCTGCCAATTCTCACAGACCCGTGTGTAATACGGATAAATCTGCTAAGCATGAAGAATATTTGCTTACCAAAAAAAGGTAACCAGCTAAATTCTCGTCCAGTACGCACAGTTTTTGACTGGTTCCCAGTTGATTTCTGCTTAGCACATACATATGCTAAGCAATTTTATTCTGCTTAGATAGCATTAGATAAACCTGCTAAGCATGAAGAATATTTGCTCACCAAACACAGGTAACCAGCTAAAAACCTATCCAATATGTACAGTTTGTAACTGGTTGCCAGCTGATTTCTGCTTAGCACACACATATGCTAAGCAATTTTATTCTGCTTAGATAGATTTAGATAAACCTGCTAAGCATGAAGAATATTTGCTTACCAAAAACAGGTAACCAGCTAAAATCCCATCCAATACGCACAGTTTGTGACTGGTTCCCAGTCTGCTTAGCACATACATATGCTAAGCAATTTTATTCTGCTTAGATAGACTTAGATAAACCTGCTAAGCATGAAGAATATTTGCTTACCAAAAACAGGTAACCAGCTAAAACCCCATCCAATACGCACAGTTTGTGACTGGTTCCCAGTCTGCTTAGCACATACATATATGCTAAGCGATATTATTCTGCTTATTGACTACATGACATGTTTGAAAGCTTTGTGTGAATTCTTACCACTGAGTGTTAACTCTTCTGTTTATTTTTCCCCCCAAATTTCTGTTTTGCAGAGCCAAGTTTAGGCACCTACAATCTTCTTCTGATGATCTTCTACAAAGATTGTAAGTGTATTTTAATATTTTTCAATCCGTCTTATGTTCGAGCTCTTAAAAGGATCTTGACATGAATCTTAATTGGGAACATATTTTGTCCAACTTTCTATAATTCTTTATGTATGAAAACTATTCGACATCCATTTTTGGTTAATTTTTTGAAAATGCACTTCTTTAAACATTTTGCTCCATGCTTTTCTTGACAATTGAGGGCGCTGTTGCTGTGATGTCATTTCAGGAAGACACTGTTCAGTTTAGAGGTTTTCTGTTCAAATTGAGAACTCAAACATTTGCTCGTTGAAAACATTTGTGATAAATAATAGTAATAACAAAGAACATTTGTTAAGCGCCGGTATCCGCCTAAAAAGGCGCTCATGGCGCTTCAGGAGAAAGTCAAGTTAGGATTGTGTATTGATAGAGTACGCTTGTTTGTACAGGTGAGATTTTATGTTTGTCTTAAATGTTGTGATGGATGGAGATGATTTGATAGCCAGAGGGAGTTGGTTCCACACTCGGGCTGACGCTGTAGTAAAGGATCTGTCACCCCAAAGAGTGGAGGTCCTGGGCTCGTGAAGCATCATGAGCTCACTGGAGCGGAGTCCGGTGCGTGCTGTTGAGTACGGGTGGATGAGGTCGATGAGATACTCTGGGGCATTGTTGTGGAGGATTTTGTAAACAAATTTTTGTTAAAGGGAAAATACAACATTTGCTTTTGCTATAAATTTTCAGAAATGGATGGATTTGGGGGTTGGTATTTTATAGCAAATATTATTACACTGACTTGTTTGAAGTTTTGGGCTCGTAGATGCTTGAAAAACCAAGAAAAGCAATCATGTTCATGTAGTCTAGTGTTCATGTTCATATAGACGTCGGGGAATTGTAAGGTCAGGGAACCAGTCTAGCTGGTTTGTACCCGTTCACAGGTGTGTAAATCAAATGCAAACAAAATACGGACTAACTAAATATGGTTAATTTGGGGCAGTATTCCAGAAAAAGCCAGTTTTTTCCAACGGTGGTCAGCCGACCAGTTTTGGAAATTGATACAAAATATCACTTTTCTTGGAAATGACAGCACACCAGGTGCCACGATTTTACAGGATACTTTAAACTGTCATTCACTAACAGTACAGTAAAGTATTTCATAATAATTTGGTAGTTTTGTTTTTTGATGTTTGCAAATGTTGCATATTTCATTTAAACATTAATGTCAGAAATTTGGCCTTGATATTTCTCTTGTTTCCGTTGACGACATATTTTTATTTTCAGCTCTTCCTCCTAGCGACGTTCTGTACGACATCATGGACACCATAGAAGGCATGAGCTTTTCGTTACGACACGAGCAAGACAGTAAGTTTCATCCAGCTAGCAATTAACACCAGTTGTACAGTTAACGAAAAAATCCTAAGTGTGTATTTATTGCACTCTGAATTCCCAAAAGTTGAATGCATTTGAATTTTGACGAATTTGAAAGTGGATTTACCTTGTGAAATCTGTTTCGCTTTCATATTTGTGTGATATATAAACAGGATCGTAAAATTCGGAATTTGTGAAATTCTAAATGTATTTCTTATTCAATTCTTGTTCACAGTTTACTTCTTCAAGAATGCAATGAATATCGTGAGTAACATTCAAATTCTATACTTTAATTGTTGTTTTTTTTAAGGGGGGGGGGGGTTAGGGGCGTGACTATGCTTAATAAACTTGTTCAGTGTTGTCTGGGTGATGTTAAGTCTTCATTGAAAAATTCTACTAAAGGCTTTATTCTCAAAAGAAATGCTTGTAATATACCATCAATATATTGCTAGAGTTTGTTTACTTAAAGAAAATCAAGATCTTCGCCAATAATAGAGAAGTTAAGTTACATGTTTTGTCAAATGCCTATGGCAACGTGTTTTGAAGCTTTGTGCTCCAATTGGCATGAAAGAATTTAAGCAGACATTTTTATCTGTGAAGTGAATCTTTTTTCAAACGTCGAAAAATAGTTGTGTTTAATGGGACAGTCTTCTCAAGCCAGCAGTTGTACATGTGTTGCCAAGGCATATTTTGATGACGTTCACGCACGTAGACATGACGCAACGCTGGTCATAGGCGTACACGTTCTTGCAAAAACTCGCAACTTAACCTCTGCAATAGTTTGCCAGAGACTGGCATTGGATTATTTGCCTCACATCACATAGGACCTGATTTTCCACCTTTGTTCTCGTTATCAGTGTTTATCGTTGAAAGACATTGAGCTCGCCTACAGGGTTGATCTGCTACTCAACACAGCTGAGAATTACAAGCTCGCCGGCGACTACTTTGGCCAGAACATCTACTAGTGAGTATACATTTGGAAAAACAAACGGTAGAACGTTGCTGTAACGAACACCACTATGTCTCACATTTGTCTCTAATGACCATCCCAATTTGCCTCCAAGTTTTACGTACAATAACACAGAGCATTGGCGGTCCAAGTGTCCAGAGAACAATATTAGAATTTTATTGAACTCCCCACTTTTTGTATAAGTCCAGTCCATACTCGTTTTGGTATGTTGAGTTTCTAGTGAATTTGCAGGAGATTTTTGGGTGGCATGGGTGTCTAGTGCGTAAAAGTGTTGCCTGTCACCGCTGTGCCTGGGTTCGATTTCTGGCTCGGACCATATGTGAGTAGAGTTGTTCGTTGGTTCTCTCCTGTGCCGCAAGGGTTTTTCTCCGGGTTCTACGGTTTTCCTCCCTCCGCAAAAAAATTAAACACTTTCAATCTCTGGCTGTGCTCCGAGTTCATGTATTGGTCGTATGGCGGCTGCCTAAGATGCCTTTACATGCCTTCGGCTTGACCACGTTGTAGCTGCGTCCTTCGCAATTCAGCTTCTCAGCTGTGAGTGAGGATGATTAGGGCCCCCCCCCCTAATTATTAATTATTCATCTTAGGCAAAAAAAAAAATATTCGGTCTCTGGTCAGACCAAAGTTCCGGAATTGACGCGGCCACGCGGCTTTTTTTTTTTTCCTTCAAGCTTGGATTGTACAGACAAGGTGGGGTATTATTTTGCTTTTTTGGTGTCCTGATGTACATTGGTGTCCTCCATAATTTGCCTTGGTGCTTTCGATCATTTGCCTTGGTGCAATTTCCCATTCCTTGGTGCTATTTGGTAAAAAAAAATTGAGGAGGTGCGGAAATAGAGGGCGCTGTTGGAGCTACCGCGGAACATTTTGGAAAAAAAAAAAGATCGACGCGCATGATTAAAATCGACGCGCGCGCTGACCAGAGACCGACTTATTTTTTTTTTTGGCCTTAGCCCCAAAAATTATTTATCCTGACGCGGCCTGAAAACCTTATTTGTAATTTTTTTTTTGCAGTGGTAAATTCTTCCATCTAATCTGTCTCATGGACAGCGTGGACGCCATGATGGAATATTATGAGAAGCTGGTACCCTCGGTAAGTTCCTGACTTTGGTATTGCGTTGCAATAAAGAGAAGTCTGGGTGATAATCACTTGGAAACGTGAATTTCTTTTGACTTAATTTCTGCGTGCATCACAATTTGCTTCAATACAAGTTGAAATAGCATGGGTTTCATAAGGCTTTTAACCCTCCTATGCAAACATACATTCTGTGCCAAGTTGTCCTTTCAGTCAAAATCAATCAAGTGACTGTTTTCGACAGCATAAAGCAGGATTGATTGGCCGTGACTGTTTATGTAACTTGATACAGCTTTGCTTTGACTGTGGGTAATTGATAAGCCAGCTGTGCCCACAACTTGCCTGCTTTGTCTGTTCATGGTCTGTTGACTGAGTTTGACTAGTCACAGTGCTTGCTTGACATATGATCTGACTGCTGGTGACTAGCCTTTGTTAAAAGTATAGCAGGGGAAGTGGATGGAAATTTTGACTGTCTGTGACTGTTTAAATAGCAGGAGGGTTACTGCTGATTTTGCCTCTCATCAATGTTTTTCCACAAGCACAACTTTTGTAAGCACTGCATGCTCGATGCTGTCCGATACCTTTTGATTTACTGTGGTGGGAATCGAACCCACGACTTTCCTACTTACTAGTGTAGATGTCCCAACCAGTCGACCAACGAACTTGTTAGGTTTTGACCAGCTGGGGGATACCTGATATACGTCAGTGGCTATTGCAATGAGTGACTTTGTAGTGATGTCCCAGAATTTTGGTCTGGTTAAGGACAAACTCTGATAACATGCTTTTTGGAAAAAATGTACATATGCTACCCAAGGAGTAGATTTATTCTATCAAATCTTGACAAACTGATTATTTAAAAAAAATATTTTTCAAATGGCAGGCATTGATTCCCAGTGTCCAGGTATTCATTGATATGCTCAGGTCCATGGATACGGCCGGTGTTGACGACAAAATCAACATCATTTGGAGAGGTACGACATTTGTTAGTTAATTCTTATTTTGTTGGATAAATTCACACTTTGTTCTCTCCAATTCCAGGTAATGTGTTTGCAAAGTAGTTTTGCGTATAAAAACAGGGGTTTACAAATCTGAAACACCAGAAAGAATGTAGTATCCAGACGCCACTTCAGCGGTTGTGTACAAAGTCTATGGAGAGTCAAGAACATGTTCTAAGTATTTCCTAACAAAATTGGAAATGTTTCTCAGTCCCAGATTCATGTCTTTTCAACATTTTTGCAATGACTGACCTTCATTGAGATGATATATGAAGAAAAAAAGTAGCGTCAAGATGCAACATTCTTTCCGAAACACCGAGCGTACAGTGTTTATAATTATCACCCCGGAGAAGTTCAAAATGTGTGCAATTTAAGTTGTCATTCATTTTGTGATGAGCAAGTTGATTTTTTTTTTATCAGATGTTTGTCACTTTAGTCATCTGTACCAGCAACAACTTCTTGAAACCCTGTTGTCTGTGATGTCTCAAGCAACGGATATAGATGACAAGGTAAGACCCGTTGAAACAAAAGGGGAAACAAAACTTGTTGCGTTTATTCTACACAAACTTAGAGATTATATGTAAAGCCTTGGTCCAATGGATGTGACCCATGAGCGATGGGTCACATATGGGTCACATATGGGTCACATATGGGTCACATAAATATGGGTCACATACATATGGGTCACATATGGGTCACATATGGGTCACGTATGGGTCACGTATGGGTCACGTATGGGTCACGTATGGGTCACATATGGGTCACATATGGGTCACATACATATGGGTCACATATGGGTCACATATGGGTCACGTATGGGTCACGTATGGGTCACGTATGGGTCACGTATGGGTCACATATGGGTCACATATGGGTCACATATGATATTAGTGTTCAACTACTCGTGAAATAACATTTTGTGAGAATTCCTACAAATTGAGATAAGTAAAAAGATTTGGGGACCTTTTCGAACGATTTTTCTAAGATTTTTTGGTCAGCTTTACCAGTGACATGTATTGACGTTTCGGCATCAAAAATGGCAATTTTTATACTGACATGAAGTTTGGAATTTCTTCTTAACATTTCAATCATACTAAGCATATTTTCTGAAAAACAGAACTTTACAAAAGCCGTGTTTTTTGGGGTGCATTGATTTCACTGCTCTGTTTTAGCGTCACTGTACGTAATCGAATTAAATTTGCTTAACAATGCTAGTCGCAAAGCCTTCGCAACCACAAGGCTGGAATAACTAGATTTTAATCTGCTAGTACCCCAAATATATCAGTGCATTAATTTATTCATTCATAGTTTTAGCACTGGTTTAGTTGATACAGTCTTGCTTGAAGGTCTTGTCAAACTTTGTATCAGAAGCTCTGGTGGTACAATATGAGTCTTATTTTACATTGGTCTTTTGTTTTGATAAAGAAGAGTCTTTGATTTTAAAGGGTGTGGGTCCCCTCCTGCCTTGAAAAAGATGGTTTGTTGGTGGTCTTCTCCGGCACGTTGGTCGTAGTCACACTTCTTGCTCGTACCGCGTTTCGATTTTGTTACGTTTTTTTTGGATCCAGCACCATGGAGCAAAATTTGTCCATGGGCAAATTTGTTTCCTGCTCAGGCACAGTCATACATACACCTGTCTTTCTCCCGAAACACAGCTAACCTTAGAGTTCTTTGATATCGCCATGGAAATCAAGTCCGTCGTAGCGAAGTCAAAATCAAGACGGGATCCCGTTAAGTAAGTCCCCATTCAGAGTTGTATTTGAGTCACTTCTGAACAATCGCATTTAAACTTTTTGAAAATTGTTTTTTTTGGTTCAATTGGCATTTGTATTCGTATTGTTTGAATATGTATTTGTTTTTTTGCCCATACCGTTTTGTCAGCATACTCAACCCTAACCATGCTAAATGCAACAGAAAGCAACAGTGGGAAAAAGTTGTTGCACACTGTTGCATTTTAACCAGTTCACGCCGGGGTTATTTTGACAGGAACAGAACGAGGTGTGGGATTACTTTTCACTCGACCTCAAGCCAGGGAGGTTGAAGCCATCACCCTCGGGCAGCACACTCATATTCCCGGCCTCGCTTGCTGCAAGTGGGTCGCTGACAGATATTTCCGGCCTGGCTTGTTGCGTGTTTATCTGTCATCCATTCCGAATGCCCCAAAACCGTTGCGTGTATACCCGGTCTCCGGCGCGAACTGGTTAAGCAGTCAAGTCCCATGAGTGTTGCATCTTGTTGCATTTAGCAGGGTAACTACCCATAGTGCCAAGGTTGATACAACAGAATCCATTGTTGCAGTTTGTTGCAAATCGTAGGGTATTCACTCAATATAGTGCCAAGGCTGGTGTGTACTGGGTTTGTTGGGCAATGCAACAGAATCTACCGTTGCAGTTTGTTGCATTTAGCAGGGTTGTCATTTCAACTGTGTTGTATTTTGTTGCATTTAGCACGGTACATGAAGAAAACCCAATTTTTTTTCCAGGGTTTTAGGGTCCATGATTGTTACACTCCGCCCTCGTTGATCCTGCAAAAGCCTCCAAAATAAGTGGTGGGTGTTGATACGTCTGAGAGTATGAAGATCAAATGACAAAATTCCCCTTGAAATTGCACATTTCAGAAACCTGTGTTCAGCTGATGCTTTCGAGAGAATTATATTCTATTACCACAGGCATGCAACTTTTGCTGGTATCAGCTGATTTCCTCGTTTTTTTACTTCACACTTATGCTATTAAAAATTGAAAATACTACCTAAAGTCTTGTAAATCTTGGAAGTTCCTCTTGTTTGTTTTGTTTTTTGGTTGCTTCCCGGTTGTGTGTATGTATTAGGCTCTTTATTCAGTGATTTTAGTAGCTTCAGAGATGTTTGATACATGAAAACTTCATGTTTTGTCGAGTTGCTCTCTTTCTTCGGAGGCAGGTAGCAGTTTTTTTGAAGACACTTCATCTTTGTAGTTTCTAAATTTAAACAAAATAATGATTCATTTTTCGGTTTTTTTTTTTACAGCTGGAGGGCAAGCAGCCTAACACATCTAGCTCTGATTTGCCTGAAGGCCAAACATCTTGATAAAGCATGGTAAGAACAGATAACATGAACATGTACATCCCGGTTTTAATGGTTGCGCTGACTCCTGTGCTTAAAAACCAAGATCCCTTCAAAACAAAAAGCATCCCTTTGTCATTGTTCATCCAGTTACTTGTGACTGGACTTATGAAAGGACTTGTGGTGGACTCTATTACAACAGTGACTATAATGTTTACTTTGTATTGCAAAGTGACTCAAATCACTGGCTCACTAAAGGTAGAGAAGATCATTTGTCATTTTTGCAGTTTTAGCTCAGTGAATGCTGGATATTCGGAGAACACAATATTCTAGAATCTTGAGCATCTGGGACATGTTCTCATTCAGCCGATTGCAGCTGCGCGATGTCACGCACTGAACCGATGAATAACATCAACCGTGGGCGCGTGTGAATTGGGTCAACGCTTGTGTGCACCCATTCACGGATTCGCCAACTTACAAACCAACTACGAACGGAAAATTGACGCATCATTGGAAATGGCCTTCTCTTATTGTTTTCTTCAAAATGACAGCATGCCAGAAAGAATAAATTCACATGGAAGTTTAGTGCCATTACTATCTTTAAACCAAGTAAGCTTCTCAATTCGTCAGTTTCTTTTTGGATAGCTTCAAATGATCTACTCTACCTTTAAATCAGAGGTTTAAACCAAATATACATGTAAATTTCTTAAGGCATCATTTTTCTTTCATTTCATCCTTACTTTGTTGCAAAGCATCATACTGACATCAATGTTTGGTAAATAAACTTGAGTGTCCCTCTTAAAAACCTCAGATTGACTTTGGAGTAAATTTGACTCAGTTCCCTTGATCGAGAAACTTTCAATCACTAGAGACTTGACATTGTGCAATATTGTTTACTTGTTTTGTTAACAGATCTTAACACTGTCGTATTTTTGTTTCTTCTTAAAAACCTCTTCTTCTATATTTAAACTCTATAGGGATGTTCTGGAGCTTTTCAAGAAAGAAAACAAAGTGCCGAGGTAAATTGACAAAAAATACCAGCAGTTTTAGCCCTAACCCTCAATATATCAATCCTCCAAAATAATCCTGTCATTTTTGGATGATTTTAGAGAATTGAGGATGAATGGCAAAGATGTATCGCTTTTTTTGTGGAGGATGTATTACGTCAAGCCAAAAGGCCATATCCTGCATTGGTTATGTTCAGCCATGCGTAAATCAGCCCTGTGTTTTTTTTCTCGTATTTCATCCGCACTGCTTCTAAACGCCATTCGCACTGCCTCAAACCATAGCAGTAATATGCAGAGGATTTTGGAGGATTGAGGCAGTGGTCACCCTCCACAGACTAAATTCAAGAGAAATAAAGGATGATTTTGGAGGATTGAGGCTGAATTCAATTTTTGTTTCTTGGTGGCAATTGGAGGATTTTGCAGGATTGAGTTTGCATCCAAGCCAGAGGGCCTAGGGGGTTAGGCTAAATGGAGTTTTGAGATTTCTGGAATCCCATGCTCATTATCTTTATTTTGAGGGAAACAATGATAAATTCAAATCACGTTTTTATCATTCTATGTTTTTTAACCAAAATTTCTCTCTTTGTAGAATTTTTAGGTGGAAATTTAGAAGCTTGGTTATTTCTTGTGATGAATGATTATGCTTTATAATGTTTTGTAATAATTGTATATGTTTTTTACTGCACTTGTTGTTAAATTTATGGATATTTATACATTTGTACAATTGTTATATTTCGTTTTAGCAATGTTCTATTAGAGGAGTATCTTGAGGCGTGCATCGCTGCCACAGACAAAGAGAGAGCAATTGTAAGTAGATTCATCTAAACGATCAGTACCAGCTTCCTAGTTTGTGCTGGGGCTCCAGAAAATGGGGGAGTGAGGCCCAGTGGTTTGGGTTCGTGACTCCTGATCAGAGGGTCAGTGGTTTGAATCCAGCTACGGGCCGTATGTTGTGTCCTTGGGCAAGCCACTTCAACCTCACTTGCCCCTCTCCACCCAGGAGTATAAATGGGTACCGATATTAGCTTGGGAGAAACCTGTGATGGACTAGCATCCCATTCAGGGGGAGTAGAAATATTCTCAGTCGTTTCATGCTACTGAAACCAGAGATAAACGCCGACCTCATGGGCCACATTTGCTCATGACAGACTTTAAATTTTTTACTCCAGAAATTGATCAAAACGTGTCATTTACTTCTCATGCACTGAGTCAATATGGGGAATGCTTGTGGTTCAAACAGAATTCTTTGGTTGAAGTTTTTTTAGGACCTTATTTTTGGAAACCATTTCTGATTTTTTTTCGCCAGAAAGTTTATGATTACTTAGTCAATCTCACTATCAATACTCTTAATATTGGTAAATTGTCAATTTGCATTATGATATGACTTGTTCATCTCAACAAATTAAAGGTGTAAAAAAAAATTATATTAACCCTAACTCCTTAGCGTCTTTTACTAGGAACTGGACCAAGTCCATCAAAATCCATCAATCACTGTGCGTCCGATTCAAAACTGTACATGACATAATGGAATCCACCACTGACGCACTCGTTGACATTCATGGACTTGCTACACATGGCTTTTAATTATCACAATAGCAGTACAGGAAGCTAGGCAAAATCAATCGGATACCCCTAGCACTGCTTCAGGCCATTAGGCCCAAGTCTATCATACTCCATCAATTTTTAGTCACACCAGGCCTTCTGGACCGAGTCCCCCAAACTCCACCAAAATGGGGGATGGATTTTGATGGAGTTGGGGTGGTTAGGGTTATTATTCAGATTTGTGAAGGTCACAACTTATAGTCAGTATTCCTATTTATTTATTTTTTTTTTACAAAGGTCTAGTTTCCCAACTACCGGGCAAAGATATCAAACAGATAAAAGAAAGTGCACTGACCAGTGGACTGTTTGTTTAGGTCTGAGTTGTTTACTCTGGTCATTGTGCTGACCAAGGGATATTGCAACAACTGACCTATCTGAAGATTATCTCTGAAATTATTGGTGATAGAATAAATATAAATTACAACAAAAATCTGTCAAAAAGTATGCACTTTTATGTCTTGGACAAAGGGCAAGGATTGTTTGTGCAGTGTTTACAAGCACTCAGAAAAATTGCGCAAGGAACTTAAGCTGTGGTGGGGGCACTTTTATAGAGTAAAAAGTGGAAATTGCAGAATATATTTGCTTAGTATGAAATATATGTGATAAGCAAAACAGGTTTACCAGCCAAAGTGCCATGTGATGTATATTACATATGACTGGTCCTCTGCTGATTTTTGCTTAGCATATATATTTGTTGGGCAATATTTGCTTAGTATAGAATATAATGTGATAAGCAAACAGGTTTACCAGCCAAAATGCCATGTGATGTATATTACACATGACTGGTCCTCTGCTGATTTTTGCTCAGCATATATATTTGTTGAGCAATGGTTTTTGCGTAATAGGTTTCTTTGTGTACACAATATTGTTGATTTCAATGTAACTTGGACGGAGTGATCCTTGGGTGGGGGTTCATCACAACTCTTCTGAAATTGGAGGTCAAAGGTCATCTAGGGGTCATTTGAGGTCATTTAAACATGCACAAAATTTGACACAAAACATATCTACAGGGATCGACTGCGAAAAAAGGCGCACGTAAATCTGCGGATCGCCTTGTTTATCTTTAAAATTGGACTGTCCTTAAAAATGTGCCTGAGTGATATGACACCATTTAAATGGCAAATTGGGATTGAAAAAATGTGTGTCAATTGGGGGACCCTATCCGCTCCGTTCACAAGTACCCCCTCACCGGCAAAGAAGGAACAGATGGGGGTGACCGACCGACGCCATCTTGCCTGACTGCAACATTTTGCCGCGAAGTGCGGCCACTGCGTGTCGTGTACATGCATAGTACAAATCTCCTGGTGTACGTGCGTCACACACAAGGAACGGTGCACGTCAACCAGCGAAATATTCCCGCCCATGGGTCATCCTTGCTAGGTAAAAGGGCGTCCTCTTTTGTTGGCCCACGGAGCCCATAGCGAAATCCAATGACCAGAATTAGAAGTCGTTTACTGCGGTGGTGCCACGCTCACGCGCATGCTTTACAGATTCCCAAACAAAAGACGCACGCGCATTTTGGTATTCCTATTGGTCGAAGGAGCCTGGAGTGTGTGCGTATTACCTGAGCGCGACTCACACAAGCCTAGTGCCACCGCAGAAAATGGCTGTCGGCATATCAGCCTATAGCCCTTGCGGAAAGAATGTTGCATCCTGACGCCACTTTTTTCATATATCATCTCAATGAAGGTCAGTCATTGCAAAAATGTTAAAGAGACATGAATCTGGGACTGAGAAACATTTCCAAGTTTGTTAGGAAATGTTTGAAAATGTTCTCGACTCTCCATAGACTTTGTACACAACTGCTGAACTGGTGTCTGGATACTACATTCTTTTCATCCTTGCTTTATTACACTCTCCAAAACACTTCAATGTTTACTTGTAAAGTCAATGGCCTACAAGAGTGCAAGGGTTTTAAAGAAAAGGAAACTGTTTAGTAAATTTGCTGACCTTACCCGGGGAAGATATCGATATATTGTGGAAATAAGTCGATTCGATTGTAAGCCACAATAATCATCAAGCTAAAAACAGATAAGAAAAAAAGAGAGAAAAACAAATAAACAATACAAAAACAACCAAAAGCAGAGTTTAAAAACACAGAAAAACACTGCAGAGTCCAGAGGTGTGGGAAAAACACGTCCTTTGTATATCAGCGCGTATCTCTTCCTTTTCAAAGGGTGCACTATCGGTGACCCATAAAACACCCATTATGACCCACAATTTTGCGGGGGCTGGGCATCGATTCATCTCGTTAAATAAAAGTCTTATGTAATTTGGCCGCTTGCCCATCAGTTTAAGGTTGATAAGTTGTTCATTTTCTATCACAAATCTGACAATTTGACAGTGGGCCAGCCTCAAAAATAATCTTGTTTTGCAGTGTCGCTGTGGAGCAACATGCTGTTGCTCAAAGCAATATTCTGGGTGTTTTTTTGCACGATCTGACGTACTGTTTTTGCCTTTTCTTCAGTTGAGCGCCGTACGTAAGGTTCTTGCAGAAGCAGAAATGTGCATTACGTCCCTCCCTACATGAAGCAGGATTTTTGGGGGTCGTTTTTAGAAATTTGCAGACTGTTTGCCTTACATATCTATTTTGTGCGTCGGTGTTTATGTTTACATGTGTAAATTGCTCGAAAACTAGTCAAGAAATTGTAAAGGCACAAACGGTCAGTGTTCAAGTCAATCGTTTACATTCACAACGATACGCACTACTACATCTGAAATTTAGAACTCCATGAAATAATCCCCACAAATTAGTGGAAAGTAATTTTTTCCTGCTGTGTCTAACATGTTCTTTATTTTATTACTTTCCCCCCAGAGTTGTTTACAGCTTGTTTCAAGTGTTAGCCCAACCTTACTACCCCAGTTCATCGACAGGGTCAAAGGTCACATGACCCTTAATTCGCAAGAAAGGTAGGCACTCCCACCATATCGGAAAAACAACAACAAAAAAACAAGGATTAAAACCTGCAATTTGCGCTTTGGTCTCAAAACTTTAGCAATAACGAAGCGGCAGTCGCCCGGAAAACACGATCCCGGCGATAGCGGTGTTCGTTTGAATCGCATTTCGCGATAAACAGTAATTGCATTTTTATCGCATGTTTTTGATTTGACGCTACACTTTGGCAGGTGTGTTGTCCTTCCTGCTTGGCACAGTGGGGGTAAAAAGTTGGACTCGCAAAACGAAACCTGACAGTTGTGCCGGCCCCCTTTGGCTTCAAAAGCCACATTACCTTGTCGATACTTGACCTGCATTTTGGACCGATATCGGATTCGCTATAAACCACAACAACTCAGTTACATAAAAACACATCTTTTATAAATCACTAATCGTTATCACCGGGACAAAAACCTGGATATGATCCAAGAAACCTTTCCTAAGAACTTTTTTTTAGGGGGCAAGAGGCTTGAATTGCGATTTCTGGGTCACAGTTTGTAATTGATTTGCTGCAGAAGGAAATGATTGATTGTTCAAAATGACATTTCAAAATTGTAACATTGTAAAAAATGTGCAGCCTTCCCTCTTCAGAATGAGAATCTTTTTTTCCGTTATGCATTTGAAATGATCAGTTTTGCATCTCTTTGTTTGTATTTCAGAACGAAGATTGACGCCATTTTGACAGAGGAGGATTTGGATGCAAGAGGGACGCAATGATTTTCTTGTACTTGTTCACAGCTGCACCGTGATTACCAGCTGACCATTCCACCAATTCAGTGTTGGGCCAAATTTAATACCATCTCTGTTTCCTTGATGAAAACTTGTGGAGATTTTTCTGTGGTGTTTTTGGTACAAATGGTTTGCAAAAAAATTCAAACAAAAGGACTTAGACAAGTTGAAAGGCCCTGTGGTACTGCCTTGCTAGTCAAATGCGTCGATATGACACATTTACCTGTACAGACCAAGCGTTAAAACTAGGTTCATTGTTGTTAGTGGCTAAGACAATCTGCCTGTCGGTGGAACAAAAGAACTTTATTTGCAACACACTCAGTGGCCGAGAGCTGTTTGTTTAATGCAGTGGTGCAGCCCGTGACCCCAAAAAATTTATCTGATGTCCTTGAGCAAGGTATTTTACTCCAATTGCCTTTATTTGACATTGTCGACACCAAGAACAAGCAGCAGTGGCAAATCCAGACAGGAGGAAGGGGGCACCTTCCCCCCCCCCCTCCCCCTCAGCTGATTTTTTTCGAAAGACATTTTTCAGTAACTATTTCCATAAATGCTTCGAGAGCTCCGACATGAAAAAGAAAAGAAAACCTGCTCCAAAACTATAACAATGCGCCGTGAATATCGGCATATATTTTCCAGTATACATAATGGTCAGTTTTGAAGAGTGCCTCCCCTTCAGAAGATGGGTACTAGTTCCCCCCCCCCCCACTGTTGTCGAGTTAACGAAGGCCAAGTGTCCGAAGAGAAAAACATGTCTACATTTCGGCACAGAGTGCGTTTGCCCCCCCGACATCAAAAGCTGGACACGCTACTGGCAAGCAGTGCTTAGACTATTGGAGCAAGTGATAAGCAGTGTTAGACGGAATTATTTGTTCAGTTACCATGTACATCAATGTTATTGGCACTATAGACCTTTTGCAAAGAGCCCCCTCGTTGAGAAATAGTTTAATTTAATTTAAATTCAGTGACAATGGAAGTTCAAAGACCTATCCTCGTTGTCCATATTTGTTCTTTTAACTCTTTGCAAGGGGTCAATGTAAAGGGGTCAGAAATTGTTTTTCTTTAAGAGATTGAAGGCAAGTCATTGTCATTATACTAATAATGATCTTAGTTCACAATGTCCACTAGCCTCTTCGCCCTTTTAAAAAATCTTCACATTTATTACCTACATACAAACAGTAACAGTTGTATACAGTGTTATACAAAACCATAATTATGTACACACTCCTCATGTCAAAAATGCCCCAAATGTATTCTCAAGGGTTTTATCCGTAGATTGCTTTTGTCTCCATTCTCTGACTGTACCTGACAAAAATAATGTATTGCCAACTGTCACACAAATTAAACTGGGCATTAAAATGTATTTGCCATGACATATAGAAATCTATATTAATGTGTGAATGGCTCCTCAGTGTGTGTGGGTTTTTAGTAGTTGAGGAGGTGGATGTTTTCACGAGAGCTACCTTGTGGGGTACTTGCCACAAAGGGTACAATGCTATCCAATAAGTCGGTCTTTGTAAAACGGTACCCCAGGGGGGAAACTCTAAAAATTGATGGTTTTGGCCAAAAAAAAGTCTTCGGTTTCTGGTATGGAGCTTGCCCAGAAAGTGGTGCGGCGACGCGGCTTTTTTTTTCTTTTCAAATGTCGGCTGATGAATGCAAATGGTGCTCGACTAAATTTAGGGCAAAATATATGTGAGCTCAGAGAGGCCCCATAACCTTATACTCGATCGTAACCCCATCTAAAAACACATTAAAATTGTGCAGCAGTAGGATTCCAGTCAAACCTGTGAGTTGTGCGGTTTTGGACATCATTTTACATTGGAAAAAAAAAACCTTTTTAATTTTGCCGAGGCGCATGGCTACGGCGACGCACACGCATACCAGAAACGGGAGCCTTTTTGGGTCTTAGGGAAGGTATTGGAGGTTTTTTGTATGAGTTATCAGGTTTGAGGCGAGGCTGGAGTTGAGAAGGGTTGGGAAAAAATGAGAGTCGTGTTGCAGGCAAGGAGGGGGTAAGAGGCTTTAGGTTTGAGGATGGGGTAGGGGTGTTCAGGGCCAGAGTGATGAGTTGAGGGTGTATTTTTTAGAAGTTTTTTTTTTTTAGAATGTAGGTGGGAGGGGGTGTTGGAGAGTGGGGGATAAGGAAGGTGAGGGAGTTGAGGGTTTAAGATTGAGGTGGGGTTTAGAATGGGTGAGGAAGATTGGTTGCCTCGGAGGACGTGGTGATGTGGAGAGCGGTGTTAAAGGGTGGGGAGTTGTGGGTGAGGCAGGTTAATTGGAAAAGGAGAGATGGTGTTTGAGGGGAGGAAGAAGTTTAAAGAGGACTGGGATGAGAGCTAGGTGGAAGTGGAGGATAAACGGCTGAGGAGGTTAAGGTGTTTAAGAGGGGCTGGTGATAAGGTGGGGATGCATGGTTGAGGAGTTTAAAGACTGAGAAGGTTGGTGAGAAAGGTGAGTTGATGGGTGAGAAAGGTGGGGCGTAAAGATAAAGGGAGGACATGCTGGTTAACACTCACGTGTAATGCCAGTACCGTTCGGAGCCCCTTCCCCACACTTCACGTCTCCATTACCGCAAACAGATATCGGCAATTGCAGTCCATCGAGGGGAATCCACTTCCCGGGGACCGAAAGGCAATGTTTACGTGTACACCCGGTAATGGACTTTGCATGTTAAAGAGTAAACAGTGGAGAATTTGACCTTCATAATAATGTGACACACTTTTCTGCTCAGTGTGAGCGCATTATGTACAGCGTTATCACCGACCAATTGAAAATTGGTTAAACCTCCCAGTTTAATCGAAAGCCATATTTCATCTGTGTTCTTTTGATATGACGGAGCCGTAGGTAGGGCAGGAATGGGTAGTATGAACTATGAACATGGTGTTGGAGGCGGGGGGTGGGGGGTAAGAGGGTTATGAGGACTATGACGGTAAGAGGACTATGACGTAACACACCGAGTATACAGTGTTTAAAAACGTCGATGAAGGGCAAAACCTAATTTGATTTATATCACCCCGGCGCAAAAATTCCATCTTATAATAACTATGAACATGATCATACATTCACGTTGGCATATAGGCACGGTTGCACATCTGGTATATCGTAGCATATATTATGTGACCCCCCCCCCCCCGCACAGCCAATCAGAGTGCATGGTTCTTAGAGACTATGACGTAATTTCGATCAGAAATGTGGACTAAGCTGTGGTTTGGTCAATTTGGATGCCGTGTTTTTGTAATACAACAACGGGTGAACGAAAGACCCGATAGAAACCGCTCGCTGAATGGTCAGCTCAGAATCGCTAGGTCAAGACGCAGTCTTGTTTTGCATAATTAATCGCCGAATCTGCTCGCATATCATAGACCCTTGCCATGCAAGGGGATATTAATATTAACACAGTCTTAAATTTGAAATCCCCCTCACGCGGCGGATTTCGAGTCCGATATCGGCCACCGGTGACGTATAGTGGTCAACTTATTTCGTGAACGAATAGGGGCACGGCGCGTTCTGCGTTGCCTGAGCGTGCTGGAAAGTAGGCCAATCACAAAACAGGAGTCGACATCGTCAAGGCGCATATAAACCAATAAGATCTCAGAAGAATTAGGGGCGTTATCTGTGATAAATACTTGTCATACAATGCACGTCAGCAGCAGCAGCAGCAGCAGGTCTCCAGTTTTGGGGAGGTGGTGTTGACTTTTTTTTTTCAATGGGTGGCCATTGAAGGGCTGTTGAAGTCCACCAATTTTAAAGGGGGTTCGTTGGCTGAGGGTTCAACAGATACAGAGGGCAAATCAAGATACGAGATATTGTTTGATATTATTTCAGGAAAGAACATTTTGAGAGTTCTCTCACTCAACAGGCCGTTTTACTCAGATTGGGGCACCTACATTTTAATCCGCTTTATAAAACCTCATTCTATTATAAACCGTTTATAGAATATAAATACAGCAACCCAGACAATATTAAAGGAGGCAAAGGTTGTTTGTGCATCTTCGTTTAATCGTTTCTTGCCTAGTATAGGCTACACTTTGACAAACAGGTAAGCATAATAGGTACTAGCATGGGCGTAAATCCTGGGTGGGGGTGGGGTGGGTGTGATATATCCTCCCCCTCCACATACACTTTTTGACCAGGGGGTGGGCCATTGATGTATTCAAATTTCCGACCGTCCAAATTTATACAGTGCCGCAAAAGGAGAACAAACAACGTGAAAGCTTTAAAATGCACCGTTTTGAGGTAAGGCTACTACATTTGAATCATGAACAGCGCCCCCTATTGTAATATGGTGTCGACCCCCCCCCCCCAACCCCTCCCGTCCCCGCATTTAGAATTAACACGGCTAGGCACTGGTCATCCGTTCGACCCACATCCACCCCTCACCAACCCAGATTTACGCAACTGTGTATAGGTAGTTTTGAATTTCCTTACAGAAAATCAGAGATGTAAACCACAATGTAAAAACGAAACGAGATTACATTCTCTTACATAATCTTACTCATTTAGTATCGATGATAAAAAGTGAGTCCAACCACACATGCAGTTTCATGTTGATCAAGAGAAACCGTTTAAATAAACACCCGAAGTAGTCCGTTAATGTCAACCATTATTTTGAGTAAATAAAGCTTGGATTTGGTCCTTTTAAATCAGTACCCGCCCCACTCGGGTTTCGTTCTGATTCGCGAACGTTCGGATTCCCACAACCAAAAGACAGTGGTCCAGTTTCTTCTCAAGTGTACACGGCCCCTCGATCGATTCGACAAATTAACTTCCGAAATGCATAAAGGGAATTGTACTTTGCACCAAGATAGATGACATGTTTACCACTTATATCACGTGCGAACCCTGATTTGTGTCAAACTCGTTTTGAAGTGTTTTGCGAAAAGCATAGATACTGCTTTCCTTAATGGATTTATTAACGAAAATCTTCCACGGCAGATTAGAGTTGCAGGGTCTAACTTCGTTTTCAAACTTCGTTCTAGTCGACGCATCCACGAGAGAGCAGCTAGTGGAAGCGTACTGCTTGATGCTATAGGAACGAAGTTGGAGACCGTCCGGCGCGTCGTTGGCATGTAAAATCTGTGACGTTGGGGCCGAAATTACATATCCACTGCATCTGGACTGTACGAAATAGGGACTCGTTGGTTGTATTCCGCATGCCATAGTTAATTAACATAATCGGGACGAGACAGTGTGACTAGCGACCGGCCACGTGATGTGAAGGTAAAACTCCATATAAGGTAAAAGAGTCCAGATTTCGCAACAGTCCAAATTTCATGCAACCGATACGATTTCAGAATCACTGTGGGCGTGGCCAGTCCTTGGCCTGTCAATTAGAGATCGAATGTTCTGTTTCCAGCAAATACAACTACTCGACTACAAAGTGTTAAATAATCTCAGTGTACAGCAGTAAATTTTAAGATTTGATGAAATAGTTACATTTCTTTTACTAAAATTTCCCATGGTTAGTACGTTATATTCCACTTTAAAATTATGCCATTACCCTCCATATCGCGAATAGATACACGGAATTTGGATTTTCTTTTCCGAAGGAACATAATGTCCTGTAGCAAATAAATTTGCTTGTTTCTTTTGTACAGTTTTAAAAAATTGGTTTTAAATGGCGCGCTCCAGTTCAGAAATTGCGCACACTGCTCAGAGCGAATTAGGAGCGTCCCGCCCTTAATTCAACTGTTGAAATTAATTATTAAGTGTCGTGGGCCGATTTTTTCGTGTGATGTCTCATTGGAAAGCTCAAAACTAACGTAATGCTAGAAAATTAACAGTTCAATATGAACATCTTTTTTTCGAGGTGCCACACCCCAAAAGCACGCTTTACACCAACTTTAAAACATTTGCCTATATTGTATTTACAAGTTGATTATAGTATTTAAGTAAAATGAACTTATGGCAGCATTGTACTTGCAGCATTTTTTCTTGAGCTCAGTAATCCTAAGGGGGATTTCCCATGTAACCACACATGTAAAACAAGCCATACACCGTTGAGCTGTCCCTAATGGTGTGCCTACATTGTGTACCTCCCTAGCAGCTTAGTCTGGTTCCTAGACCTTCGTGATTTTAACTTTTCTTATCTTAAATCAGTCCACTATTAATACTGTATTCAAGTCTGACGTGTTTGTTTTACTCTATTTCTAGCTCTGGTGAAAATAGATTCCAATTTTTTTCCCCGTTTCCAGAGTGAATTTAATCAGGAAAACAACGACCACTACATTGTGTTGTGGTGGCTAAACCAAAAAATGCCGCGTGTGGTTTACCCATAAGAAGATGAGGTACAGTTTTGCGCATGTAATTGGAAGTTGCAGGACAACCTGAACAGATTTTAAAAATAAACGGAATGTTGATGAGGAGATCCTGAGTTTTTCGTGCGAATGTATAGCCATGCAGTAGTACTGCAGTTTCACTATAATGTTTACCTTTATGAACATACACTAATCCAATCAACATATTTTTTTGGTTATTTCAGCTGCAAGATTGTTTTTAAAACAATGCAGGGTAGTCGTGTGAAATGAACGGGTGCATACCGATGTTCCCCAATACCTATTATGTTCCCCAACAATAACGTTTACCATATAACCCTAACCTTGGCCCTAACCCTAACCCTAACCAAGCCCCATAAATGTGGCCTATTTACTGGACTGCCTCCGTAAACATAGGCCACACATCCACATGTACAAAAACGTGTCGCACTTTGCCAAATTTTGATTTTCACATTTAGGCTTAGTTTGTAGGGTTTTTTTGCTTTAGAAGCATACTCACCCTCTTTATAGGCTAATCAGAAAGTGCTGCCTTTTTCAGATGTCAATTTTTCGTGAAATTTCCAGATACATTTGCACACGTTTGCGTATCAAAATTTCAACATGAAATTTCACAAAAATTAGACATCTGAAAAAGGCAGCACTTTCTGATTAGCCTATAAAGAGGATGAGAATGCTTCTAAAGCAAAAAAACCTACAAAGTAAGCCTAAATGTGAAAATCAAAACTTGGCAAAGTGCGACACGTTTTTGTACATGTGGATGTGTGGCCTATGTTTACAGAGGCAGTCCAGTAAATAGGCCACATTTATGGGGCTATTCCTAACCCTAAGGATTTTAAGGAACATAGGTATCGGGGGAACACCGACTGGACCCTGTAATGAACCGCTGAACCCCAACGTTGCAACGTACTCGTACTGATGGAAGTTTAAAGATCTCACTATGAAAACACCAGCGTCTATCTAGCTGCCGGTTCTGGTCAAACGCCGTTCAGGCAGAGCTAGTCACTCGACGAAGTGCCGGTGTGTACTTGTTCGCGTGTGGAGAAAAACACCGGGACGCCCGTGGGGTTGCCCCGCCTACCTTGTGGCTCTCCTTCCCCGTCGCTGGCTGGAGGTGACGCGGTCTGTGAGGTATTACTGTGGTTTGAGGCAGCGTTTGGTGTGACGGGTGAGGTAGCTGCGCTGTTGGCCTGGCCGTCAGAATTTTGAGCGAATTCTTCGAAACAAGTACACACAAAAGAGCAATAGTAAATTCTAGATTTTAAGTCAACAGAAGCACATCATAGTAACCACAAACTTTCATACTCACTTTTCTGTCTACACGGAGCGTACTTTCAAAAAGGTTTTGTACTGGGGTTTGCCTAAATTCAGTTTTGTCCGAGGGTTTAAAAAAACAACAACTTAGAAGCTTATTCGGGTGGAACTCGAACCCACGCATCGTGATTTTTTTTCTTCTCGCAAGCCCTATGGACAACACTGAGTATACAGTGTTTATGAAATACGTCGGCGAAGGGCAAAACCCAAGATAAAACGCATATCTCCCTGACGCAAATTCCATCGTATAATTAAAAAAAGGCTGATGTTTTAGGTACCTCTTTTGTTGGTGTCGGGTAGTGACTTTTTAATTACCGTAAACTTGCCAAACATAAGAAGATGATACAACGCATTGCAACATTAGTGTCGAATACTAACACCCCAGTTCTACAAAAGATGTACATCGTATAGACCTAAACTTTGTCTGCCACCACTGCATATAAGGCTCATTATACTGACGGTATGATGTGTGATTTACCAGCTTTTACAGTTGGATCGATATCATCGCTATCTCCCTTTTTGACGCATCGCTTCCCGCATCCCGGGTGACAGCGGCACATCTGCCCGTGATCCTGACAGTCTGTGTGGCCGTGGCACGGCGTCAGGTCGGCACACGGCCGCGCGGTGGTCGCGTGGTCCGTGGTTGCAGTGGACAACTCGGGCTGTACTGGATGGTGAGCGGAACAGTCTGCCAACTGATGATGATCTGTCATATTCACAAGAAAGGGAGGGATGTACGAACAAAGAACGAATTGGTAGAAAATAAGGAAATACCAGAATTGAGTACTGCCTGGAAAAAGTTTTAATTTTGGTATACATGAACAGAAATGGCCCAGTTGATGTAAATATTTACTATCATAATTTTCCTGAATTTCTCCTTTTGTTAATGATGACGATTAGAAAAAAAATAGGCCTATATATCATTTAAAACAAACTTTGGTCTCTTTTCATTCACGATGTAATTTATTGATTAGAAACAACAGGCCGATATCTTTTTAAAAAGTTGTTTTTGATACCACTTTGGTGGATGAATAAAAAAGAAAGAGCAACAAAAAATGAGGATTTGAAAAGTCTGTCCAACTTGTGTTGTCGCATGCTGTAAAAGTTGCACTCCTGAATATTTGTACGTGTTTATGAACATAAAAGGGACCACAGAAATGATGCGCGTATGGGATATGACCGTTCAGCAGTTCAGAAAAACGTACTGATTTACATCGCATCTTGTATACCATGGCTATCTCAGCACACCAGACCTACAACCACATCTTGTGCAACATATTTTATGACTCAGTTCATCAACTCACCTGTGTTATTGATTTCAACATCCTTAACGAGCTGGGCTCCCAGCTGTAAGCTTCCGTTACACTTATCACCGTGTTTCTGGGAGACTTTGTGCCGTTGTTTGGCGTTACAAGGCCCGCGGTGGGCCACGCCAACCCCCTCTGCTCTGTGCTCTCGAAAGTGGCAGTGCGTCCGGTAAGTCCGACCGTCCGTCCCGCACAGACGGCGGTGCTTGTAGCGGCCGCACAGGGACCACTTTAGACTCTCCTGGCAATTCGGATTTTCCGTATCGATAGTTTTACAGCCCGAGTCGGAACAGTTCGACAAGGAAACTTCGGCTGTAAAGAAATAGAAACAAATGACGAAAATTCCCTTTTAACATATAATCTTCGCCTAATCAATAATCACCATTTTTGTATCCCAATCCCATACGGAAATTTATTGACTTTTCCACAACCTTGGCAAGCAGCTAGCTAGAGTCTGTGTTTCCTAAATTGTCCCTGTCAGATCGTAAAAGTGTCAATTTTGCCGGCATAGGGCCGGTTTTCCAGTTCCCCCCGTCAAATTACAGGTTTTACTGGCGCAGTGCCGGGTTGGCGGATCGAAATTTTAATTTTTGTTTTCGTTGATTTGGACGCTAGAGTGCCGAGCTTGAAGGCCAGTTGCAGTTTTTGCTAGACCTAAAGGGCTATACCGGTGCAATGCCGGCTTTATAGGAAAATTACGGGATTTTTTTTTTCAAAGTTGCCGGTATTGTCGGTGCCGTGCCGGTTTCCCGGCACTTCTCCTCACGTCCGTCCAATTTTCTGCAGAAGACGGAATAGAAATTCTTGTTCTACAAATAATTTCCTTTGTCATGCATGCCAGCGTATATTGCTCGTTGTTCCGGTTCCAGGCAAGGCAAGCTAACCGTCTTGATATCTGCTCGTGAACCTCTTTTGAAGTTGAAAAGCCCCTCACAACATTTTTCCTTAAAAAAAACCAGATTTAAACAAAAAATAGTACCTGTTGTTGGACTGCTTGTGGTCAGCTTGTTGTTTCTGACCGTATTGTTGAAACACGCCAGTCCGCAAATGCTGTTACACTTGCAGTCTTGATGGCTCGGGCAGTCACTGTTATTCCTGCATCGGGTCAGACCCTGACACATGTCTTCCCGAGTCAGCGTCAATCTGCTCAGGATTTGGAACGTCCCGTCGTCGCCAGACGGTTCACACGGCTCTAAAAAAACCCGAGAGAAAGATATCGACTGGAACTTGAATTTGAACATGCCATCTCTGAAACAACTTACAAAGTAAGAAATTCGACCTTCGAGGGACGAAGGAAAGACTGAAAATTACGCAGGCAAATCGGGACGCGAAACCTGAAAAAATGTGAAAAATAGGCTCGGCAGAATTCAGGAGACATTGGAATACCTTGAAATCAATTCTCAAAGACGTTAACACCAAAAAGTGTTCTGGCGTCCAAGATATTCCTCAATTGACGTATTTTGTAAACAGAGTCCAGATAAATATTAAAAGACATCTAGAAAACAATTTGACAGCAATCATTTTGAAATTAGTAAAATTAATTCAACAACTCTTACTTTTTAATGTAAAGTATTTTAGTGAACGGCTTGTTAACATTTGCCGCTGAACTGTAAGTAAGAGTGCAATAGAATTCTCGAAAACAATTTGTAAAAACAAAATCCACAAACTTGGTTTAATGTCATTATTTTATTGTTTCCATCGATAGATTATATAAATGAAAACGTACTTTGTTTTGGTTGGGGGCTCGGAGGGTGGGACGGTACAGGCAGACACCGGTACCCGCAACCGGCCACGCACCGGCAGACCTCGGTCTGGCGCAAGCACCGTTGGCCCCCGTTGCATCCTGGCTTGCTACACGGTCCCTTCACGTAGCCGATGAAGTGGAAATCCGGCTCCGACACGGGGCATAGCTGCTCTGAAATTTTGTCGATGGCCCAAAAAAGACGAGATATCAAGTCAGACATTTCGTGAACTTACCCTCTTTCAGA
This sequence comes from Patiria pectinifera, assembly GCA_029964075.1. NCBI lineage: Eukaryota > Metazoa > Echinodermata > Asteroidea > Valvatida > Asterinidae > Patiria > Patiria pectinifera. The sequence continues at coordinate 6,482,726 of CM057133.1, forward strand.
TTCCTCATTTTTTTTGGAAATTAGAAATTAGATTTTGGAAATTGCAAAGTGCGTAACATCAAAACTTTTGATAATTATACGCACCACAGCGTAGCCCACAGTCGGTGCATCGGCAAGCTTCGCCTTGTAGACAGTCGAAGACGGAACAGCTCGCTAATCTAGTACATTTGCTGTTCCCGAACAGGTTGAAAAACGAGTAGGATTTTGTCGGGCACGGTGGCTTTTCTCGATGGTTGCCTAGGGATATGGGGCGTCAGAAGAAACCAACATTGCAACATTGTTATTTGGAATGGAAGGGGGCCTTAACTTCTTTTCCAAGTTGAAGGATTTCCTGAAATACACGAAGAAAACTTCCAACAAAATCACATAATGGTTCGGTGTTGACGAACTTCAAGAAAACCGAATGTACAAGTAACTAGAAGTCATCGTATTCACATATCAGTCACATTACTTTCAGACCAGATTTCCTGGAAATCTTTTCAAGTTTCGATATTATCTTTGGTGTCTGGTTAAAATGTCATGATGATCTCGTTGAAAACATTCTCAAATGGGAAACTTTGGAGCTGGCTGGGTTTTGGAGAGCGGCAGGGTAAGTATAGTGAGATTTATTTTACTGGCTTCTGTGGGATAAAAAATACATCAATTTGGTCCTTGTGGTTTTGTATTTTTTATTGGTAGACTTTTACAACTTTCTTTACTTAAAAGAAAGAAACGGCGATTTTGCTCCTTGAGATGTTATTTTCGATGTTGCATCTCCCTTCAAGAACATTTTTCGGTCTTCTGATTTCATGTCGAACAACCTGGACAGCCCGGGGTTCTGACTTTTGCTGCTAACAACAGAAAAAAACCGCAGAATGATACTTACCTATAACAACCGCTTGAAATCCCAACAACACGCTCCCAAATACCGCGAACTGGGGACAGGTAATTAACAAACGCATCGCAAGGGAAACATTGAGGACGTTTTGGACTTGCGCCAGAAAGCAACACCATGTCCAATTCGGCCGCACTTTGTTTTGTTTGGTGCTGGCTTCGAGGGCCGGGTTTATTTCGTTTGATGTGAAGCAGATACTGACTCCTAATGGGTAGACACGCCTCTGGTAGGACATTTTGTTTTGGGGAACTGGTCCTCAAAAATTAGGGCATATTCTTGCTACGGGCAGTGTACGATTTGTTTTTGCTACCAGCAGTGGACATGCAGCAAGTCTAGAGAAGTGTTTACTATCATTATTATCGGTAAACTTTGTTACTTTTCTAGCACCCTGTGAAATGATTAAAACATCATTTGTGCTGCCATTTATTTCGAGTTAAGGGGTTTAGGGGCAAGGAGCAAGCGCGTATGTTTCGCTTTTCAATTGGCGTTGGGATCGGGTATAACCAGCGCTACCACTTCCATCGTTACGATATATCGTCCCTGAATTTCACAGGTATACATGCACATCCTGGCCAGAATAAAAGGTTATTGCATACGGGAATGCCCTTGGTATGAAACAACGGATTACCGTGAAACGTTCCAGCTGAAAGTTGCAGTGACGTGTAGAGATACACATTGCGTAAGATCTGGGATGCGTTTTACTCACGCGACCGTACATAAGCTGAACATTAACGTTTGCTAGCCGGGCCGGCCCTAGCGAACGTGCCGACCCCAATGGCGGAACGAAAGTGTCAAAAAGCTGTTATCAAAATGGCGGCGCCTAGTGCTTCAAATGTCACTGTGTGGTTAGCAGCTTTTTCAAAGCTTCGACAATAATTTGACTAGACTTACAATTTTGCCGGTGATATATGCTATTGGAGATTTTTTGATGTAGTAAAAGGCAAATTTCAGTTTAAATCTTGGAAAACAGAGACCGATTCGGGGAAACCGTTTGCATTTTGTTGGTGACCTTGGTTGCAGTCGGCCAAGCTTGTCAACCTTAGCACTGTTCGCGTAATAATGTGGAACGCACCCACGCATCTCTGTCAAATACGGGAAGCATTTCCGGCGTCAAAAGTCGACAAAAATGGGGAAAAGCTGACGTTGTCTTTTAAAAAAAAATCCGAACTCTGGACCCCTTTTATCGCTAGAATGCTATCTGCTTGTGATGATAAAGAAAAAAAAAATTATCACCTCTGTCAGAGCTATTGTTTTCTTTGACTTCTGATACTTTCAATGTAAGATCATTTACTACAGCCTGAGGTGAAAACGGTATCTCTCCTCAAACATATGCCTAACAATATTGCTCGCAAGGTTTGCACTTGACCGCAAATCCACGTAATCTTTAGCCGTTCGGTAATCTTTGTTTGCTGTTAACGACTTGACATGAGACAAGATAGCTAGCTGTCTTTACACAGTTATGGTCTGAGGGATTTCGTGCCCCTTAAAATAGGGTCAGGAAATCTAATGGCAAACAAAACTCGATCTGATATTGTTTTTAACTGTATAATTGCCGATAGCAACGTATTGTTGACCCTTGTGCAACCTCAACTGTTGCGATTGCTATGGGCTTGCATTTTTATTTAGCCTACAATTTGTTGTGAAGAGAAATAAGTCACCCACAAACATAATTGGAGGCTCCCTGACTTTGATTTGTTTTTAGGCTTCATTGACATGTGCAGTACTTGACATATAGGGCTTATATTGGTTCTATTATGTTGATCCTGATTGATAGTCTAGTTGTTAACTTCCCTGGCCCCCTGTTTGGTCTCATCGCTAGCCTCGGTGGTAACCGTTTTTCTAGCCTTATCCACTGCATTGTAATAGAAACATCAATTAGCGCACCAGCCCATCGTCGCGTACAAAGAAGTGAAGCCCTGGGAGAGTGACTTAGTAGGCCTCCATTATATGACCACATGTGTGCGTTCTGCTCATACAGTACAGCGGACTGTTTAGTTTAACGCACAGGTTTGTATACATTATTTTGGCCCCTCAAGATGTCTCCCTAGTGACTTCAGCCTATGGTGTCGACGCGCTGTCCAGTCAGTATACGGCGTTTAGTGGTTTCACCAGAAACCTCAAATTTAGTCTCATGTTCGCACGGTGTCCTCATGACGGCATCTTTGCTTGCCACGTCGTAAAGCTCAGTCAGCCCAACTGTCTCATGTTGACCTAATGGTATCCTCAACTGCACACAGAGGCTCGACCCAGTAGTTTCACTCTCTCACGGTAACTTCACGGGGGCCTCACTGTCTCATGGTATACCTCACGGGAGCCTCACTGTCTCGTGGTAACCTCATGGTAGCCTCTTGTCTCATGGTAACTCCACGGTAGCCTTTCTGTCTCATTGTAACCTCACGGTAACCTCACTGTCTCATGGTAACCTCAAGGTAGCCGCACTCTAGACTCATGATGGTAACTAACGGTAGCCTCATTCTTGACTCATGGCTCCTTGGTAACCGCGTCGTCAGCCTCTTTGCTGGCCTCATTTGAACTTCGATCGCTTTACCATTAGCCGGCAACTGCGGAACAAACTAATGCCAACCTCATAATTGTTCGTATAGCACACACCAAAAGGTGCAATAAGTAGCTGAGTAGCTTCTTGTCGCTATAATTTCAAGGAATTTATCAATATCCTTGATAAGTCGAGTCGAAATTTCTCTACAACAGTATCATTCTATCAGGTATGAGTTGCAGGATTCTGAACAATTTCCCCAGAATCTTCCTGCAATTAATTTGTCGGCATTTAACTACAAGGTGAGAAGATTTGTGGGAAGCTATGAAGAATACTCCAACCAATACCGATACAAGCAGCCACTTGCGGACAGTTATTGCCAACAACCCGCTCAGGATATTTAATAAGATGACTCTAAAGTTGACGTGAACTACCGATTTCCCTCGGTCTGTCTAGTTGTGCGTGCTTTAAGTCTCAGTTTATCGTGTACTAGATTCCTCGCCATCCCCCGCCAGAAACCCGGTGAGGCTTTATAGATTCTCCCGCCCCACTTCCAATCAACTCCCGATTAGTAACCGACGCATACCGTATATTACCGACCCATCGTGATGTGAGGATCAGATACCAAACGTTACGCCGTTTACGCTAATACCCACGTAATTGCCCAGCCTTGCCATGCCAAATATTAAAAAAAAAAATCTGCCTTCGTGCTCCATGCCTCCGTTTGTGCGGCCTGGTTTCGCCAAGTTGGAAAACGAGGCGCCGGATACCACGCAAATACCAAGGTAATTACAGAAGCGGTGGAAATAATTGAAAGGTAGATCAATCGAATGAATTGAAAGATCATGTTTGCATGTCGGAAGAACATGGATTTGCAGTGATGTGTGCAGAGACTACGCGTGACGACATCGGGTTGCGGTGAAAGCACTTCTTCCTGATGTCTTTCTAATACGCACTCGGTGCAATGGGAACGTGTGCTTCTTCATAATTTTTGTTGGGTGGATGGGCGCGCGTCAACGTTTAGTTTCAGAAAGCTCCGTACCATTTTTCTCCTTTCAAATTGGACTTGAAATTGTTTCAAATAGTGCAGTCATGTTTTCCTCCGTCGCTCACTTGCATTGCCCGGACAACGGTGTCCAAAGTGAAACGGGACTATATCAAAACACAGACGCTGATAATGGACGATGTTGGACTGTTGGAGTAATGAGGTCAAGACGATGCACATGAGTAAGTGATTACTTTGTGTGAGGGCCGCTAGATAATTTTGTGGAATCAAGATTCAGTTCATTTTGTTCAACAGGGAGTGCTCTTTGGTTTGGGTGAACCCTTTTTAAATTCACCTAAAATGTTACCCAAATCAGTTGTGTCCTATTCTGCCCCCATATCTAAAAAAAACACACACTGGGTATAGCTCATTCTGCTCCGCATTTGCACATAATATTAGCAAGATGATGTGACAGACGGAACCCCCTCTTTTGTTTTGATCATTGTGTTACCAGAATCTCAGGAATTATTTTAAGATATGGGGGGGGGGGGTGCTATGGGGTATAGGGACAATGGGGGGAGTGCCACTCTGTCATTGTGCTGGGTATGATCAGCTCCCATATAGCTTTGCGGTCAGACCTTTTGATGCAGTGTATTGTATTTGTCATAAAAAAGGCTTTGCCTGGAAATAAAACCCACTCGGATCTGATTGACTATTATGAATAAACCAAGACTTTTTGCTTGCAGTCTTAACATAGTTTCTCCACAATACAAAAACCGCCTCAATAACAGCTGAAACCATTTAGTATGCGCATTCCTGCGACAGCACACCTTTAAAAAGCCTTCACCTCGCATTTTGTATCGCTTTGAATAATGACCGTATTCCATCACCGGATCTTTAACAGTGTTGTCACAGTATAATCGTCACCCCGTGAGAGTTCGATACACACCTGGGTGTCCATTTTCCGGACCGGTAGGTCCACCTTGCACGTTATTGCATATAACTTTTTTCTTATACACGACTTCAACCGAGGACGTGCTTTCAACCGAGGACACAGCCACTCAAGCGGGGGGCTGACTGACCCCCTTGCGGTATCAATTTGATTTAATTACCCTCGCCAAAGAAGCCCCTTTCCGTTGCCGTTTGCACGCCGCGCTCATCATCGGGATGCTTATAGACGCCTCTCTCTCCGCGTGGGTATTTTGCACGGAGCACGTGGGCCACCTAGGCCGCAGCACGCGACAGCAATTTCGCGCCGGCGGGAAAACAAAACTAGCGGGGAATCTGGAGGCTATGGATAAAGTGCTGTGTGTACTGCAACGGAGTAACTTCACGCTCCCTAGTTGGATAATTTTTCACGCTGGAAGGAGGTTATTCCGTGTTAAAACAGTCGACAATCCGCCAAAGTTGCCGAAGGTAGGTGAATAATGAGTATTATTTTGATTACCTATCTGTAACTTTGAATTCAACAAAAATTTACGTAATGATAAAATGATTGAAATATAAATGGTATGTGCATGCGTGCAGGATTTTAGATAGACTTCGAGGGGGTGAGGCGAATGCAGATTTAATGCACGGTAGGCAAGCACCTTCGTAAACCACAATAGACCAAGGTGCATGGCCGATTATCTTGCAGTTTGTTGACGCATATCACAGATCTAAGAACAATTGTACTTTAAACTACTCAGGAAGCTGTTGGGAAGCTCACATATAAAATCCACAGTTAATCCGTGACCCAAAACGGTGCTAAAATCGCGATTTTAAACAACCAACAAACTTGGTTTCTCAAATTAGTAGAAGTTGTGTGCATTGTGTTTTTAAATTTCCATTACCGCCAATTTTCTCTCCATGTTATACTGATCTACCCATAGTGAATTGATGTGAAACGGTGGTTGTGATAGAAATTCGTAATCCAAATGAATAAAACAATCCATGCAGAACAATGTAAACCCCTTTTCATTTTACAATTTGAGCTAAAGTATTTCCCAAATAAAACGATGTTCCACGAAAACGTGCCAAAAATTCCAGCATAATTTTGGTTAGGCCTATAGTCCTACGAATGACAAACATTCTGAATGAAATCCGAGCTCTAAGTAATAGTTCCCCACAATGCACGAAAACAGCATTTGACCGGTACACACTTCCAAGTGTGCCCTTTGCAAGCGTCCTTTATTTCCATATTATATGCCAGGTCGGTTTGCGCATGCCCGGTTGATCGCAATCGAACCGCATAGTGCACAAATCGCTTGTAAGGTCAGTTGTTTTTGCAACCTCGCTATCTGTCCTTTTTGTTTTCGAGCAAAACACAAACACTTGGGCAGAAATCGATACAGGCCCCGCGGCCGAAAGTGGCAAGTCTAATGCCCGAACGACTTGACTTGATAAAAATCTATACACTATACAGCGTCAAAAGCAGCGACTTGTTTTGTTTTAACGTTCCTGCAAACGAGGCAAGTGTAACTTTAATGGAATTATGCTGGTAAATGTACGAGATAGGGCCCACGTAATCTCGAACAGGTTGCTTAATTTTTTTGAAAGGTCATGGACGATTAGATCAGAACAAAACCTGGGCAGACCGATACCTACAGATATAGGTGACTTAGTCTTTTGTGGCGTGGTCTTATTTAGAGGCTGTATTTCAGTATACATGGACTTGCAATTATAAAGCCTCGGTTGCTTGAGTGAGTTCTAAAGTCAAGCCACCACGGCGGAAGAGGGCGCTGTGAACAAATTAATGAGGCAAATCCTGTCTTCGGAACCTATAGTAGACCCGAGAACTTCCGAGTATACTTCACCCGTGCGCATTTATAAAGCGCGCGTGAGGTATGCTGGAAATTGCTCCGGTCCCTATGCCAAAGTTCCCAAGACTGGATTTTATTCATCATGTTGTTAGCGCCCTCTACCGACACAGCGGCTTGACCGCGCTAAAGGTTGCAGACCAGTAAATAAACTGCCATAGACAACAATGATAAATGCCCGCACTTCAGAAATTCAGGAAAAATACTCACAACTCTCCCAGGTGTTCGAGGCACACATCAAATTAAAGATAATTTCATCATCTTTCATTTTCTTTTCAATTTTTTTGGGTAAACTGATGACTTTTAGGAAAAATTTCCATCCGAAGATGATCACCCCTTAAAATAGTCCTGAAGCCCATCGCCATTTGGAAAAACGGTGCCTACACTTCATTGCAAAATAGAGCACTTTTAGGGCCCAGATTTCATCCCAATTTTACTGAAACACAAGCTTACAATCCTGTGCACGGCTTCCACCCATATATTTTTTGTTTTTTTTACAAGCCCTCAAGTTCATGGCCCACCAGATTCTTGAAGAATTTGAGGGCATGAAAATCGTGATTAGGCCCGCGTGGGCAATTCTGGGCAACACAGGCCTGCACCCTTTAGCAGAACGTTCACAATGGACTTCTGTACTGAGCGCTGTGATTTGAGCAGAGTAAGTAACTGCTGCATGCGCTTGGAAATAGTTTTCATAAAAGCACTCGTTTCTGAGTAGCTTTTTTCTTAATAGCCTATGAGGTGGGTCATGGAATAATTGCAAACCCGTCGACCATGTACCAGCAGTAAACATTTTGTTCTATATCGACTGTTTTAGATTGTCACTGTGCCGTTCCGTTGCATCAATTTCCACTCGAGTAATTCAGAATTCTCCCCATCGGCACGTAACTTCCTATAGTGAATCGATAGCTCACACAGCTGGACTCTTGTTCGACGGCACGGACGCTGAATAACGATATCAGCCTAAATGCAGTGCAAGTGCGACCTCTATTGATTTTTCGTAAAATTCATAGAGGGCGCTCACTGGCAACGAAGCACTTTAATCGTGAATGCTAAATGCCCGGCCCTGTGTGGACGGTAATTCTGTCCCCCGGTAAAACTGTCCGGGGGACAGAATTACCTAGGTAAAAGTGTCCTCCCCGCCCCGTTAATTCTGTCCCATCCAGGTTTTTTGTCGACCAATAGGGCTGACTGGTTCCCTAAATAAAGAAAAAGTTAAACCGCTGATACGAAATGGCCAAGACGTTAGTGCGACGTGGCCCTCTGGTCTAATTGTTGTGCCATTAGAGGGCGCACTATCGATCACTAGCGTCTTGGGCCAAAAACAGAATAAATTCATCGCGGCGTGAGACCCGAAAACACGATTATTTTGTTCAAAGTTAAAATGTTGCAATCTTATCCAGCCAATCTTATCTAGTATCACTTTACACATAAGTATAAGCAAATTGGAAAAAAGGGATGATTGTTTCGTAGATGGAGCGGACGTAATATTTTACATTGAACGTTAAAATGCGTAATACACGTTGGATATATAAAAACACCAAGTACATGATATAAATCCTTTACTTGCTATATTGCTGTATCGAATCAGGATGCAGGAAGTTTGCCACCACGGGGGTTTCTATTGGAAACGAGGTTGAAAAGAAAGTAACCCCTGGAGACAAGGTTGCAACTCTTATCATCAGCAGTGTCTTTTGAAATTATTCTTCGGATCATACACTCGATGTTTGGCTGCCGGTGCTCAATGGTTTTGATTAATGGGGACAAAGTCAGAGCATGCACTCGTTCTAATCACGCGGAGTAGTCGCGATCGAACTGCGACATTGGGAAATATGATGAACGTGGGGCCGGCGCGGCAGTGGTTCTCACCGCCCACCTTTTAGTGCAAATTATGTGAGATTTGGGGTTGAACATAAATCTCTGCGCCTAATGAATTTGAACTTGTCAAGATTGAAAACTGCGTGCGCGCATGCCGCTGGCGTAACTTTTGCCTTCTGTAACCGCTGTTCGGGTTGTGTGAATTACGACCCGCGCTGAAGTCGCAGGAATTGAAGAAATGGATGAAAATAGAACTTAGCCTCGGAGACAAGAAATATAGGCTAGAAGCCCGGGTTATGAACACCGATTGAGATTGGTCATACATCATTGTTGCCAATGTTCGCTTAGGTCAGCAGGGATATTTATTTGTAGAGCGGCCGGGCCCAAATGAATTAAATGTCGTGGAAAATGTCTCGTCAGAGGGAATGCATGGACGTGTGAAAATGTGCACTGTACATTATACGTTGCATTTTGCCATGTGTTACTGGTGTATCGCGGTTGTAGGTTTATATATGTAGCGCCCTCTTGTGATTAGCAAGTGACTGATTAGCGTTGACTGATATAATATTATGTTTTATTCAACAAATAGGAACAAACTTCATGGTCCTGGGAAGGGTTACAACAGTTAAATAAAACATTAAATTATTTGGAAGGTGGGTTAACAAAGAATATTCTTTGAAATTACGTCATGCTTTGCCTCTCTTTAAGTTTTGTACATTGGAAAATATATTTAGCTACACATAATAGTACGTTTGTCTGCAGACGACATTAGGAAAGTGAATTGGTCTTTCTTTGCTGAACCATTAAACAATTTTTTTTCGAAGATCATTATACAAAGGACATTCTAAACAAAAATCGTTTCAGTTTTAACATCAAGTAGACAATGTGGACATAACCTTTCATGTAGAGCTAAACCAGTGTATCTACCAACTTATATCGTCAACTTGTGGGATGAACATCTAAAATCGAGAAAAAATAAGATCTGTAACCAGAATCCAATAAATAAATTAAATATGGCTGAAACTCATAACTTTGTTTGAACATGTGGTACGTACGTAGTATTTTTTGTGGTAACATGAATATAATTAACAGTCCAACCATGCTTAAAAATTAATAATAAAACTCATTCATATAATTATTATGACATGTTTTGAAGTAACTTATCAAACATCGGACAAGTGTGTTTACTCTCCGATATGTTTAACTGATAAAGAGAACATTTTATAAATGCTCTCCTAGAAAAATCGTTTGAATGGATTTCGCTTTAAGCAGTCACCACTTAGTCGCCCTCATTATTGCCCACAGTACGCACAGATTTAATCACATAACCTCATTCTTTATTCATAATATAGAACTTAATTACAGCTAATTTCTGTAAATTATCATTTGTCGATCGCTGCTCTAATTTTGCATTATTGAGAACTTACTAAATTAATTCCAGAACCGAATTTTACTTTCAAGTGCCACGCCTTGCACGCACGGTCAGTGTGATTTAAAACAAAACAAAAACACAGAGAACGTGTAATTAGTGCCTTTGATATATTGAAAGCACCACGTGGACACGAAACAGTCGTTTAGGTTTGACCGTCTAATTTATATCTGGGCTATATCAAGATAAAAGATATATTATACCGTTCGCCTAGCGACATAAAAGACTCAAGAAATATATATTCGGAGGCCCTTTGGGACACTAGATACTCGCCGGGATACCGCACCGGAGAGATCAAAGCAGTGATTTTTTTGTCTGGATATTCGGTTTGTTTTAGAAATTTGTCAAGTCCTTGAAAAGCGGTCATTTCCTTAATGAATTTCGGGGTAGTCAGTGGGACGGCGCTGCGAAAGATGCCTTATCGGATCTTGTTAAGACAGATTTGCTTTGCGCGTGCGCATTCTAAAAAAGAAGCATTTATCGTAATTAAATTTCAGTAAAAAGAAGTAAGTAGGAACACTAAGGTAAATTTTTTTTGTTTTCCAAATACAATAATTAGTCAAATTACAATTTACAATTCACTAAGGATTTTAGGCTCTTCCTAAAAATACAAATAATTGTTATGACACCCCCCCCCCGTTTTGAATTACTTTTCTGTTGATTTCCTATCGTCTGTATTTACACAGTTTGGTTGGACACACTCATGAGCATAAACTAGATTGCACGGAGTTAATTGGAGGTATCTTGTTTTCCGGAGGATGAGTTGCAACAGTTTCAAACGAAGCGAATCTCTATAGTTTTTCTCTCCATTTTTTGAACTTGGCTCCAAAGTCTGAGACATAAGACATAAAACATAAGAAAACTTGATTAATCTCCAGCTGAAGAAATGACAATGCTCGCAAAGCTTATAAAAAAAGGAAGAACATTTGCGGTACAGGCCTCCTTCATTGGAAGCCTGTGCCCCACAGTTGCCCCATTGACAACTTTGCACCAATTATAAAAAAAGTACATCATGAACCTGTAGCCGCCATTTCTGTCCTTTGAAGCGCTCCCCGCCATCAGTCAACCCTAATACTACTGCTTTGGATAAGGAACGCCTAACCGATCATTAGTCTATGTTTATAGACTATGTATAGAGAAGTGAGGCATTAATTAGGCCATCACTCAGCGCACAGATAATTGACGGAGTGAATGTATTTTTAAAAACCGAAGTTATTTTTTTCAGTTTGTCTGGGTCATTTCAAAGAATGTTAAAGAGCAAGATGAAATACCAAGTGTCATTCCTGCGGTGCGTTAACGGCAGCATCAAATAACTCGAATATCTCCCCGACTTACCTTTAATTCCTTACTCAGTGTCAACTTACTTTGGTGTGTGAACAGGTCATGAGCTTGGGGAGTAAAACTCGCTAGCTAGAAGTGTTTAATGTCACAGGTTTTGTTTGATTGCTCTTCGCATGCGACTTGAATATGCAAATTACCGAATCAGTATGCAGATTTATGCACCACTCTTCCGGCTGCTCTGCGAGTTCCGACGCGGGTCGTATTTCAATCGCGGACGATTCTTAAAGTGCACGACTGACTTGAACACTATGCACATGGCCCAAGCATGTACATATGTATGGAATCTGATCTTTGTCTCCGTGTGCGCGCGTACATTCCGATAATTCTTATCCATTTGGAAAAACGATAATTTTTTCTCCTTCTTTTGAAAAGACGTCAGGGGGTCCGGCCTTGTATCTCTGTGTGGTCTTGCACGGTCGGCGCGCGGTGAGCGTTGTCAGATCCCGTCTTGAACTTGACGGGGATTTAATTGGCTTTGGAGACTGATCGGTTTATCAGAGAAGATTCCAAGACAAGGAGTCATATCGGTATCGATACATTTACACCGTTGATGTTTACTTCTTCGAATCTGTGTACTGTTAACCTCGACACGTTTGTTTGTTTATCAGTTTGTATATTTGTGGCGAGGGCTGCCTGCCGAATGACACAGCTCTATAGGCCTTTCTTGAAAGTAAAAGGAGGAAGCCTTAATAGACTCGTTTACTTTCCCTTCTTTTGAGAGTTTTGACGCCAATTTTTGCTTTTTTGCTGATATGTCGTCATCCTTTCTGACAATTTCATTCAACTACTTATACTGTGGAAATTGAGTTAGACTCGCATTCCATGTCCACAACCGAGGTCCTAATTAAGGTGCACCTATACATGGCAGTGCTGTAACTGGGGTCAAATTTGCAGGGGATCTACCCGATGTTCCCCAATACCGATGTTCCCCACTACCGATGTTCCCCCAAATCCTTAGGATTAGGGTTAGGGTTAGGGTTATATTAATAGGGATTTCGGAGAACATCGGTATTGGGGAACATCGGTATGCACCCATTTGCAGGGGGGGCACTTAAGGGGCCTAATTTTAAGGAGGGGCACTCAATTTGATTTATACAACAACGAAAAGCTCAAATTTGTCTTCCCGAATTTCTGAGCAAGGGGCACGGGGCCAGGACAGGTCTTGGATGAGGAGGGGGGTCCTGCCCCCTACCCGGAACGTAAAATGACAGAGGACTCTAGTAGGGCAACCCATGCTGTATGTAAACATTGCCCTCTGCATATTTGTTTGCCCGTGTGACGTCATATACCATCTGATAAATCTACCAGCCAAAACAAATAACGCTATCTGGGATTATTCAATGGCCGATTAACCTGATGTATGTTTGACACCCGATCCGACAACCACAGACCACACGCCGTGTTGGTTTCTAACCGCAAGATTAAAATTATAATTAATTCATTGTCATGGTTATGCTTAAATTATTACAAATCGCTGGAGATGTTCAAACAGAAAACAGCCGTCGAATGAAAGAATTGTGACAGATGTTCTTTATCACTTTCTTCACTGATAAATTTGAATAAATTAGCAAGCAATTTGAATACAGCTTCATTCAGTATCGCCATTAATTGAATGATGCTCAGCAACAATTGTAAAAACAAATAATGGGGAAAAATAATCGGATCCAACAATAACGAGTAATCGGGGAGGAAAAATAATTGATTAGTTTTTATAATTGTTTATTAAATTTGCATGGAGATCTCGCTTGTATTTTTGAATTCCTATTGTGTATAATGTAGGAAGGAATAGACATTGATTGCCTGTGAACGGAAGTGAAATTAAAACAGTCAAAATCAGACAAAGGATCTGCGTTTCTGAAATGAATAATTTTAAGCAAATTATAAATTGAAAGGGTGGCAAAAATATACAGGGTGTCCCCCAAAAAGTTGTGCAAGCAGATATGCTTTAATTTCTCAAAACTATTTAACATGAGTATTTCAGTTTGATGGAGCCTGTTAGTTATGCTCTTGTGTAATAATCAGTGAAAATGCCATGGAAATCCGTTCCTGCAAACCAGAGATCTAACAGATTGTAAAAGACTATGGGTTTTTCATCCATTCAAATGGGATTTTCACAGTTTAGAGATATCAGCGCATCAGAATTGCCATGGGCCTTTTCGCTGTGATATAAATTAAATCCCATCCCATTGGAATGGGTGAAAAACCCATAGCCTTTTATAATCTGTTAGATCTCTGCTTTGCATGAACGGATTTCCATGGCATTTTCACTGATTATACACAAGAGTATAATTAAGTTGCTCCATCAAGGTAAAATACTCATGTTAAGTAGTTTTTGAGAAATTAAAAGGTATCTGCTTGGATTTTTTCGAGGAGCAGAAATTCCTACGAATTTGAAGCAATAATGTGAATATTTGAAGTAATATATCCTCCAAACCTTAACTTCTTACCCAACATTGTTAAAATATCAACTGCCTATACTTTCAAAAACTGTTTTTGGTATAGATCTCTTGCACTCAAATCTTCTAAGTTAATTTAAAGACTGTCAACAAGTGTTTAAAAGCGGAAATATCATCGTTGCTATGTCAGGGTTTTTGATGACAATTACCTCACACGTGACAATTTTGACAAGTCACTGAAGAGTAATGAAAAGGCAATCTGTTTAAAACACAGCCGCGCAACGCCCCGATTCATTAAAGCTAAAGTCTGGAGACAGTAGACGCTTTATTGGAATGCCCGATTAATTGCTATTAATTAATCCCCGATGGGAAATGAGCCACATGTATGCCATCATAAACTGTCTCTCTAAGCAGCTGACAAGGTCGCTGGTGATTATACCCGGACCAGTAATACCGTGATAATCAGCGTGGCGGTCGCCTTTGTCGCGCAGGCTCATTCTCCCTCAAAGCTCGGCGGTTGCAGGGTGATGGAGTCGGTCATTATTATCATCTCGCGGCGGCATGAAACATGCAGGCTAATCAAACCCCATGTCGCTCTTGTTCTGAAGGATGTAACCAAATATCGACGACACATGATTTTCATCCTCGGAACTTCCTGGTATAATGGTTATTTCATGTGGATCCATCCCACACGGGAGACATGATTTTATGTGGCCTATATACCGGTATGACCCCGCAGAGCAACAGATGATATAGTGGTAAAATAGCGTAGTATTTTTTTTTTACTACTCCGACCAAATCATGAGGGATCAGACTTTTACGTGCGCAGAGCCAAATGGACGAACGTCTGATCTACAAGAGCACAATCTCAACATTACTGCTGTGAAAACCGCATGCTGGTACCATATTTAGTTAAAAAATTATGGAAGTCGGAACACCAAGAGATATGATGAAGTGATGTGATAAAATGGTCATATTTTGGCCTGAATCTCCAAATGAACGTTCCCGTAAAACGACTGATTTAGTTGATCGCATCATTATCCTAGTACGCAAAGTTTATTCGACTCCGCGCCCCAGCCAATCGGAGTCGACTTCAGGAAGAGTGACGTGATCAGAAATGTGAGCTAAACTGTTGGTTGGTCAATTTGGCTGCCATGTGTTTGTAAAACAACGGGTCACAGAAGACCCGATAATAGAAGGCGCCCGCCAAATGGTCAGAATCTCAAGGTCAAGACGCAGTCTTGTTTTGCATAATAATTAATCGCCGAATCAGCACGGATATCATAGACCCTTGCTGTGCAAGGAGATAAACCAAAGGAGACTAACCAAATCACGTCTTGCATGTTATCATTTAGGGGTGATCATATTTGGAGGGAAATATAATTTAAAAAAAAAAGATGAAGAAGACGAAGTAGAGGAAGATGAAGTAGAAGAAGAAGTTGAAAGCGTGTTAAAAAAAACTGCAATTTGAGTTGTGTCTGGAACACATTGGAGATTTGTGCATCTGTGGTAATTTGGAGTCTATTTATATAAGTCACGGTATTCCGGGAGGCAATTGAATTGGCTTGATAGCTAATTGGCGCGAACGTTGCTGATTATGAACGATCAACCGGCGAGATTATGCACGTTGTACAAACATCCGAGCATGCATTAACGTGTGGCACCTTTTACAACTCATCCTGCCTTAGATATCCTTGCGATGCGAACCAACATAGCCCCGTTGCCAGCCATCCATATCACGGAGACAATCGGGAAGAAGCCCCATATAATCTATTTCCGTGCTAATGACGAGAGAGCAATTGTTTTTTATTGTTGGCAACGGGCCGGCTATTTTGACGTATAGGCAAATTGCAACCAAAAATCCCCTCTTATCTAGGCTACGTGTAGTTCACACCTGTGATGTGCGTTGAACCTGTATCTAGGCCAATCACTGACATCATAAAAAGCAAATATCTAATAAATCGTCATGCTGAAGAGAATCATTTGGGTTTTAAAACAACAAATTGGACTAGTATATTTGGCATAGGCCTATTTTGGAACGCGTTGGTTTTTCGAGGCAAATCGTCCGTTGGCAAATGTAAACGCCTCTATAAGACAACTTTAATTTCCCATTATGTTGCGCATAGCTTCTCCGATTTTCTTCGATCTTTCGATCTTTCTTATTACTGCATTACATTTCATACATTATACCGTTCCCTCTTTACGCCGCACTTTGTACTGTCTGTCTGTCTGTCCGTGTGTGTCTGTCTCTTTGTCCTCTCCTCTTTCCTCTTTTTTTCCCTGTCATTTTAAAAAAAAATTCATGTATGTGTTCTTCCTTGTCGTCTTTCCATATATTTTTTTCCTGTGTTTTTTTTTAATCATTTTTCAATGAGACTAATAAGTGACGTATAGAGATTCGTCACTTCGTCAAAACGAAAAACTGTGTGACAGGGCGGATCCAGAACACTTGTTCTCCGAAAAGAATGTATTGCTTTTGAGTTTTGTGGGTGGTGTATTCAGTGGCTTCCTTTTATGATACGTCACTTGGGGGGGGGGGGGGGCTGAGCATGACCCCCGTTGGCTCCCGTGGATCCACCGTTGAGCCTCACGTACATTCATTACTTTGCCATTAGCGTAATTAAAGAATGATGCAATTTTGTGTCTCGAATTTCGGTAGTCATGTTGAGGACATCATACAAATGTTAGAATATCCAACAAGCTCAAATTGCTTTAAATCTCGGTTTTGGGCCGATTTGTCACTTCGTCAAAACGATGACGATAATATGGCGATCAAGAAGCGCTGAAAAAAGCAAGCAACATAAAAGAATTAAAGTCCGCACAAAAACCAAGGGCCTTGCTGTTACCTTTGTTCTACCATTCAGCATGATGGGCCGGGCTTTACGAGGAAAAACACCTGAAAGTCCTACTTAAATTTGTTTCTTGGTTATATCAATATGCAACCTAGATAAAGCACACAGAGAAGAGTGGCAGGCTTGTGTGTTCAGTCTCTTCAAGACGGGCAGAGCAAACTCTTAAAAACGTTGAGTATTCCCGCTGGTTTTCTCCGAACCACACGATGACATGAATTCACAGAGGAAATAATTATGCTCTCAGTTTCACACGGTGTCTCTGCAAGCTTACACTTGTTGCAGAGCACACAAACAACACAGCAAACAGCAAACAGACTCAACAACTACAACCACCTAGCCATCAATTCGAGCATAGCTCTATGATTCAGGGAGACAAAAATACAGGACAGTTGCTCATTTATGAGCAGTGTTCGTCCGTGTTGTCTGCAGACGTGCCGTCGAGCAGGTCCGTCGTGACTGTGGAGCAGACCGTCGTGCGTGTGAGAGCAGACGTCGTGCCTGTGGAGGTTTACCGTCGAAGTGTCGTGAGCGAGTCCGTCAGGTTTTGTGACAGACCGTCGTGCGTCGTCGTGTTTCGTCGCAGACCGTCGTGCGTGTAGGTTAAAGAGTGGTGTGAGCCGAGCGCCGTGGTCGTGCGTGTGAGCAAACCGTCCGGCGTGCGTCGGTGAGCGCGTCGTGCCTGAGCGGGTCCGTCGTGTTTGTTGTGCGGGCCCCGTCGTGCCTGTGGGCGGTCCGTCGTGTTTGTGGGGTAAACCGTCGTGGTGCGTGAGCAGGTCCGTCGTTTTGAGCAAGTCGTCGTTGCGTCGTGGAGCAGGTCCGTCGTCAGTGTGCAGAGTGCCGTCGTGCGTGGGACGTCGTGTCGTGTCGTGTTGTGATCGTCGTTTGTCGTGAGCAGGTCCGTCGCCTTTGAGCAGGTCCGTCGTGCGTCAACGTGGTGACGTGTGAGTAACCGTGTGAGTAAAACCGGTAAACGTGTCGTAGTTGTAAAGTAATCGTGTTTGTAGGGAGTACCGTGTGAGTGTGAGAAAAAGTCGTCGTGCGTGTGAAAAAAACCGTATGCGTGTGAGTAAAAACCAATGTTCGTGTGGTAAAACCGTCGTGCGTCGTGAAGTGTCGTGGTCGTGAAATTAAATAAATAAATTAATTATAAGCATTAATTTATTTAATATATAATTATTAATTATATTAAATATATTTATTATAATTATACCAGTCATTATATTATAATTTTATAAATTTAATTGTAATTGCATTTATTTATTTACATATATTTTTTATTTTTATTTTTAATATTTAATTATAATTTTAATTTATATTTATTTATAATTTATTTATTTTTATATATTTTTTATATTTTTTTTATTATTTTATTTATTTATTTTGTATTTTATTATTTATTATTTATATTTAGATACTATTTATTTTTATTATATATAGTTATTATATAATTTATTTGCATTATTATTTGCATTATATAAATGCGTATATATTATGGTGCATTATTTTATACTGTGTTGATTAAAAATGATCAATCGGATCATTGTCACCATGGGGTACGTGGTGCGCTTTAAAGCAGTCAGCCTACAGTCGCGTC
Source organism: Patiria pectinifera (assembly GCA_029964075.1). Taxonomy (NCBI): domain Eukaryota; kingdom Metazoa; phylum Echinodermata; class Asteroidea; order Valvatida; family Asterinidae; genus Patiria; species Patiria pectinifera. The sequence continues at coordinate 6,501,304 of CM057133.1, forward strand.
CGGAGCCGTTGGGGCGCCGCAGCAAAATGCCCAGTGTGCGCGCGCCTTGCGGACTGGTGAGGCAGATCCGATATCGCAGTCTTGTCGCTAGTCGCGCTTAAAGACGCCGCGCAAAGTCGATAGAGTGTTCGCAAAAATGATATGGAAATTATCAATAGAAGGTTAAGCTCAGCTATCTCGCCTGAAGTCGCTAACTTTGGCAAGTAAGTCGCCTCCCACCAAAGAAAACCCTCCACCTCCCTAATTAATTAGAAATTAGAATTAAATCCATTAAAAGCAGGCAATTTAGAAATTAAAAAGATTAAAAAGATATTTACCAAAGAAAATAATAGTTCTACCAATTTCAGTGCTTTCGAATTAATCTTAGTACCAGGGCTTCTTAGCAATTTCTGTTTCTGGTGATTTCACATCTTCGTTTTTTCCAACGCTTCACCCAAATCAGCGTGCCTTTTTTCAATTTTATTCTTTATTCTTTTTTTCATTTGTGGCATTTTCAGTTTAAGTTTTTAAGTTATTTATTATTATAAAAAATTCAGTTCACATTTAGTTACTGTACTAACACTATTTGTTTTGGAATGGGGTTGACATCAACCGTAGTTTTCAGCGGTGGATCTGATGACAGTGAATGATTGGCAAGCGTGCCATTTAGAGCCTGGCCAGTGAATGCATGCCAAATTGTGGATAATAAGCCCCGTGCCGTGCTTTTTTTGCAGGAATTGGGGCAAAAAAAACAACACCCGTTTTTCTGGCCAAATAAACCAAACTAAAAAACGTTAATAAAATTTTTGCCAAACAAAATAAAATGTTTTGTTTCAAACAAAATGTCAAAAAGTATAACAATTATTATAATAAAATGCAAAAGTGGCAAAATAATATAAAATATAATAATATATATATAATATAAAAATTATATATAAATAAAAAATATAAATATAAAAACAATGCTAAAAAAAATTTAAAAATAAAAAGGTTGCAAATAAAAAATAAATAATTAAATTTTAAATAAATAAAAAGTATTTATAAATAATAAGTTTACCAAATAAATTATATATAAAAAAAATAGTAATAATAAAAATATAATTATAATTATAATATAAAAAAATTATAATGGTAAATAAATAATAAGTTGTAAAAAAAAATTTTATTATAATGCAAAATATATAAATAATTGAATTATATATAATTAATATATTACAAATTATATATTAATAAATGAATTATATAAATAATTTTGTTAAATAATTTATTTACACATTGTATATTAATTTATTTTGTTACATCTTCCATTTACACACGGTTTTTCTTACATCACGCCGCACGACACTCACACTACACACACGACACACTTTTTGACGGTTTTACTCACACGCACGCGGTTTTTACACACAACACGACGGTTTTTCACACACGACGGATTTGCACATTACCGACACTTTTACTCCACACTTTACTCGCACACGCACACGCACGACGGCACGCACCACCTGGACACACCCACGAGCACGACGGACCTACGCATTTACTCACTAAACACGACGGACTTCCACCACAAGACGACGGACACCGCTGCACGCACGCACGTTTTTCACACGCACGACACTTTTATCACAACACAAACACGACGGACCTGCACACAGCACACGACGTTTTACTGCACGACGGTTCGGTCTGCTCACAAACACGACGGACCTGCTCACAGGCACGACGGTTTTACTCACACGCACGACGGTCTGCTCACAAACACGACGACACAAACACAGGCACGACGGACCTGCTCACAGGCACGACGGACCTGCTCACAGGCACGACGGAGCTCCCCACACGCACGACGATAACAGATAGGTGTCCTTTATAGTACACCATACTCATTTTGATTGGCAGCAGACATGGATTTGGTTTAACCGCCGGTCGATACGTCAAACACGCGTAAGGTGTTGGGATTCGCTTGTTGTCACCTCGGGCTTAGCACCTCGAGGCGGTAACCCACGGCCCTGCGATCAATTCTGCTCGATAGATGGAGCTTGTAAAACCCAAAAAATTAAAAAGTCACGCCGCGAGCTTCCGGGACCCTCGCCTATATTATGGGCATTTTTAAGACTCCGAGTTGCCCTTCAACAGTCTCCCAAAACAATTATTTTTTTTGAATGGAAAGTCTGTGTTCTTCAAGTTAAAAAATTGCAGGAAAATCAAACGGATAATGTAAGAAAAATGAAGTTAATTATATGACCGTTCACATCCAGGGTTGTCATCCCCAGGTCTCCCAACGATGTGTACCTTATTGTTAGCATTGCGTCTACTCACGTGAGAACGAAACTGTAGAAAGTTGCGAATTTAACCTACCTACAGCGGATGGGTTCTAGATTTAGTAGAATAGGTCTCGGCAAATTCTGGGTGAACTGCGATAAACAAGGCCCTTTTGAACATTATTTGAAAACAAGAGTGCTAATAGTTTTTTTCAAATGTATTCACACAAAGTGAAATTCACCAGATGACCACTACGATCTTCATAAATTCGTCCAATACCTTCCCGTTTTCAATTTGTATTAATGTGCAGTCCGTAAGTGGTCCAACTCTGCGTGTGTTCTAGATTGTCGGAAGTGAGCGGTCAGGGTTTTTTTGGGCCCGGGAGGACGAGGTTGCTGTCATTTACATATCCTGCCCCTAATAAAAGTAGGTCTATTGGGAATAAATGATCTCTACCGACCATCCTCCTCTACTGAAACTCCTCGGGGATGGCATTTGCATCGAAATTGCCAATTTGTCTAGAGGGGTACGTAAAAGGGTGCGATTTATTACGCTCGGGAAGGCTTCTGAAAAAAAATATGCAACGTGTGATTTCCCCCGTAGAGCAAATTCCATGACAAGCGAGTGAATGCAGAACGCGACTTGACAGTTCTTTCCCTTGCCCCATCGCAATAAATAAATTTGCGAAGCAAACGTTGCCAACTTAATCATGGTATCGATCATAATTACGAAAAGAAAAATTGCATATGTAGGTCTTTTTTAGCAAATAATTTCTGCTTCTTTGCAGCGTTGACGGTAAAAAAAATGCGCAATTGTTACTAAAAATGACTCAACGGCGGATGGGGGGGGGGGAGCAGCAACGGGGGCCATGACCCCCCCCCCCAAAAAAAACAAAACATGGCAGCCAAATTCACCATGCACTAATGCCATGAAGCGACGGTGTCCCCATTGCTTTTCGTATTAAAGGTTGGGTGGAAAATTTTTGGACCCATTTTGTTGGGGAACACAACAATTTGGGGGCCCCCCACAACAAAATTGTGTTCTGAATCCAGCCTTAAGATGACTGACCAACGTTGGTCAGAACATGAACGGCCTCTTTTGAGCAACCCCCCCCCCCGAAGTTTTAATCGAATTAACCGATCAGTCAATGTCCATTCGAGCAATAATTATTATTGTCGGGTAGATTAACATTGTTGACAATCTCACCGACTTTTTGGTTCAATGTGCACTTGTCTTAGATATGCATTGCTCGAGAATGAACACTCATGTAGCCATTGCGTAAATCATTTTGAGTATCAATTTATGTTAACAAAATAAGTGGTTTTGCTAGGTGAAGTAGTTTTGGGGTGAGAGAAAAAAAAGGAATGGTATAGATTCATGTACGCCAGCAACTTCTAAATCTTCAGAGGCAGGAGTTTCATCAGAATTGATCGGGCCTTTGATGGAGGATAACATGGATTTACGTTGGATTTACCTTGGATACCACACCTCCATCTTCAAACCATTGTGATGAAAAGTGTGGCTGGGTTAAGGGGGCTTCTCTGCCCATTTCAAAACCCAATTTTTGCAATTCCTGCTTAAAGCAGAGGAGTGTGGACGCTTGGGTGGCACTCTCTGGTAGCTTATTCCAAGACTATCTCTGGCTGTAGAAGAGTTTGCGTGTGTCAAGTCTTGGTCTTGTCTTAGCAAACTTATATGGATGTCCTCTTGCGCTCTGGTATGTAGCTTTCTGGCCCATACGCCTTCAAGCCAGCAAGCCACAAAAATTACAAATCTTTAAATTATTATCATTTTTCTTCAATAATCAGTAAAAGTTTAACAGTTGAACTAAGCGAACGGAATCGAATAGCACCCGAGTTAAACCTCCACCCGCTGACGAAAAATGTCTCTTGTTTAGCCTCCTTACGCCTCTTAATTCCGGCACATTCCCAAGTATTATTTGAACAAAAACCTTCTTGAGAGAAAAAACACACACCTGCAGGACTCGAGAAGAAAAAGAGACGGGAACTATTGTCCTGTCCGCTCCTTGAAGCAACGGAGCATCTCTATACAAGGCCACAGAGCAGACATCTTCAGGACGCTAAGTAATAAGTGTCCGTAATCCCCATCGAAGGGAGCCGATGGTTTGTTTTCGTTATCGACACCGGTGGGAGTTGCAGCCTCTTGGGGGAGTCTACAGCCTTTTCACGAACACATTACAGTGGTATTTCATTATGCGCATGAGTGGACGGTTTGGATGCGCGTTGCTATGGTTGTGCGGCCAATCGCATCACAAACAAGACGGGACACTCTATAGCATCCGACTCGTTAACGCGAGTCTGAAGTCGCATCTCCATGATGAGACATTTAATGCCTTATTTCCTTAGTAACAAGGGACCAGACTATTCAGAGTGAAAGTCACTTAAAACGATTAATTTCACAGTGGAACTCCAGTGATTAGCTCCATCTATGGCGGCCGACTGAATTAATTTCACTCGAAATTCAGTCGCGCGGAGTGGATTTTTTTACACTCAAATAAGAGATTGAATTTTCACTGTTTGAAAACAAAAGAGCAATACCGCACGAAAAAAAGTGCAAGTGCAACCTCTAAATTATTAAAGTTCCTGAATTTCAAACTCCAAACTCCAGCGAAAAAAAAAGATCATTGCTGTCCCTAATTGCTTTACCCAAAATTTCAAAAGCTGTATGAAGCTTTAGCTTTCTCTCTACATGCCAAAGAGTGAAATTATGTACTAGACGTTTTAGAGTGAAAATCACTCTCATTTTAGATTAGTAGTTTGAAAAAGAAAGAATCATTGAAGTCAAAGTTTGAGTGAAATTCGATCTTTACGATTGAAGGAGTTTCAGTCTAAAACGTCTGAGCCCTAGTTTCCGACTGTGGGAGTGAATCTTCACTCGAACGGATCGAATTTTCACTCTTTGGAATTTGATTTCACCCCAAGAACCGAAGAAAACCCTCATCTTACCGAGCTGTGCGGTGGAAAGGTATCCGGTGGCGAAATGTTTGTTTCCTACCTGTTTGATTGTAGAGTGGTTTGCTTACTCAGTGTTTGCTATGTGTGTTTGTCGTGTGGGGTAACGATCAAATAAACTTCCACCAGTAAGTACACGGGCAACACAAGAACAAAAAGTGTTGGACAAATAAGGGTATGAACTACAAGAAGAGATAGTCTCTACGTTGGTGAAGGACAAAAACCTAATATTGATTTACATCTCCCCGACGCTTTTCCATCTAATGAAAATAGAGATAGCAGTGATCTGAAAACAAAAAAGCACAGCCTTACAAAGCTCGCATAATTCACAAACATTAACATAAATTGAAGAACGGCCTACATTAGGTCGCATCAGCTGGAAGAATCCCATTTTTTTTATGGTTCAGAAAAGTAACCACAAAATCATTCAGTGATAAAATTGTGAAAAGGTTGTCTGTTTTTATAAAAAACACACATCGGCATTCGAATTTAGAAATGAAAATAAAAATGACAAGAAAAGTCAGATTTACACGTTTCTCTGTAATGAAATCACGTACACACTTTATTGGAAAATACATTTTCAAGATGATTTAACTTCATTTTCAGGTTATTAGTTGTAATACCAAAAGGTTTGTTAAATACAGTCATCAAATCAAGCTTAAATCAAAACCAATTTACCACGATGATTTGATATCCCGTTCGTTGTTCAAGGGCACCTTTACGTCCATTCGTTACGTGTTAAAACTTGGAGGCAGAACACAGTTTTTAAGCGGGCCATAAAATTTTAAGCAGCGCTATCAAAATAATTCCGATGAGAACAGAATAACTTTGCATAAAAAAACACACCAAAATAACCTGCCGAATCGTCAAATATTACATTAACGTTGCTCCATTGATTAGTCAACACAGTTTCATCAGCATGATTATTTGCTTGGCTGGTGTTTGATATCGCCAGTGTGTCGTAAAATATTGCATAACCTAATAGATATCGGCCGGGTTGGGGGGGGGTAGTTGTCTCTTTTAACTCGGGTAAACATTTCTTCCTCGACTTTGAACCGATGTGGTTGTCAAAATGGAATTGTGGCATATGAATGCCTGAAAGTGCAAGTCAAGATCAAAATTAATGCTTCAATTATGTACTGAATAGTTCTAGGGCAGGGGGTCTGGGGAAGGAAACATTCCTGAGTTTCTCTACACAATTGGATGTCGTGGGGGAAAAAGCATTAGTCAAACATCCTGTTGGTTAACTTTTATAACGATTTCAAATACTGTACAAAGGCCAACTGAAAAAAGTCGCGGTTCCAGACCGAATGAAGAGGTCTCGAGGAGGCTTAAAAATCCTTGCTAGTCAGGCAGATTGGTGCAAAATATATGATAAAATTGTTCATTTGATGATAAAGTCATGAAAGTTGGCACACAGTCAGAACATGCCCAAGAGAAATTTTCAGCTTTAGGGCCATCGCAGATTTGTACTTTGAAAAAGTATAGGTAGATAACAAGCAATTTTATAAATTTCCAAAATGGCTGCAATTGCTTGTTATCGTAACTATTTTTTTCTTCAAAGGACAAAACTGCGATGGCCCTATAGCCAAATATCTTTCTCATGACATACTCTGACTGTGTGCCAAATGCCACGCGTGTATCATCAAAGGCACAATCCCATCACCTATCTGCCGTACTATAAAGCTATTTTTGAGGATGCCTATTTCGAGAGATCATTCGATTTATGAACAATATTTAAAAATGTCGACTACAATTTTATGTTAAAGAGCTAAATTACACGAATTGACATGTATGAAGTACATTTAGGGGAAGACTAGATCATGTTTTTGGGGACAAGAGGCCCCCTTCCCCCCTTGAAAAATAATAAATAAAGCCGTCCCTGGTTGAGAGAGAAACCCTGTATTTCCGAAAGCTATCAATATTCATTGAATAGTTTAAGGCAAGTGAATTTAGTTTGCATAATCGTTTGGAACTTTTGTGTTTTAGTTTATTTTGGAGAAGGAGAACAGTTAATCATAATATTCTCGTTTCATTTGACAAAATAGTCATCACCACAACTTAGTGTAGCCTGCTGGATCTTTTTTGTTGCAAAACAGAAATCGAATAAATGTAAATTTCGGTTACACCTTGAAAAGCAAATTTCTCACGTGAGTTCGTGTGGCAGCGAAGAAGCGGAAATATCCACCTGTAAAGATTGTTTGCACCAGTTCTCTTAATTAAAACTACACACACTCACATAGGAGATTTGCTCTTACATTGTGCCATAATTTCACCATGCAAACCTTCAGATCATATATCAAGTTGCTGATCTTTTGGAAGCATTCACTTGTGTAGTCACAGTTATTGTGGTTCCGAAGGTGTTTTTGTTGTTGTTTTTTAAACAGTAAACATTAACAAGTGGATCGGAAGAGAATTAAAAAAAATAGTACTAATATAAGACATATTGCTTCAGCTAAAACACAAAAAGTATAAAATAAGATGTTATTTCAAAAGTCACAATTTTTACACATTTACACATGAATACTGTTCAAAAATACACAAAATATATACTTTCCTAATAATGTACATCTGTTCATTCTCGCGTTTGTGTTAGTTGAAGTGAAGTCTGTCACGTTTGGGTGTCATTGTCATTGATGTCTGTAGACTTTTCTTCGAGGTTTCGGAGTTCGGTCGAGTTCGGGCCTTCACTTGTTTTGTTGTCCGTTGGGGTGTGAGGTTCGTTGAGCGTTTTGCCGGACACACTAGCAGTTTCGTGGGCCGTCAATGCCCCGTTCGAGACGACGTAGACTTTCGACGTGTTTCCCTGAGCGCTACCGGTCGTCTTTGGCTCGGGTTTCGGCGAGGGTTGCACCCTTGGTGCTGCTCGCGACACGGCCGTACGTTCCTCGTCGCTCGTGTCCACGTCGCGGGGGTTAATGCCCCGGCACTGGTAGCAGCACAGGACACTCTTGAAAGCCGACTTGAAAGTCTTGTTCTGGGCGTAGATCAGAGGATTCAGGAAGCTGTTGATGTAGCCGAGCCACACGAAGATCTTGATGGGGAGAGGTGGGAGGCAGTGCCCGCAGTACGGATCGATGATGTTGACCACGAAGAACGGCAGCCAGCACAGGATGAAGACACCGACGATGATGGCGAGCGTCTTGGCGGCCTTCCGCTCGCGGGCCATGGTCTTCTGGTTGGTCCGGCCTCCGTTCTTGACCCGGTTGGCCGTGGTGTCATAGGCGGCGATCTGGCGGGCCTGCCGCCTCGCCACCACGTAAATCCTGGCGTAGGTGAAGAGGATGATAGCGGCCGGAATGTAGAACGAGATCAAGGAGGAGATGAGTGCATAGGTGGAGTTCATGGACAGGACGCAGAAGTACGGGTCCGAGTACCAGCCGATGGCTTTCAGGTCTTCGTCCTCGTGAAGGTCCAATGTGACGGGGAGCACGCTGATCAGGAAAGACACTATCCACGCCGTGGCGATCAGAGCGAACGCGGTGCGGCTGTTCATCCGCGAGTAGTAAGTAAACGGGGATGTGATGGCCATGAAGCGGTCCAGGGAGATCACGCACAGGTTCAGGATGCTCGCGGTGGCTGAGAGGATATCGAAGGCCTGGAAAGCGTCGCAGAACGCCAGACCAAACGGCCAGGAGTCCGTGATCTCGAAAACGGCAGCGAACGGCATGACCAGCATCGAAACCATCAGGTCGGCACACGCCAGAGACACGATGAAATAGTTGGTGATGGAAGACCGTAGTCTACGGACAGTCAGAACGGCCACTATGACCAGGATGTTGCCTACGATGGAGCATACGGTGATAGCGTACAGCGTGATGCCCATCAGGACATTCTCGGCCACCGTTCTCCCTCCTCCTCCCGCGGGAGCTGTATCGTTCATATCCATTTTTTCGTTTACTGAGCTCGGAAAACGTCTCACTTATACACTACTGCACCATGCACATGTCGTCCGAGCTAAGTACTTGAGTGGTACACGCCACGGCGTATTCTCAGAAGTGAAGTGCTAATTGTGAAGTGAATCAGGTGCATGAGTTAATTGAATGTGAATTTTTCCGGTGTCGCATCAGCACAGTGTACAGAGATACAGGATGTCCTTGCGATGTGCCATTGGGTCCCTTCCGGAAAGCTACCCGGCTCAGGTCGCAGTCGGATACATCCACTTCACGATCCTTGGAAATGGGAGACCCGTCTCGACGGTCTCCATAGCAAACCCACAGTGAGATCACCCTCAGCTGAAAACATAACCCGAGGAGGGAAGAGGACTCTTCACTTACACAAGCAACAATGCTCCAACAAAAACAGTCCGGACGAGTACCACAGGGCATCCGTAAAACAGCGTCCGTTTACAGGGCGATAATCTGGCGTTGTGTGGTGCTGACGGTTGCGAAGATAGCCTCACAAAAGACCAATTGATGTTACGAGTTAACGGTGTACCTCTATAATCCCCCACCGTTTACTCCTCCGTTTGGGAGACGAGAGCACGGACAATAGTTACTAGCTTGGCCAAACACGGGGATGCTAGGTAAACAAGGGATTAGACCGCCAGGGTGTTCGACCCTTCTTCCCTCTCCTTCAGTCGTGGGACTATTGTGCTCCCCGTTCGGCTTGCCTGGTAGGCTTTAAAGCCCTGTCAGTTCGATTAGTTCATCCCTGTACATCACTGTGTGTGCACGGCTTGGGCGTGACGTCAGACCGAAGCCTACACACAGTGACTTTATCAAAGCAAAGGGATGATGATGATGGGCCGATACCAATCTGACTTTATGCCACTGGTGGATAGGGATGCTGGAAAAGCCCGACGGCTGTTCCATGATTCCACTATATACTCAATGATGCTTCGGACATCAAAAACAACATTCTTATGCAAGTATTTCAAAAGGTAAAGGCACACAGCGTTTTTAGGTACATACCAAAGGCAGCAGGATATTTGTTATCTTGCGTTATCGAGAGCTTTAATATTTTACAGAAATGGCAATGCAAGAGTAATTTGCTGCAGTCTTTGCGTAGAATATGCAGTTTCAATAAATTTTAAGAACATTTTGCATTTTTTTTCATGGATATATTTTAAACTTGGTCGAATTAAGTAATTCGACCGTGAACGACTCGTGAAATGGTTTGATAACTGCGAAGACATCTGGAACATTGCCTGCCATTTGTCATGTAACTTCTTGACCTTCGCTGGGAAGAAATGCAATCTAAAGATCAAGTAAATATAGGCTAACTAGTGTTACTATGTAGCATATAATATCTTATGAATATTGCCCGATAGCTGCGCCGATTTCCAGCTGTGATAGACGCGCGCTTGGTGTCATAATAATGATTAGCCCAGATTGATGGATTAAAGGGGCACTCACGCCAAATCTTGGAAATAACCAGAAATACCACGTCTGAATCAAATATATGTCCGATGCTGTCTGTTCTGATCAAACTGACGTGAAAACAGCTTCATTTCATATGAACAATGATGCATATTCCTTTAGCCATATCATAATTTTTTGCTTGAAAGGAAATATAATTGTCCATAGACTGAACCCCTGAAATCGTTCCAAATGACTCGAACAATCGATCCTTCACGTGTTGTCGCTCCTAATTATTTTTTCACACGTCGATATCATTTGCAATCTTCTGAACAGTTCGGCGCGGTGGTAAATAAATCTGGAGCCGGGAATGAGGCAGAAGCTGAGAAGAAATCGAGATTTCAAAAACCTCCTTGCCTCTAGTTGAACCTGGACTAATCACATCAAATTAGTGTAAAAACAAAGAGCTATCTTTAGCATCCACTGTGCCGATGTCATGCCTCGCGGTGGCAAGAAAACGTAGTCGGAATGATTTTGCATTTACGTTGAGATGAAACAGGTTCGGGGTGATTCGGAATCAGGCAAAACGATATGGGAGATGCTCATAATAACGGATGGAAAGTCCTTCAATTTTTCTAGGGAATTGAAAAGAGAAGTTTGACAACGATAATATATTTGGTAAGTTATGCAATGCACTTATCAAATGAAGGAGTGCTATAAAAACGGCGCCTAGAAATAATGTATCCCTGCTCGTCGAGCCAATGAGTCTGGCACTTTCAGCCGTTCGGGAATTGTCCAATTCATTACGTGGTATTATAGGCGTAAATCCTCTAATTTCAACACAACTCTACTGTCACATGTATACATGGTCATTGACTCCTTGCTGGCCTGAAGACAAATGTCACAACATGATATTGCCAGGGGCGAACAGGGGATGTTGAGGGCTTACTGATGCCGTCAATACTGCCAAATATACATGTACCAAAAGAAACAGACGACGCTATGCTGGATGCTACCCTGCAAAAAAATTGATTAACCTGAAGCCCCAAAACGAGGAAGGTTGTTCCTCTTGCGGCCAAAGTTTAAGAAAGGGTTGTCTCTTTTGTGAAATCCTGTGTATTGATCGGCGCATTCCACAGAACTCGATAGTCCATCGTTAAGCTGTATCGATCCGGTCTGTTTACGTGTGATCTGCCTGGTTAACAAAATTTAATTAAGTGTCTTGCTGTGAGTTTGCACGTGTGTTATGTCTTGAGGGGGTAATTCGATTGGGGATTGTCAGATGATATGAGAGTCATCTTTTCGGTGTACGGTTGTCGCTTCAGTTTAACAATGTGCCTTCGAGTTTATGGCATCTGACAAGCATCCTTGTAAAAAGACATTGACAAATGGGGAACCGCCAACAAAGGGCTGGATAGCTCAGTTGGTAGAGCACCGATACGGTGATCCGAAGGTCGCAGGTTCAGACCCTGCTCGAGTCAAACTTCTAACATTATGAAATTATAAAGCACCTATTCCGTTTCCCTTTATGGTTTAGACCTTGTGACCTCCATTCAGATCATTATACGGTTTGTGATTCACGTTCCGATGTTATGTCAGTTGATAAAGTAGTAATTGATTGGGAAAACTCATCCAAATATTGGCAGCAAACTTAACTAACTTTCACAAGAGTTAGAAAGAGATTCAGAATACTTGAGAGAGAGAGTATCAGTACATCTCGTCCTTCGTTAGCGAGGCATCATGGTGATGGCCTGGCTCGACCGCTCGGATATCTTCTCAATGATAGCGAAACCCCGCAACTTCGGACCCGCGTCACACCGCGCACGGCCAGCTGTGTTTCTAGGTCTCGTCTACCGTAGATAGCAAAAACCCTTATGGTTGCCATTACTTATGGTGTTATTAACCACTCCATGTCCCCGATACAACACAGATAATGACGGCGTTAAAAGCTAATGCGTCAATAATACCGCAAGAGTGCCTGCCTTACGGTGATAAGAATCTCTCAGGTATTACAGAGGTCATTTGGGGAAGATTTTGTCGAGCCACGGGACATATTTGAAACGCGGTGCACACGTGAAGCAATCCGTTTAATAGGTTTGTCGTTTGTAACATCATCGGTAATTGCGGCTCGTTCGAAGCTCGAGTTGGCTACAATTGGGTGGCTACACTCTTTATATGTCATCCACGCAAGGGCTTATCGTAGCTACCCAGAGTAATATTAAGTAGTTGAACAGAGATTGCACCAAGAAGTTGATTGAATGGAATGGACCTTATATATATACTCAGGAGGAAGCCGTTTTTGTCGTTTTCCCTGAATTAATTTTGTTAATTGTAGACTTTTTAAACATTCTAGCCTCACTTTCATTTCTTTTAAAAATGTGGCTTGAAACATTAGGGTATGTTCAGTCACAAATATTAAATTATTCATCAGAGCAGACTGATATTAATTTGTAACAAACTTTATGTCATTGCTTTCCTTTCTCTTCGTAAGTTAAAAAAAATGAAGATTTACCTCGATTTTAATTTAATATTGCCGACTCGTGAATAAAACCCATGGCAAAGGATAACCAGTAGCAACACGACGTAAATAAATTTACAAGCCGATCGATTGATATAAGATGACAAACGCCATTAAATGAGGTACACGCCCGCAAAACTTTTTCCCAACGATTAATAATTTCGCCGTCAGAGGGCCGCGGGCCGCGTTTTGACGTCTTGGTAAGTTTCGCTGTAAGGGTGAGGCATGGCCATGGGTGAGGTATCAAACATTTCGTTGTGGTCTCTTACAGGCGCTTACTCTTTCCTTGCATGCTTATCATACGTTCTCCGTTTACCGAGCTTGCGCAGTGCACTCTAGGAGCACTTATTTCATAGGATCCACATTCAAACTGCAAAGTGCCGTTACCAAGATACCAGTTTAACCAAGGCCAATCGACTTTCAAATGATTGGTGACCATAAAGTCAATGACCCCCAAAAGATGTTACCGGTACTGAGTCCTGTAACATCTGCCAATAGTTGTAAAACGTTTTTTACTGCTACTTTTTAGTGCTACTTTTTAGTGCTACTTTTGTGTTACAACGTTTAGCTATAAATGTAAGCCGGTTTTTCCAGTTAGTTGAGTGATGACGTCATCACGGTATAATGACATTGGGCTATCCCCCCTTCTAAGCCACCTTTCCGTATAAACGCTTTTCCAGTCTGTTGTGTGTCCACTGCGTAGTTGGGCCTATCGTCAGTACAGGTCCCCTATGAGCTTATCTGGCACGGACAGAAAACGAATTGAAATCTCACTTATGGAAAGGCTATTAAAATGTCATTCGTATATCATGTGCTATAGAATGTTGATGCGTGTGCTTTTCTGCCAAGATCAATATGGATATACGACCAGGCATGTGGTGCACATGTGGATGGGAGGGGGCAGATTCATGGTTCGCTACGATGAAGTTTAAAATTGTATTTTGGTAACATTGTCTGAAACTTTTTTTTCTTTAGCGCATGTCCTTTGAGTTAATGCCGCCACTCCAAATCTCCAGGGGGATGGGCAACAAAGTTGTCATTAATCAGCCGGTTAATCCCGGAACAAAACAACACATTGAGCGGTGGGAGTTAATCCTATTTGCGGATCACAAAGGGGACTAGTCCGCCGTGTCGATTTATATTAAGGAGAAAACTGTCTTATTGGGTCGTCAAACTATCGATTGATGGGGCAGCCGGACTTTTAGAAAGTTGGAGCATTGACGTCACGGGGAGGTTAAAGAGGGCATTTTGAGAGTGCGTGCATGGAGTGTTCAACTTCTGCCATTGTTTTATAGTTTGTACATGCAACTTATCCCACGGCTTGTATCGATTTCAGAGCCCTGTTCAAGGGCGGATCCAGGAGGATCCAGTCCCCCCCCCCCAACCCCCCGAACCCAATAGTTTGTTTTAAGTGACTTCGCAATAAAGGCAGGCACTGCGTACACCACCATCTTTTCCTCAAAAGAATTTGCTTAAAGTGGTCAGAAATTGCCTCAGATCGTTGGCCCCCGGAACCCCTCGCCGTAAATATTTGGACCAACTTTTTTGGGGACCAAATTTTTTTTGCCCCCCCCAAAAAAGAACCCAATTGTGTTCTGGATTCACCCTTGTCCCTGCTGCTCATTTTAATCCCACTATCACAGATAGGCAGACATCTTTGAAACTCTCTATGCAATTTCAAGCTTTGCATGCATGTTGGAGAGTACGACTAACTTAGAGAAGTTTTGCGGATACGCTGCGTGAAGTGATTAGTAGCTTTTTTCAAAGGTTCGATGATTCTGGACGGAAACTAGTGATGTCAATTGGAAGTTCAGGTCAGAAAGTTCAACACCTAATTGGTTCTTTTCCAAAACATCTATCTTTTTAGAGTTGGTATGTTTAGAGTATAGCCTAGTTATTATACTTCGGGGCAGTTGGACGCCTAAGATGAAATCGAGAAGGATTGATAACCAGCAATCTAATAGCCAATGAGCACTTAGGGTTGAATCGACAAAATAGAACCTGCAACATGAATCAAAGCAAGAAGCCTACACACTATAGTTTAGGCAAGGTTTAGACGAATTTGTTGCTCGCCCTTTTGAAGGCTGTTGCTTTTGGCCACTAACTTCGAAGGGGTGCAACGTAGGACCAGACGATTAGGAGTCAAAATAACTCTAACTTGAGATAAAACTATACTTTGACAAAGAATGACACGAGTGGCGTGGTTTGGGATGGAATGAATTTTCACTCGAAAAGTGATTGATCTGTCGAAGTGTCATTCTAAGGACGCATCATAAAAGACTGTCATTTCAGCTAATGCACCACTCACAGATGACAATATTTATGAATTTGCCACTTATATTGTGACAGTGCGTCATTATATAGGAGGTGAAAAAGCAAGCATTAATTCGCGATTAAAATTGTTTTCAAGATGATGTGCCCTTGTCTTTCTTGACGGTCTAATGACAAATGTTCTTTAAGTGTTTACTCGTTAACATGAGTACATTTTCACACGCATTGCTCCACTACATGTAGACTTCGTAAAAAAATGCTGGAAGATTTTGCAGGAAAATTGTTTGGAACGCGAAAAATGTTGGTATCAAACATCATCTGTTAAATCAACCGGACAGAAATAGACCCACCTATTGGTCAGTTTCGGTAGATGTGATTTTGAAAAGCTTTTTATAGGCGGAGTTTATATTGAAAATTGGAAAGTGGTAGCCTCACAAAAGTTGCACCGAATCAGTAATTAAAAACCACTACTGTTTTCGTAACTTTGAAAACTTTATGGAACGTGTTGAAGCCGTGATCCCTTTGGCGATTTGTAATAACCGAGGGTGATTGTGGCGCTCATCACTGCAAAGTAGCTGACTAAGCATTAAAGGTGCAACTCACATAGCCAAGTATAAAACCTCCGGAAAAAGGGTTAGCCCTTGTGTAGAATAGATTGTCAACATATTTCCCCTTTAATTATTAGCGCAGGTCCATATCGCATCAAGTGCAGGACTTATTTGCATAAGGTGATGACCCCAAATGTCATCATACCGCGGACATTCCAACGCGCGCGAAATCCTCCTTAAAGCCAATCCACGCTAATGAAACGAGGATAATGTTGCGCGCTAGGTCACTCGGATGATCCATGTTTGTATCTCCATTGGCTTCGCTGACGTGTCGGCTCCGTCATCGGCCACGGCTCGGTAAGCCGCTAACCCCACTTGGCCGTTTTGCACCAAATTTTCGCGGAGTGGGGCTTCGAGGGATTGCCAAAGCGTTGAGTGATCGTAGGGGCTTCGAAATAGATCAGTATAAGGACTTCTCAGGAAATCCTTACGTATATAGGTAGGATTTTAGTTGTTCTTTGAATTGTTTGGTCTATTTTGGTGCCCCAGCTGTATATGTAGTTAAAACATATAGAAATGCAACTTAGGCCTACGACTTTTTGTCCAAACAAAAAAATGCCAAAAGTCAGGCATTTTGAAGTCAAGCCCTTGCGTATGCGGAACTTACAGTCGATTGATCAAATTTATTGAAACTAAAAATTGGAAGTTTCAATCGTCTTATTTATTTTTCACCAGGGGCCACCAGTGCAGTCAGGAACCACAAAAGACTCATTCTTCCCCCCCCAAAAAAAAGGCTCACGGAGTTTCACTGAAACGTTTTGTGACTTGACAGACTCGACAATTTTGTTGTGTCCTCGGATTTTGAGGATGGTAGGGTCATGTTTTCCTCAACGTTGACTTTCAACCAACCAGTGCCATCAAGCCTGTCTAAATCGTCAGATACTTGATTATTTCCAGCAATTGTGTTTATAATTGCCTTTTGAAAAAAACGCAATCGATGTTTTACTGTCAGCTTTGCAGGATATCCTTAATGAGTGCTTGTCCATCTTCATCATAAAAGACACTCGATAATGTTTTCATCGTAAAAGCGTGCTTCACGTATAAGAATGTCTTCGTCGCGTCATGAAAAAGCCGTCGGCTAGGCTATATAATCTCGGCTTTCAAGTTAAAGTGGTTTCAGGGGGAAAGATCGCGTCTTGAGAAAGATGAGACGGCAATCTCAATCTTCCTTAATCCCCTCTGCTCTTGTCTGTGTCATGTTCCACTTCGTCGGAAAGGAATTTCGAAGGATGGAGGCGAAGGGTCCAAGGTCTCTTTGAAACTAAAACATATTTAGAGAGAGCAAATCCCATGGGGCAGCGGGGCCCATTGAAATTTATGCTGTGACTGTTGTTTAATTAGAGTGCAATATTATGTTAGAAACTTTATGGAATTCGCCCAAAATGCTTGGGAAGATAAAATTATTACTAACGTTAGGGGAAATGTTGAGTAACAATCGCCTAATTAATTTAAGGGTGCACCAAAATCCCCCTCGACACAAATGGTGAAAGTCTTACGAGAAATTGTTAATGTTTTAAACGGCACATTTATGTCTTTGAATGTGGTCATTCATTTGTGGTAGTTTGTTGAGATTATTTATTTATAATATTTATCCATTTATTTCTTGTCAACATTGCAAGGGATGGAAAGCCAACTTCTCGTGAAATTCGAAAAGCGTAGGGGTGGGATGCGGGTGAACGCCACCTCTGACTCTAAAGGGGCGGTGTGTAGGGGCCTAATAATTATTCGCGTTTAACGCCAATTCCTCGCAGTGTGTACCGTGAAGTTACATAAAATGGGTACTGGAAAAAAAATCGCGCTATTAACTATCAATAACGTACAGATTTAGGTAACTTTGGTAAAAATCTATATACACTATAGGACAGAGGAGGAGGGGGGGGGGGCTCGGGGATAGACATCCCCAATGGCGTCTTCCGCCCAAAAAATACTGTAAAAAAACCCAGTTATCCATAACGAGCAGAACGTTGCATGTGAACACTCAATATAAATTCATTAAAGAAAATCATATTGAAATGATTAATGCTTAATTTCTCTGTGTAATTCAATTTCCAAGCGACTCGTAAAAGAATGATACAGTCAAAGATTCTAGTCTCTAATCTAATTTCAAAAGCAATGGGGGAAACGTGACTATTGCGTTTTTTCAACCCTAAGCACAGTTACACGTTTTCCTGATATTGCGAGAAATCGCGAAAGGCTAATACTTTTTACTATGCCCCGGTCATAGCCCCAGCGGATGATGGGTACGAAGCCGGCCTTGGCAGCCGCAATTAACTTGCCCTTGGGCGCTACGGGACGCCCCGGCAGCTAGCGGATCAAAAAAGCGCGTACGCCGGGGGAGAGCTAGCGGAGTCCCCCTGCTAATTGACCCGGTCAAAATCCGCAGCCGCACCGGTATCATCGCGATGAGAGAATACCCCCTGTTGATTAAAAAACATTACTCCTCGTAGGGACGAGGATATCTCTACCATCGTCTGCCAAGCCACAATCTACTGATGGTTGTACATAAAAAAAACTGCGCTTTACGTCGTCAACAAGTCATTTCTTATTATAAAAATGCATTTCTTTTGGAACGCCATGGTCCTGTGGTACGGTGTTTGACTCATGCACGAAGGTGCGTGGGTTCGAACTCTGCCAGGAACATGGTGTTTGTGCCCTTGGGCAAGACACTTAACTACAATTGCCTCTCTCCACCCAGGAGAATAAATGGGTAGCTGTGAGGGTCGAGGACCGATGGAGCGCTGATATCGGCTGCCGCGTGGTCCCATGGCCTGATGAACGGGGTAATAATTGTAAAGCGCTTTGAGATTGTTGATACGATGGAAAGCGCTATATAAGCACAATTATTATAATTATTTCTTATAATAATAAATAAATATTAAATAGATAAATACATTTATAAATAAACAATGTAGAAAAAACCTTGACTTAGTGGTTAAAATCAGAAGTAGAGTGTAAAATTGCAGACATCAATATTTTACCTCAATATAATAAGAGGGTTTTTTTTGGAGAAAATAGACAAGTCATCAAAACCGATGTACTGCAAAAACTGCATGTGTTTAGCAATTAAAAACTTTTCAAAACACTTTCTTGCTATCAATTTGTAAACATGTTTAAATACTAAACACGTTTAGAGTTAAGCCTAGATAGCGTTTAGCAATTGAACATTCATGTTTAGGAATTGAACACATAGTGTTTAGCTTTTAAGCATGTTTACAAAGTGGTAGAAAGATTGTGTTTAAATGCTAAACACGTTTTTTTAGTGTACTGTATAGAAAAACAAGGCGCTCATTTTGTCCGCCGAAATCCTAATCCTGTGTTGTCCAGCTTTTATCAACCTCGTCCTCATATCATAGCAAACCTATACCAAGTCTCACGCATCCGGCGTGTGTCACACGCCTCAGAGTCAATTCACACACTCACACGCCGGACGATCGTAATCACACGCCTAAAGCTAAACTGTTCTTAAAATATATATTGGGGGTTGTTTGCGAGACCGGGGCCCAAATTCACGGGGCTGTTAAGCAGAGAATATTGCTCAGCAAATATATGTGTGAAGCATAAACTTGCCGAGATCCAGTCGAAAGCAACATATACCGGGGGGGGGGGGGGGGAACGCTTTTCAAACTGGGGGGCAACACCAAAAAGGGGCACTTGTTCAGAAAACGGGGCACCTTCCGTTGGTGTGAAAGTGGATGAAAAGAATATGATCCCTTTCATTTCGCTATATATTAACATGTTTGACGAGGAACAAATTATGAATACGTCGTCCATCTTGCTCTTTGTGTTTCTTTTATACCAAGTTATGTAGAGAGACCTTTTTTTATCGCGAGAGGTGCACTGTTGCTTTTGATGGCCAGTTCAGTGACCATTTTATTCGTGTGAAGAGCACTATTATTATGTAGGGGCCAGTTTTCCATCTTGAGAGGGGGCACAATTTTAATGTTGCGAGCGGGGCACTAATTGTGCTTTCGAGGGGCAGTTTTCCATCTCGAGAAGTTATCGCGAGAGGAGCACTATTGTTTTTGATGGCCAATTTTCCATCTCGAGAGGGGCACAATTTTATTATTGCGAGAGGAGTATTTGTGCTTTCGAGGGGCAGTTTTGCATTCGAGATTTCGAGGGGTAAGTGCCCTGAATGATGGTTGGTAACTTGTTTCTACTCAGCAAACACTTTCTTTGCCAGTGCAACTCCAGGATACTGGACCCAGCAGCAAAATACAGAAACATATTTGGTGTTTAGGTTAAGCGCGTTGTTGTTGGGTGATCGGGTACAACCCAATCACCATTTTAAAGTTGTTAGAAGTGAGTGATCGGGCCGATCTCGATCACCCTTTGTTTCTGTACGATTCATTCCTTGTTCATGGTGTCATTGGGTGATCGATCATCGATCTAGTCACCGTTTTGAAATTATTGTTCGACTTTTGGGGGGATGGGGCTGATTCCCAATCCCATTTTCGTTTTGTGTTGGTTCTTCTTTCCGTAGTTTCTTTTTCCGACCAATACTTTTCCGCAGCTTTTCTTTCACACGGATCAACGCATAAAGCTGAAACTTGGGTTTACCTTAACCTTGATCGCAAGATGTAATGTGACGTCATTATGACGTCATCTTATATCAAGTTAGTTTAAGAAATAAAAAGAACCGATTGTTATACCACTACCTACTCTATCGTTATCATTGAGGTTGATAATAAACACTGGGAACGAGGTTGAGCTAATAGTGTCCTTGCCCTCTCACCAAGTCTCTTGCAGCACGATACGGATCTCGTAAATCACCCGTTTCCTCTTCGATTCCACATCGTTAGGTTATAAAATTGAATTCATCACTCACTCACTCTTAATAGACACTGCAGGCGACGCGAGAAATGCCCATCATGTCCATGGGTTTTAGACGGAGATACACCGCTGTACGACCGGGGGATCATCAGTAATTCTGTCCGCTTACCATTTTGGTCAAACACTCAAGCCAATTTTGGCATGTCCCCTGAGCTATAAACTGAACGAATTGTATCTCTTGAATTACAACTTTTCCAAACAATTACGTGCGTAAATTTAGCATCTCTCTCCAACAACACTGGACACGCTAGTAGGTATAAAGCTGGTCTCAGCTGCACACACAATTCTACCAAACCGATTCAAATGGCTGAAAAATTCGCAAAATAAGCTGCACTTTGAAAAGCTTTGTGTAGGTTATTAGTATTACAAGATAAACTACCGGGAAAAAATCAACCCTCGAAAATTGATGGTTTGTATGAATTACACCCGTCGTCCAAAGCTTCAAGATATGTACGATGACAAACACCGAACTTGACAAGAAAGTAATTGGCGTATTGGGCGGCGGGACAACATGGTGCCGTGATGGCAGGTATTATTTTGGTAAAGGCCCTCTGGGTTGAAAACAGCGGATTCTAACCATAATTCAAAACACTTTCACTTCTCTGTTGGTAGTTAAACAGATTTTCAAAAGAAGTACATTGCTTAAAAGAAAAACATCGCAACAGATCCTGAAAGTAAAAGGTCACGCGGCGAGCTTCCGGAACCCTCGCGCAGGCGCGGTTCTAGGGGGGGGGGCCTTAGCAACCAAAACTTTTGTCTTTTGTTAGAAGGTGACGTCACATGCGAACGGTTTCCCCCATGGGCATTTTACATGCACTGGGTTGCCCTTTCTATCCCTTGCTATATAATGATTTTTAACCGTAGTCACCCCAAGAAACAGTTATGTTGGAATTTTATCTTTTCATTCCTCAAGAAAAAAATGATGAGAAATCCTTGGAGATGTACAAACGAATTTGACTCACATCCGGCATTTTCGTTCCTATGTCTCCTTGTTCGTTCACGTTTGTTTTCACATCGCGTACTTGCGTGAGAACGAGAATGTATAACGACGCAAAAATCTACCTGCCTACAGCCGATGGGTTCTAGATTTAGTCGGGGTTGCTTGAATGCAGTCCTTATCCCCATAGCTTTGTAAATGCTAATGAGTCCTCAAATTTATTTTAAAAAAATTGGTATACCCTAAAACACATTTTAGTTCCGCCCAATGACCGCCGCAAAATGAATTCATCATTTTTCATTATTGTACGAGTACACCGAGTTCCACCATAGTCCACACACGTATTTTAGATTTTTGGAAGTGAGAGGTCTATTTCTGGCACGATGTTTCCCTTACACATCAGGCGATTTTTCAGTTTCCATAAATTGAGATGCTAGTAACAAGTTTACAAAGGCCTTTCTCGAGAGTGATTTTCTTAAGAATCAATGTACCAAAAACTAGTGCAAATTTTATAATTTGTGCATGTATTTTCCTATTCAAGGGTTCCGGAAGCGCGCCACCAGGGTCGAACTGTCAGACTCTATCAGATTAAACCCAGACGTATCGCTTTAGAAATCACACGAATGATCACTTTGATTTGATTAAACTATTTATTTCTTTAAAAAAAATTTTTTTCGATTCCTTTGTAAAAAATTATGGATTTTTTTTGTTTCCCGTTCAGAGCCATTTGTGGGTCAGGTGTGAAAACCGAAATTGAATTCGAGTTAGGATTTCTGTAAAAGGCTGGCATTGGATGGAATTGATGTGAAATAAAAATTAATAAACGCTCACTGCAAGACTCGGCTCTTAAAGATGTCATGAATACACCTGTATGTCATGTACATAAAGGTGACATTATTTTCATTAGTATACAGTGCCTTCTTTTACAGAACACTAATCGACATTTAACATTTATTTCATGTTGGTAAAAGGTATACATTTGCAACTTTAAATAATACTATGTATTAAATTACATTATTATATACACAAGTAATTATAAAAGAAAACTAATACAGACATTCCCTCCAGCGTTACATGCATTCTGACAAAATTTACGTACTGTACATGTATACACTGTTAAAAATGCCCGTAAATATACGGACTCCGTAAAGTGAAATATTCCGTATTTTCGGCGTAATTATACGGATCTTTCCGTAAATGCAAATATTAATTATGCTAATTAGCGTGATTACAATCAACCACATCGGCCCAAACACCTACACATAATATAGTACATCTAAGTACATATTGTTATTTCACCCACAACCGTGTACACATGTCCAAACTCATGTTAAGGGTCTGTTTATTTTACGGAATGAAAAAACTTTTCCGGAAATTTTGCTGCAGGAAAACGGAACGCTATTTTCTTTCCGGCAGCAAAATTTCCGGAAAAGTTTTTTCATTCCGTAAAATAAACAGACCCTTAACATGAGTTTGGACATGTGTACACTTTTGTGGGTGAAATAACAATATGTACTTAGATGTAATCTATTATGTGTAGCTTTTTTGGGCAAATGTGGTTGATTGTAATCACGCTAATTAGCATAATTAATATTTGCATTTACGGAAAGTCCGTATAAGTACGCCGAAAATACGGAATATTTCATTTTACGGAGTCCGTAAATTTACGGGCATTTTTAACAGTGTACCGTTTTTCCATTTAGTCTAGTAAGCCGCCCTCTCACGACTCATTTTGATAATAATTCCATTTCCCTGCGCCAAGCCAGTCTTTGCCAAGCACGCCCTCTGCAGGCGATCCCTCCCTAGCCCGTTACCGTTGACGGCTTATTAACACAATCACTCTTAATTTCCTGGCTCCAGAAATATCATCAAAACTCGAGAGAAAAGCAAATCTGCACGGAAAATGGACACACACGCCAGGTCATTAGGAAACCGCATTAAGAACACACACAAAAGGGCTCAGTAAATTGGTCTGAATTATGCATGGCAACGTAGTCTCTCGAGCGATCACTGGGTTGCATTTCAGTAATTGTTAGCGAGCACGGCTCCGAATTCCAATCTTGAATCTAATAGACCGGCTGGTTAAATGGAGATCGCATTTCCGCAAATGGAAATGTTCCTTCGGCTGTAGCATAATGTCTGGGCCAGGACCTCCCTATTTCTGAGAAGTCTCTTCAAATATGCAAGTACTTAATAGTCACCCTCCGTACTCTGCTCAGACGAGGACTTGGGTCGCGTTCCCCGAATCCATAATGCTCATTACTGTGATTGTGGCATCTTATGTCACACGCACCAGACTGAAATAATAACAAAAATGCCTTTTTCTTCTTGAGCATTTTGCACTTTTTTTTTTTATAAATTGGTGAGCTTTTGTGCGCTCGAAATTTATTCTTGATCGTTTTGTATTTGAAATGCCATTTTTGGAGATAAATATGGAGGATGCTCAATATTGCATAAAAATACTGAATTTAAAGCCGTACACATCAACTAATTTTGAATTTTGAATAATACTTTGTGGATTATCAGATCAGAGTGTCAAAATCCATTTGCCTGGTAAAATTGAAAAACGATGGAAGAAATTGTGACCGATTGAATTTCTGCTGACGTGTTGGCGTTCTGGAAATTCCTTTTAAAAACAGTGTGACAGTCAGTACATGCATTGAGCAACATTGTCGTGTTTATGCAATTGACGGGGCTGCCAATTTTAGAGTTGCGATTGAAAGTAGCGATACAACACTTTGCAATTTACACGTCACTGAAAGCAGCCCTTGTCAATATATAGACAACACAGAAATGGGTGAGACAGGTTAAGTCCGAATCAGTGACTGAATCCAATTAATTATTGAAGTGGTCGTTTCAGCCAATCAGCGTTGATGTGATTTTAACGCGCTGCTCACGTCCTACATGTCGGAACGCACCGACGGGTGTTTCTGACGTGAATTCAAAGCTTCATTGCCTACGCTCGTGTTCCTCCCCACCTGAGAACAAAAAATCTTGCCAGGGAAAACACCGGCGTACATTTCCGGCGAATGTAGAAATTAATTGTTTGCCCTAAAGACCTATCTTGTATTCAGAGTCCACACGTGGGGGCAAGAATTGAGAAGAAGAAGAAGAAAAAAAAACCTCTAAGAATAAAAAAAAAGCTATCTTGAAAATTACTTGCAATCGAACGCAACAGATTAAAGGAAAACTCAATACAGGCCCAAGGCGAAATATGTTGCAATTTTTCGAGGGACCTGGTTTTTTTTTTACGGGGCGCCCCATCTTTTTGTGTTTCCAATGGGAAACTAGAGATTGGAATGAAAATATCCCATCGGTCGCTCCGGGAAGAATAAAAAAAGAAAGAAAATCAATGTCCGAAGATGTGGATTGAATATCAAATAGGCGGCTGAGTGGCCGCCGTTTGGAGGTAATGGGCTCGCCATGGGGGGAAAATCGTCGTCAGGGATCCCGTTTCTGTGGAGAACGACGAAGTGAGGACGGGGCAGAAACGGGAAGACGACAAAAAATAGGGGCCGGGGGTCTGCCAAAAAGAGGGGTACTTTCAATAATACCCGCTCGGGAAAGTTACACTGGGGAACAGGAAG
Organism: Patiria pectinifera; assembly: GCA_029964075.1. Lineage (NCBI taxonomy): Eukaryota > Metazoa > Echinodermata > Asteroidea > Valvatida > Asterinidae > Patiria > Patiria pectinifera. The sequence continues at coordinate 6,526,574 of CM057133.1, forward strand.
TCGGCGCAGGTGTGAAAATATATTGATGTCGAAAATTTGATATTTTGGGAATCAGTTGGATCCATTGAGAAAAGGGTCACTATTTTTGTCCATTCATAAAAGAGAAGCTTTGGCCAGGTATTGACAAGTGGACAGTTCGCAAACAGAATAGACTTTATTTATTATTTATTGTTACATGACAATGAAACAGGTCATTTGACGTTGTTTTATTATTTTCGGTAGAGAGCAGGTGAAAAGGCTGATATGCAAACGTGATCCAAAATGCTATAGGCCCTTTACGATTATATTTGTGGAGATAGTTACTTTGTCGTTTCTCATAGCCCTGCATAAATTGACATCAAACTTCCTTTTGGAAAAAAAATACTTTCAGTAGGCCGATATCTCATCTTTTATCACAAAAATAGTAACACGCACTCTCAACAAGATGACGCACAAGTCATGATTTATTCATCGGGTACTTCGTATAGACGGAGATGTAAACCATACATTCAATATTTTCCAAAACATCGGGCAACGAAAAGAGCAAGTGGGTCGTATCCCAGATCCCAATGGGGCCCCGAGGCTCGCCGGCCCGGGGCAAGTGGATCGGCTCAACCCCGGTGTATACTCCGGGTCCTCGGACATCTCACCCACTTAAACCACAGAACTGCAACATAGATCCTAAAACCGCTTGCCTATAGATATAGCTACCTATATATAAAATACAGGGAAAAGGGTCTCGTTTTGTAGGGCTGTAAGGCGTCACCCAAGTGCCCGACTCACTTGGCTGGCTGCCTCTCAACGTCTACGGTTGCCAGCAAAAGAGGAAACCACAGGCCACTTGATGCCGACGGAATCCAACCATGCTTAGTACATGTACTAATATACTGCTGTTTCATGACGGTTTCATGTGAAATTCGCACTCGACATAATACGGACTAATTGGTTGCCTTAATGTACATAATTACAAACAGTGACAGGTCACGTGCGAGGGTTAGAGTCCATATAGAGTAAAAGGCACCAGATTTTATTTCAGGTCAAATTTCAAAAGACAATGATATATCTAACGCCAAAGAGACCTTCGGGTGTCGTTAAGCATGCATTAAAACTCTGTTCAAAATCAACGGCTGTTAGCTGTCGCCGTTTCTTTGAAGATGCGTCACGAATGAATGAAACACTTTTGAAAGGTTAAGACCTATGTTCTTAGAGAAGGAAATTGATTTTTTTTGGCAAAATCTGTTGCAAGGAATATTCAAGGGGTTTTCAGCGTAACCTGACTGATTCCTTCGTGCAGAAATGAGTCATAAACTTACTCATCGTTCACAGGAACGCGCCTCTCGACAGTGCTATAAAGGTTTTGCAAATCTATTTATAGACCTTCGCCTCAGCAACATTTGTCCACCTTCTTGACTGCCAGCAATGGTCATTGATTCGCACTTTTGCTTGCCGGCAGGTATTGGATTTTATTTGACTACTTGTTTGAGATAGAGAGAGGCAAAGATATTGATGGTGAGTCTGTTGCAACATATTGGCAGGCTATCATTGTGGTAGCTACATCGAACGAGAGTTAGCCCTTTCCATTATGAGCGCTTTACGGAGAGCAGCTTGAGTAGGAATCGAACCACAGACTCCACAGAGGCTGATTGGTCCGGGCACATCAGCCATGTCTGCAAATAGATACAGCTTTCTTCCGCAGTGTTATTGTATGATTTAGCACGGCATTGTACACGTGTACTTTTACCAGTTTCTGAAATCAAACCCCATCATTGTTCACTCGATCAATAGAGGGCGGGCGTCACGCATAAAGGTCTTTAACACTGTCCTTGATCGAACACGAGTCCTGACGACGCACGCCATCGTGTCGAACAAGCCTGCCGAGTGTGAAGTTATTGAGTAATCCGGGGATCAGGTCGAGAATTGGAGAGGTGTACACCGTACCGATGTCATTTGATTGGAGGGAGGGAGGGAGAGGGGGGGGGGTCTGGAGGGACAGACCACCCCTAGAAGGCTGCAGCATGGAGTGTCACCGGCCGATGAGCGAGAGGTGTACGGTTCAAAGGCATAAATTCACCGGCTTCTCCGAGCGGGAAACGATCCGCTTAAGGATCCCCGGTCTATTGATCGCTAGCCCGCGGGGCAGCGGGGCTGCAGCCGATCTGCATGATTTATTAACAGGGATTTCAATCAGGGGGCCCGGCATTATTAGATCATAGTTCGCTTATTAGGTTTAAAGCTGACAATCCCAATTGCCGCGGCGGTTATCACCTTGTCGGAGGGACGGCCGGGGTCTGCGGACAAAGAGACAGGTATATGCATGTACACGCGGGGCCGGGAAGCATGATGGCATGTTGTCGATACTCGTCCATGTAATGCCAAACATAGGCCGATTCTCTCACACCTGAATTACGTTTGGATGGAAACATGCAGTGGGTTTTAGTCATGCTGTCCATCGTTGTTACTAACAAGACAGTACAGCCTGTGTAACCAAAATGCGCAACATTTGTGTGCGTGTTTTTTTCTTGAATCATTGCTCAAAAGGGTAAACAGGGTGGTGTAGTGGGGCAGATAGGGGAAGTAATTTGGGGGAATTGTGCCTTTGATGGTACAAGCATTTGGCAAGCAGTCAGAGTATGTCATGAGAAAGATATTTTGCTGTAGGCCCATCGCAGTTTTGTCCTTTGAAAAAGTATAGGTATAGAATAACAAGCAATTATCAGAATTGTCAAAATGGCTGCCATTGCTTGTCATTCTACCTATATTTTTTTCAAAGGACAAATCTGCGATGGCCCAATAGCTAAATATCTTTCTCATGACATGCTCTGCATGTGTGCCAAATGTCATGGTTGTATCACCAAAGGCACAATCCCATCACTTATCTGCCGTACTATGGCCATTAAGGCTTCACCATTAAAACTCGGGTTTGTTCCTTTTCACAGACATAATAAACATGGCATAAGGGTTCTACCCTAGCTCAAACATGAAAGAACAAACCTAAAATGTAAATTGTGTGTCGAACATTTGAAGCTGCCTGTATAAACAATCGTGTATCCTGGCGTGCCATTTGGATGAAAAAGGGTAAAGCCAAAAAACGAGTTCAACACGACCGATGCAGCTCGACCGTAAGGAATGCAAAACCAACACTCGACGACAGAAACACCCGCGTGCCGCTTCTGTGATCTCTGTTTATGCAGTACCCAAACGTCCCTTATACATTTTGCATTGGCAAAACAATATTTGGGTGTTATTATTTTGAAGCGAAGGCACGACGCGCGGCTTTATAAGGCAAACAACATATACGGTTTGGTGAAGGGAGTCGTGCGATCGCATTAGCCTTGCTGATGAGTTATTTAAACCCCTCGGTTGAAGGCGAGTCTCTTCAGAGCTGGCCTGCTCCCTCGGGCGGGTCTGGCCGTGCGCTGAGAGCACATATTATTTTTACCGTAATCTCTCGGGGAAATACTGGGCGATGACTTGCCAGCCCCTTCTTAAAATAGTCGGCAGAATCATGGCATTCACGGCCTCCGAGGGAAAGAAAAACGGAGGAGAGGTTGAAGGATTGGTCTCGGAGTTTTGTTAGTTTTAATAACGAGCGGTTGAGTGTTATCCGTAAGGATATTTTTGTAACCGTGATTCTTTTCTCGGATAATGTGATTTAGGTATGAAGCATTGTCTGCGTAGGCCTTAGCCAAGTTAAGGTCATTTTTTTTGTCTTCGTTTTGCTTTTGTTTTATTCCGTATCATCACAAGTATTTTTCAATAATCATAACATACCGGAAAATAAAATATTGAACTGAGGGGATAAAAGCTATAAAGATTTGTACACGATCTACACCGTATTATAATAATTTAGCAAAAAGGATTCAACTGATAAATTAACAAGTGAAATAATTACATTTTGATATTAAAATTCACTTGTTTTTAGAAAATTTGACAAATTTCATTCTTTCAAAACAAATTCAGGTTATAAAATTACCGAAAATAAAGAACAGTCAAACACTAGCCGACTTAAAAAAATTGTGTTGATTCACAAAACTGTACTTGAAATAGTTCTGATTGCTCCTGCTCATGCAGATTATTGCGCACTATATACCCCTCTGCTGCCACCAAGTGTCCGACAGTGTCCATGCAGTATAAACCAGCTATAACCACGTGACTCGCGTCCTTCTGTTATGACCTCAGCGAGGTCGTAATATTGGAGCCGTTCTCCAGAATTGTGGTTTTCCCAACTGAATTACTACTGTTCCCCCCATCAGCCCCGCGGCAGTTTCCAGAGCCATCGAACCCATTCGAGGGGCCATAATCACATTTGGCAGCGGGCCAACCCTTTACCGATACCCAAACGCCGGGAAAAGTGACCACAAAATTGTAAATCGATAGCACCAGGCTAAAAAGCTTTTGAATTTATATAATCTAAATTTGTGAAAGGTCCCATCGTTCGACGTTCATCCTCGTTAAAACAAACGGCACTTTTCCCAGCATAGTTTAAAAAAGTCACGTCTGTTATGTTATTCAAGAATTCAAGGGTACTAACTTTCAAAAGGGCACTTGTTGCTGACGTCTTATACACAGTTTACGTTTGGTTGAAATATCAACTGTCTACATTTATCGATAACCTCTTCTAAAACCTGTAAAACATTACCCGAATAAACCATAATTTTTGTCTCGAAGAGTATCATTATACCAAACATTTTCATCCAAACTTTTGCATTGTAACGTCCTTATTGATTTACTATTTCATCAAGATCAATCTCCTAGATTTAATTCTTCGCGAAAGCAACCACATTGGTATAGGTGTTACGATCATACAGATGGCGTCAGTGCACTGGCAAGCCGATCGCCGTATGAGACAATGTTACATCACTGACACATGAACTGTTTGTATTCAGCATAATATACCACGCATATAAGCGTATGCGTATACGCCACATTGAAATCAGTTTCCGAGTGTTGACCCACTGCGGAGCGGACGCAGTGCGTACATGTTACCGTGCACTCGCTGCAAGCTAGCGGGAGGAAACCACACGCGATACGGGCCAGGCTCGCCCGTTGGCGTTACCGACGCCTAGACGGTCCGGACCAGGGCAAAATTTAGACAGCATGTTACGGATCGAAGAATGGCTGGAAGAGTGCAAGCTCTACCATTGATTTTTTTCCTTCAACGAGAAGGTGGACGGCTATTTCATGAGGTATAACAGTAATGAAATCAGTGGCCATGACTGGCTAAATCTGTTCAACGGTACGGGCGAACAATACGTGACGTGATAACGTAAGAGACATGGTTAAGCTCTTGTCTAGTAGCCTTTTTTTCGTAGCTGTACATACCCCAAACCATTTGTGTAATATTTAGGGTATTAGGGGTGTGTACAAATAGTGACGCATTATAACCAATGATATCAGTAAAATATGAAACTTATTCCCTAACATCTGTAGATGGCAGAATGTCATTCTGAACTTATCAGCCGTGTGTTTTGTTTGTATTTATATACATTTTATTTAATTTTAAAAAGAAAACGCAATTCAGTCCCCGGCTGCAATGTCTCTTTTGAATGACGAACCATGAATAATAATAACAAATGTGGCTGCCTTGTGGCTATAGAGGGATTTTTTTCATGACATCATCATTAATAAGTCTTACATGTTACGTTAAAATGAGAGGCAACGCAGTGAGCGAAAAGCAACGAACAAGACATTAGTGCGCAGGTATGGCCTGCATGCCACTCAAATGTGACGTCACGAAATAATGTCTTTAAGCCTAAGCCGCAGACAACTGTGCTCCATTCTCGGACTCACGGCTTTTATATGATCTCCGTATTACTGCGTGGTTCATTTGTTTGTTTGTTTTCGGCTCAATATCGTATCTTGTCATTTTGTCTATGAAATCGCAACATCTCCATAAAAATGTTATAAAAAGAATGGTCGTAGTATCATAACCATGTCTTTATTTAAGGTTTTGTAAAGTCATCTTCCAAATGACTGCCGGTTAACTGCAAACAATAATTGACATACACGAAGTTGCTTACTTTCCAGACGTCACATTAACGAACAACTATCCAAGTTTACCACAGTTATGAAGGTGTCACTTCTCAAGGCTGAAGAATTTTCAAGTAGAGATCCGAGCAGCCAATGCAATGTTATTTCTGAGGTGGGCAGTAAAAGAAACTCGCACACAAAACAGTCGTTGGTTCTCAGCTAACCTCCCCCTCAGAAACTGCATTGATTTCGTACGGGGAGCAAGCCCAGCAGATGATAAGTCTACCAGGAAAAGCTACACGAAAGTATCTTTTGGGTAAGATTTTCCGCGCGGGACAGTCGATCAGCGCGCCTGAGCCCCGAGGTAACCCGTGGAATCCTGTGTCCAAACGGGGAGAACTCTGTCGCCAATCCCGCTCGGATTTTTTTTCACCCGCCAAAAAAAAAAAAATTGCTATCTTTAGAAAGATGGAGTTTTTGAAATCTTGGGTTCATGCGGTGACGAAATGCGATATTTTGCAGCACAGATGGAATGACATACCGAAAAGAGAAGGGCACAAAATTAGTTTTGTGAAGGAAAAAAAAATACGGATTCAATATGTTTTTCGGAATGGAAAATGATTGCTCTGGTTAGACGCGATACCTTATGCCCTCGGGGTGGGAGGTGATACGGGCAAGGAACCACGAGCAATCTGCATTCTGTCAGCACGCGGTTTTTTTTCATCATGAGAAAATTTTGAAAAGAGCAAAAGCATTCCACGCTCGTACCCTTTCCGAACGCGAGGGAGAAAAAAGTGCAACTGCACGGCCCGAGTTCACCCAAATCAAAACGTTATAGGGAAACTGTCGGTCAGAATCCGGTCTTGTGAGATCTATGAACAGCCAAAATTTCCCCACATTTCACAAAGTTTTCATTGCTTGTCTTGGAGTGGATATTTTATGTTGGTACTAGTGGGTTCATGACTGACGGACTGACTGACTGACTGACGGAGTGGCTGACTGTCACTTGTGAGTTACTCATGATTATCTCACTTTGGCCAAAACGTTTGAAATAACATTCATAAATACCTAAGACAGTTTACCCATTCCTATTGGTCGAGGGCCCGTCACGCGGCCGGTTTTAAACGGATGATAAAGACATGGCTAGCTGGTTTTAAACACTTTTCCATGAAATTTGGACTCCTGTGAAATTCAGTCCCTTTTTCCCTTTTATTGTTTGAACGTTCACAATCCTCGGTTAGGAATATGCGCAATACTACTAATGAGTCCGTATTTCATAGTCCTTAATTCACACTACACAGGCACAGCTGCGCGCCAATCGCCAAAGAAGGAGTTGTTTAGGACTACTCGCGATAGGCACATACCATTACATAGCTAGAGGAGTGTTTGAAAAAAAAACATGAGGTAGACTTGCTGAACAAAATTGTTGGAAAATGTATAGTTTGGACTTGTTTTTACTGATTGACCGAAAAAGTGTTTGTGAATGGAAATAAATATGTGTTCGGCCGGTCTTAAACACTATGTTTAAGACCAGTTTTTAAGAGCCTTCGGTTCGGGTCATTATCAGCGTCCAGACTCCAAACTGATCTGAAACATAGTGTTTAAAACCGAAGCAAGCATTTATTCCCTTATTATACCCCGCAACGCCAATGTATGTGCCAAATTCTGCCCATTTTGTAGGCCATATGCATGAATAGACTTTCGGTGAATAGCTGTTTAGGTGAATTTTGTGGGCTCTAGTGTGGACCAACTTTAGGCTTGCTTTGCCTTGTTGTGAAGCAAGATCCCCAATGTGGCCTCTGAAAACATGGCTACACATCATTGACAAATGGAAAATATGATGAAATCTATACACCCCTCTTTGTCCCGTTATCATTCAGATAAGCTAGAATCTTCAGAAAATTCCCCAACCCAAATTACCTCAGAGATGGCGACAAAAAAATGTGCAATGCCGTTGGGTCCAGAGGAACTCCTATATAGCTCGGCCCCAACAGCAAGCATTAGCCGTCCGTTCGTGAACTCTCTTTTAAAATAAAAAACACAAAATAATATTCCGAGATTAAAATCTCAACTCCGGAAGTGCCATCACCGAGCTAAGTCGCACAAGGAGCAAGTCGGTGATTATTACTGTTCCACACCGCCTCAGCAATTCCTATAATACACACGTTCTTTTAATAGCCCACAAAGCGGCAGCGAGTTGGTTTCCCTCGAACTCGCTGACCGCAAAGTAGAGAGGAAATCGTATAATCCTGGACGATGGTTCCTTTTAATTAAGTACTTCGGCGGGAATATTGGGAGCTTTTCCTTTGCCCCCGACACTTTCAGGCTTTTACCTTCGTAGTTGCTTCGCCGTGCCGTTCCCAGAGAGAGGCCGTAGGGGCGACCCAAGGTGTTCTTGACTCGCTCTTTTTTATGGAAAGCAGTTCGTGTCAATAAAAGACAAACATTAAATGTCAACTCAAGCTTGCAGTGATAGAGTAAGCACATTGCCTGACAATTTCAATGCATTTGCATTTTAACATCCATTAATTCTGTCACAAGCAGCGCCTCGCCGAACATTATCGAAAGACATTCGGTCGTTTGAAGGCGACCATAATCGAAAAAGTGCTTATATTAAAGCTTCAAACAAAATCATCGTACAGTGAAGTTACAAGAGTTACGCAATTTACAAAAGACCAAATATAATCTGCAACCATTCTGCGACCGAAAAGGTTTTGAAAAGCTGGTTTATGTATTATTTAAATTCAATCACCAAAAACTCCAAGAAGCTCTATTCAATAATGCAAAAGAAATGTGTCATTTCAGCCGTGCAATTACAAACATATTACTTTAGGGCTTATTCATGTTTATCTAATAACGGTTGTATGAGTACGCTTTTTTTCTTCAGAAGCAAAAACTCCGCAAGGCCTAAAGCGATGACTCGCAAATTTGGCCATTAATATTTATGACGCAACAGGCGCTCCATCATAAATGACCACGTGCCCTTACAGGCCGTGAGTAGTTTTGGCTCAAGGCTAAACGTATATTTCGGTTCGTTAGCGCGCCAACAGCCACAAATCATCCATGCACCAGGGGTTAACCTCCTCTGTCAGCCGTTCTTTACTGAGCGTGACACTGCCTAACCAACCGTAACAGGATCACGCAATACGAGTTTGAAATACAGGCAAGCCGCCACCGTCAAAGTCGGCGTTTAGTATTTTGTTTTGGCAATTGTTTCATAGTGCGTGCCATCGCGCTTTCAGCTCACTTCTGCAGCCCCCAGAGCATTAATTACTTCTCAAAGGAAAAAGGATACAGTACCAGTCATGATTAATCAAAATTCCTGCTTTGAACAGTGATAAAGAATGCGTTCCTGAGTTTCTTTTTTTATCTCTCTTCTCCAGGTTTTGTTTGTCGAGTCTTTGGCACGTGAGCAGTGCCGGCTCGGGTGTGATCGGGCTAATTTGGGCGAATTAGCCAGGCGATATCGCGTGTACAGCTCACCGTGTGTGCCCGCGCCGTGTACATAAAGAGATCGGCAGCATCGGTGACGTTCTTGTTGGGAGAAGCCTTTGACAGAGGGACAGCCCGGTGAGACCGTCCGGGGTGCCATCGCCTCTCGTCGGTACAAGTCATCCATCCATCCATTCCTCCCTGCCTCTGATTCAGTCTTGGGACAAGCGAATTAGATCGTTTAGCATAGCCAAGACAGGGAGATTCCTGTTCTTCACCAATGCGAACCTCCTTATGTCGGATGTGAATGAGGTCTAGTTGTCCTTCGGACATCACTGTCGTTTATGAATGACATCCCCGGGAGGTACAAGCCAGTGCATGGATTATGTAGATCACAATCATTTCGAGATAGCTACTTCACGACTCCTACACAACAGCTACTACCGCAACGCATGAACACGGAGTTCGATATTTCCCAACATTTTGGTCGCTGATCAACCAGCCAGCGTTTATTTTTCACGGACACGCCATCGTTCATCAAGCAACAAAAACGAACAACCATGACGTACCTACAAGCTGAAGCTTTCATCTTTCCCATCTTCTAATTCCAGCGGCAATTAGAGAGAGAAAGGCCGGAATTATAAACGAATTCGGGCTAATGTATGTAACGGGTAGCTTTTTAATTACTGGACAGAAAGAACACGCGCGAGTAGGGCAACTCGTTATCGGTAGCGAAACCATTCCATTAACGTGCCTTCGCCCACATACCTAACCCAGGCGATCTCATGTACTATGTTAGAGCACACAATCACCTGGGTAGAGAGAGGTAGACTCATTGCGAGAGCTATTGTGTTCAGACTGTCCGCCATTCTGTTCATGTCTCTGGCAAAACTTCAACCGTCAAACGCACAACCATCCTGATAATTCAAACTAGGCATATCTACACAGAAACTTTCAACAGGTTCGCGCATCCGATACGGACAGTTATTACGTCTACGGAACACCATTCTGTTGTGTACAATCATCTCCAGTACGCTCCGTATACAATCGCGAATTGATAAACCACGATATCATGCAGCGGTCTGGATTATGAGCTGTCTCGAACTGAGCTGGTAGACGTGCATTTGGGCAGCGATTCAGCCTTGTGGAATGTTATGTTCTTCAGCATTGGTAACAGTGGAACACCGAACCCCACAGAGACAGTAGCTGGTTCAAGGAATTGCCGATATCAACGACACTAGTAACAACCACAGAGGGATTTCAACAATGATCACAGCGTGAAGTTCTGCTACAGGTAAGATTATTCAACCTAGTTATCCATTATATCAATTAACCACATGTAATTTACCGCTGTAATGCTTTATTCTTTGTTTGTGGCATTGTCAACGCAATTTTAACTATATGGTACTGGCAACTGTATGCTGGTTTTAAAATTGGCAGACCAACACGAGCAAGTGTTGTGGCCGGGTGGTACAGACATCTCGACTAAAGCAGGAGGTCGTGGGTTCGAGTCCAGACTGTTAATGGTCCAGGCAAAAACAATGTTGCGCCAATGCCGCGGGAAAAAATATCCTCATAAAAAAACCTGTTGTATTTAATGAAACAAAATTCCAGACACGTTTCCTTTGAAGCGTGCTTTATGCGATAGCTTTTCATGCGGATTTTCCGGCGGGGCTTACGCATGTTCATCTTGTTCACGAAATGGTCTTTTTTTTTGCTGAGAGCGCAATGGTTCTTGTTCTTCTTTACGTGAGTATTGATTTTCTCGAGAATCACAAAAAAATTATATAAGATTTTCTAAGCAACTGGAATTAAGTGATTCATACATGAATGTTTGGAACAGATGACATGATGTGTGGCTCTATGCTAGCGAAAACAAACTATTACCAGTATACGAACGACGGGTCGCTTGCACTCAAATACATGAAACCAAACCTCGTAATTATTTAGTTCTTTTGAAATTCCAGAATGTCTCTCCGTTTTCCCCATTGTCAAGGGAACACAACCATGCTGAACTGTCACTGCCTTGCGCGTATCAGTTGACATCCGTCGTGTGTTCGAGCCTCGCGTGGCAAGACCCTTTAATCCGAAGCCATTTTCCCTTTCATTTTGACGATTGTTGTTCCTCGTGTCAGATTCGTGCTCCCTCCGGGCTCAGATCTGCAACCGAAAACTCTGGAAAAATCCAGCATCGGAGAATTCTAACACCCAGGGCAGAACATGTATACCTGGGTCGATCCGCGAGAGAATCGAGAAAGCCACATTTTTTTTTTTGGCGACTGAGGTTTTCCAGAGATTTAACATTCTCACATTGTTCCATGTCCTGCGGGAGAATCCTCATGCACCATTTCAATATGTTACCCCTCAGTCTAATGTAGCATTAAAACACAACTGCAGTTTTGTCTCAAAGGGCCTTCACTTGAACCTGGATTTGGTCCAAGATGTAAATATACGAGACCGCTAGTAACTCTTTGGCATTCAAAATCGGCGTCGAATTTTCATCAATAAAATGAGTTTATTTGTCTGACAAGAAAGAAAATGTTGGCGAAATTACCTTTTGAAATTATTTTTAGCTGCGGGTATAGCAGCTCAACTAATCATCATGTCTTTCCATTAGTCCGTTCGTTTAAGGTAGTTAGTTCGTTACTTCGTAACAAACGTTGGCATTGTCTATTGCTCCTACATCATTTGACCAATTTCAACCAAGGTTTGCCAAAATTATCAGTAGCCCCACCCCAACAGGTTACATGACCAAGCTGGGGTCAAAGGTCATCATGGGGTCATGGTCAAAATAGTGTCAAATTTCAAATAAGCTCAAATGGCAAAAGTAGCGCTGTCAACATGTTGGCCTTGGTCAAACATTAACAAATGTCGATGGTGACCTCTTCATCTAACCTACAGCTATAGGGTCAAAGGTCAAAATAAAGTCGTCGGCACGCAGCTTCCGAGATCCGATCGAGCTTTTTTTTTTTCTGAGTCACCACACTAACTATCATGGATAAGCTGCTGTATGCGTAGACGGTTTTCCACAATTGCATATTGTATTGCTGGATATTGGTTACAGGATTTTGAACGCACTTCATACGGGAAGATACCAGGGAAGATGCTAAGGACACCGTAAATATATACCCAAATATTATGTGTTACATGGACTAACTCGTCCACAACTTATTCGTGATAATGAGATCACTTCTCAGTCGAACCACGGCAATGCAGTGTTCATTCCATTTGCGAAGCATGACAATATATTCTTTCAATCAATCAATTAATGCATCTGCTTTTATTGGCGTCGTCATCATTAGCGTCCCACTTAAAGACCAAGCTGACTGTTTCAATCGCCGGTGTTCCCAGTAAATCGCCCTGATTGAATTAACAGGAATTGATTCCCTTACAACAGCACTCCGCAGAGCGCAGGCGGCTGAAGACAATATTGTACGGCGTGACTAGACGAAGCAGGATATCAAACGCAGGTAATCAAATGTTCGCACTGTTTTAGAAAGCACTTGTTTGCGTAACGCCATCTCCTCAAAATGACATTCATAGAAGTCACACGCTCATAGATATCGAAAATAAATTGATCCCCCCCACATTTTGTAACTTTGAATTTAAAATTACCTTTATATGAAACTCAACCTGGAATTGCGCAAACAATGTCGAGAAAAATAGTCTTCAGTTATAAGTCGTTGCTTACTTACGTTTATCACGGTACTTAATTACGCCCGAGATGTCCATAGGGGTCATAGCGCCCTCATGCGTTCAAAAGCACGTGCTTTCATTAACTTCCAAAATGTTGTCAAAGGAAGCCATTAGTATGTTATTAACTACAGCTCTGTCTGAGCCTTTATTTGCAACCTTGAGTTTTAATCTGTTATTCTGTTGTTCGACATTACAGGTAGATCGATATTGCCACTTCATTACAGTAGAACAGTATGCCTAGAGTTGAACGTACAAAAGTCGACCATTTTGTTGGACAGTTTCGCTAATGAAAAATGAGACTTAAATGGGAGCCAAGCTCAAACCCGTTTCAATAATGGGTTAGAGCCTTACCCGCATGGTTTAGGCCATGGACAGGCTCCATTTATTTATCAAATCTGGCCACGCAACGGCTGTTTACTGACGCATCGTAGTCAGAATTGAGTAAAAGTGGCACGAACCAATGTAATAAATGCTGCGCCGCCCACATAATTGGCATTTTTACCATCTTTCGTTGAGTGATATTACTCGCAGCCGTTTTCATGTTAGACACTGCGAATTGGAGAAGGTAAATGGTAACACATCATTTTACAGGATGCATTGTCAGAATGCATTTCTGTTGCATGTTGCTGCAATTTATTGGCAATCCTGCTGATGAATGTAGTTTGACAAGAGGCTTCAGTTTTCATCGAATGTCTTGTATGTTTGTATAGGCAACTGCTGTTTCCGATTGGGCCGTTTATAACGGACTTGATCGTATACCTAACTGGCTTCCAGATTATTATCATTGTAAACCTCTACTTCTTCTTGTAAATTATATTTCCAATTGGTTTTCGTAGACTATGCAGGGTGTATTGTAAATCTCTCCTCTTGAAGTATATGACGCTTCTAAGAGAAAGCTTGGCTCACTATATATAGAAATCATACAACAGCCGTTTCTTTATTTTTATCCGCTTGCAGCCCGCACGCCTTCAGCCGTATCCGAACCACACAGCAGCCCCAAACTGCCGGCAGATTAACTTACATTTCGTCGATAATTTTGGGCCTCCCGCCCCTCTCCCATTTCGCTGCTCGGAGGGCTGGCGAGCGGGGGCCGCTGTCGTGTAAGATTCCATTCAGGGCGGTCAGTGTGCGTACACACACTACTAGCCCTATCCGCGTATTACAAGACTCGCGGGTCTGATGCGTTGCCATGAATAAAAACGGTCCTGAGTTTCAAAATGGATGTGGAGTTCTCGAATCCGAAAACGTCGACGCCCAAACGGGAACGCTTATCCGGCACGGATTTAAAGCGATGGCAGATTTCTGCCACTGACCAATTCGATTGGTTCACTCTATTCTAGACTCACAATGTGAAGTATTGACTTTTGCTTAGTAGTCGATGGTGCAATTTTTAGAGAAATCATTCAATTCATACCCGTAAGCCTCATCCAGAATATATATTGCAAATAATTATGTTATTGATAAAAAAGACGATTCTCTAGTCTTACTTCGGTCTTAACGAGCAGTGATCCCTTTTAATTTTAAGCTTTCGATTCGCCCTTCTATATTTTGCCAGTGAATTTGGAAGTAGATCTTTTATGTCTTCGTAGCTTCAAGCTGCAATCGTTATGTTCGTTACACACGATCATGGTAAAGAGAACATTTCGATTTCGAGCTTGCTTTGCCGACTTCGCCAACTCCAAAACAGGGTTGTGGTTACGAGGTTTTTTTGCCGGAAACAACAGGGCACTAAAGGTCGAATTAACCCGTCTTGGTGGATAGCTCGGGGTGGTAAAGGTGAACCATGGTATGCCCGAACGGCTCACCAGCGCTTGTCCGAGAGGTTTTTATGCCGCGCTGGTGGGCCCTACGCAGCACCCGTGAAACTCGATTTGCCGAATTAAAGCGGGAAAATAAAGCGCGGGAAAAGAGGGGGCCCCGATCGTCTGCTCGGCTGGCTTTGTGAATAATGAGCGTCGGATTTCTTTTTCTCGATGTGACAGGCGGCCCTAAACGAAACTTCTGAGCGTCTTGACGTTTAATACAGACTTAAACCACTTTCTTTTCTACTGACTAAAAATTGTAAAATTAAAAAGTTGGTAACCCATACCATTAGTTGTAGAAGACAGTCTTAATTTTCTCGACGTTCAAATTCATCATTGGCATCTCAAGTTGTGTCAGTTATTTTTTATTTTTGTGTGCCTGGTGTAACATTAGGTGTACCACAACAAAAAAAGACAGTAATTCTTGTCAGCGTTATCGGTATCGTCCTGGCATCAGCTAGCTGAGTTGTAGGTTGAGCGCCTGAGAAGCATTCTAACGGTTAATGGTTCAACTCTGGTTTACTTGATGTGAATTCAATCAAAACGTCAAACCAGTGCGGCTCCAATGTATATTTCTTCAACTCTCAAGAGAAATGGTAATAGGATTTGCCAATTGGAAACTTTCAAACTCTATTGCATGCATTTTAAGAGCAGCCATTGGCAGCCATGTAACGCGCAACCTTACTAGAAAGTATTATTAGATGGAATTTTGCGTCGGGTGATATAAATCAAATTAGGTTTTGCCCTTCACCGACGTTTTTTAAACACTGTATACTCAGTGTGTTACGTCCCGAGTGAAAGTTGGAAAAAAAAATCACTCGGGTGGGACTTACTAGAAAGTCTATAGTGAATTGAAACTCGGTCGAAAGCCAAAACGATTAGTGTATTTTTTATGACTGAATGTGGTAATGTTTTATACCACTCCTGTCTTACATGATTGCCTTAACGGACCCATTCAATGTTGTTGTCGCTAAATTCTGTCCAAGCACGACGATGTCAATGGAGAAACCAACCCACACCCCTCTCGATGACCACCATTTCATTTTCATTAATATTTGTCATCAGTAATCAGTTTACGGTTCGTTTGCTACGCCACAAATTAACTCGCTTCCGGCGTGTTCAAAAAAGAGCGGGGATAAAAAAAAATAAGCAACCCTAAAATTGCGCGCGCAAAAAAAATCCGCGTTGAGCCTAACGCTAGCTAGTTGGCGAAGCAAAATCTTGTAATATTGTGTGCATGTGTGTAGAAAATATGGAAGGTCATCGTTGTTTTTTCGCGTGCTGAAATTTTCTGATATGATTGCGACTTAATTTGTCCATTAGCTTGGTACTTTTATATCGTCAACTTTATCTGCAGTGTGTTGAGCCTAACGCTAGCTAGTTGGCGAAGCAAAATCTAGGTAAATATTGTGTGCATGTGTGTAGAAAAATATGAAAGGTCATCATTGTTTTTTTTCGCGTGCTGAAAATTTCTGATATGATTGCGACTTAATTTGTCCATTTGCTGGGTGCTTTTATATCTTCATCTTTATCTGCAATGTGTTGTTTTTGACAAGTTCGAGGCTATAGGTCCTGCGGCCAAGAAGTGCAATGTCCGTCGGCTGTCAGTCACGGGCGGCATATTGCACTTTCTCCTCACGGTAATCAAACAGACCTTTTTGACGGCAGGTCAGTTTATTTATTTTAAAAGAACTCGGCCGATAGCTAGCTCCATGGACTCGGCTTGTTTAATGTATTCATGCATAAACGGGGTTCAATTACATATCTTCGCCGTCACTGAATGTGTATGCTGCGTGGTGAGGAAATCACCACATAATCGACGCCTACTGCGTGGGGGCCAAGGACGCTTTAGTCAAGACGCGATGCGTAGCAATTTCCCGATGGGTGTCCCTGAACGAGGTTGAATAAATATCAACCTTTCTCACTGTGCGCTGACACTCTAGGGTCATTCACTTGTGAGCATCACTGGGCCAAGCGGACTGCGTCCCACATTTTTGTCTTCCATTCTCCGAACTGAAAGATGCTTTCGGATTGTATTCCACCCGGAACCATGCACCAATGTCTGATCTATCTCATGCAATCAATCAACGGTTCAAAATCGGCTCCAATTTTGCCGCCCACGCATATATCCATTGCACGGGACGGAGGCCTATACTGTTTGCAAACAGACTCCCGGTTGACGACAGTTTTATGCCAACGTGGATAATTTTTATCAATAATTCAAATAACTATTGTATACCGGATTTACAAAAGGATAACTGCAGATTATTTCTCCACTGATAAGCGTCATAAATAATTATGTGTACTTTAAAAAAATATGTTTTTACGACTCCGGAGAATGAGATATGATTTCTCCAGGCCTACTGTTTAAATATTCTTTAAAAACATATCAGTGACGTCTAGGGTAAAATAATTACAATAAATTGTTATATTTAAAAACGGTTGGCTTGAAAAACTATATCATCTCAAAACATTGTTTAACTTGTTAATGCATTATAATCACGACAATAGAAACGCAGACTTTACATGTTATTAAAACGTAAAAAATAAATTCAGTGAAAAATTTGAAAAACCAAGTATATCTTGAAAGAGCATGTTCTTCCACTCATCTAAAAAAAATAATTACTGCAATTGATCCATGATATCAGAAGTTATGCACGTTTTACTAAAAGAACCCATTTCTATAGCTGTCCATGGAATGCCATTGGAAGCTATTGAGCTGAGCGAGAATTACATATCACACACAAGCATTCAAGTACAAAAGAGATTTTAATCATTTAAATAAAGACTTAAACATTACTTTAGTGTCAGATTTTGTGTTTTGAATATGAGGAACAAGTCAACTATTCTTTTCTGAAATATTTATGGAAATTATGGTGTGTTTTTCTCAACTTTTCCTCCATTCATCGAGATGGGAAAACGTCCATGTTTCATTGTATTTAATGGGTATTCATCAGTTCGTAGAGCGGTAAAATGATCAGTGGTGGACAGCTGAATTTTGTGATCTTCAAATTAAAACAGACGTAACTTGGGAATAGAGTATGCAAATAACATGAAAGTTTCACAGTTACTAGTCAATAACATGTACTTTATGTCTGTGGAATGGAGTGAGCCATATATTGTTTTTGTATTTTTTTTTCTAATTTGGTCACTTTCTTTTTGACTCACCCTGTATATCTGTATAATATTTGTCACTAGTCTTGAAGCTTATTCTCTTCATAATGACTATGGATATCATTTGTATCATATAGCCAGAAACTTCGTTTTAAGTGTGGTTTATCTCAGTGTCTGTTTTTCCTTAAGATTGTTGTTTGTGTCCTTTCGTCATGAAAAAAAGGGAAAGAACCCCAGTCCAACGCCCCCACCGCTACTCAGTTGCGAACGAACATCTTACAAGTTCAGCAGTGTAAGGTCAACTTCAAAACGGTATTTGATTAGTGATGGTTATATTCCCTCACGTATATTCATCTGAAAATTAATGTGCTTAAAGTCCTCAAGCCCCCAAAAGCCACTTAACAACAAAATGGTATTAGGAAAACAGATCCTTTTGGTTTGCAGGGCGCCACCCTGACAGCGTATTCAGGCAAATCTGATTTGCTTCTTCTTCATGTCAGTAATCAACATTTCAAGTGCCGACTTAACAACGACAGAGTTAGTATCGCAAGAAGAAAACACTTTTTTGAGAGATCTCCACTAAAACGAAATGGATTTGTTTACACGTGATCTTTACAGCGATCGTGGCATAGTTGTACTTGATCTCTTCAATCCAATAGGAACAACTATATGTATTTTGAAATATCTCAAACAAATTGTTAGTAGATATCTCCTTCAAGTACTCTCAGGGATCCAGTACAAATACATAATGCCGTTCCCTTTAAGATGTTTTGCGAGCAGTGTCCTCTTCTCATTTAATCTCGATTTTTATTTAAGAGGTGTTTTGATGGTAACGCAATACTTTCCGCAGTTTCCTAACCTTCCAAATGGCCGCACCATGTTTTTTTCATATCATGCAAATTATTTCTCCCTGCTCGCTTTCAGAATGAGTAATGTGATATCCGAGTGGTATGATGCATGGATTTTTTTTTGTGTGTTCCAACTAATGGAAACTTTGGGAATTCGACATATAGCTTGCAGTACCGCCATAACAAGCAGGGTCCTTTCGGAGGAAAAACTAGGGCCAAATTGAAATAATTTAGCATTTAGCGCCGGGCGAAATGGCGGTTTTATTCTATCGCGTGCGTACGGTGCTAAAACGCTCACGGGGAGCGCGCGGGCTCCTTTCATTCCGTTTTCGTCGAAAGCAAAAAGGCAATCTTTTTAGCATTATAATTATTTTTGGTATATAAAGGGCGGTCACGTTCAGGAAACTTTATACCGAGATCGAATACAAAATTAAGAGGTGGTTTTCTGAGCGGTGATGGAGTGTTTCAAATAACTAAATGTGAGATTTTGTGTGCTGTTAATTAGCACGACAGTCCAACATTGTTGCTCTATAATTTAGATGCTGCAAATCAGATGAATGATTTATTTAAACACTGTCCCTTGAGTTGTTTGGTATCATAAAAGCCCCATTCGTGAAGTCTTTGTTTCTTTGCAGCTCATAGAAAAAGTCTTCATAAAAAAATTAATGGTTAATTCTGTAAAATACACGTCTTTCCCTTATCTAAAAATAGAACAGTTTTACCATTAAGGGTGCAGTGCACTAATTCAAATGAGAATTTCTTCGCGAGATCATTAGCATAAAAAGTGCCCCCCCCCCACAACTTCTTTTGAAAACAGAGACCGTTTGGCTTTGAAAACGGTGGAATTGTGTAAATATAGCTAAGGATCAAGCTTCCATCTGAGGGCAGGCTTGATAAAATTACGATTGCAAAATGGGTCCTATTTGCCTGAGAAAGTGGAAGGATGCCACTTGTAAAATGGCTACATGCAGGCTTGGGAACTATCACTTTTTGGGAGGTGATTTTGTTTTGGTGTGAATATTTAAAATGCATTTGGCTAGTCTACACAAAATTGAAAAGAAATGAAAAGATGAAGTACAAGACACTAATTTAACTTTTGTTTGAGAAACCGCAGTGATGTCGGCTTGCATGTTATTTGGCCCTGAACTTTGTTGATTTTACACTGTTTCCAATGGGGCTTGAATTAGTTCAGTACATCCTTAAGGGGTAGGAAAAGAGCTATAGAGGTTCGCCATGATGCGAAGTTTTAGTAAGCCGAGGAAACGCTACTGGGGCAATGCCTAAAGGGCTTGCCGATGTGTAGTTTAATCGACCGAGCACTGGAACGTGTGTTTCAGAAAGGCCAGCAGTCACCTATGATGTATACAGAACATTATCAGCGTGGTCCGTTGACCCGTGCACGTTTGCAGTACATGTATATGTGTTCTTATAGTAGGCCTACAGTATTAAAGAATGATCATGCAAACGCATGAGGGCGCTTTAAAGGGGGGCTTTTGGGTGTTTGTTATGCATCCTGTATACGAAAGGAAGATTGCCGTGAATCCAAATTGCAAATTTATATAATCGTTGTGACAGCTTTATATGAACTGAGATATTGTCCGAAAATTCTATAACTGTCAATTTCAGTTTAGGCTGTGAATTCATGTCTTTGACTCGGCGTATTGTCATGGTTATAGATTGCAGTGCTTGAAATGCAGAGAGGCTTCTCGATGTTGTATATTACTTCAATAAAAAGACATTGATCGTATCTTTATATCGTTTCAATACAGTTCGCAGTAAACTGAAATTATGTCTTCCTTTATGCATGCTGTCGTAGATCACATCATACTGATTGAATTAAACGTCTCGCGCCTTAATGGTGAAAAGCTGCCCCACTTTTGAGTGTTCCCGTCCATGGAGCGTGTTTGTATTGTCTGCCCCAGTTCCCATCCCCCATTTCCTTTCCGAATCATCCAGCATATTTCTCTCGGTCTTAGCCCACGGGGCCTTTTTCGTTGTTGAACGCTTGGCATCAGTATCCATCCGTTGAGATGGCTTGTGATACGGCCCCTATTACCCGAAGTAAGAGAAGAACAGGAAGAAGCCAACCCACGCAGGAGTGATTTTAAAATCTCATTCGTTGGAAACCAGATACAGGACTCATTATTTTTGTCCGCGGTGCTTTGGTTGTCCGTGCTAGAAGCCAGGGACCGGTGAGGTACTGAAGGAAAAAGGGGGGACAATTTCAAGACGAGGGTCCCCTTTTTACAATGACATCCTCCCCTATTGCCTAGGGGCCTGAGTTGCCGGCGCATCAGCACGATTCTCGGCCCTTTTTTTTTTAAAATCAATTCATCCCCGCAATGCCATCACGGATTCCGGTCTCAGCCAGTCGTGTCCGATTCGAGCCGGTCCAAACCGGATATCGCCGGATCGGTCCTGACCTTTTGTGTGAATGGACCGTGTTCTGCGGGCCGACCAATATTTCCTATCAGGTTCAACTGTGGTGTTATTTTTATCTCTCTAGCGGGGTTCGACTTTGCGTGAGTACGCCCTCGTCGTTGCGACTTTGGGGAAAGCTTGGTTAATATATACGGCTGTTTAAGTACTGTTGTCTGTCGGTTTCTTAATTGGTATTTTAACGAATCACTGTCAGAAAGCGTAATATTTAAAGCTGCGTGAATGACAATCACAAGACTAAGATCCCTTGTTTACCGGGTTTTCCTCACTGTTTTGTGATTGTACAATTCAACACATACAACAGCCGTAGAGATTGTAATTAATTAGAAACGAACACCGGAACGGCGTTTAAATAATTTCATCAGCATGCAAATGAGGGCGCTTTTCCCGGCATCTGATCCGCCGACCGGCGATCGTTTTACTCAAGCTTCTTTGAGCCTGTTAAGTTCCCAAGTTATTTTTTTTGTTCTGACCACATAAGCTCATCAACTTAAACGCCTTGGTGAGGTTCGTGCACTTTCATTGGCGGTCGAGGCTTTGCCCGCGTGTTAGGTCAAAGGTCATATGCAAATGAACGCGATCAGCATCGATCCGGCTGGGAGAGAGTGCTTGATTCAGAGCCAGTAATTGTTTTATTTCTGGCGCGCAAATGCATTTGGCCGTTTTGCTTGATTGAACTGTTCTGTGAATTGCTGAAAGGCTACGACGTGACGGTCATAGCCGCATCTTGCTAGGTAGGACACTTTTTTACACATTTTCATTCAAGGTACCATTAATTTCTTAGAGCTGGTAAGGAAAGCAATGTTTAAGCAGAGTATTTTTTCTCGCCAAAATAGAATACCAGCCATACCTTCATGCAATGTACATATTTGTTGACAGATTTTCAGTTGATTCTGCTCAGGACACAAACTTACTAAGCAAACATTTTGGGTTTTTGATTTCATCTTCCTTTCGTACGTCACAGAAGAATCAGTCGTCAGGCGATTTCGATTTTGCTTTGACAATAATCTCGCCAACATTGTATGGAAAAGGATTGATATAAATGTGAATTTGGAATCCAAATTATCGGTGCTTAAAAATCAGATGCTGACTCGAATGCCCTGATACCCCCAAGGTGGTGGGACATTCGGTGGATGGAGACCTGAATAGGACCCATCGGCGGTGATACAGTCCTCATCTGTGGTCGCATCACCGTCATCCCGCCCGCAGGCAGAGACGAAAACACCGAGGTTTCTCTCTGCTGTGGGGCTCTGTCCAGCGCGCGCCGCAGCGTCGGAATGATGAGGGGCCTGGGACTCTCTCCGCGCACCACTTGTTGAATGCTAAATCACTGATGCCTCTGTGCCGGAGAGGAGATCTCTACGCGCGATGTGCGGTAAGTGTAGTGCCAAAGCTAGCCTTAGCACCACCATTAGCCAAAATAGTCACGGTGTTTTTTTCTGCAACCTATTATACTCACTGACCATAATGCGCATGCGTCAGTTAACGATCAGTTCTCGGATGAGCCTTTCCTTTAAAAAAAAATCCTCCAGAGCCATGAATCGGAAACAAAGGTGGAATTTATTTCATTGAAAAATATGACTTGATTTCACACGATTAAAGACGGAAATGTGCATTTTGGAGAAAAAGGACAAATTATAGGCTACATCTCAGGATTTGAATATATATTGCATCCAGTACATGTACATGTACATGTACATGTATGTCCAAAACCGCTACAAGCAGCTATGACACTAGGGCGCAGGGTCGCTTCGATCGTTCGAGGAAATCTTACCATCCAAAGTCATCTCAAATCACGTGAGATACTATTTCAACCACGTGGTATTATTCGATCACGCATGCGTTTTATGGTAAGTGACTATATACTTACATGTAATTGGCTGTAGAAGAACATTTCGCAAAAAAAAAAATAATCGTGGTCTGTGTCTTCGCGGCGCAGTGACTGAGCGATTCGGCTCGCTGCCGATCAATACGCGGCCGCAGAACCTTGTGTAAGGGTATGTACTCTTCCGCGGACACACCGAGCGATAATGCAGACACTATAGGGACTAGCCTCGCCGGCTGGCACGCTGCCCTACTAATGGCCGACACTTCAGCGAGCACCCATCCTTGAAACTTCTTCCCCGTTTCTCTTTAATTCGCTGATCCTTTACTGACATGCGGCTGTTTTTTGTCCTCTTCAAGAATCTGGTTTTTGAGAAACACGGGCGAGATGTCCAGGGATTTGCGCCTCCTGAAAGGATAGATCTTTCCCGAAGCTGTGATTTTTTTTAGTCAACGTATAGTTTTCAAACAGACATGCGGAAACCGCAGGGGGTGTTGTACTGAAAGAGGGCGGGCTTTGCTTCTGGTCACCCAACATATCTGCTTACATCTTGCCGGAGGGACGCCTGAGCGACAACAGAACCTAATACTGGCGCGAGGAGGAGGATATAATACACATCAGCAATCCTACCTGTAGCAGGGGATCAACCTCGATCCTGACAAGGTGCTTTTGTCAATCTTTCTCTCTGCTCGAGGAATCGGAATAACAGACAAGTCACTGTAGTCTTCCGGCTCTCTTTTTTGGATCAACCGATCAGCGGTGTTTGGACAGTGTGCCCGAGTTCTGGTTCGGTGAGATTATTTTCTTCATATGCACCCTTGCCGTTGTCAAACTGGAACGGGAGTGAAGCTCTCGTCGGAAGCCGAACATGAAGGAATAACTCCCTGAGCTGTGAGTATGATGTGACACCTTTCAGCGGGGTTGGAAATGATTGAAAGTTTGCATGCGGCCTGGTCGATGGTGTGGCGAGTGTAAATCCCAAACGAGTCACGGGTATCGGGTTTCATTTTCAGATATGGATCGCTTCGAACCGACCGTATCAAATTCCTCTCATCAAATTGTACCACATGATTGTTGCTTTTGTATTTTATGTGCATCAGATGAAACCATCCATGTCCATTATATCACAATATTGATTTTGTACGGCTGTAACCGTAGTCTAAGAATACTTTTATAATAATGCTCTGTGTGTTATCATGTCAGTCGCACACGCACACATGTTGTCAGCGTTTACCGGTACCACACAGTGGCCGCCTATTGTTACATATCGACAAAATTCGTCGGCCATTGTAAAGGGTTCTCGCCGCGATCATGTATTAGAAAGAACATAATGGCAGCTGTGGAATGTAGTCATGTGTTATTGTAATAATATTTCTGTATCGCCCGACCAGACTGTTCATCACACCAGCTGGTCTGGGGATTTTTTTTTAGTATACCAAATATGCAAATGAAGTGAACACATTCAGTATCACTCATTGGCAAAACCTAGCTGGAAATTGTACTGTTTGAGACGCAGCGTAAAGTTACGCGTACCCGAAATATGTTGCGTGTAAAGAGCCCCTTGATGGAATATGTGACCATTGTGATGGACCGTCAAGTGAACACGTAATTTACACTCAGCTATAATATCACTCAACTGTTCTGCATAAAATAATTCACTTAGAATATTTTGCTTGGTTTAATATAACGGGTGCATAATGTTAGGATTGGCGGATTGGGAGCGGATTGGGAGGGGGGTGTCGCCCCCCCCACCTTTCAACCGCTGACGCATGGTATGAAACTAGTAAAATGGGGCCAACAAAATAAATAGAATGCTAAAGTTCCTAACTTTATTCTCAGTTTGCATTAGAATGCAGGAAAAAAAAATTGGTTTCGTTTCGGAACCCCGGACCCCGGACTCCGGACCCAAGCCCCCAGACCCTGGACCCATAGCAAGGCGTGCCTTCGGCTGGCCTTCACACAACCCCTCTCCACCTTCGTATCACCCCCCCCCCCGTTTCCTGAAAGCTAGATCCGCCCCTGAAGGGCACGATTTGTAATCCGCACACATCTGTATAAACCTTTTGCCATCACACAAATATATCTGGCAGATTTGTTATACTGTCGCATGAATATCTCTATCACCTTGTCTCGGCATTGCAACTCCCCGAAGTACTGTAGTAATGAACGCCCGGGTAGGACTGTGGAAGTGCGAATTGAAGAACTCTTTCTTAGAAACTCCACGCTTCAGAACCTACTTCATCTCCCACTTTTCTGTCAATGATCTCATGACTGCGCTGTCAATGATCTCATGACTGCTACCCTCTTTACACTGCTAGTCCCGCCAAAATAATTCCGTTCTTCGCTCTTTGACACATTCAAGCTATAATATACCTTTCTACTGTTTGTAAACGTTGTTGTTTGTAAATTTAAGCCGTAGTTGGCAACAAATCTTGCCAAACCTTCACATTAACGACCTCATTATTTAAGAAAGTATTATTATGATGTCTTTGGTAGCGTCTGTTTGGTGATTTTGTATTACTTTCTTAACAATTCAATGATATCTTTGAAACATTAAAACTTTGTTTATTTGTGCGTTGTTGAGCTTCCAATGGTTTGCCATCCCGAAGTCTAAAGCAACGCAACGTCTTGGGGGTGCTGACGTTGTTATATGCTGCTACCGGCAGCCATTTTGCTTGGTTGACTTTTTTGAGGGGTGACCTGGGTCGCAGAAGGATTATCAGTGAGATCGGTATCTAGTCTAAGTCACGAGTGACAGTCACTCAGTGAGATCGGTATCTAGTCTGAGTCACGAGTGACAGTCACTCAGTGAGATCGGTATCTAGTCTGAGTCACGAGTGACAGTCACTCACTGAGATCGGTATCTAGTCTAAGTCACGAGTGACAGTCAATCAGTGCGATCGGTATCTAGTCTGAGTCACGAGTGACAGTCACTCAGTGCGATCGGTATCGAGTCTAAGTCACGAGTGACAGTCAATCACTGAGATCGGTATCTAGTCTGAGTCACGAGTGACAGTCAATCAGTGCGATCGGTATCTAGTCTGAGTCACGAGTGACAGTCACTCACTGAGATCGGTATCTAGTCTAAGTCACGAGTGACAGTCAATCAGTGAGATCGGTATCTAGTCTAAGTCACGAGTGACAGTCACTCAGTGAGATCGGTATCTAGTCTAAGTCACGAGTGACAGTCACTCACTGAGATCGGTATCTAGTCTAAGTCACGAGTGACAGTCAATCAGTGCGATCGGTATCTAGTCTGAGTCACGAGTGACAGTCAATCAGTGCGATCGGTATCTAGTCTGAGTCACGAGTGACAGTCAATCAGTGAGATCGGTATCTAGTCTGAGTCACGAGTGACAGTCAATCAGTGCGATCGGTATCTAGTCTGAGTCACGAGTGACAGTCACTCAGTGCGATCGGTATCTAGTCTAAGTCACGAGTGACAGTCAATCAGTGAGATCGGTATCTAGTCTAAGTCACGAGTGACAGTCAATCAGTGAGATCGGTATCTAGTCTAAGTCACGAGTGACAGTCACTCAGTGAGATCGGTATCTAGTCTAAGTCACGAGTGACAGTCAATCAGTGAGATCGGTATCTAGTCTAAGTCACGAGTGACAGTCAATCAGTGAGATCGGTATCTAGTCTAAGTCACGAGTGACAGTCAATCAGTGAGATCGGTATCTAGTCTAAGTCACGAGTGACAGTCACTCAGTGAGATCGGTATCTAGTCTAAGTCACGAGTGACAGTCAATCAGTGAGATCGGTATCTAGTCTAAGTCACGAGTGACAGTCAATCAGTGAGATCGGTATCTAGTCTAAGTCACGAGTGACAGTCAATCAGTGAGATCGGTATCTAGTCTAAGTCACGAGTGACAGTCAATCAGTGAGATCGGTATCTAGTCTAAGTCACGAGTGACAGTCAATCAGTGAGATCGGTATCTAGTCTAAGTCACGAGTGACAGTCAATCAGTGAGATCGGTATCTAGTCTAAGTCACGAGTGACAGTCAATCAGTGAGATCGGTATCTAGTCTAAGTCACGAGTGACAGTCAATCAGTGAGATCGGTATCTAGTCTAAGTCACGAGTGACAGTCAATCAGTGAGATCGGTATCTAGTCTAAGTCACGAGTGACAGTCAATCAGTGAGATCGGTATCTAGTCTTAGCCTCGAGTGACAGTCAATCAGTGAGATCAGTAGCTAGTCTAAGTCACGAGTGACAGTCAATCGGTGAGATTGGTATCTAGTCTCAGTCACGAGTGACAGTCATTCAGTGAGATTGGTATCTAGTCTAAGTCACGAGTGACAGTCAATCAGTGAGATTGGTATATAGTCTCAGTCACGAGTGACAGTCAATCAGCGAGATCGGTATCTAGTCTAAGTCACGAGTGACAGTCAATCGGTCCGTCGGTCGGTCAGCTCAGTCAGGTAATGCCCTCTAGGATGAGCAAATAATACAGCTGTACTCGAGCACAATGCGCATGGCGAATGAGAGACGCCCGGAGCATGCAAAAACCTAAACAGGACTCTTTAATGTTGATTGGGAGAAGGCCGGGTAACACTGAGGGTCCGAAGTGAAGTGCTTGATGAGGCAAGACCCTTGGCCGAGACACCCTAGCCAGAAGGTAACACTCACACCCCCTTGTCGGCGGAGTGAGACGGTTGTGATATGCAGCAGTCCTTCAGACATCATCATCTGCTTCAGAGTCTTCCCTTCCGTTTTCCCAGAGACAAGCAAAATGTATACGCGAACGAACCTAATATCTGCGACTTTTCATACCAAAGCATTATTTTCTGCCGCAAAGTAATTTTTTGCATATGATTTTAGAGGTGTCTTCTGTAGGAATACAGTGCTGTTATTCGTTGGTTATTTTTCCTGCGTATTTTGATCCCAATCTAAAACATTCACGAATGCTTTGTACCAAAACATCAAAACATGAATGCATTGAGGTACAAAGATTAAGCAGTAAATATTTAACATGATTTTCCCCCCGCCTAACCGCCTAGTGCTCGCGTCACGGTGTTACAGTAAAAGAACACACTGGTTTCTAGATAATTGACATTTCCCACATGCACTGGCAAACATGATTATGAATTGTTCATTGGACATTCTCAGTGAATGTTCGTCATGACGTCGTCATGCGCTCGAAGAGTACGAATCGAGCAGGTTTCTGTTGTTGGGGAGGTGTAAAGGGGAGGGGGAGCGATTGAACGAAAGCCAATTGCATTCTCTCCTGAAGGTCAAGCCTTGACCTTAAGTGACGAAGGATGCTTGTTGAATTGACGCACTCCAACGGACGAAAATAGCAAAGCTGGGGTCGGCGAAAAGGGGACGACTAAGCAAAGAAGAAAAGAAAAGAACATGCGGGAAGGAAGGACATTTCGATGTCGTCAAAACGCGAAAAAAAAAAATTCTCCTCGGCCCGTCGGCAAACGTCAGCGCAGAGTTGATCAGATTGATAGAAATGGCAATTACTGTTTGTCCTCGCGCAGATAGAAAAAAAAAATCACAAACAGATTGTAAGCCAAGTGAACAAAAAATGATATATTTGCCGAAGTTTCTCCCAAATCTCATTGGGACCGCGGGAGAGAGGTACAAAAAAACCCACATCAGCTTGAATAAAAAATGACGGTATCGTTTTACTGGCTATTAGATCAGTTAGATACAAGGGGTCTTTTTTGGCTCGTTCCTCCCTCGGTGTGTTTATGGTAACCCGAGCCGTGGCACGGCGGCGTGGAGAGTAATACCCGCGCCGGAACGCTCAGCTGCTGTCGATGGAAATATTAATACGAGATGGAGATGAGAGAGAAAGAGAGACGGGTCTTATGTGAATGTATGTGTCGCCTGGTAGAAGACGCATTGGGCTTTTATACCTCGCCAGGTGATGTTTTTTTTTGGTAGGCTTTGGGTGGGATACGGACCGGGGCTCGGCGTTGAGTCCCGCCGCGGTGAGAGAGAGCAGGTATCCGGTGGCTCATCTCGAGCCCCGCCTGGTGGGTGTTGTGTGTTGCTGACCTCTATATAGTATAGCTCTCCTGTAGACAGCAATTAACGGATTGGAGGTTATGCTATCCAATCTACTTGAGTGCATCTCTCGGAAGGATGTAGACTCGAAAAGGTGTCTCCGGTTGCGAGCAAAACTACTGTAAAATAGGCTTGAGTTTAAAAGGGTTAAGAAAGAATGCGTAAAATGAATTTCACTCCGAAGCAAATCTAGAGCAAAATATGTACACTACTGCACTATGTACACGAAATCAGGGAGCACCATTCGAAATGTGTATCTTCTGCCAATGCCCATGTTGTGTTCACACGTGAGGGCGCTGTTTCTGAGATGACACTTTATACTGCCGTTTCAGGTCAGGGAGTTTCTGTACAAATTTAACCCAAAACATGACATCTATGCTGCAGTTTTGCTCATTGATTGGCTGCAATTTACTCAACGAACAATGAATTAATTATCATAAATATCTGCTCAGACAGCGGTCTCCTAACTAAAGCCTGCCGCACACCTGTCCGATTTTACCGGTTCACCGGATCACCGGATATCCGGCACGTTTTTCCCACCGTTGCGGAGACCGCAACGTTACCCGCGCGCATGCCCGATTCCGTTCAATAATGGTCACATGATGATCAGTCACATGATGACCAGTCATATGATGACAAAATGGCAGCCGTCAATTTTTTGAATCTTAAGTGACTTCCTTCGTGAATCTGATTGGTTAACATAAATATCGCGTCCGGTGAAATCGGAGTGCTGCCCGCACACCTTTCCGGTGACATCGGATCCGGTGAAATCGGATGCGAAATAATCGAACATGTTTCATTTCATCCGGTCGCCCGATGTACGGTCAGATCGGTCCGATAATTCAGCGCACACCTCTCCGATCTGTACGTCCGATGGCCCGATGCATGATCCGATGAACCGGTAGGATCGGAAAGATTGAGGCGGGCTATATAACCCTAGTTTTGGCAATGAATATGGGCATTAGTAACCCGTCTAAATTACAATATAGAGACCGAAAATGAAGCCTATAATGGGACGCAATGTGGGTAGCCACAATTCCATAAAATAAACTCCATATATGGGTCCACTGAAAAGCTCCTTAACAGACTATAATTATGCCAAATATTAACCCTTACCTTGTAGGATGTGTGCAAAATCATGTTAAAATGTGAGCGTTCAGAAAGACATTTACTTTATTGTGTAAATGCATGTCTGAACTCTACAATGCATGTCTGAACTCTACAAAGAAGAGCAAACAACAAATTGTAAATTTTGTATTTGGCAGTTGAAATTAAAAACTGTTCTATCGACTGGGGCAAGTCTAACCCCATCTTGGCGGGAATGTCACTGTCTTGGTAATTTCATATTTTTCGTTCGCACTCCCGCTCCAATTCTGACCGAGCCGATAAGAGGCTTGACGGGCGGGGACGCTTCTGTCATTAATGGAAAGTGGTGATGAAATTATCTGGATATTTGAGCCAACACTTCCTAACTGGGGGATAGAGAGGAAAAATACTGGGTGATATCATATTACCTGTAGAATTACGGGACTCTACGCCCCCCCCCCCCCATGGATGTACTGGGTTTACACTGTAAAGCCAGATGTTCAAATTTTGAACACATTTTCAAACGCTTTTTGCAACAGTTTATAAACGTTTTAACAAGTTAAAGAGGAAAGCTATTACCACTTACTTTAGTTAAAGGCACATTTGGAGTGAGATTCATTATTCGGATAGCCATTTACCAAGCAAACAAATCGAGCAGCCGGTTTAATGTTTACAGCTACTTGTAACCTAAATTTGACTTTCAGAAAAAAAAGAGTTGTAAACGTTCCATTTTCATTGTAAACGCCTTGTGCATGACGCTGTTTATTAGGAACACTATTAGCGTCTTGTTCAACTTATAAACGCTTGTGTTTAGGTTAAATACGCGTCAAGCGTTCTGCGGTTCTACAGTGTGTTTAAACACATATTGTTTGTATTCACCAAATACTTCTTTTCATCGCAAGAAAAAAGTGGAAGTTAAGTCCATGCCAAGAACCATGTGAAAGCAACTGCATGACGCGTATGTGTTTTTGTCATTTATCATACTGCAGAAAAAAATATTAAAGGCGAGCTGGAAAACTCGACAGTACAGTACAGAGGCGCAGACACAGAAGGTTACTTAATCGGGCGCATAGTCGAATCATGCTTTTAAATGCAATTAAATTATTTCTGTGACGTCACACTATTGTTAAAAGTAAAGACTATTAATACGAATCTACACTTAACTGTAGATTATTTACGAATCTACACCCGACTGTGGATTATTTTAAGAATCTAATTTTTTGTTGTAAATAACCTTTGTAAGCAGTTCCATGCATGTATAAACGGGACTAACTAGATTTTTGAAAGTAACAGTCCACATTAAAATGCAAAGAAATGGAAATTTCTCAGGTATACTTTTGTAAAAATGTACGAATTTTGAGTTTTTTTCTGAAATAATTTGACAGGTACCTGATTAGAATGAGTAGCTTACTAATACTATTTTAACGTTCCCATTTAGTATTTTTGGTTAACTTCTTTTTAACACAAAATGTGACATCTCTCGGCCTGAGATCGGTTTTGGGTTCTTATATGTTACAGATAGTTTCTTATGTTTCGTGAATTCACCTGTTACACATTTTTTCTCTGTAATGTTTCGTCCGTTCGCCTGGTGTCACACTCATCATGCCAACTTCTGTTTCAAGTCGACCTATCCATTTGCCCACAACACGATTCGCCATGTTAATTGCATTACCCGACACTAGGGAATAGATATAGGCCCGTGAAAGTTCAGATTTGACATTTTATTGGATTGAATGAATCTCTGGGGTATAATGTTTCCAGTCAGGTGTGATTTTCGAAGATTGGTTTTGTTCCTGACTGATGGGACTGAATTATCTCGTTTGACCGGTCGTACAGTGGATTCGTTCATTGTCAAATGCAGACTGACAGTCGGGGACTATTTTCAAGTATAGTTTGAAAATGTCAATTCATGTATTTGAGGAGACCCAGTGAAACGATATAAATTCAGTGAACGAATGATAATCTAATTTTTTTTTATATTCTCAATACTTCTCTACAACAAACATAAAACACTATATTATCAGTCACTCCGTCTCACAGAGTGTGCCCAAAAAAGTGAAACATTCAGAAATCAAATAATTTGAAATGATTAATGTTTTTTTTCTTCAATGAAATTATATTTTACATTAAAGCCTGACTATTTCTCAATCCACTACTGTTTACCCCATTCCATTTGGGTCCCTGGATCCAGAAATACAATCAATTAAGTGAAAGGGTGTGCATTTTACTTGGGCCACTCTCTCCTGTGATGTCACCAACTTCAATGCCTATTCAATGCCTAATTATGCTTAACCAAGAATCGGCATGTCCTGGTGAGAGTGGCCCAAGTAAAATGTACACCCTTTCACTTAATTGATTGCATTTCTGGATCTACAGGTACCCAAATGAAATTGGATAAAAAGGAGTGGATTGAAAAATAGTCCGGCTTTCATAATATATAATTTCATTGAAGATAGAAAAGTTAAACAGTTTTAATTATTTGTTTCCTGAACTTTACCCTTTTTGAGCAGACAATCAATTAAGAAAATGGAACGAAGTTCAATAAGTTAAAATAAATGTTGAAACATCCGAAATAACAACGTGAGCGTTCATTGAATGTGCTTTGGATTTTCTCTTTAACTTCAGGCTAAACTGTTATATCCCCACCTAAAAAGTACCTTGTCAGTTTTGACCCGAAATGCACTCTGAAAGCACTCTAGTTAAACATGACTAGAAGACAGTGGGAAGAATTCCATACATGGACATCTCTCATTTTCCCCTGCAGTGACCAGTCAGCCATCACAAAGCGATAACATGTCCTGAAAAGCTAAATGTACCAGGGAAAATAATGAAGCATTTTCTGAGAAAACACTTGGACATTTTCAGACCAGTCTCATAATAGGGTTTGTGCACAAAATGTCAAGCGATGTCCAGGTATGGAACTCTTTTCCAAAACAGTCATACCTGCACCCGGCTGACCCTAATTGCAGTCAGCTAGTTGCACGTTTGACTCTTCTTAAGTCAAACGTAACTGAACGTTTTACGGTGTAGGCCTACAGGTTCTGTTTGACCTGATTCTTTCCAATGTCCAAATTGACACCTTCCTTGGTCAAAATGAGGAATCCGGGTCAAAGTTACCCGGAAAATGATATATAGGGAAGTGTCATTCTGACCCAGAGAAGTGTCAATTTTGACTTTGAAAGTATTATGCCAAAGAGAGTCCGGATTCCGTATCAAATATGACCTGGGATTTTTTTTTAGAGTGCAGGCAACTACTCCCTTATGAGCCTGAAGTCCTGAACATTAAATCCGGTAGATTTATCACAAAAATGAAGGCTTAATCCTGCTTTAAACACGTCGGGGAGTTCATTAAAGGTTCCATGTCATGAATTTTACTTTGGAACAAACATTACATTGCATGGGCCCTTTAAGGTGTTTTACGTCATTGCAGGTAATTGCCTGAAAGTTACTGCGATTGTAACGAGAAGAGATCTCCGTCGAATTCGTGCAAATTGTAGCGTCTGCAATAGGAGACAGTTCTTAATACGGTCTTCAAAATGATACTTGATATCTAATAATAAGGAGTGTTTAGATATCGGGAACTGATCACCAAATTTAGCCATTGAATCTTTTAATCGGGGTAGTTTTGTCTCAAATTCAAAACCTACGTCAAACGCCATGAGTGAAACGTTGCTATGAATGCCCCGTTTCTAAAAATAAAACCAGCGAAAAAAAATAAAATAAATAAATCCCGCCAAAACAGACGAATATCACCTAATCCTCTGGTCGTTCGAGCCGAAAATGCAAAGATCCACGATTCCAGGGGGTCTTGGGTGAAATTCGATCCCCAAATCTCGAGAGAGCACGCGAGAGCCGTGACGCCACCGAAGGAACGGCGTTGGCTTGGTTATTTGCCGCGGTCAGCCTTTTGATGCGCTCTTGAGGTGTACGGTTTGTGCCGCACTCTGCGTTGAATAATATTCACTTAAACATCTTCAGGGACGGGACCTGGGTGATGTTTGTTTGCAATTTAAAGGTACCTGGGAACGTTGGTTTGCAATTTTGTTTCTTGTTAAGTTGTTACTCTGCAATATGGGTTACAATGACAATACAGCACTGTTAACCAACGCGTTACCGTTACGAAATATACACTTTACGTTTTCAAAACACCCAATGCGTTTTAAAATAAACGTTTACCCGTTTTGAAATTAACACTAAACGCGTGTTTTGTACGTTTTTGCCTGCAAATTCTGGAATTTGTTACAGATGGATTTGGTATGTAAACGAAAACGGAAAAAAAAATCGGCGTCTCTAAAAAGACTAAACAGCTTTGTGTCTCTCCTTTAACCTGACGGGGCTCATGGCTTTTTTTCGTCTTCCCCTTCTTTAAAAAAAAAACAGATTTGATTTTTACTGAATTTCACAGCAAATGTGAAAAAAAACCTTCCTTAATTTGCATATAGAACTTCAATTGAATTGTAATAAATCAAATCAAATCGTACTAAGCCGAACATTACAAATTGTTTAGGACTTCTTATTGATTGTAATGTTTTCATCAATATGATAATGACGACTCGTCATTCGTATTATTTCACAAAATAATATAAAATAACAACAACAAAACTCATTATTCAAGGCAAACTTTCCAGGCCACAATGTGGGAATTAACCCGTATATTTGCGTTTCGTTCCCCAGCAAGTGAATGGTACATGGCGCGTACATACTCGGCAGACGCGAATTAGCGATGTCACCATTAACGGCACTGCCCTTGACTTGAAAGATGCTGTCCGCTGTACGACCTGGCAAAACAACGCTTGCAATTTTGTGTCCCGCGCCGTAACGAGCAGATCGGGTGAGTTTTGTTGTGTGTCCTTCTGCCAGGGATTTTTTCTCTTTTATGGATGGGGAAAGATGCAAGGTACGGCTATAAATACATAATCATTCCCTTTTGTGTGTTGACAACCACCATGCTTATCAGCTGTTCTGGAAATTGAACGTGGTGTTCCTTTTTTTTTTTTGCTGGATATAATTATCGAGGAGGTAAATTCTGCACATTAGATTACTTTCGCTTCTGTAACATGAATGAAAATGATGATTTGTTGAAGATTATTCTTGTGATATTATTTCCCCCGAGTTTTTTGGTAAAAAATGAAAAGCATAGAATTTCGATTGCTAGAACGGGGGAGGTTGGTTGATGATGTTTTGATTGTATGGAGTACACGCACGTTCCCCTCCCCCCCCCCAATCGAATTTTCTTCAATCGGGCAGTGTTTTTTCTTCCTGTTTATAGCAAGAGGACCTTCATTTCTTGGCGATTATGGACACACGTTGCGAGTCATTTCATTTTTCAGAATCCTCGCAGTCATAAAATTAGTTTTAAGAATAAAATATGTTTGATTTTGTTTTCATTTCAAGCGCGATATAAATACCTAAATTTAGATGATTGGCCAAACAGCACTATAGTCCCTTAACATTGCAGCATCAGTAATTTCACCTCATTTCGTTAATTGACAATTTTCTGTTGTTGAGAAAAATACGATGAAAAACTCGCTCCTCAAGAAGGGGAAATCTTTACCATTGTACATCTTTGAATGCTTATTGTCTTGCCAGTGCAAGTGCCTAGGGCAACCTCATTTTCCAATGAAGAGGTTCGACGAATTGTATTTTCAATCATAGCAATAACTTACATCGCTTTTTCCGACTTGTCAGGCAGATTGGTGCGAAGTATGATGGAATATTGTTCATTTGATGATAATAGCAGGAAATTTGGCACGCAATCAGAGTGTGTCATGGGGGAGATATATGGCTATAGGGCCATCGCAGAATTGTCTTATGAAAAAAATATTATAGAATAACATACAATAGCCGCCATTTAGATAATTTGGAAAATTTCTTTTCAAATTGCTATTGAAAATTGTTATTCAAATTGCTATTGAAAATTGTTATTCAATGATATTTTTTTCAAAGGACAAATCTGCGATGGCCCTATAGCCAAATATTTTTCCCGTGACAAACTCTGACTGTGTGCCAAGTTTCATACTTTTATCATCAAACTGAACATTCTTATCGCCAATCTGCTGTACTAGACAGCACTTAATTATAGCGAACTTAAGACAGTTTCGGTTCGACGGTTGTCTTCAAAAGTCTATCATCATCTGATAGATTTGAAAGACGCGGAATACGGAACGGAACACGAGTATATACCCGGAATGAATCCGCATTGATGAACAACGTACACACCCCGCGCATTTTGTGCATTGCTATCGAAAATCAACCAAAAATGGGCGGGAAGTAACCAAACGCGCGGGAAAATAACAACGTGCGTGTCTGTATATACGATATCCAGCTGATAATGTTTCCTCCCAAACCCATGTGTTCTTAGTATCTACACCGTGGCTTGTTATGCCGTACGTGCTATTATTCCAAATCGATTAATTTAGATGCTCAAGGAGGTACTTTCATATTTGTTGCCAAATTTCCTGGGGACGCGTAATATCGGTCAACGATCGATTGTCGTCTCATTTTAGTTCTTAATTGGGTTGCGGACAATAGGGAAAAGGGTTTGGGCGCGAAATACAAGCCGAAATGAAAACAGGACAAGATGGTTTACCTATAGTGCCCATTAAAGAGTATACCCACATCGAAAACAAAATGTCCTTTATCTTAGTCAAGTGCGATAGTTTGCTAATCGCTCTCTGACTGATTGGCCCAAGGATGGACTAACATTTTTATTTAAAATATGCTAGAAATCATTCATTGGAATGGGTTTGAAACCTAAATCTATTTTGGAATCTTAGGTCCGGATGAATACTTAAGTCACGTGGTTGGTCTGCACTTAAATCATAGGTCGATCTTCCATCGAATTATCGTTTTTATGCAGATTATAACGCCAGTGTAGTACAGGATTTTTTTCTTACATACTCAACACGGAAATTGAAAAATCATACATTGAGGCCCTTACATTATATTCTCCAAATTTTATACAGTCCTTGTGGTCTATAGTGTAGGCGGATATAAGCTCCAAATCAGCTTTCTTTCCATAAATTGAAAAGTTTTTTGTTAATAATAATAATTACAATAAATTTTTTATACAAGGCTATCTACAGCGCATGCAGGTAGCATTTACCGTAGCAAACCTCTTGGGCCTTGAGGACGTTGTCGTGATGTTGTTTCCTCGCCCTCTACCTTCATTATGCTAACTTCCTATTTTTAACCATAATTAGCAAGTTAAAGAATTTGTCTGTTGTCATTGAGTATCGCTGTCTCATTGTGCCCACCCATGTGAAAACCCGCACACAAAAAACCTGATCAAATTATATCCGGACAAAGTGCTTCTTTCCGCTTTATAACAACACATTTCGAAAGAGCTTCTTCTTTTTATCTGATTTTTTTTTTGAAAAGAGCCTTCCAATTTACGACTTGCCGTACAGGGGCTTCGGCTTTTTTTTGTTTATTTTATTGTCCTCAAGTTCGCGAGACCGGTTATTGTGAAAGCCGGAAAAGCTTCCAATTCCAAGGTTGCGATATTTTTGACCTGCGTGACTGGCAAGGCAAGGCAAGGCTAGTATTAAAAGCTGTTCCCAGACCGCAAAAAAATTCAACTGAAGTCCATTCAGTTAAATTCGAATGGCTAAAAAGTGCGTAGAATAAGCTTTACTGGTAATGTGATGAATGAGAAATCCGCTTTTGTCGTTCGCATGGAGACTTGACTTATTGGTTACATATGTAATATGAAAGTATACATGAAACAAGCGGCGCCAGTCTAATTTACACGAGACGGCTATTTAGTGAGATAGATAACCAGTGTAATTCACAAGTGACAGCCAGTCAGTGAGGTTGGTACCGCGTTTAATGTCCCCATGAAATGTAGTTTTTTTAATGCAGTCCTTGAAAAAAATGCACCCTTGTGTCCCATTTAACCTTATTTTCAATTTCGTTTTGCCATTGTCAAGGGTATTTTGGTGCCTATTAGGTTTTTATGCTCATGCGAATTTCCATATTCATGAGCATAAGTGTGATGTCATTTCAGGCACAAACCTCTGTTACAACTAATTCAGCACGAAAAGTTACCAGAATGTTTTATATTTTGCTGATTTTCTTTGGCGATTTGTTGTTGTGTCAGTTCCTCATAGCAAGACAATGAGCAAACTTTTCTCACAAATAGTTTTAATGTGCATATTTTTTGGTTCAAATTTGAACAGAAAACCCCTAAACTGAACAGTGTCTTCCTGAAATGACATCACAGCTACAGCACCCTCAGTTGTCCGGAAAAGAGTAGAAAGAAGGCCAGTGAACAAAGTTTTCTCAAAAAATGTTATCAATGAGCAAAGTTTGGGTTCACTATTTGAACAGAAAACCCCAAACTGAACAGTGTCTTCTTGAAATGAAATCACAGCAACATCGACCTCAGTTGTCCGGAAAAG
This sequence comes from Patiria pectinifera, assembly GCA_029964075.1. Taxonomy (NCBI): domain Eukaryota; kingdom Metazoa; phylum Echinodermata; class Asteroidea; order Valvatida; family Asterinidae; genus Patiria; species Patiria pectinifera. Next base: position 6,565,189 of record CM057133.1, read on the forward strand.
CATGGAAAATGTTGAACGTTGAAAGAAGTGCACTTTTGAATAAATGTAACCAAAAAGGGATGTCAAATGCCTTTCATACATTAAGAGGAGTAAAAAGTTGCACAAACTTTGTTTCTCAGTAAAAGTCATTCTGTGGACACTTTAATTAACAAGTGACAGGCAGTCATTGACAGACTTAAGCAAGTCTTATTCACAAGTAAAAATCAGTCTCAGTCAGTCAGTCAAAAGGGGTAAAAGAGGACTTTTGGCAGGCCTCTCTGAATGCATGACATGGTTGACAAAAACAACGCGGGACGAACATAATGCCAGAGCGCTGTCTATCATCGTGCGACGATGGGTGATTTGCCGCGCATTATTAACATGGGCTGAGTTTGAAAAGGTCGGTGATACGTCTGACCGCAATTATTCCGGAAGCATCTGTTCATTGGAAAAGAAATGTAATAAACCTGTACTGTAGGGTTTTGTCTTCGTTATTGCGGAATTTCTAGTTTTTACAGCTGAATTATTGCACATCAATTTCGCAAATTTTCTGCTGAATTAGATAAATAGGTGAGCTTTAAAAATATATCAATCTTCTTCATTTCGTGTTTACAATCACAATTAATGCTCGCCCTAACCCTAACCCTAACCCTCGCCCAGTCTGAGACCCTAAGGTCACAATTAAGACAATGGGAAAGAGGTTCAACATGGCTGATTCGCCTCTTATTTTACGGCGCCCTCTACGACCAGTTATTGCAAATGCGCAAGTGCGATCGTTATAGAACAAATCGGCATAAACTATAAACTTCGAACCTCATCATCTTAGTATCTATACACTCTGTCTTTAATTCCAACCACAAAGAAATGAACCTGTCGGAGTAGCTTATTGTATATGTTTGAAATTCATATTAAGTAAAGCTTTAAACGCACATCCGAACAATGGCGCCCTCTTGTGATCCTGTGGTCATGGAACTTTCAATGGAGATGTAATTATAAAGAGAATTGTCGGACGGCATGTTCAAGGTTAAACGTCTCTACAATGTCATATAATGTGTTGAGTGTGGCGTTAAATCTACACAACCCAGAAGACGAAGACGTATCCGAAGACATCTCAATCATACCTCCCTGATGATGTCGTGTTCTCCGCTTGGCCTGGTTCGATTTCTTTCTGCTAGACTTGGCACAATTTGCCGTCTCGCCTTGCTAATGCACCGGGCCCCAAACAGTCCCCCAAGCAGAAGGCCGCGACCACCGTCCTTCAAAAAGAAAATACAGCATTCTCATCGGACTCCTTACCACAGACGAGCAGATCAAAGAAAGATAGAAAGAAAAAAAACACCCCCTAAATATATAGAGAAATCACTCGGGAGGAGTTACCATGGCAACGGCGCGCATCACCAAAACTCCCAGCGGCTGAGCATTGTGTTCTTGGCGCCCTTTTGGGAGGGAAGATTGTCATTTGAATAAACTGCGCGCGAGTATATGAGTCTGAGCGATCGGGTTTGGTTTTGAATAACAACACCGGTTGTGCGCAGGGAACGCGGCCGTGTTGATCTTGCTAGGATCGGGAATTTCATAAACAGACAGGGATCAAGACCACTCGACCAAAATCGGGCGGGTGAGGGCGTTTCAGAATGGCCACTTGACCCAGTTTCAAAGGTCGTCCCTTATTGTCGTCTGTCGTGTGTAGACGGTGCCATGGTTGTACCTTTAAAATGTAAACTTAACGTCTTATTCTGAATCTGTTGAAAGATGTCGTATTTATGGAATAGTGTATTTAAGAGTTTAGGCTTTATGTTTCATACAAACTTTCATGAATGTGAACCTTCGGTTAATGAATCCGAAGCGTGTTTAAAGGGCCCATGCAATGTAATATTTTGTAATACAATCCTTGAAAATGCACCTTTGTGTGGACGTTAACCTTATTTTCAATTTTCGTTTTGCCACTTTAAAAGGTATTTTGGTGCCTTTTTAGTTTTTTGCTATGCGAACTTCCATATTCATGAGCAAAAGTGTGATGTTATTTCAGGCAGAAACCTCAGTGTTGCAGCTATTTCATCACCAAACGCTTCCAGAGTATTGGATATTTTGCTGTTGTATTTTTTTCATTGGAGATTCCTTGTTGTGTCAGTACATGCAGGCAGTAGGCCAAAAAGCAAACTTTTCTTACAAAAGTTTTCAATGAACAAATTTTGGGGTTCACAACAGCGCCCTCCCTCAGTTGTCCGGAAAAGCATGGAATATGTTTAAATGTTTAAAGAAATGCACTTTTCAATAAAATGAACCAAAAAAGGATGTTAAGTAGTTTTCATACATTTAAGAGGAGTAGAAAGTTACACAAAATGTGCTCCTGAGAAAAATCCATTTCATGGACCCTTTATAGGTAGACCACTTATTCGTACTTCTGTCGTGTGCCGGTATCCCCAACACAAAACAAAATCTGCGCTATTGAAATGTCCATAAAAAAAATTGCACAGACGAGAAGGAATAAAACGTAACAACCCTTTTAGCATGAAGAACCCCCTTAACATCGATGCCGCTTTGCAAAATCCTTACTGTGCATTCCCCGAGTTGTACTTTCATCTTTGTTGTTTTAAGCTCAGTTTATTTCAATGACGATGCGATGTCTCGACAACCGAACCAGACTTTCTCATCAGTTGATGCTGTCAAAATCCGGCCCGTCAAAACACTGAAAGAACTTTATCACACCCTTTCTGATGTAACCCCCTTCGTTTCAAGAACGAATCGATTTGACAAGTTCTAGATTTCTGGAGTACGAACATGTCAGGGAGGGGGGGGGGACCGGAGATGTGGGTAAGGCGATAAGAGCAGACCGACTGAAATATCTCATCCGTTGCTGGGGTCCTGTTGCTAGGGGCAACCGTCCTTCGATGGTGAGGCCGAAGGAAGACGTAGATTAGTTTTAGTTCGCTCCGAACTGGATGTTTAACTTCGGCTAGTTAATGCCAGCGCAGTATCTGTGTTCATTAGTGTATAGCAAGACAGACAACTGGTCTATGTGTAACATGGTTTCGCGACAATGGTTTCACGGACATGTTATCAGGTACATGCAATAGCTAAAGCAAGTTCAGCTGGTCCAGAACATACACATATTCTATCCATTTTGATTTAGTATGGCTGTATTCACTGGGAGTATCTTCTCGCATCTGGTGTACGTAATGGGCCGGATTGAACCAATTCATTGGTCTTACGTTTTAGGCTGAATCATATACGATAGCACTTTCCGGTTCTCTTCACAAATCTTCAACCAGTCCCAATACTTTTTGTGCATAAAGAACCAGACTATTTTCCCTTCCAGCCTCGCTTTGGTTACGTTGATTTGAATGGCGCAAATCCAAATGGCCGCAACATGATAATGGTCTATAGCATTGAATAGGCGAAGTTGGTGACATCACAGGTGAAAGTGGTCCAAGTAAAAGTTACACCTTTCACTTAATTGATTGTATTTCTGGATCCAGGGACCCAAATGGAGTGGGGTAAATAGGAGTGGATTGAGAAATAGTCAGGCTTTAATGAAGTATATAATTTCATTAAAAAAAAACCCATTCAATAGTTGTACTTATTTGTTTTCTGAATGTTGCACTTGTTTTGGGCACACTCTGTGTAGGACTATGAGTCTGTATGCTGCGCTGCAAAAGCAAACCACATGGAAGTAATGGCTTCTATTATTTTCCAGAACACCTGACGGGTTAAACAAGGGGGGGGGGGGGGAAGGCGGCATCATTTCTGATCTCGGCCTGTAAACTCATTACTTTCTTCATTTCCTCCTTCAGACTCTCTGTGCTTTTATTTCATTTCCCTCGTGGGGTTCACCCCCTTCTACTCGTGGGTGAGACGCGGGGGCCGGCAGACCGAATGAAGCATTGACCGAAAAACACAACCGGGCACGTGTTCGTAAACTTGAGCGTCTCCCTTCATCCGTTAATTTAACTCGCCGACGAAGGCGGCCGCGTGAAAGTAGAATGGTTGACATATAGGTCTAAAAATAAAACAGTATTGAGAGATGGCATAGATGTGGAGCGCCCGGGTCCAATGGTTACTGTGTCCCACTCAATTGCCATGGTACATTGCAAACCCTGATGGGGAACGTGACGTTTGTGTTCTTCGGCAAGACACTTTACTACAATGATTTGAGGGAGTCGGGTTGGCGGCGCAGTGGTTACTTTCCTCGCCTTCCACCGCTATGGGCCGGGTTCGATTCCTGCCCTGATCCACATGTGGACTGGGTTTTCAATCACTGTCTTATTCTTTTTGGTTTTCCCCAGAATATTCTTCGGAGTTTTTCCTCCCACCTCTAAAACCGTAATTTCTTCGTTGTCTCCACTTTCCTGGTTTCTTCAGGCTTTCGAGCTACAGTGCCTCTAGGGCACCTTTGAGAAATCATTGATTTCATTACCGGAAAGAAATAAAATAATAAGTTAATCAGGTTAATCGCCTCCCATAATACATTAATCAGGTAAATCGCCTTCCATATAATAACTTTATTATACAGTATCATAATTATTTAAACAAATTAAGGCGGCCTGACATTGCAATCTTAACAAGATCTTTATCATATTTGGTAAAAATCGCTTAGGCCTATAGGTGTCGCGTTTAGAAAGAATTCAAAAAATTCGAAATCTCGTGAATTTCCTCTTCGTTTTTTTTCTATCTTTCAAAGGCGGATCCTTCGAAGTTTTCAGGGGCGAAGCTTCTGTTTCGAATTGCTGAAACGTGGATTCTCTGTACGGAAATATGAAAGCCCTCGATGGTCCAAAAAATTCAGTTTTGCTGAATATTGGTAGTCATTTTCTGAAGGCTACACTGTGGGATATTTGTTTTCAATTTGACGTCTCTGAAAAGGAAAGCATTTTTACCCGGTCGTCAATTGCAAATTGCCACTTTGGTAGTAAATTTGCGAGGAATGAGATTAAGGCCCGTCGCTCTTTTTTAGATCGAGCTGTAAATCCTCAAGGAATGAGTAAAGGACGGGTGAATCTGTCTTGTAACCTCGTCTAATGCCCCTAGGGCGTCATTTCAAGTTCGTTACTCGCCAGTCAATCAAAAAATTAAGACGTAAATCGGTGTGCTGGCTTTTTTTTACGGCGCCGTGACGTACGCACCACCTCGGGATCGTTCGCGGCTCCCGGTGCGAGAAAGATTGACAGATTTAACGTCTTTGCGCGGCAGGTGTATAAAGAATATCAAGTCATCAAACCGCTAACTTGGAATTACTTCGGAGAAAATTAGCTTTCTTGCTGACCGGATATCTTTCAATCTGCGACGAATTATCGGACGCGCAGTGATAGACTTTATCGCCAAAAACGAAGTTAATATATTCGAGGAAGAAGTGTCACTTTTAATGATGGGAAAAGTGCATGATCCTCACTAATACCAAGGAAATTGGTTGTCGTCAATATTTGTGAAGACTTTTGTCCAAAACAACACCAAACAGGGTTAGAAAATGATCAATTGCCGGACAAGGTAATCATCCACTTTATCTTGATTTTTAGTCGAAAACAACTCTCTATTTAGAGTCGTCACAACATATCATATCACTCTAGCGCCACGTTGATTTCTTACAAACATTGGCCGAAAAAGGGCTTCCTGGCATAAAATAAGTTTGAACTTTTAGTTTGAAAATGTATATGTACGGTATTAAGTAATTAAATCTTAAAAGGGGGCGGGGGGCAGAACCGGTATACATTATCACAGTGAAACCGAGACTATTTTTATTTTTTGCTGTACTTAAATGCAATTTTGTGATTCTGGGGACAGCTTTGTTTTACCATATAAAACACCATATATTATGGACCGTTTTATTGAATGAAATAAGAATTTGCAATCACACATACCAATTTTGCTGAAATAATATCTTGTGTGCAAATACAGGGTGGATAAAAAAAACCCCGAAACTGAGATAATATTGCTAATTGAAACAAAAGCAGGGCACATGAGTGAATCAAAGGGAGATATCCTCTCTTAGGGTTGAATCTCCTCTTTAAAATGACTCCCTGGTCATGTCATTACATTCACGGTTGACTGAGCAGTGACCAATTTTATGAAAGGGTCTATTTAGAGAATTGCGCCACTTTTCATGGTGAAATCTCTTCTTTTTTTCCCCACCTGGCTTGATTGCAACCATAGCCTTTCACTACAGTGCCTAGGACGCTTTTGAGGGATCCTTGGTTTCATTACCAGAAATGATTAATATAATAATAATAATAATAAAACTCTGTGACAAATGACACCAAAAAAAACATAATTGAAAAGTGGTGCAATTCTCTAAATATACCCTTTCACTGCTCAGTCAACCGTGAATGTAATGGCATGATCAGGGTGTCATTTTAAAGAGGAGATTCAACCCTAACAGAGGATATCTCCCTTTGATTCACATGTGCCCTACTTCTGTTCCAATTAGCAATAATATCTCGGTTTCGGTTTTTTTTATCCACCCTGTAAATCTAAAAATGCATGGGAACTATTAATTCAAGTAAGTCTGTTTTGTTTTAATCCGAAGAAGAACCCTATCCTCTTACCTATATTGACAAATTATATTTTCATGCGTTGGAATTATGGTTTCACCTGCACAAGAACGGTCCCTTTAGTAAATGAACAACTCCGTTATGATTACAATCCCGTCGGCTAGAGGGGTCAATCCGCTTCTTTTTTTTAATCTGCACTTTTCTCTAACATGAATCCTGATTGGAGAGGTTAAGCGTGATGTAAGCTGTTGATTTGACCCGCACCGAGTAAGCCGTTTGGACTATTTCCCCCGGGATCTAAGGACCTATATCATGCTTCACCGGGCAATAGTGGGATGCAGTCGCCGTATACTCTTTCCGTATAACGCGGAGGGATACTTACACGAACATCTATCCGTGGTTGTGCCACTTTATACCGCTGATCCTGAAGCACGCTCGATGAGTCACGTGCTGGAGATTAAATGATTAAATCGTACCAATTTCAACGGAAGTAGGCTATATTGTGGCACCGTTCAAGGGTCGATGCATTTTACGTAAAGTCGGACACACGTAAAAACTTGCAGCCAGGGTTCAGTCGAAATATAGAAGTTTATGCAATTGTATTGTTAATTTACTGAAGGTAGCGAATGTACAATGCAATAGGGTAACATTTGCAGGGGCACCTGTGGACACTCATTGCTCCCCAAAGGTAGTCAATAATTGCATCATTAAAAAAAACTATACAATGCGGACTGCTGTGGTCCAATGGTTACGGTTCTAACTCGTGTGCCGTGGTACGTGGGTTAGAATCCTGACCATATGGAAACATGGTGCTTGTGCTCTTGAGCAAGGCACTTTACCATTATTGTTTCGTCCTTCGGATGGGAGGTAAAGCCGTACGTCCTGTGTGTTGTGAAATGCACGTAAAAGAACCCAGTAACACTTATTGCTAAGATAAGGTGTTTGCCCCGGTGTTTCTGGCAGTGGCTGCAATATGCGCCGCAGCACCTTGTAAACCATTATAAGGTGCTACAAAATGGGTCTCACATTTCTCATAAACTTTATTTACCTTTCGTTAAGAAAGACATAATTTCCAGCGCCTTGAGTACCTAATTGTTGGTAGATACGTGCGCTATATAAGACTCTTGTATTATTATTAATACAGTTTCCCTTAATGATTTCCTAGCGCTGGGAACGCGGTGTGTGCATGCCTTAATCGGGGCCCGGCCGTTCCCTTTGCTAGTCCACCTTATTTCAGCAACTGAACGTAAAGTATTGTATCGTAGGGTATTGTAAGGTTACCCATCGACCAAGACTTTAATCATATTTATTTCTTATGTGACCCTTTATTAGTAAGTTACAGTAAACCAGAATTTGATCGTGTTCAAGGGTGCAAAACGTGATTCAAATTACAGCGCGGATCATGAAAACAGGGTATTAATACAATTTCATTATTACATAATCAATTTGATGCGGAATCGGCAGAACGTCTCTAGACATCTCAGACAGACTTTCGTTTTAGATATAGCGCCCTCTGTTGACAAACTACCCACCCTTTCCAGCTTGGTGCCTGGATGGGCGCGCTAACCGCTGCAGATTATAGAAAAGCTGTCCCCAACCAGTAAAGACCTTATAAGCTCGACCCCTAAGCTCGACCCCAGTATAATGAATTGGCATATACGTTTTACGAGGTTACGTTTATAATTACCACGATAAACCATTCGAATAACCATGAACTGTCGTCAATAGAAACAGCGACCAACGGGTTCATTGTTGAGTGCATCCTGATATGCCATCATCCTCATCATGTTGTTTTCTTGTTATCATGTCTAACTGTGGTCGACGTATTGAATGTCATGTTCGTTTGCACGAACTCATAAAAATGCCGACACAAAATTAGCTGCAGCATTCTTTTTTTCAAGAGGTTTAACATCGGCACGCGAGGTCTGTTCAGGGGGTAGGTTTCCCTTGCAGCAACGGCAGAGTTTACTATGGAGTTGATTACAAATCCATTACTGTTCCGACAACGCGAAGCCCCGCACCAGGTGTTTTGTTCATTTCGTGTAATTCGCATCCTCTGATGTTTCCGTTTGCCGGCCTCTGTCTTGAAGTCTTATCTCTTTCTTCTCTCAATATATCCAGACATTATTATTGTTTCAAATCTAATTGGTACACGTCTTAGGATACTGAACCCATGGCTTCTTGCAACTAAATTGGATGTCTTCAATTGTCCCAAGATGGTTTCTTGATAACAGAATATTGAGAAATAAATCCCTTCCGATTGACATCTAAATCCAACTGTCTGATCTAAACTTTAGTACGAGTAAGAGTGGTTTTCAAATCTTGGATGACTTAATTTTCCACCCTATGTTCGCAATTCTTCCGAAAGTCCGCATAATTAATTCTATCGATCAGACAAAAAAATGGCGGTCCTATGGGAGTAGTGGTTATTGAATCAAGGTAATCGGAATGTGAATAAAAACAGTCTTCAATTTAAAGTGAACTTTGGAATTTAATTTGCTATCCCCGGATATCGATTTGTCTATAATATCTTGCCGCTTTTGTAAGATCGGGATCGGGTGAAGATGTGGATAATTTTGTTGTCCGTCTCTCTGTCGAGAAAAAAAAGATATTGAAACGCTCAGAAGACTGATTGATCACCGGCATTAAATAAGCAGTAGGTTTACACCTAGAGCCACCGTGGTGTATAATGAAAACAAAATTGGCCCCGCGACAGAGCTTCCGGAACGCAGGTCCGCGAGCGAAGCTTTGCTTAATCAACGGCGAACCTTAAAACGTACAATCCATCCGCGCCAAATCCATCATCCCAGGCAAAGGCATCTCCACTGACATTTTGGCGGGAATATATATATTTTTTCTCCCGCCAAAAACGCGTCCCGCGGTCTCACTTCTCACTCTGGTCTGGCGCGAGTTAAAAGAGATCAAGAGGACTAGTGTGTTCATCGACACATGCGCACAGGCGACGTGTGTTTATCATGCAAGAAACCCGTGTGACTTTCCTACCTCCATCTCTCTCTTTCTTTGTTTCAATCACGCACGGGGTTTAAGTCCTTGCCCGGAGGTTGAGTGGCCGCTAGATCTTGTCGGGAATAATTCTCCGTAGTTTTTTCCTTCTATGTATCATGATGCGGGGCAGTACTTAAACGCTAACCGCGTTCTAATCATAGACGCGCGGGCTGTACAGATTTCCCAGCAGACAGGAGGGAGCTACCACAATCGCACCGGTCGTATACAGCGTTGGGGGAATCAGATACGGCTTGACAAGGGGGACAAATCGCAACTGTTGTCACTCCGAGGAACTGGATACTAACTCGTGGGATCTCGGAATGACAGAAACAGGACTGTGATCTCTCCTCCCCCCTCTCCATCTTTACCTTCTTTGCCAGGGTTCTCTTTGACGGGCAGTAAATACGCTGAAAATTGGATTGGGACGATTGGAGGGATGGCCCGGAGTGCGTAGGCCTATAGTCCCTTCATGATTGTGTGCGTGTGCTTGGCATGTTTGGCTCGATTGACTTGTTGAAGACGTTGGATTGCTATATACGGGGAGCCCTTTTTCATGAGATAGAGTCGGTGGAACTCCATACACACGTCAGTCAGGTAGGAATGTACCTCGATTTGTACTGATAACACATGACGTCTGTATATCATTCATGTGACTCGACACTAAGTGCCAACATTCGTTCTACTTTTAGCAAGGCATTCTGTGCATAAAACCAATACATTCGAAAACCTTATAATATATTATAAAGTGCTGGGCTGACAGCTTGTCAAATTGAAACCATTTTTAAATTCGGGATTTCGGGGTCCGAGCCACACGGCAAGGCACCAGGTTAAACACCTTTTTAAGACTATACCTGTATGAAACATCTTAATATCGCATCACCTCGTTTCCACTTAAAGTACTACTCATGCTCAATCTAATTGAACTTTCGTGGGGATGCTATACCAATAAAATATAATTATTGAAAAGCACATAAATGACGTATATAATGTAATGATGTGTATCAATATTGATCTCTTTCGTTCGCACCACTCTTTTTTGCGTGGAAGAAGGAATTGGAAACGACATTTCGGAGAATTTCATCAAACAACTCCGCACGTGCTTCCACGTATAACCTTTCGCACGAAAGGTAAAGGTACCGATAAGGTACAGTGAAGTCACGTATAGCCAGTATACGTTGCGTGCGCGGTAACGGTTCATAGCAATGTGCACGTGCTCGGTCTTCGTATACTGATAATGCGTGTGTGTGTGTTTTTTTCATTCAATAGGGGACGTTGAACAATAGAGGACAGTAGGGTTCACAATTTCTGAAGGTCCACAATTGACGATCGTGTACAAAACATATTTCTTTCCAAAAAGTTTCAGAACAAATAAAAGAGGGACAATAGCCGGGGTACAAGATTGAAGGTGTTTACACACTTGGATGGGTTGGTTATCCTTTACGATTGAGGACTTGAGACAATGGGGTGTGTGCGATAACAATGGGCCCAAGGACCTGGGCACAAGTCCGCGGGTATAAACAAAAGGTAACAAAAGAAGGAAAGGGGCAGGTCATCATGAGTATATTAAAAATGAAGTTTCCCCCGAGATTAAGGGTAATAATTATACAACATTTGCTTTTGCTGTAATTTTCAGAAATGGATGGATTTGGGGGACTAGTACATTTGTATTTTATAGCAAATAGTTTTACACTGACCTGTTTAAAGTTTTGTGTTCGTAGATGCTTGATACACCAAGGAAAAAATGCTTTTCTTGTAGTCTGGTTCCCTGACCTACTTCAGACGAAACTGAGCAATTTATAGGCGTTGGGGAATTATCAGGTCAGGGAACCAGACTCGCTGGCTCGCGGCCCGTTCACGAATGTGCAACCGCTTGCAAGCAAAATGTGGACTAGCTAAATTTGGTAAATTGGTGGCAGTATTTGAAGAAAAAAATTCACTTTTTTTCAAACGATGGTCTGCCGACCATCGTTGGAATTTGATACAGAAATTCCACTTTTCTTGAAAATGACAGCACACCAGGTGCCATGATTTCACAGGATGCTTGAGACTATTATTCGCTTACAGTCAAGTAAGGCATTTCATAATAATTGGGTCGTTTTGTTTTTTGATGTTTGCAAATGTTGTATATTACCTTTAACTTCACGTGAAAATACTTCCCGTCATGAAACAGCGGGGCGGGACGAATTTCCTGCGAAATGCCCGCCGAGCTTTACCGCGTTACCACAAAAGATGGCGGTATCCAGGTAACGCTGGCAGAGCCAACATTAATCCAAAATTAACTCATCCATGGCGAGCTTACATTGCTCATGCCTGACTACACGGTTGACATTCGGAGTCAATACTCCTGTCATATTTGTTCGTTAATTATTAAAGAGCTAATTCGGGAGTTTTTGTTGAATCTGTAGTTCACCCATCAAAAATGCATGAGCAGCATCGCTCAGCCCACAATGCAAGATCGTCAGCCTGACGCGGGCTTGACAGCGAATCATGGTGACATTAAGGGCGAAAAGTAGCGCATTATTGCATTATTTAATCAAATTTCTGACATTTTCAAATTAAGATCTGAATAGAAATGTCAAAATTTTAAAAATAGCTAGGTATAGGCCAACCATTGGTCTACAGTCAAACACTCACACGCCTTTTTTTTATGGTGCCCTGGCCTACTCCGCGTTACTTTGAAGTTTTTTTTTATTGTTAGGCAAATTAGGACCCAGTTATGGAGACTTTCTGTTGTCCCCACAGCATTTTCGGTCCTCACAAATACCTCGTACAGACGAGTGTATGTCCCCACAACTACGGAACACGAGTGTGTGTTCATTTAACTATATTTTACATAACATACTCTGCATGTTGAAAGTACCATCACGTTACGACTTCATTTAATCGGTCGATAGAAAAATAGGAAGAAATATTAGTTTTTAGACGATACATAATATTGCAGTGCATGTATTATGGCTTTGATGCATTAACCACACTACTTTAACAACAGCTAAGATACTCAAATTATATTCTTGTGGTATTTACGTCGATTTTATAGACAATAGAATGTCGTGTCTGGCCACATGAATCTGAAATTTTCGAATGTTCACGATTTCTGTCAAAAAAGGTAATGTGTACTGACAAGATGGCGCCTTCAATACAACGGTGCTATTATTCACAACAGGAGCATGGATCTAGGCCAGTGACCCAAAGCATTTTGGCGGGAACTCAGCTTTCCCGCCACATGGAGTCGAGCTACCCTTAATAACCGGATGCTGTCGTGCATATGCTACTCACCCTATACTTTATGTGTTCTAGCTACCACCGAGTGTTAAGTTACCATCCAGATTTTGTTGATAGCATTTCCTCGATTTTTGAGAGGATGCGAATCGATACCAGTCTCTTCTCAGGCGGGTCTTGTGGCTCCTATACTTTCCAGGATTTGAACAAAGAGACGAAGAAAAACCTGACTCCATGGACAGTATTTCACTAATAGTTCCTGGCCCGGAATGTCAACCTTCAGTTTAAGGCGTGTGGGTTAAATGCCTATTGAATTATATGGCGGGTCACCTGTCTAGTACCTAGACGACAGATGACCATATTTGTATGAAGTGCATGTCGATTATGCCGGCTGAAAGGTCGATTGAAAGTGGGCGGGGCATTATAAGTAGGGGAAACAGCTAGTAATTTAGAATTGGCATATAACAACACTATTATTTTATTTTTTTCACATCTCTTCTATTTTTAAATCCATTTACATGGGTTCCTGTATAATTTTCCTTTGTGGTCACTTTTTTTATGCATTACTTTTGCTAATTGCCCGTTAGTTGATGCTGTCAACACTATAGAGTTATTTGAGTCATTCGGAGTATCTTTATAGGAAAATCCTTATCGTGTTTATTACTATCGCCCTAACCAAATCACATATTTTTTTGAACACAGAAAATATTTGCTGAATACAAACTGTTTACTCGATGTATGTTCATTGTGATTTGTTCGTAGCTACAGTGCTGAGCAAATTAATATGACTTAGCCGTGAGCTTTTGCTTACCACCTAAATTTGCTGAGCAGTTATGTTCTGCGTATCATATCCATGGCATTTAGTCGTGAATGTGAATGAAATTACACGAATTTTACAAGATCAAAATCACCGTTAGAAAACGCTGTTTAGTTTATAAATAGTGCCTAGAGTTTGTAATTACAAATGCGCTAAACCAGGACTGCTGGTTATAATATACTATTCCACTGAGACCAGCTCGACAATGGCACGCGCTTCGACGAGTTAATTCACATTTCTATACTTGATTACTTCTTCGCGACTTCTGGAAAGATTTTTTTTATGTTCCTCAAAAAAAAAAGAGGAAAAAAGGTTGTGCCTAATGGGTATTTTTTGTTCTCGACGCTAACGCGCCGTACGTCGCTGACGCCGATAAGTACTGCCGTGGGGACTCCGTGGCGCTTTTTGCAACGTACAAAATGACTTTACGTGTTTACGATGAATTTCATCGGGTGATGTTACACCTTGGTTCACTTGATACTTGATATCTCATTTCTGGATGTTGCTGTTCTTGTAAGACCGCAGTCATCATGGGATTAAGTGTAATTGTAGAGCGTTGTGCAGTCACGGAGCCTACGGAGGCCATATTGGTCTAGTTCCACAAAGGCAAAAGCAGTTTTCACGTCGTTGTTCAATGAAAGGAGATCGGTACCAGCCTGGACTTTTGCTTTACAGAACCACTTCGTCCCCAGGGCCTACTGTATTTTCAACCTCGTTTCCAATAGATGGGAACTTGCTTCCTGTATCCTGATTCGATGGCGCAACTGAGCAGGTAATGGATTTATATCGTGTACTTGGTGTTATTATTTCAACGGGTTCTTAGGCCTACGTGTTTTGAAGTTCATCGTAATTATGACGTCAAGACCTCAAAAAGAATACTTTCCTTTCCAATTTGCTCATATTCATATGAAATGTGATACTGCATATTGGCTAAATAAGATTGTAACATTTTAACTTTGAAAAAAATCGTGTCTTCGTAACTCACTCCGCGACAAATTGATTCTGTTTTTACCCCAGACGCCTCTTACAAAAACAAACGCTGATGTAAAAGCACGGGCAGGCCCCAGACTATTCCTCATTTGCATGCGTATCTAAAAAGTTTGTATATGCAAATAATCCAATACCAGGGTGAGAGAGCAGGTAGTGGTGGGAGCGTACTGCTCGACACCCTGGGAATGAGGTTGTTACAGAACTAATTCAATGACACGCAGCCAAAAGTGTTTGCTGACCCCGATTATGAACGAAGAGCCTCCACAGAGCGCCCTCACTGTGGGCAGGGTTTGTTGTTTAAATTCAGTGACAATGAAAGTACAAAGCGTCTGCTAATTCTGTCAGAAACGGTTTTGTTTTATTGTTTAACGGGACATTACTACAAAAGCGCCGACATCACATTAACCGTAACGAAAAGTGCGCTGTTCCTGATTTAGAGCATACACTATGCAGGTGAATCAATGATGTTACATACAGCCACTTAAGCATTTTAATGCCATGCAAATTCCGCTCCGTCGATTGCAATTAGCGAAGTCGGCAATCAGTCTAAGGCGGTGTCGTGACTCGCTAATGTTTTCATTAGACACGACTGGAAATCATCCACGAATCTTTGGTCTAAATTCATAAAAGCGATCGCAGCATTTCGTGGACCACCGCCCGCGCATTCCTCTCGCTTCATAATCCAAGCGGGTTCCCATGCCACCGTACTATTTTTCTTCCATTACATTACCGGTACATTGCACATTTTCTAAACCCCCTCCCCCTTCCACCCCCCACCTCTCCCCACCAACCACTGTTCAGACGTCATAAACAATAATCATTTCTTCCTGGTTGCATATACTGGAGTATCCTAGCACTATACAACACCCGTGATTTTTTATTTTTATGATGTATTGTCTTGTGGCCCCTGGGGGAGAAAATGCACTCCTTCAGGCCGAAGCAGAGCGCGCTCGATCGGACAGCGCGAATCAGAAGGTACGCGCACGTACCCACTCGTTCCGCTCCACCTGTAATATCAGTTGCGTTTTTCCCCTGACATTGTTGGCATACATTATAACGTGCATCAAATGTCTGGAAACAGATTCGGACGAATGTTTGAATGTTGCAATATGACGCCTAAGACCTGCGTGAACTAGGCCGGAATAATCCTTCTGAATGGTAGTGATATGGTACGTTTGGAACATTATGTCTGTGTGGATGCATGTGGAGTATGTTACAGTATAGCGAACATGGAGTATTGTGTATTTAATTGATAACAGTGCCGTGGGGAAGAAATGCTGAACTGCATATTGTGACGGACTAAAAATGCTAAAATTGAAACTGAATAAAAAAAACATTCATAACATTCAATAACATGAGTCAATGGGCAATTAACGTTAAAAAAATGAAGGTTGAACGTGGACTTTGTTTTAAAAGAAGTCATAGCCAAACTTTATTTTATTATTGTTTTGAATAACGTTTAGTTATTATTAGATATATCTATTCAGGTAGAAGTTTGTATTTATTAACAAATTTATTTGTTTTGACATTTAACACCTCTTTCCAAGGGTATAATAGTCTTCATTTCAACCTCTATCTTCAATAATGAATCATGGGAGGGTATATCTGGTCTGTCCATACTCTGGTTTACATGTTTGAGAACGAGGTTGGATATTAGATTGTTTTGTCTTCGTTAACAAATATCTTGAACGTGGTTGTTTTAAAAAAAATTTGCACGTTGCTTTGATCCCCGAAGCATGTCTCGTGCTGCGATTCGCGCGTTATTTTTAATAGGTTAAGGGTGCCGTCCGGTGTAGGTTTTCTTACACCTGACGCTTGAGGGCTCCTCTCAACTTCAGCCAGTGTGGCCGAACGGGAATCTCAACACCTACTCTGCCGGGTCGGTGTTCAAGTTAAAGGGGTTACTGGTACACTTTGGTTCATCATGACTCGGTACATAATTTCATCACTAATCTTTGCAAAATGGAGACACCTTTTGCTAAAAAGTTGTCCTGTTTCAAGTCCTATTTATATAGGGTTAACTTTCATGTCGCAAATAGCCTAAATCGATTACTCATGATGTAAAACCCACATTTACAAAGTCTGGTGACGGTAGGTTAAGTGTAGGTTAGGGTTAATTAAGTGTCATTAAAGTTCGGATTTTTCGATACACAAGTCTATGGGAATGTCAGCCAAAGGCACCGTTTCCTATAACTAATAATCATTTTGTATACCTCTTCGTTAATCTTAGAGTAGCCCGAATTGTTTTTAATAATTTGAAGTGTAATAATTTACCCTGGATAGGACATTTGGGAGACATCCCCATAGACTTGTGCAAAACATTTTTCAAACTTAAATGTGCCCTAACCCCATATTCCCTTGTCCTTTCTCCACGAATTTCGGTATGTTTTACTAATGAGACCACGAGCAACAAAAATAACCTAATTGCAATAGTAAAATTGTGCCTCTAAAGGAGGGCTGTGACATTAGGGAGACATCTAATGACCGAGGTCTACCATGGTGCGAAGAAATTACGATAACGTGTCTCCTTAATGGTATCATTACACGAATAATATTAATGACTTTACATTATAAAATGTAACCAGATCTTTTTTCCCAGTACTTCCTGCCTTTTCTAATCGCTCTGTGAATGCGCATATTTTTCCGTGGGTGTATGAGACAACTCAAAGAGATACCTGCTTTTCGGCTTAAGGAGATTCAATCAGTAAACGATGTTTTGCTGCATTTCATTGGGGACCCAGTGTCTATTTGTGCAGCTGTCCGAGCTAGGAATATCTCTCTACAGTATTCTGCTATCATGCGGGGATGAAGATCCGTCAGAATGAAAGCATGCTGATCATTTATGTTTTGCTCATGTTTTGAGCGTTGATGGAGGACTCCGAGTGGTCGCAATACATAGCCACGTGTTTAAACCATTTCAAAATTTGTTGAGGAAAGATTATACATCCGTGTTTACACGTGAATATCATTGCATATAGTTCAGGGGACTTCTGCAACGTTCTGTTAATTTGTACAAATTGTTAATCAAACCGAGTGACATTATTCCTGGTTCGCTAACCCTGGTTTGTTCAGGTGATCCCGACGGTACACGGCGAAGGTGCTCTTGGTAATCAAAATGTATGCGTAAGCATTATGCTCTGTTGACTCGAGTAATGAAGTATTTACACAAGTTGGGTGGCATATCTGGGGATCCTTAGTTACGGGATAAATGGTAAAGGCCGTAACGGGCAACTGGGAACTAAAAAGTGTCTGTAGTCTCCATGGTCAAGAAATTTGAACGTGTGTGCTAACAAGAAGTCAAATTGTGAATATACTTAACGGCTTTGTGTAAGACCTAAATCTAAAAGTGACGAGGGATAAAATTGCACTGCCTAGTCAAACACAAATGATAGCTGTGAGGAAAAAAAATAAGGAACGAAAAAAACTCATATCTCGATCCAATCTGTCAGTCAGGTAATCTTAAATTGCTTGCAGTCCCGAAGCGCCGGCCTCCCTCCCCCGCGACTCTTTTGAATGAAACCTCTTCATCGTCATCATCAGCGAACGAGCGAACCCCGCATTCAAATATTGGCCCAGCTTTTTTTTTTCTTCTTCAAAAAGGGATGACCAAATACTTGTGAGTGTTCGCGTCAAACTGCGATTCCCTTCATTGTAAAACCCACACTCGTCGGAGCATTGTCAATAAACGCGCCGACCAATATACCGACCAAAGAAAAAGTTTAATAGGATGACTTCGAAACGTGTAAAGACTCTTACGGTACCCCCTCAACCGCCATTGTCGGCCCGTACACCGGAACGGTGTACTTTGGGTCTTGGGTAAATATACCGCGCGGGGGACCGGCAGGACTTCAGATGATGTACCCAAAAGCGGAATGTTTTGTCTGATGTGGACAGTGCATAATAGTCATGGACTCTGCCTGTCGAGAGAGTCTGTGGTAATATAGTCACAGCGTGCTCGGATTCCCGGATCATGCGAGGCGAGCCGATATTGGCAACGGGTTGGACTCTTCGTTGGCAAGCCAACTTGGATGCCACGACTATTACACAAGGATGGCGATGATCGGTTTATAAATATTTTCCCGCGGATCTTGAGATATTGGAGTCGACATCGTCGTGACCTTATGTGTGTAATGATATGCCTCCCGCTGCCTCTGATTTTGAGTCTGGAAAAGAAGGGAGTTAAATCTGGCATCTTTATGACTTCAGCCCGCTCCTGGACCCATCATTGACTTACTCGAGCACTGATGTTTTGAACCTCTTGCCGTTTAGTGACAAGAAAATTCATCGGCAAAGTAAGTGTTTTGGCTTATGGACGATTCTGAGATTGATGGCTACAATCGGTCACCAATTCGTATAGTTTTTTTAGCCCTCTTTTTGCAAACAGTTTCTTTCAGCTTTCAGGTGTTTGATATGAAGGGGGTGGGGGGGGGTTGAAGGTGTGCCAAAAAGGCACGCCTTGCTAGGAGGTCCAGGGGCTCCCCCCGGAAAATTTGGAAATCTACGATGCTTTCTCCTGCATTCTAAGGCAATTTGAATACAAATTTAGGATCTTTAGCACTCTTTATACTATTTTTGCTCCATTTTACCAGTATCACAACTTGAGTCACCGGCTGAACCGGGGGGGGGGGGTAGAGATAGGGGTGCAACCCCCCTTCTAGATCCGCTACTGTAAATGGTTTCTACATTTGAGTATACATTTTGGTCACTGCCAATGAAGATAGTATTTTGCCTATTTATTAAGTATTTTTTACAGGGCTAGGATGAAGAGCTTGTGAAGTAAATCGGGTCAAATTTTTCATAATAGATTTGTCGACATTTATACCACAAAGCACAAACATAAATCAATTTTGTTGTCGACAGCTATTTTATAAAATTCCGTCAAAACCTTTTAGTCCTGGTATTGACCATGTATAACTGTCATTGGCAACGCGCGTATATTGCTTTTACGCTACGAGCCGGCCAACCCCAATTCAAAATTTAATTGCATGATCATAATAGCATTTTTTTGTTACAAATTCATCCCGTCCAATTACTATATTCTTCCCATGCACTTGTGGTAGTTGAATTCCGGATGAATAAACGCCGCTTGACATACTTGTGTCCCGAAATGATTGAGAGCCATACATCACGGTATTCATAATCTGAACGTCAACGTCTCCTTTCAGTTCAACTCGATGAACCAGCCTCTCCATGTGCCCATGTTGTTGCGAGACCCTCAATATTGACTCGGGTATGAGTTCCTTCCCAACTCGCCGCGTGCTTGACTTGTCATTTCGATTAAAATTCATCGCGCACCGACAATCAGTTTCTCCCGTCAGTGGGAAGGGAAGGGTTTTGACAAGTTGTACTGGATGTCTCTGTGGAGCCCAATAACGGGCAATATTAAATACGTATTATCTCGGGTATGTACAGCGGCCCGTTCTGGTCGAGGAGAGGACTCGGATGCGGTTCCCTATCCAACACGGTCGTATTTTGGCTTCGCGCGCCTTCCTGGTTGAAAAAAAAATCGATGTTTTTGCGCAGGAGAAATGGGAGGAAATATCCGGTGTTGTCCTCAAATGCCATAGCTGTCAGCCCCTTGGTACTTGGCCATATCGGATCTCAGATTATAGGGTGTTTCTTTATTTTTTGAAGTCTTGTTGTCACAACGATCCCTGGGAGTTGTTTTCATACCAGGACAGAGGAACGTAAAAAATTGACAGAGGACGAGTTGGAGTACTTTTTGAGGGGTTCTTTTCCTGACAAGTGCCGCCCGGAGATTAAAACGGCAACAGAAATTGCAAAAGCCGCCCTCTGAGGCTCTGAGACCCCCCCCCCCCTTGATCATGCCCTTCCTCTCATTTTTATTAAAAAGCTCAAAATTGGAAGTTGTACAAAGTGTTGTTGCAATCCTCGTTCATACGCGTGCACTTTTTTCCTACAAATACACTAGAACTCCGTGAAAACTATACTCGACTAGGACACAAAGGCTGAGGTACCCACACTATATTGTCCACAGTTCATATACAAATGAATTTCAAAATAATCCGTCTTTTATAATATTTCTTGTCTCATATTTCTTTTGTCAGCATATATTTCCACTTGTATACTCCAAGTTTACATCGCCAAAAGAATTATAGCTGTCGAAGTAACGTTTACATTGTGTTCTTCATCACTGGTTTTGGGAATCTGAGCACTCGTAGCAATTTTTGATGCTTGACCTTCCTATTAAACCTTTTGTACAAGGAGTCTCACTATAGCGTCGTCATTTTCAGACAGTTCTGTGCGAGGGACAAAATCACAAGCTTGCTCGGTGGAACTCGAACCCACGACCTCTTGCTTTTAAAACTCATACAGACATCTGAACTACTCGACCACTAAGCTGGCCTGGGTTCATCGTACCCCCTAGCCCCTGCTGAAGTGACCCCGGTTCGATTCGCGCCTGCTTTTGATATTCCTTACTTGATTGGCTTGTTTTTTTTTACCGAGTAAAAAGTGGAGTTTTCCTCGAACGCTTTACAACGGACATTAATTTCCTTCACTGTCTTCTCTCGAACGGGATTATTAGCTGCATTGTTGTAATGTAATTGTAATGTACGAAATACATGTTTAAAGGGGCAATCCTTGAAAATGCACCTTTGTGTCCAATTTAACCTTATTTTTCAAGTTTTGTTTTGCCATTTTTCAAAGGCATTTTGGTGCCTTTTTTGTTTTTATGCTAATGCCAATTTCCATATTCATGAGCAAACCTGTGATGTCATTTCGGGCAGAAACCTCAATGTTGCAGCTATTTCAACACAAAAAGTTGCCAGAATTTTGGATACTACGTTGTTGTGTACAATTTTCTTTTCTCTTGTGATTCGTTGTTGTGTCAGTATAAGTATAGCCAATCAGCAAACGTTTCTCACAAATCTTTTCAATGTACACATTTTTAGGTTCCCAATTCTACACAGAAAACCCCTAAACCGAATAGTGTCTTACTGAAAAGATATCACAGCTACAGCGCCCTCAGTTGTCCGGAAAAGCATGTGAACATTTTAAATGTTTAAAGAAGTGCACTTTCCAATAAAATTAACCAAAAAGGAATGTCAAATAGTTTTGATACATTTAAGAGGAGTAGAAAGGTGCACGAAATATGTTCCCAAGTGAGATTCATGCCATGGGCCCTTTAAATGATCAAAATTACGGCTTGAAATTGAAGTAATATCGCATTATCGCGGCAACATGCTGCCAACCCAAGGAGAGATTTATCGATTCACATTCTCGGGGGAAAAAATCTTGTGCCAACCTAACTGTTAATAATTGGCCATTCGTCCTTGCAACTAACTTGCCCCGCGTATAACGGGTCGATAGGTGACCAAAAAAAAGAGCAATTGTATGCCGAAAAAAGTAGACTGGAACAACAACAAACAGTCCTTGTGATTTTTACAAAATGATTTGCTCAGAATGTCAAAGATGAACACGCACCGAAGGCCAGTTCTTCTGAAACCACTTTGGACATGTTGACACAACTCAGCCATGCCTGATAAATACAAATACATCACATAGTGATAGTGAATAACATAGTGATAAAAAAAATATCAATAACACGGTGATAGTCAATAACATGATATAGTCACCAACATGATTCGGTTGACTACAGTACACATTGTGTGTATTTCCATTGGCCGGTTGCTTATAATGACATGCAGTCACTCATATCTTTAAAGTAACCGTGCCTCCGTGTTAGTGGCAGTATTGAATTTATTGAATCGATTCCGAGTTCTACTTGCCCTTTGTCCCTGTTCAAACGCCCCTTCGAGACTCCGAACGAATTAACTTATTTCGAAGATTTGTTTTGAGTTCGACGTCTGAAACAGTTACGGAGCATGACGAATCATTTTTTTTTAAACTATAGCATTACGTTGTTTTACGGAACAAAATGGCGTAGGGAAATAAATTTGATATTTAATTGTAAAAAAATAAATATGTTGACTGTTGTGGACATCTCTAGATCATCCATTTCAGACTTGTCAAGGAATATTACATTGAAGCATTAAGTTTGCCTGTCTGAAAAGAAACTCTGTTTAGCACGAAATGTTTTTATGTATAGCTCTTAAAGTGTGCCGCAATCTTCATATTTGGAGACTAAGCAAAACGTATTTATTTCGGGTAGAAAATATTCTCATTGAATTGTTGGAATGGTATTTTGATTTCCATATTATTATTGGAAGCACTTATGATGCACCTATTTTGTGGTAGTTGACCACCTATGGTGGTCACAACAGGCAAAATCTCATTCATGTTTTTGTTTCCAATCGATGGCTACTATTGCAGAGGAAATCGAAAGGGTTTGAAGATGATGACGATAGCAACTCGTCCTTCGCCTCTTGCCATTGTGTGAAGGAGTCTCGTCATTGTGTGGTGAGCGCATTTGTCCCCCAGGGGAGTCAAGGAACAATCGTCAGCGAAGGGGAGGGACGCGCGTGTCACGTCCTTGGGCAGAAACCTCCCGCGGGGCTCCAGACAGAAATAATCTTCCGCAGTCAATGCCCTCGGAACATCGCATGCTCATCAATGTTTTGCCTCCGGCTTGACCTTTTGGTTCTCAACCGCATCAACTCACGCTGCAAATAGAAAGATCAAAAGTGGAGATATAGCCGGTTTCTCAACCAACCTTCTCTCTCTGTGTGTGACATTGGTTTCAATCCTCATCTTCTGTGCGCATTTTCGTCATTTATCTGTTCATCCTTCCTCATCCCAACTCTGTCGTCATGGTTCAGTGCTTCGATTTTTGTTCTCAACCACAATGATGTGGTCCACATCAGCTCACGCTGCAAACAGATAGATCATAACTGGAGATATAACCGATTCTCTCAAGCAAAGTTCTCTCTCTCTATGTAACATTGGTTTCAAATCCTCATCTTCGGTGCGTATACTTCCTCATCCCAACTCTGTCGTCATGGTTCAGTGCTTAGATGTTTGTTCGCCTATACTCATTTTTGGAAACGTCGGTTTGTACTGTACTCTTCGTAATCTGAGTGTTGACTTGGCTTCGCTTACTGGAACAGCTCATTATCAATTTTTAGTCACAGCACTCATCTGAGATCTCTTGTACTTCCACATATGAACCCGACTGGTTCGAAATACCCAAGAAAAGTGATAAGGGGACACAGGTGTATGTCAATGAAAATATATCAATGAACATTTTAAGGTTTTTAAAACTAAATGCTGAGCAGAAATGCTGAGCATGGTATATGCCAGTATTATGCCAGTAGTGCTGTGGCCTCGTGATTAAGGGCTTTGGATTCGTGGTCTGCGGGTAAAGCTGCAGGTTGTGGGTTCGAGTCCAGCCTGGGGTCATGGTGCGTGTGCCCTTGGGCAAGGCACTTTGTCACTCATTGCTTCTCTCCACTTAGGAATAAATGGGTACCTATGAGGGCAGAGATGGTTATTGTGATCAAATTAGCGTCCTTGCCCCTTACAGGCTGCATCGAGCTGTATACTCCCAAGGGAGCTGAGATGGTATTTGGAATGTTTATTTGGCCCAATGATCAGGGGTAATAATAATGTCAAGCGCTTTGATCATAGTTAAAAGCGCTATATAAGAACCCGTTATTATTATTATTACGGAACGGTTTTCCATTGTCGGAATTCCCTCTAGATTATGCACCTAATCTTCCGTAATTCACCCTCGCAGTTTGAAGTTTCCCTTGACTTTTTTCCAAGCACAAAGCAGCGCAGTAACATGAGAACTTATGTCAGCGAGAATGTCTTTTCAATTTCTGCCGTTACCTCCACCGTCAATACTTTTGGGATATTGCTGAATGTCATGAAACGAGAACACGTCTATGATACAGTTGAGATATCTATTGCATTGGCCCTTAAAAATGATGTTATACTCATACGCAAATAAGCAACAAGTATTTCACAATACTTTTTGTTTAAATACAGGGTAAGTCAGAATGATCTCGACCCGAGTTCATATTTTTTTGTGTGGCAAAAGAGTATATTGAGAGAAAAACTGAGTGTTTCATATGAATGGTTATTACCCTGTCTTCTACAAGAATTTTGAATTTTTCAAATTTAGTGGCTTTGGTGAGGAGTTATGCCATTTTCATTGAAGTGGCTCATTTTCCAGTCTGCACACGGAATTGGTTTGGCCTTTTTTTAAATGTGTCAATAACTTCAAGTTACTGACTAAAGGTTTTTATTGTTATTACACTGCTTCACATCGGAGCGCGATTTCAATAAATTGGAACCATGGAACCGTGGTCAGAGTGTGTTTAGCGTCTGCTCTTTGCTAGCGCTTTTCTTCAAAATGGTTCAGTGGATAAAACTTTCACCAAATATGCCCAAAACACCAGCCTGTAACATATCTTATGTGCAATTGTTTTGATAACTGCTACATATTTTAAAAATATTTTCGATTTTCTGACTCACCCCAGGCTATACGAAATGGTGACTGTGTGGCCCAATGTTTACCATTGATCGGCGTTTGTATGAAGCGTATACCTTTGTGTTCACCGCTACCTATTCTATTCCGTTTACAATGTTAACGTTTACGTGAGAATATTGACAAGCAATTGTCATCACATTGTTAACGGTGAGTGACCAGCCTTTTCTGACTCGCTGTCGTACGGGGAGCTATCACCTCATAACCCCAAATCAAACCCGGATTTTCGGAGGTTAGTAACTGGTGTAGTTCATGGAGAATGCTGTAGTCATTTCGTTGCGAGGAATTTTGTGTCGTTTTCTGATATGCGTGCGTGGGAAGGAAAGATAGATTAGTGTAGCAGTTGACCGTCGCGTGGGTGGTGAGTGTCGGATTTCCGTCGATCTTCTTTCTCTTATAAAAGAAATGATTTATCAAAAGAAATGATTTATCAAAAGAAATGAAAAACATGTTTATTGTTCTCGATATCCAGGGAATACGCTTCCATGTTATTACATGTGTGTATGTTCAAAATCATGGATCTATTCATTATATATATTTTTTGTGGAGGGGAGAGGGTGTTTATGTCCGTGGGGAAATCATGAGTTGTGAGTCCAGAGTGAACTGCCCGGTACCAAAAAAAAATAGCCCGAGCACATGAATGATGCCCTGGGAATGTTTAAAATCATTTTTTTTTTCATTTGCCTCCAAAGAGAGTTAAGACAGTATTTGAAGACAGAAAATGTCCAATTGGGGTGTAGCAACCAAAAGAATCTAGTAAAAACAGTGTGATTTAAGTGTATAATAATGCATCACAAAAGGAAGGCAGTGCGAAGATTACTTTAAATGGGTGATCTGGGATAGCAGCTTGTCTTATCAACTCCGCGCACGCACGCCAGAGGGCAGCAAACATGAGCAACCGGTGGTATCCCCGATCGAAACTTCATGGGCTAAAAGGTGATCTACGTGCTCATAACTCAAAATTAGCCCTTCCTGTCTTTCAGTAGGGTTCGAATTTTGATGCATTGATCAAGAATGATGGTGAGAGAGAGTTGGTCGTGGTAAAATTCACAGCTAAAAAAAAGACTTACGAATCAATATGAAGCAATTAGGAAGCGATAACTAGCGCATATAACGACGTCCTAACAAGGGGCTTATGGGAAGCTGGTTTAAGCCGGTGCAATTGTTCAGGAAGTCTTGGGTATAATCTCGTCTTGTTTGACGACGGTAATGTGCCTCTTCAGACACTCTGAGGTGTGCCGAACCGTTAAATGCGGGAATCGACTCTAAGCCGAGTATCGATTTGGCACAACTCGAGTTACGTAACCGGCACCGCGCGTCCTTCGCTGCGGTATCGGTGTGCGCACGCGGTGAACGGTGTTGGGTCGTGCTTTAATCATGGTTTAATCTTTCTGAATTGTTAAATGCAGCGTGTAAAATCCCTACTGTCGGTACTTTTGGGACCTGCTGAGGCCCGCGAATCATTCCTTGGCCTGTGAGCGAACCTTTGGAGAACTGCAAGGATGCAGTGAAATAATGTTCATAGCTCCTGATGTACTTGTTTCGTCCAAGGATCGTTGTGGATGTATACCGATTCTTTAACATGTGGTTCTCATCGTCGACTATGAGGTGCATGCTGATGCACACCAACTGCCTGTCCTGCAAGAACTTCCTTTAACCATGGAGCTATGAAAAGGTTGGTATACTAATTCTACCTCCATGGTATTTCCGGGTTATTACAGAATTTCCATGTGCAATATGCAGTCATCGCAAGGAAGCTCCACGGGTATATTATTGTCGAAAAGACACTCAATTAGGCTCGTATACGGCGTGCTTGCAAAACATTAGCTGTACGCCAGAAAAATATCATAGGAAGCACCTGTATCTTTTTGGATCCAAGTGTAGCTCCGTGAACTAATATTAGATCTGCTTTGCCTTTAACTAAGCTTTACATGTCGGTGACTGCTCTATATGTTCCGACATCCCTATATTCTGACACCCCTATGTTCCGACAAGTTCAACCAGTTAGGGTTAGGGTTAGGGCATGGAGCTAGAACATGAGCAGTCGGAACATAGGTGTGTAACCTACGGACAATACACAACCTATTTGATCGAAGTTTGCCGTAAATATGTGGGACTATATACCCAACGTGGTACCTGTAGGAAACAAACCATCAAAAAAACGAATAAACAAATAAACAAACAAAAAACAAATAGGCTACACTCCAGTAGAAAACCACAAAAGGGTCTTTAGGTGGCGGGTCATTGGAATAGATCAGCCAAGGCATGACAATGGTCATTTGATCGAAATTGAAAGTGATGTAATACGTCGACCAATATCTGTCTTTCTTCAGTCTATAGTTTCTGTTTGTTACAAGTGCTGTACCAGTATACCCTACATCTCACGAATCTTTAGGACTTCTGCCAGTTCTTAGCTCTACTAGTGAAGTAGACAAAGCATGCTCTGTTTTTCAAATTGATAAACCCCTCAATATTTTGGCATCTCTTTTAGATATGTAGATAAATATGTTGATGGTTTTGCTTAATTGCCACTGTGCAACATTTTGTAAATGCCTATACACAAAAGGTGCAATGGTGACTTCCGAATCATTCACGGTCGGGGTCGGGCTAGACTTGTTGTTGTGCGTCTGTCACCTCATCAACTGATCCACTCATTGACACTCGCATTGTTCCTTCTTTCTTAATGATCGCCGTTTTTATTGACTGTTACGATCAAAATAAAAACCACTACGGGTGCCTCTTGAGTGAAGGCCTTTGACTGCTCCCCAAAGACTCTTCGGCCCCGTGCGATTAGCTTGCCCCGTTATCCTGCATTCGGATTTTGAACTGAGAAAAAAAAGACCTTTCATCGATCTAGAGTGTCAGTCAGTGGGGGAAGCACATGCGCATGAATATCGGCTGAAAGTTTGACCGCTTATTCTGCAGACTATGCGGAGTGGATTTCGCCCCATATCCCAGTGTTTTTTCTCTCATGTGCAGATCGTAGATCGACCCAAGTACCGACAGCACTTGTTCTCATTTTTTTTCCCAGCTAATCTCAGGCAAATCTTCAAAGAGGTCAGGCTATGGAATTCACTCCGAATTCAAAAACATTTATTTTTTAGCTCTGTGAAGCTTTCCACATTTTTTCAGTTTTGATAAAAAAAATGAGATTATCGGCGACCAAATAGAAAAGAACTATGATAATTTTGACTTTTGATATTGGCTGTAAATTATAAGCCATGTGATTAAGGGGATCCTACGTTTAGACCCTAGCGGAATTCTTCTCAAAGGCAAAAAACAACCAGTTTGCCTATGAGCTACACACGTCCCTTTAAATGGTAATTACAAAAAGATAAATGCAACCATGTAGTGTGTTTGCTATCAGTAATTGTCATGCATGTATATCGCTACATATCCTGGGCTGCTTATACCTGTAAGTTTTGCTAATAGTTTACAATTGAAATCAATACATAGTTTCGCCAGAGGCTGTAGTATTCATGCTCAACTATTACTACATGTACATTGCTTTGACGATCCTTTACCCATACAAAATGCATTAAAAATGGTTAAATCAACATGGGCATTCACCTTGCGATAGCATGCATGAAAATAATAACAAGACGCTGCGGGCTAGCTGCAACCATGGGGCTATTAAAAAAGGTACAACATTGTGTTGACTCATCATGGCATGCTCGCAGTTACACCAGCCGACTGACATCGCGTAACACGTCTGGTTCGGTAAATTGGGTGTCAAACGTGAAAGCAGTGGCATGCCTTGGTTATTTTTAGAAACAACAAGGTTCGCCCGTGAACTTCCACTCGATTGCAGAAACGTTGTTTGCTCTTATTCCCCGTGCTTTCTATCAGGCGCATTCTGCAATGGCAAAAAGCCATTGACAAGTTTTTTGTCATCATGTTTGATTTTCTTCGCTAAAATAGCTGGTTCCCTCTAAAGGTTTTTTTTAACAATGTGCGACAATGTCAATACTATACATCTCTGAAAATACAACAGGAGTTAGTATAAATATGTGAGGTCACGCGGGGTCACGTGGGTCCCGGTCTTCGAAAATTCACAAACGGGAAATAAAGATTTTGTAACTGTACTACAACCTTGATGAACCTGACAGGCATATTTGACGTTTATAATGACTTTTCATGCTTATTGCCTTAGGGATTTTTTTCTTTAGTGGTGTTTAGTTTGCAGACGTTATTTTAATGTTTAAAGTAAACGGGGAAACTTGTACACATATCGATATTCCAGACTAAGTAGCTATCCAAAAGTGTTTTGCTGCGCCACTGGAAAAAAGTTGCAAAATATTGGAAAGCGTGAGAAAGTAAAATACACAAATTTGATTTTAAATATGCATAATCTATCTCGTAAGCATCCAAAACAGCTATCACATCTTTCTATAAAAAAACCCTCTAAAATTAAACCTTTGTAAACCTCCAAGCATATACCCGTTTAAGTAGGTTCTTTATTGTAGCTTTCGCAGTGTTTGAAAAATCACAACTTGTGAGTGCACCTAGGGGGGTTCGTACAGTTTCGTTTGTCTATTTTGAGGTTTTAAAGTTACCATTTGGGTTATAGCTTCCGCCTTTGGTTTGCCGTTCGTATTTTACTCTTGGTGAATAGTCTTAGGCTTCTGTGAGTCGTCGAATTGCTTCCCATGTGGCGCAGGCTGGTCGTATTTTTAGTCCGAGGAGTAAAGCAAAAAAACGGACATGTTCTTTCAGCTTTTGTAAAAAAGAAGCCATGCTACTGCGTTAAGCCAAACACCGATCTTAGCCTGAAGAACCTTAAGCCAGTTCAACGGACCCCAACCGTATAATGAGGGTTCGATAGGCGACAACTCACCCACGGACCTCGCAAAAAAATGACTGAATGCTTATGGAACTACTGGTTGCTTTGTGTTGTTGCCAGTGCTGGTCATTTGTCAGGAGAAGTTGTCAAAGACAGCTTAGCGCCTTGAGTCAAAGACCCTACAAGTGGCGGCTTAGGGTAGCTAGGCAGTCTTTCGGGGTCTAGTACACGTACCTTACATAGTGTGACCGTTACTGCTCTATGGCGTGACGTGTTGGTACAGGGATGCTACTGATCGACAGGGATATATCAGATATTCTCGCTGTCTGCATGACGTAAGTTTTCTTCACCTCTTTGACTCGTCTCTTTTTTCTTTCTTCCGAGAAACGGTCCCTTCGCGCCACCCTTGAGGCTGGGTTTAACATTTTGACATGCTTGGCAATTTGACATTTTTCAGTGTCATCAGTGAGGAGGCCGCAGTAAACAGGTACTCGGTGGTAGGGGGAAATTCACGATTAATATCTCTGGAAGGTACTCGTTGACGTCAGAAGTGTCTTGTTATGCCTAGTCGAAAGGATTACTTCTTCGTTAGAAATGTTGTTGACATGGTTGATTATCATGGCAGGTTTATGGGGAAAATTAGAATTTTGTCCCAATGGTGACTCGCGACTTTAAAGTGTCCGTGAGATGATTTTTTTTTAAGAACACATTTTGTGCAACTTATTACTCCTTCTAAATGTATGACATTTATTAAATGACATTAACTTCTGCTCATGAATATGGAAATTTGCATAAGCATAAGAAACCAAAAGACCCTTGAAAATGACAAAACGAAAATTGAAAATAAGTAAAATGAGTTCTTCCATGCATAATCAGTTTTACTTTTAGATATAAATGTTCAATATCCTTATATTTGTAAGTCAAAGAATGACTAAAATCCATCCATGGCTGTAAACATTATTACATGAGATTGTTTACTATTCTTCAGTTTGAAATCTTGGCCGATATTTTACCGGGGTCTACTCTTGTTACTTTTGTATGCCTCAAACCCAGTGTCTCTTGTGTGCTGCCTCAGTTAAAAGCTCCTGCACACAATTCTACTGTTAAGCAGGTCTCTCAGATGTCATTGAGTGAAGGTACTGAAGAAATTAATGAAGCAAAAACCTATACTGACTAAATCCCTCGCGTTATTGCGCATTACCAAATTGGGTTGAGACTGTGTGTCCTTGAATGTAACAGTCGGAAAAGGGACAGCCCCAACAAGTTAAGAACTGTACTTTTGGAACGGGAAAACGAACTCTTTGTCACACCGACCAATATTGAGGAGGGGGTATTGTACACGCGGATTTGTTCCGTTCGAAAGCACAATTTGCGATGAATATAACTGTCCGGAGTTTTTTGCAAATTGTAAAAAGTTGGTTTGTGACACGATGAGCTGTTTGGACGATTAGGAGTTAAAAACCCCTTCGTCGAAGCTATTCTTTTGGATTGACAGTAAGTGGAGTTAATTTGTTTGCAGGTGGGCTGGACTTCTGCCAAGAGGTTAACAACCCTGCCTGTATTCAGCTGCGCCAACATTCCAACTTCCATTATTTTGTAGACGTTCTGGTGGACGTCTTCGGAGATTTCATCTTTCAATTTTACCCACCTTGTTACCCGCGTAATAACTTGCTTAATTGGGAGACGCATGACAGGCTGACATGCAAGGACGAGTTGTTCTTATGGG
The DNA here is from genome assembly GCA_029964075.1 of Patiria pectinifera. Taxonomy (NCBI): domain Eukaryota; kingdom Metazoa; phylum Echinodermata; class Asteroidea; order Valvatida; family Asterinidae; genus Patiria; species Patiria pectinifera. Next base: position 6,596,608 of record CM057133.1, read on the forward strand.
TAATCAGCCTTAGGAGCAATTTGTATTTTGCCATTAGTTGAAGAAACGTCTTCGTCCACTTCAGATTCTCTTGTCTGGCATTGGTGTCTGGGTTTTCGACCATTCCATTTAGGTGGGGCCGGGAACATGCACGTGCACGTAGACGGAGCCAACCCTGGACACCCGTCCGGACAAGGCCTGACAGTTCAGGGCGATCGAATTGGCTTCCAGTAAAAGAAAACACAACTTCTCTATAATTTGTATTCAAGGCAAATTGACCAAATTGTCATTGGCGTGAGCACCAACATGTAGTTGGACAAGATTAAATCATCTGATCACTTGTCACTATGTCATTAGTTTCTAACTCGTCACCCCTCTTCATTCTGAGTCTGACGCAGAGTAGTTTGGCTCTTAGTGATCTGCACGCCTCCTCCAATTCAACTCCGTGCCCCCTGTCGATCTATTGAATGTTAATTGACTGAGGGCTTAATACACATAGTAGACAGCGTTAACAAGGACAGCAGCAACATCGCATCACTGGCTAACCATAGACCGATCAGGAGCAAAAACAGTTTCAATTTTCTGAGCCAAATCAGGGTTGCTATAGCCAAAGTGCCAATCAGTATACATTTTGCTTGATGCTGATTTCCTCCCGATCTCTGCTAAGTACGGAAGTTTTGCCTTGAGAATTGTTCTGCTAAGCATACAGTTGGTGCATGCACAGAGGTGGAGCATACAGATTTACTGAGCCATGGAAAAGTTTTGCTAGGCAAATACGACGTACATGCACAGGGCACCAGCTAAATTACAATGCAATTTATAATTGCTTGTGACTGGTGCATTTCATGCTAAGCAGGACTTAAGAGAGCTTAGCATAAAAATTTTTCTAAGCTCAATTTTCTGCTAAGCAGCGTCTAAATTTAGACCGTGCTAGTTGTAACCGTATGAAAACTGCATGCTGAGAAAAAAAATGTGACGATGGCGATAACCATTTGTAGACAGCAATTAGTCCTTTGTGACACCACACACTGAAAGACCTCCCTCTTCATAACAGTGGTTACTTTAAACAGCGAACATCAAATGCATGGCCCCCCAAAAAATTGTGTTCTGGATCCGCCCTTGCTCCCCGTAGCCCATGGTTGTTTTCTCTCCATCATAGTTGGAGAAAATCTTCGGTCCAAGGAGAAAACAAAGATGCTTTTTTTCCGGCGGAAATCCGTTGGTTAGTCGCGTCTTATTTTTATTCAATTATGACGAATTCCCCAGTCGACTTCTTGCCTTTGTTTGAGCATATTCTTGCGCTGCCTCCAGACGTGTTCGTGACATGGATGGAGAATGAGCTCCACGATCACATTCCACGGAACATTATTCATTTCACGACTGCATTTTGAATTGACATACTAAATAATATTTTTCGTGATTTCCCCTCTTATTGTTACAAACCAATTTGCGTTTGGTTCCCACGGATGAAGTCTTGCTAGTACTTGAACCACTGCGTACGTGCATAATGATTGTGATACGTGATGTTCTCTTGCATCAAAACGTTGTCCCGTCACAAATTACGGTAGCCATTCATAACTGCAAACGAAGGACATATGTCACGTGCGTGTATACCGCCCTCACTTGGTCGTGCACGGATCTGATATATCTCGAGATGAGTCTTGGAACTGTAGACCCCATGTCAACCTTCTAGAATTAGAGATAAGCAAAACAATTTGGCGACTTAAAACTCATCTTTAAGATCGCATCCCTCCAACATGAATACTGAGCGTAACCGAAGTATGAAATGTTCTCTTGATAGTCCAGCCATTATTCCGATACCAGATACGGTGGAACGCCCGTATAGATGCACTTGACCCTATTCAAAACAAGGATGCACTCATTTTTTTTTCTTTCACATCGGCTTCCGACCCCATTCCGTGGGTCTTATCTGTGCAAATCTGACAGCAAGAGTAGGACGTGATTTTCTATGGGATGGATCTAGAATGAGGCCATACCGACGGACGTTGGAGATCAGATTAAACAAGGACGCTTGCAGCCCTAGAGTCAAGTGGTTTGGACACTCCACCGGGTTCCATATACCATCGGTCAGCTTGTTGATGAATATTTTCCCAATGGCGAGGGGGATGCGTATACACTCCGAGGCATATTTTGCACTTGCATTTTAATCATTCCTGAGCTGGAGCGTGAAAATGGGCACTTCGATGTGGCCGGGTTGTCGTACTCAAACCCGGATCCTATCCATGATTCATGTGCACCGTGAAGACGTAGCTGCTAAAAATTGCCAATGCGAATCTACCCTTGAATTGGTGTGAGTTTACTACAATAATTGTTGATTTCGAGTCATGATATTGTACAAAATTGTGGGAAGTATTGGTCCAAAGGTGTGAGGAGTGGGTGTTTTGGCCATTGCAGTGACGACATAACTTGGGCAAGAATTTTAGCAACAATTGCCAATTGTCACAGTAGAGGTGGGCACAGCACAAGAAAACAAGCCCTGATCGGATGTGAACTATGCACCGAGATTTCTGGTGAATGACCGAAAGAAATATACCCCTGTCCTACTTCACTCTGTACACATCTTTCACTTCATATTCTGCAATTGTGCAAGATTTGATGGGATTCCCTCGTGGATTTTAATCTCTGTGCCAATAATGAATTTCACTGGATTTGTCTCGGATTGCTTTGCTTCCTGGCAAAAACAGCAACTGATGTTTTCATCACTCGCATCAGACACAGAATGTGTGTCTATGGCAACGGCACACTAATGATTTACCGATGCCCACAGGTCATGTCTATTACATTGTATTAAAATAGTTACCCTGGCAACGGCATGTTCAACGCTATTAAAACAAATCAAGGTTATCGACGTATCGAAGGACTCAGAGTAAGTGAAATTAGAATATAAATCATTAGATTATTTGTTTAAATTAGTTTTTAATTTTTTTCCCAGTCTCTGAAGAATGTACGACGTAGATTGCTAATTTGAAGTGACTCTTGAGTCGGACTCGGACTAAAACCACGTGACTTTTGACTCTGGCACAAACCAATGACCTTTGACCTCCCATCAAAAAAGTAGTGTAGCTGAACCCCGCAGTCAGCTCAAACTTGGCCTAAATCTGAGCTAATCGGGCATTCCACTTCCACAATCGGACAACAGGGGGAAAACACAAACTATGTTACTCTCTCCACGTTTTGCCCCCGCGCGCCCCAAGCATGAAATCATGCAATATTGAGGCCTCGATCCCACGTCCCCAGCTAAATATATCACCCAGCATGAATATTCCGGTCTCATAATATTTGGGAAGAGGAGGTCTGGTAAGTGGCAATAGGGGGTTGCTAATATCAGCCACATTGGTGCAAACTAAATGGATTATGGACCGAACGGGTCCGGAGCGATGGACGACTTGTCTATTTGGTACGTGACATGGGAGCCGGTTCGGCGATCTATTTCGGGTGGTAGGTGACGCGGGAAGCGTGCTAATGAGATAACGAGATATTGAAAGTCAATATTTGTTCGATACTCGCTGCTCTCTGGGGGAGATGAGGAGCCCCTTGCCATCAATGTTTGCTGAATTGCATTGAATTGGGAGTGAAATGGTTGCAATCGTTTCTATTTATAGTGTTTGTCTGTCGTAACTTCATCTGTTTATTCTGTGTTTGAGAAAAACAAATCACTGGCCGTTTCTGGGAGGGGGAGATTTGAAAAAGCTAACTAGGTGTTTGTTTTTCTTATAAGAAAAATAGGATAATAACCGCAGTCTGCGATGTGATGCATCGTAGTCTGCTGCAGTCTACTGCATGCCACATACCTTGTAATGCATAATAACGAATAAATGTATACATTCGTTTTTTTCCAGTCTTGAGTGAGCAGGCGCGTGAACTATACATTACATTAAATTCCCGCCATAAAGTCTTTAAGAATTTGCATTAATTGGTACATGTATTTTCATTCAGTGTCTTCTTTATGAAGTCCACTGTAGCACCAAATAGCCAACGGGGTTTGAAATGACCGGCAAAGGCTAACGTGTTTGGTAACTGTTCTCAGTACCTTTACATCATTATCTTCGGAATCATTGGCTTGAAGTTCAAATTTCAAACTCCCGCCACAAACATGAGCTGCCCCCTAAAGGACACCGTCCAAAATGAACTTTACACCCGGAGTATATACAGGGCGAGTCAACAAGAAAGTGACCTGGATTACTGATTTTTTCCCATTTAAAAGCAATTAAATGTGACACACCAACGAAGCATGTATGAAACGAGCATGTTCTTTCACTCATTTATAAAATAAAACACTAAGAATTACTTAAATTGATTAATGCAATGAGAAGTTATGCATAATTCACTAAAAGAGCCCATTTTTACAGCTGTCCATGTAATGCCATTTGATACTATAGAGCTGAGTGAGAACCAGAGATTACGCACAGGCATTCAGATACAATTGAGATCTAACAAACAATCATGCACACTGAAACACTATATTTACTGTCAGATTTTGTGTTTTGAATGTGAGGAAATGTTTTCTGAAATAATGGTGTGATTTTTGTTTTTTTTAGTCAGGTTGGCGTAGCGGTACTTTCCTCGCCTTCCACCGCTGTGACCCGGGTTCGAACCCCGCCTGGGCCAATATGTGGATTGGGTTTTCAGTCCCTACCTGATTCCGTGGGTTTTCATCAGAATGCCCTTCTGGCCTTTCCCTCCCACATCTTAAACTGTAATTTCTTCACATTGTCTTCTCCTTACTGGGACCCATGGGAGACCAGTGGATTCCACTGAATGGGCTACCCAGTTGAAATAAGAAATAAAATTAATATATGAATACATTTGTCTTTTATTCATTTGCAAATTTGCGTTTGTTTGTGAATGTAGGAAAACGCCTTTGTTTTATTGTATTTGAACGGTTAATGATCATTGGTGGACATCTGAATGTTGTAATGTTTGTATCAAAATAGACAATATTAATATTTTCTCTCATTAGGTTACTTTCTTTGTGACTTTCCTGTGTAGTTGGCTTGACACAGGGCAGCTGTGTTTTGTCATAAAACACAGCGGCGTGGTCAACCCAAACAAACCGCGGGGATAATTGCGGAAATGAGTGTTGTACAATATGATAACGCGCGAAGCCAGCACGCATGGCTGGGGTCGAATCGACTGCACAATGATCGATATCGCCTGAATGACTTTGGCGCGAACACATTCAGTCCTCCTCCCCCGCTAAAGATGGAGGGAGTTCTAGAGTCTTAAATAATTCATACAGATTCGTGAATAATTCTCCAGCTTTTTTTTTTTTTTTTTGCATTCTGATGTTCACATCCTTCATTCTTGATCTAGGGGTCCCTGCCCCCTTGTGTAATAGAAACGTAAAGCCGAGAGAAAAATGGTTTTGCGGGGGAGTGTCGGAAGCTGTTGCAGCATTATATATTTATTTTTCCGGGGGGGAGGGGAGTGAGACGCGTTTTATTGCCAGAATCGTGTGTGGATTTCGGCATAAAATGGATACTCCCAAAACAACTACCTTATAATAGTTGGCCTCAAAAAGTGGAAACCCTAAAGAAACGATCTCATAATCTCAAAGTTAGCATCATGAAAAATGCATTAATTGCAATTTCCATATCAGTTTGGAAACCAATTTTTGGGAATCTGGTTTGGCTTAGCGGTACTTTCCTCGCCTTCCACCGCTGCGACCCAGGTTCGAACCCCGCCTGGGCCAACATGTGGATTGGGTTTTCGGTCCCTACCTGATTCCGTGGGTTTTCCCCAGAATGTCATTCTGGGGTTTTTCTCCTACCACTAAAACTGTAATTTTCCTTTCGGCATCTTCTACCAAGTCTTATCCATCCCGTTCTGGCGCTTGTGCTGTTGGATGTCGTGGAAATAAAATATATTTATAAATAAATAAATAGATTTCCAATATGGTATTAAAATCATAATCGCCTTTGCAGGGGTGTTATGTGATCATGCATTAACTTGTGAAGTGTACTCTTGGCATGGAGCACAGCATCCCTTGATGAAATCTGACAAAGTTCAAAATTCTGAAACGAAATGCTCTCTGAAACGAAATGCCTATGCACAAGTCTTGTTAGAGTCTGGTAGGCCAACTCTTGTATTACCTGTTGTATTGCCTTCAAGGTCTGGTAACATACTAAAAAGTATCTTCACGGGGGCTAGCCAAGTGGCGGATGAGAAGTTCTTTCTTTAAGATATCAGCGTACCCCTTTAAAGCAATATCGCAAGTAACTTTTTGATATATCTCTCATCTCGCCACTGCACTTTTGGTGTGCAGGCTGCCCGGCCGTATGATTTAATAAACTGCGGTGTCCTCTCTGAAATTTCGCCGCCCGGTCACTCTTGCTTTCATAATATGCCTTCCGGTGAAAATGCGCTCCCAGATTAGTTTCCGGGATGCCCTGCTTTAATTTTGGTGTCAATCTCATGTTAGGTTATGTTCTTCCTTTGCGTCTTTCCTTGGTGCCCTGCACTTTGTGCCGTGTTGACATTTTGGTAAAGCTGGTTTCCAGTTTCCCAAGGAGAACTTGTATATAGGGCATTTTGTATGAGTCAGTGATATAATATATACAGCAGCTGCCAAGATGAATTATAGTCTCAGAGATTTGATCAATGACTCTACTCCCCCCAAAAAACTTGGGTGTTCGTTTTAATAAAATGGTCCTCGATCTCAAAGTGGTCTCGTCCGGATACTGGGCAAAGTGGGTCAATTCATCATCATGAATCATTCTGGAACGACGCTTGGTAAAGCACGAGGATGTAAATATCCTATACGTTGATGGGCCACTTGCTCCATCTTATCGTTCTCTGTGTGCGTGCATTCATTTCCTATTCTCGCCTAGAGTTCGGAAGGAGGATGGTCCGTGGTGTAACTCAATCATTTTCTTGACAGCAGGTCGATGAGGGCGGTATTGATTGGTGTCCGTGTTTACCACACTGACCAGTGGAAACTGAAAGGCGAAACAAATTGCATATGTTTAATTAGGAATCCGACTATTAAGCGAAAACAAACAAGATACATGTTTTCCAGTTTAAAGAAAAAAATAGGAAGATAAATCTGTATACATTAAAAACATTTTTGGAAAAGTCTCCTGGTTGAATCTACAGCATAAATAGCCATAGTCTCTACAAAACGACCGCCAATCGACCATAACGGTAGCCACCCGGCGGCCGTCCAATTTCTAATTAATTCCCCGGACCTTTCGCCTCTGTCAACGCGGCGGTGTTATCACTAAAATGCCGCTATGCAATATGATACAAACGATAACAGTGGACAAACCGTAAAAGCGACACGCATTCCTAATCGTAATCAAGCGTTCGTTAACGGATCGTCAATGTATTTTCCCGAGTGTTTATTTTGACAGGCCCGCCAATGAGAAGTGGGTCAAATTCTTTTCATTTTCAATGTATTTTCTCTAAGTTCCTCAATGTCTCTCCTTATTTTGTTATACGAGCGGGATGCCGCGCTTCCGCTATGGGTGGAGTCGTGGCACCCGCTAGCTGGGTGGAGTCGTAACAGTGAAAACTTGACTGGTTTTCCAACGAACATGATGGATTTATCATCGTATGACATTGCTGTGAATCTTACAAATGATAAATGCGCCCTCAATTGGCGTATTTATGAGAAGGGGTTCATTATACATTCAGGTTTTGAAATGCATATTCATATCGTACGAATTCTTACGATCGACGGTCAGGGGTTATTGACCTCAATTTGCATGTTAACCACCAGTGGGCGTGGTACATTGGTGGAGCAATGATTATATTTTGCCACATTTTCGTCATCAAAGTTATGTTTTGCGTAATAGCGATACGTTTTGGTGGAATGTTGTAATATTTAGCTATTCAAAGTCTCAAAGAAACAAATTTGTCAAAAACAAAATCGTTTGTACACCTGTCAATCGTGACTTCAGAGGACAGTGAAACCGGAGCATTTTTATACCTGCATACACTGAATGCCCGCATAATCAAAGGAATCGTTGATATTATATAACCAAGCTTCTCCATTCACCCTTACAAAAAACGTGACACACAGACATCAGACGGACAGACAGCGTAGGATTTTCTTCAGATAGGATATAAACGATTGTTAAAAAAAAACTTATTATCCCTAGGGGTTGGCAACTTTTTTGCACAATCTGGTGTCGCTTAGTCTGCCCAGTGTAATAAAAAGGAGGAAACAATATTTGTTTTCTATGAACATTGAGCGCCCTCTATTAGTCAGCTTGGTTATTTCCAATGTGTCCTAGAAACAATCTTAACGGTGCAGTTGATACTCATGTGAATTTGATTGTACTCGTTACAGGAACGTACAGCAGTTTGACTAAAACCTCCTAGCCTGCCACTTGTCCGCGGTGGCATTCTACAACTGTCACGTGGTTGCTCGCACGCCATCTCGATGTCCAAGGTGAGAATAATTTCCTTCAATTTTCTCGCAAATTGAACTGTGTGAACAATATAAAAAAAAATCCCACCACCTCCCTCGAGTGTGTTTAGCCACCTGTCTGTTAACCTATCTCTACCACTCGCACACACGCCACAGTAACTATCCTCTAAACACTGTACACAGAAATGTGTGATGGCCGCAATTAAATCGTAGGGTGGAGTGGCAAAGGAGACAACCCCACTCGAAAAGCGCCGTTGGAGACGCTGGAGTGGATGTTGACACTGGGGCTCGGTCAACATTGACTGAAGAACACACGCGGGTTATACGGTACAATCGCTTCACATAGGCCTAGGCTACATGCCCGGCTTGCCGTTCTCGTATATAATAAAGCCGGTATTTGGCTACGATAGGCCGCGGACTATCGCGGCAAACAGGGGCTGCCAATATTTTTTTTCTTTCTTCAATAACCGGTCTCTGCTATTTTGGTCAAAGACTGACCCAGTTCTGGGGCCATTTCGCGAACAAAGTGTTGACGGATCTTGCGACCCTCCACGGTTAGGGGGGATTGCGCATGTGGCGCTTATTAACGTGGCTATCGTCTGATGACATTCAATATTGGATATCTAAATAATTGCGAAATTGTGTTTGTAGAGATACAATCGGTTTTTCAGAACAGTCGTGTCGCTGCATTTTTACGAGCGTCGCTTCAGACTTTGTCCGTTTCAACTCCTGGAAAAACAAAAAGACCCAAGTTGGCGCGACGGCACAGTAATGTTATCATTTCGATGCCCCATTTTTAGAGTCCCGGTCTAAAACTTAACGGAAACTATGCCGACGTGTTTGAGGCGGTAAGTGCTTCAATTGACTGCATGTTATTATCTCGATGATGACTTCATAAATGATTTATAGTCGTTTGAACGCGGTGATTTCATTTCGGTTTCGTCGTGAGCAAACAAATGGCTATACACTGCAAACTGAAAGGGTCATTTTGGTTCCTTGTTTTGAACCGTTTATTTACCGACACAAGTGGCAAAGTGACATGAATTTTGTTTCCCTAGGCGCTTAAAGTGCAACATTATGGACGAATAAATTGCTAAAGGTATGACAGTCTTTTAAAGACCAGATTTTACAAGTAGCTTTTGCCATTTTTCTCTGTGTTCTGCGTCAGGTTAACGTTTGTTCGCAGATTGCAGGATCTTTGTCCAGGATTCAGCATAACAACATGAATCCTCATTTCGTGAAAGCAGCTACACAGGGTGGATCAAACAATAAAAACCCAAATGGTGCCCCCTATTTTTGTTAAAAGAAGTTCTGCATGTCGCGCTTTCCAGATCTAGGATATGAAAGCCCAATTAATACGCTTTCTTTTAGTGAAAAAATAAATCAAATCACTCATGTACTTTTCCAGTTATGGAATTATTAACACAAACACCGTTTTTTATTGTCCACGGATCACAATATAAAAGGAAAGTGACATTCAGCAAAACGAAAACTATTCACATAATCAAAACACACATCAGCACACTCTCATAAACATGATAAATGGCACTTATCATAACATTTATTTAAAAAACCTGCTGCTTCCAAATGTTAGCATAACATACTTTATAATATCAAGAGTTTATAGTCTTGCCCTGCCTTCTACTTGGCTACCCTGGGGACTTATGGGATTATTCTGATATCATATTCAGGATAGGCCTACGACATGGTTTCATTTTTACTGAAATATCACGTACCTTAATGTGATCCGTGGACAAGGTTTAAAAATAACCGGTGTTTGTGTTTAAAGTTCCATAACTGGAAAAGTGCATGAGCGATTTGCATGATTCTTCCACTAAATGAAAGCCAAGTTAATTGGGCTTTCATAATTATCCTAGATCTGGAAAGCGCTACGTGTAGAAATTCCTTAAAAAAAATAGGAACACCATTTGGGTTTCCTGGTTTTTTTTTAATCACCCTGTAGACATAAAGTAACTGCTCATATTAACTGATGCGTATTATCAGCAGTATACAGACCTTCAACGTAATTGCATCAAGAAAGTTTTGTGCCTGGAAGGATATAGCATTTTGTGAACACCAACCAAAACGCAACCCGGGCTTATTACGAAACGCCGACCTGTAAAAAAGAAAAACACTTCGTGAGTCAATGTCCCCCAACCGGAAGTCCCCAGGTCTTAGGGACTAAGCAACCGAGGGAATGACTCAACAAAACAAGCCGATGGGTATTTAATGCTCAAACAGGATTGCAATATGATAGCGGAATTGAGCTCACTCTCTTTCCGATGGAGCCCACGGAACCACGTTCTAATGGATCCTCGGCAAAGTAAGAAAAAGAAAAGAACCACAATCCAATCAAGAAAGGGGAAATCCTACATTAGCCCGATCGGGGGGGGGGGGGGGGGCAAACCGAGCGTATATCCCTACACCGAGTGATGAGGCACGTTGGCCTGTTTTTCTTCTTCATATCTACCGACTTCAGTCCCGCCAGTCACAATCTTTAGTTAGTTTGTAACTAGTTTTGAGTGGACGAGGCTACCGGGGAGATGTTTTTTGGGTGTTCTAGTGAATAGTGCAGACGACTGTTCTATGAGTGCTGCAAATGAGCTGTGCATTGTTTGACATTGATGGAATACCAAAGAATGCCTTTCTTTATTTCAAACTCTGAATGAAATGTCATCATATAAAGCCAGAGATTGCACTTACAATCTAAACATGTGTCGACCCTACAGCTTAAGAAAGGACATTCGAACAAATACCATACCTATAGTTAATGTTTGTCTAGCCATTTTGAAAAACACTGTCATTTTGCGTCAAGGAACGCCTTCGTTTCTCAAAACCTTTCAAAAGCTTATGCGTCCTCGATTGAGATTTTAAAAGTGCTTATGCGTAGCCTCGTCATCCTTATCTGCTCCGTCGCTGTCCTTATCTTTCTCGGGTCGGCGTCTTTCGAGGTCGAAGCCCGTTACTCCAAGCGTGAACGAGTTTATATACCGCATAATTCCAATCCCAATCTCGTACTCTTGAAACCCTGCTTCCTCCTCATCGTACGCCCGTGATTATACTACTTGTCGCTGCCCGCTCAACCGGACAGTTTGAACTGTCAGGGCGCGCGGACCGGATTGGGTGGATAATTAGCTTAGATTGCAACAGCGGCGCCAACCGTGGTGGAATTAGAAGTCTGCACGGCGGCGTACGCGGAGCGCGTGCTATCGGGGTACGATAGTTGATGAGTTCGCTCGTTTAGATACCTTTGGTTTGGAGATTCGCTGCTGATATTCCAATGCCCAATCTATGACCATTTGTAATTTGTCATTTGTGTTTTTCTAAGTTTCTCTCTCCGCTGCGTACTTTGAAATCATCTGAAGTACTTGTAATCTCGACATTTTAAGTGCATGTATAGGCGAACTCTAATTTTGTCTGATTAATTTTTGGAAGGGACGTGTTTACGTCATGGTATTTCGATGTTGTTGATAATGTTTAGCTTTGCCTGTCACACATTATGCCTACTTTAATAATGATCACATTTGAGTTACCGAACCTATATGGTACTTCACTTGCTGAGATTTTGCAAGGCGTCGACATGTTGTATGCCTCTGCCTCGACTGATCAGTTCTTAGTTTATGTGACGATATCGGAGAAAGATTCGAGACGTATACATTCAATTGTTTCTCTCTCTCTCTCTCACTTTTAGGGGTGTTATGTTGTCACGGTAACCTCCCTTGTTTAAAACGATAATTGTGATTAGGGCGAATTCGAAACAGCACCGTAGTACGCATGTGCCTAAAAGCTAGGAAACTATCGGCTGATCATGCTGTTGACGGCAAGACAAATCTCTGACCTCACTCCTTTGCGATACATACAATCGTGATTTAAATTCCTTTTCTCTTTAACATTTGTGATTTATAAAAAAGGTGTTGCTTTCCTCCATAATATCTGTCAACTTTTGTTGTAATATTTTGACACTCATAAAACTGATGGCGTGCAAAAGACAATTCTTGTTGTAAAATTATTTATTTGTTTTTTCTAAAGTCATCCAATAAAAGGTAATGCCGTGGCCTCGTGGTCTGGGGCATTGAATTCATGGTCTGCGGGTAATTCTGCAGGTTGTGGGTTCGAGTCCATGCAGCCTGTGGCTATGGTGCGCGTGTCTTTGGGCAGCATCGAGCTGTATACTCCCCAGGGAGCTGAGATGGTATTGGTATATGTTCAATTGGCCAAATGAACAGGGGTAATAATGATGTAAAGCGCTTTGATGTTAGTAAAAAGCGCTATATAGGAACCCGTTGTTATTATTGTTATTTTTTTTTATAGATTACGTATTATGTACACTAGATTTCGAAGTTTGAACATAATACAATGACGACACCAAAATCATTCAAAGTTGGCGTTCTAAACGCAGACCACAAGTCAGCTCCTAGTTATTAAGGAGAGTGCGTAAATCGACTAGAACAATTTTTAAAAAGATGTGCATGTAGGTCGGGTGAAAGATATCAACGATGTAAAAATGCGCTGCATTTCGTTCACCGTGATTAATAATGTTCAGCCAGCCGGCGACGGTCCACAATGTACACAGGGGGCAATGACACAGCGTGAACATTATTTTTAGGATCGGTACCGATCATGCTTATTACGATCGATCTATATACACCAACATGCCCTCGGGCGGTTCCAGGTGTACATGTTGCAAGGCGGCCAAGGATTAAGGATTGACTAAACGGCGAGAGGTAGATGACATTATTACGGGCAGCGTCGTAAACACACGTCGTGTACGCAAACCCATGTGCTACTCTGATCGGCTGTGGAATGTGGTCTGGAATCTTAATGCTATGTCGAGGTGCATGACGGGAATGCACTGCGATAATTTGTAGGTCTGTCACATTCAGACACAGATGAGAAGAAACTTTTGGAGATTACTTCCCTTTTTTTGAGTGATTTAAAGTTTGAAAAGTTGAACAAAGAAATTGACTGGAACGGGGCCTGAACCTGCGACCTCCGGACTACCGTTCCGGTGCCCTTCCAACTGAGCCCTGTGTTGGCGGTTCCCCAATACGTCAGTATATTTGTTCAAGGGGTACTTGAAGTTTGTTTGAGGTGAGTTGTGAACTTTTTGATGAGAAACAGAGAGAAAGGAAAGTTTAATATGAGGTATGTTAGCAGCCTTTTTGGTTCTGTCGATGTCGTGTGTTGCCCCTGCCTGACTGGGTTGTTTTCCAACAAAAGACTTCTATAGATAGAGCGCAGCATGTCCCAAGAGATACTTTGGATGCCCATAGTAGGCCTATACCATGAACTTTCTGCCCATTCCCTCTTATGCTTGAACAAAGCACCCCCGAGGGGTGTTATCCCGAAGAAAGATTATCCTAGGTTTGAGTCTGCAACTGTCCTATTAAGTGAAATTGCAATTCCGTCTCATTTGGACTTCATGTTAAGTTTTTTGTTTATTATCTTGATATTGCCAATGCGTCCATTATCATGATAACCTTCGGCATTTGATTGAACTCTAGGCGGCCATTCAGGTGTCTCTCCACGACATCCAATTATAAGACGGCCGCACGGAAACGACCCTAAAGAGCCCTCTACCGTCTCTAATCGACACTAATCGCGGAGAGGGCCAACCCGCTGCCTTCGCGGGGACACTTAAGAACCGCATACAAACCGCGCGTCCAATTCCTGATCGCGTAATTGCTTCTCCGCGACCAGCCGTTAAAGTCTGCGTATAATAACCTCCTTGAGTTTGTATAGAGAAATCGCGTCCTTAAGGATCGCAGCAGATGAGGCGTGTAACGAGAGATGAGACAGACTAATTGTGGACATGTCCCGGCCATATTTTTGTTGAGTCCCAGCGAATCCTGTAATTGCTTGCCGATTGCCACTGTCCATCAGCATCTCGTGCGGGGTGTTCAGATCGGAACAACCTCCCTTTTTCTGCTTTGTGAAAGTGTTTCACAGTAATAACCATACGATGCAATCTTATGATCACGGCCTGTCATGCGTGTTCTTACGATGAAACAACTACACAGTTATCCAAACAATCTACAGACACACGAGAGAGAAAAAATCACTCCGAGGGGGAATAGGGGGCTCCTTAGATAAACGTCGGCCGTCTTTGAAGCAGAGGACTCCCGTTAAATCTGAGTCCCTTTCCGCTCGGATGGATTTCACATCTTCGTGTACCCAACTTCCTATTTTTTTCTCTCTCTCGTGTCATCCGTGCCTCGATACTCGACTGGACTCTCCGCGCTGAGCGCGCGTCCTCGCCGTTAGTGTAGGGGAGGAAAATTAGATAAAGCACGGCCATCCCTGGTACTTAGCGCGCCGTGATTATGTTAACCTGGTTAGCGGGGCTCGGGCTAAGTTTCCCAAGGGGGATCGCTGTAAGCACGACGCACAATTATACTGGCTCGGTTTCTCCTACCGGCGGTCGGTCCGCTATCGGTATGAGCAAATACACACGCTGAGAGTCACTCGTGATGAGTGAGTGTGTCCTCTACGGACCGCACAGTTGCATCACCTATTCCACACACAGTTTCGTCGTTCATCCGTGCTGAGGTCATCTGAATCCCCTACGATATTCCATCCGCGTCCCTGACTAGTCGTAGCGAGCGTCTTCCGTCCCACCGTGGATTCGCAGCCTGTTGCCTCGGCACATCACCCCACGGATTACCGGTATACGCTCCCGTCGTGGACTCGACTGCCTATACTCCGCGCTATTTCGACAAATAGCTCCCGATGACAGCTTGATCAGATTAAAGATAATTGATATGGAGTGCAGTGTGTTGGAACGGCAGGTAAGACATAAAATATCGCACCTGAAGATTCCATCGGAATCCGCCGCTATCTCCGCGCGCTGTGAACGGTGTCGCTCTCAGCGTCGCGTAAAAGAGGTTAGTCACCTTGCTCAGATGTGGAATGAATAAATTGTCACTTCCATTATCATTGTAACAGGAATTGAGGTAGGGTTGTTTTAGGGAGAGTTAAAATTACAACATCTGTGCCGATCACCCAACCCTCACCTAGGCGGTTCTCTATTGAACACGATGTGTCATGAGTCCCTTGTAGATGTGTTCAGAGTATAGGTCATATACAGGGCGGTGCAAGAATAGGGAAACTTTTGACAACAATTTTCACCTACTTGTTGAGCACAATTCAAACATTCAATTTAATGGTATTGAAATGTTGATCTTTAAACATAAGTGACGAAAAAAAATGATGCAAATGTGCAAAGGCACATTTTGTCTCTGTTGGGATAGTTTTAAAATGTCATGTGCCAAACCTGCTTGTCCACGGACGGCTTTATTCCATCCGCTTGACTGAGCCCTGGAGCTTGATTTGAAGACAAAAAAATACACTAGACTTACATTATCAGAAGGAATTTTTCCATCGGGGTGATATAAATCAAACTATAGGTTTTGCCCTTCACCGACGTTTAAACACTGTATACTCCGTGTGTTATACCTCCCGAGTGAAAGTTGGAAAAGTGTGAGGTGGTCGAGTGGTAAGACATCTGCACTAGAAAGCAGGAGGTCGTGGGTTCGAGTCCCACCCGAGTGATTTTTTTCCAACTTTCACTCGGGAGGTATAACACACTGAGTATACAGTGAATTACACGCCGGTGAAGGGCAAAACCTATAGTTTGACTAGACTTACATGTTGACAACAGTGACTTGTATTCAAATTAGCATAATAACACTATTATTGCGATTTTTTTACCACGTATGGTGGAAGAGGTATACTTCACTACATTTAAAAAAAAAACCAGTTCAAATAAGTTAAAATGAGTAACTTAAAATTCCTGTCAAATGTGGGTTTCCATCTTTTTGCACCACCCTGTATAGCACGTAACACCTCTACCACACAGCCAGTGTGTGGTTTTGGGTACAGGTGCAAGCGACCCGCCTGACCGTCCTTTCTATAACCCTTTAGCATCAGTAACTATCAGCCTTGTTTGGGCAACTTAAAACAAATCTTTTTCAAAAGAATTATTCCTCATTTCAATATTTTTTTCATAATTCTTATTACTCCACCACGGTATGAGTTCCTGCAAAATTGATACCTTCCACAAGTGCATGTACATGTATATGTGTACTTGTTTTTACAGTAAGCCTTAATATAGGGTACAATCCATATTCAAATATTCAGCATCCTTCATGAACTGATGATCATGTGGGTTTGTTATTGCCTGACTTTCATTCAGGGGCGTAAATCCGGGGGGATGGGAGTATATATCCCCCCACTTTTTGACCGGGGGATGGGCCATTGTATCATCCCCCCCCCCACTTGTTCGTGTTGAGAAACCCCAAAAGCGGATTTTGAGGTAATTTTCGAACTTCTTAACAAGCAAAATGTATTTAATAGCACTGAAAAAGCAAATATTAGTACAAAAGCTTTAAATGCGCCGTTTAAATTAGATGTAATGTTAAGGGGCGTAAGTAAACGTAAGATGTGCATCTGTATCGTGAACAGCGCCCCCTATAGTGTCATGTGGTGTCCAGCAAGCCAAGCCCCCCCCCCCCAGCTTTTCGAATTTCGACGGCCGGGAAATTTGGTGATTTAGTCAACCCCATTCCCCACAGTCCCCGGCACAGATTTACGCCCCTGCTTTCATTTATATTATATTTTAATAATGTACTTCCAGCCTTCAATGTTACCTGAAACGTTTAGCGATCGATCCCGAGAACACGATGGCGTGAAAAACAATGTTTTTTAAAGTATTATCATTCATTGTGTTAATTAAATAACTTTAAAATTTGCTCCTTTTTTATGCAAACAGTCTAAAATACAAACAGTCTAAATTTGAACGTCATGCATAACAATCACAGGTGTTCGGGTGTTGTGACTTAATGAAAACATTACGAGGTGCTTTGCCGCCAATTAAATGTCAGTCGGATCTCGCGTATTGATTTTGTGTTAACACTGTGCATATACGGCCCCGACTCAACAGACATACAGACTTTACCACTTTGCTTGGTAATTTAATATAAATGAATTGATGGACTAGTAAAGGCGGCATGTCGGCAATTTGTTGAATATAATTGAAACATTGCCATCAAATTTACTCTGTAATTCTCTACTTTTGAAAGATTAAAAATAAATTGAAGGACATTTGAGCGTCATACCACAGTGCATCCAGTGTGACAATGCTACTCGCTCTTCATACAGAACCGCCATATTGGACTCAAAGTGAGGCTAAAATGGCAAAGAAAAACCCATGCACATCGTTACCATTATGTAGGTTGCTATACGTATTAAGGATCCATTTAAGTCGCTGAAGAATACCGATCCTGCCTCTCTTTCAAAACCCATCCGTTGCTGTGTGGGTTATAGCGCCCTCAAGTGTCACCCACGCAGCAGATAGCTTTGTGAAACTTTGCTCCGTATATACTGTACCCTGTACAGTATCCTTTTTTTCCGGGGTTGGTTCTTATTAATGCATGTTACTTTGTCTTGGCCGGGCTAAGACCCTGGATTTTGTCTTGAGTACTCGGCAGCGGCTCGGATTTCAATTCGGATTTCTGCCCGGAGAGGGTAGAGGTGTTGGGTTCTCATCAGGCTTAGTTACCTAGGGGCAGAGATCCATACCCGGGACAAGCATAATAGAAACTGTTTCTCTATTTTTTTCTCTCTCTCTGAAACAAATCCCTTGTTTGTTTGTACTCCACTTCTTGAAGAAGTGCGGTGTTTTCGTCTATGAAGTATACACTGCAGAGCTTCTCAACTGCAGCCATTTTAAGGGGAAAACGTTGTTGGTGTCTTTGCTTCAACTGCTTTTCAAAAACATCCAATACTCTGTGGGTGTGACTTCGAACATTTTCCTTTTTGTTTATAATTTGATTAACGAAAGCGAGTTAGATTCTTTTGAAAGATTTAAAATACTTACACTTGGAATTTGCCTCTCGAAATTTAGTCTCGGCGTTCTCTGTCTCCTAATTGTTTTGTTTTATGATGATGTCATCAATGATTCCTGATGACGTCATCATTGATTCCTCTTATGACGGCCTTAGTGTACAAAAGTTTTAGTTTAAAATGTTGGTTCTTCTAAGAACCCTTTCTATGTCAGGGTTGGTCACTCTGCGTGGATAATCGGCAAACTTCTCCCACTATCTGCACACTGCATGACAGTTGCATTGCTTGGTATTGTTCACTTAATGCTTTGGCAAACCACAACTTTTATTAGTGCCATGGTATAGGTATTCCAGATGTCTTCATGCAAAACACCATTATTGCCTGAAAGAGATAAAGGAAACCTTTCAACACCCCGATAGTTAATTACAATTCAGCTCCACATTTATTATAAATACAGACTTCCAATCGGGTCCATACCTATGTTTCCAATACCTATGTTCCCCAACCCTAACCCTAACCCTAACCCTTACCCTAACCCTAAGGATTTTGGAGAACATAGGCATTGGGAAACATCGGGTAGACCCCATTTCAATCAATACGTTCAATTACTATACGTTTTAGCTAAATGTTGCTTGTGAGAAAATGCTGCTCAACGATTGAGCTACGTAGGTATTGCTCTTGATAAAATGCCAACCTGTGGCCGACTTAATAACTAACATACCTGTTGTCGAAATCGGCAGGTCTCATAAAACACAAATTGTAACCGATATTAACGAACCTTTGTGCCTGGGCAACGGAAGCGCCGTATCATGGCCACTCACTGCAACTCTAGCCGACTCTGATTGGCTTCGACCCATTAATATGTACACAACCAGGGGCTAAAATACACTTAAGTGTATTCACTGTATACGCCGGGCCCAAGATCAATAGTTCCAAGTTTGTAGCTTCGGTACCCACCGGCGAGTTTAATTTTCCGCCGTCGCCCATTAAGGGCTGCGCAGTGTGGCGGTCGTGGGGAAGGAAAGGAGGGGGGGGGGTGTCAGCCAAGCCCCCTACGGCAAGAAATACCTTTAATAACTCGGGTTTCATTACGCGAAACCCAAATGAACATCGCTGGTTTGTCTTTCTAAATTAGTACCGCCATTTAACGTAAAAAAAAAGAGGATGAAAGTGCTGCATTGCACGCATGCACGGGCGCAGAGGGCAGATAAGGAACGGTCGGAAATGGGTCTGATGAACTTGGAGAGTGGATTTGATTACTTTCGCTGTGCACCGTTTCCCTATCCTCCGGCGCGACCCGGCGTGCTGAGAATACCCTGGCTCAGTCTGACCATGCAGACGACGCGCCTGCGCGCGCCTGTGCGCGCATGCGCGGCTTTTGCAGATCGCTGCCCAAACTGTCCGCAGTCATGCGCACGCATGCGCAGGTTGCACTCGTGTAATCTCAGCACGTGGTCGGTTTCGGCTTACAGTAGTTGTCGAACAAACGAAGTACAGCATTGGTGTAACAGGATGTGACTGAAACCCATACCCCTGAGTAAAATCCCTATAGGCACTTCCGTTGCATATTTTTGTTTTATCATACTCTAAATTTGATTGCAAAGGACAGAATAGATGATAACTTAATTTCGCTCAATTTCCCTGTGTTCTTGCCCGTTCATCGAGACCTCTAATATAATTTCCTGTATTATATCATTTAGCTTCTGGGCAATGTCAGCTATCATTTGTGTATTAGAAATGGGTCAAACGTATGGGAAAGAGAAAAAATGTAGCCCTCCGTCGACGTAAATCGATCCACAGTTGCAAAATTACTCGTGGCTTTGAAAACAAGGTGTAGTACGGCTGTTGTGTCTAAGTATACGATGGCTACCCAGAACACAAACATTGCATGTGTAAGAAACTCAGGATCTTGGAAAGGACCCCTGTTTTTTTCTTTTCTAGCGTGATACAGCGGGTCAGCAGGCCCGTGTGGGCACGGGAGGAAGCTCGCTATAGATGGGCGCCCTGGGAGTTGAGACTTGCAACCGGCAAACACTCATACCTTCCGCACTCCACCACATAAGTACCAGTTGCATATCGGGGGAGAAATATGTATTTCTATATTCGCAGTCCCTTCGGGAGCAGAACTGACATATTGTTGAGGGCCCTGGGCTTTCGAGAGAGAAGGATTATTTCCAGGCAAACAAGCGGACGTTTATGTGGGTGTCGTACAAAACACGGGATGCTTTTTTTTTTACCAGTTACAACAGCGGTACTTGACATGTGCAGTCTAGAATTTTAAATATAGCGAAGGATAAAAAATGATGTTTTCTGAGTCTTCTGTTTCTGTGAAGTGAGTCATATTAAGGCAAACACAATATTCGTATTGTGGTGATACTTTTTCCAAATATGAAACGCGTAGGCTGTATCACTGCCCTTTCAAATTTGTGAATTTTTGTTCGTCCATCCATTACGTTTAACTTAAGGTTTGAGTTTGGCATAACAAACAATAAATTATTTTTTTGTTTACTTTTAAACACAATCTCTGGCAATTTAACCAAGTTTCAAGTTTTACTTCGCAACTGTCTGGTGTGACGGTAGGCTGTGAGCCCAAGAGACCTTATAGACCTTTATTATGCTGCCACCATTCCAGTCATGTTCCCCGTATCCAATAACAGTACTGAATGGTAATGTTTTGTATGCAAAAGGAACCACTTTATTTTTCCTCCCAGCCTCGCTTTGGTTACGTTGATTTGAATGGGGAAAAATCAAGATGGCCGCGACATGATAGTGGTCTATTCACGAGGAAGCCATTTTCGATCGTGTTCCCTGAATCTATTTTATAAATTGTAAACTGTTGAATGGAATGGTGCCAGACTATTTTATGATTGGAGTGCGTGCCAAGCCTCGCTTTCATATTTTTTTTCAATTGCGATATGTTCAATCACAAATTTAAAATATTCATCACAGCAAACTGGTGTTAAGCTGTAATAAACTTGTATTTCATTGCTTTCATTTCTACTCGCAAATTCCAAAAATGAAGAGTTTACCTCGCTTTCAATTCAATATGGCCGACTCGTGAATTAAGCCTAAATTTCATGGAGGTAAGGCAGAAATGCTTAGCATTTTTTTTCAGTGGGGAACAAAATAGGTGGGAACCATTCAAGACCGTTAACATCACATGACATTCTAGCTGGTAACCTGTTGTTGCTGAGCGACATTTAGTTTGCTCTGAGCAAACTTGGGTGGTTAGTTATGCCAAGATCGGTCCTTCTGCAAATGGGGTTTCCCTTATGTAGATCAGTATAATGGTATCAACAAATTGTCAAAACAATACAAAATGCGAAAAGAAATTCATGCACAAGGCAGCCATGTTTTGATTGTTATCCTACACAATTTCAAAACAATAAAAACTGCGGAAAAAAAATCATGCACAGAACAGCCATGTTTTGATCATTATCCTGCAAATTGTCAAAACAATATGAACTGCGAAAGAAATTCGCGCACAGGGCAGCCCTGTCTTTATCAGATTCTAGCCGGCCAGTCTACCCCGGCAAGTATACCCTGGCAAACTGGGTGGTCGAGTGGTAAGACGTATGTACTATAGGGAGGGGGTAGTGGGCAGTGGCGCAGCCGGGGAGGGTGGCCTGGGGGCCTGGGGGGAGGTGCACGTGTGCCCCCTCCCTAAAAAAAAGTCAAAATTTGCCGCTTGTCTTTTTAAAGAATTTGTGTGAGTCATTAAAACGAAGAGGAATCTTGATTACTATTTTTGACTTCCCTGAATAGATTAATAAGAAATAAATAGCGCCATAGGTCCAGCCATTGGTGCCCCCTCATAAAATGCTGGTGCCCCTCCCCTCCCTTCCCCCCTTTCCCCCGCTGGTCGTGGGTTCGAAACCCATCTGGGTAAGTTTGTGACATATTCTCGAAAACCGTCAGACAACACTGAGTATACAAACCTTTATGAAATTCTGTAGGTGAAGAGAAATAAAGCAGTATTGAATTTACATCCGTCCGACGTAAAATTTCATCCCACAAATCACTGTCGTCCGGTAAATTGTCCTTACGGCCGGCCATTATTGCTACCGTTACTCAAAGCAAAACGCTCTTATAACGACTCTCCTTGAGTAGCGGGATGATATTTCCGAAGGGGAGTACAGCGTGCACTGCGACAAATCACCGGGAATCTTGCCCCCAGGCTGCCCGGCCCGCGCGGTTATACTCGTGCCAGTACGATTTTTCTTGCTTTTCCTTGTTTTCCCCACTTTTTTGGAATCAATAGCAGTCACTTGAAGATGTCATTCAGGACTTCTCTCGTCAGGTAAAGGGGGGGGGGGTGTCTGTGGGACCAAGATGCCCTATCGACCGGCCCGCGGGAGTCTCTCCTGTTGAATCGTTCAATATCCACTTCTATTATTTTCTATTCTGCCCGTCGGGCCAATCTCAAAGAAAGAACTGTTTGTTTGAACGTTTTATTTCATTTTTTTGGTGATTGAATTTCATACCTTATTATGTCAACTTGCCAATATTTTGCCCCTCTCAATTTCTCTGTCCTGTGATTAGGTGATCTTATAGGTGATCTTCTGGAACTCAAACTGTCAAAAATGATGTTTGACGTCCTCCTTCGAATTTTGACCAATTCAACTGGCAATTGATCTGCAGTTAATGTGTACCGTACGTTGGATCATTATTTAAAACAGCGACACCACTGAAAGATTACCGATTTCAATGGTGATTATTCAAAAAGATCAGACAGCAGTGGTTTGCTTCATATCTATTGGCACTGACATGCTACATGCATGATTTAAATACCATTTTATAAAGGTTTCATGAACTGAAAAAAACTTCGATCAGTATCTGGGAGCCAGTTCAATACTGAGCAGAACTCGCTATGCTCTGAAGACACTACGCTGTGGTCTGCTGCCGAACTCATTTTCTTATCCATTACCCGTACGTATGGACACCGTAAGACTCCTCCATTCTTCCCTTTCCACCAAAGATACTTTTATTTCCGCGCAAGTACGTGCAGAACCCCACATTTTCCACTTCTCCAAACAACACTCTTCTCAAGTTGGAGATCGCCGTCCATCCTCTTGCCGTTAATCGCAGCTTCAAACTCGCCGACCGTTCTGGGAATACAGTGGAGTTCGAGTTGTCCAATGCAAGGCCGCTAAGACCCTTGGGTCTGCCGCCCCCACCAAAGATTTTACATCATTCGTCGGACGACTGCCGGTGCCAAAAAGAAAAGAAAAAGCAGTGGCTCACGCTCGAACGATCCTTGGAGAGTTGCCCTGTCACTGAAAACGGCAACTCGGCATTAGGATGTTTGTTTTTTGATCGAATCGGATCAAAAATCGAGGGCATCTTGCGCCTGGTCTTTTGCGCGTGAATAGAGGAAGATCTAAATTTAGTCTTGCAAGCACGATTTCACCTGATTTTAAATTTACTCTCATTCTTGTCGACTTGAACATTTTTATTTTCTTCTCGTGAGAAGACAGTGCAGTGTCCAATATTCGGAAAAGGTCACGTCGCGGGAACAGAATGTCGATATGTGAATGGGACCGAGGCGGCATGCTTTGGCAGTGGCGGCAGCCTTTGCGGTGCGCCACGCGGCATCCAACTGGCAAGAGATTGCTGCACTTGCAGACGTAGGGTAGGGGCTACTATAAGAAAGAAAAAAACTGACGACAAACTGGCCAATGTGTCGGCAGAGTTTGTTTACTTTAGAAATATCCTATACTCCCCTTTCGTATTTGCAAAATTTGATTTGATTTTTTTTGGATTGACAAGTAAATCAAAACATTGAATGGTAGGATGTAACGACTGTGTCTTCTTTCAAGACTAATGCGCGTATCTAATTTTGGAATCATGCAGTTATTTCAGACTACTCAACAACCTAGTCTCAACTACATGTTGAGAAACACTAAACATATGCAAAACGAGATTTCATTTCAAAATGGCCGTCAAAATGTGATGAAAAATACGGCGAAATTATAGTCATGTTTTAATATTTTGGTAAACACTTGCGCATCGAAGATAACGGCTATTTTTGGCAAGCGTGTGCATATGCAGACACTTGAAATAAGCATAGCAGGGGTTGGCCTCTGTTCCAGCCGCCGCCAATCAATTGGCTAATGTTGTAATTAGATATTGAATACCTTTACTAATCGCTTCAACGGCTTGGCAGGTGGTATTGGAGACTAGCCACGCAAGCAAGATCCTTCCCAGTTCCGTAGAAAAACACTGCAGTACGATTACTAGGACAGCCGGAGTGCATTGGCAAACATGATTTCTTGTTGCGAAAACTTCTACTTCTTTTGTAATGTTCGCTTCATGTAAAAGTGCTTTAAAATTTAGCTCACCCGGATGTCCCTACTCTCTCTAAATCTCTAAATCTGGTCCTATAAATCCCCAAAGATCCTATTGCAACCTAGTGTCATTCTATTTCTCCTTGGCTAACTCTGTTGATTTATAAAGCAAAAAACCCTATCTATTTCCGGACTCTTTCTCTCACTCACTCTTTCCAAATAACTGAAATCCAAGAACCAGTTTTCAGGGCAACTGATCCGCAATACGATCCGCTCCTCATCCGGAACTTAATCCGTGGCCAGTAATGACACGCACGCCCGGCACGACTGCGACGTCACGGGGAAAACAAATCGCACAGCATTGCTTTCGTCGAACTGTGGCTGTGGGATTTTGGTATGCGATCAGTGTACGGAATGGCATGATAGTGGTTTAAGAGGGAGGACGTTCGCTTGGTATATAGTTTCGCATCCATGGGCATCTGATGCTAAATGTGTACCGTGTTAATGTTTGAAACCTTATTCATAAATACCTAAGACAGTTCACCCACTCCTTTTGGTCGAGAGCCCGTCACGTGGGTGGCTTTAAACACTTCGCGCAGTACGCGCCACGCGCGCCCGAATCTCCATAAAAGGAATTGCTTTAGCACTACGCGCGCGAGGAACACACCATATACATAGCCAGAGGGGTGTTCACAAAACATGAGGTGCAAATCAATGCCGAACAAAATCGTTGGAAAATCGTGATTTTTTGTTTTTTGTTTTTGACCGAAAGGTTTTTATGAATGGAAATAAATATGTGCTCGGCCGGTATTACACAAGTTCGATTAAAACTGTCTAGGGGCATCGCCTTCGGCTTGGGCCATTATCCGCCTCCAGGCACATATTTATTCCCTTATCAAAGCTGATAGCGATATGCCGTCTGGTTTGCAGTGAATCAACAAAAACTCTGCATAAATCTGACTTGTCTACGTGAAGATACCAAGCAACCAAAGGTAACACAGACTCGGTGTGTTTGTCACGTCAACTCCGCCAGCCATTTCGGATTTACACAGCCTTTAGTGTTTAAATATCGTTTGTTTCTTTAATTTCACAGGCCTGACGGCAATATTAGTGGATGGCGAACGAAGGAATCTTCATCATTAAAAAGCCGTGTGTGATTGTTAGCCGGGACTCGATTGGTTACTGATGACGTGGAAAGCTATGATCTACCTTGTGAGTCGCGGATTAAGATGACTCTGAGTTTGGGCACCATACTCGACGAGTTGTCTTCGCTAACGCAGGAGCCAACCACTGCGGCTACCACCACTACCACCACCAACGCGCCGTACATGTACAGTGAGTTGTGGACCGACCGTAATGCCTCAATGAGTGAGTCGGAGCCTCTAGCCCGCCGGGATCCCAACGTGGCGGCCGGCATTGCGCTGGCCATCATCTCGCTGTTGACCGTCTTCGGAAACATACTGGTCATCGCCGCCGTCACCTCATGGAGGAAGCTGCGGCACAAGATCACGAGTTGGTTCGTGGTCTCGTTGGCACTCTCGGACGTCCTGGTGGGTTTTTTAGTCATGTCCTGGAACGCCGCGGCCTTCACCATCGGTTACTGGCCCTTTGGCAGGTTCTGCGCCGTGCACCAAGCCTTGGATATCATGATGTCCACAGCGAGTATTTTAAACCTGTGCGTGATCGCACTGGATCGCTTCTGGGCCGTCACGCAGCCCTTTGACTACCAGAGCAAGATGACTAGGAAGCGGGCCCTCCTGATGATAGCCTGCGTCTGGATCGTGTCGTGCGTCATGTCATTCGTGCCGGTCCTGACGGGAATTCACACCGTGGACGACGCCCAGGACACCATCCTGGCCAACCCGCCCAAGTGTGACTTCATCCTGAACGGAATATACGCCGTGTTGTCGTCGTGCATTAGCTTCTACGTTCCTTCCATTGTCATGATCATAACCTACCTGTTGATTTACCGCGAGGCCCGGCGCCAGGAGCAGAGTATACGCAGCCAGAACAGGGTGCTCGATAACAACCAGAAGGGCGAGCACAAGGCTGCCAAGACTCTGGGGGCCATCTTGGGTGTGTTCGTCTTCTGTTGGCTTCCCTTCTTTGTGGTCAACTGTATTCTTCCCTTCTGCAAGGAGTGCATCAGCGGTGCTGTGTTCACCATCGTCTTGTGGCTGGGCTGGATTAACAGTTCTCTGAACCCGCTCATTTACGCCACAAACCGGGAGTTCCGCACGGCGTTCAAACGCCTGCTTTGCAAGAAGCAGTTCTTGCGGGACCGGACTATGGAGTACAGTACCACGGTCACGCTGCTCATGCACATGGGCAACGGTAAGGTGGACTCCAATAAGAACGAGCGGAAGAAGAAGGCCAAAGCCGGGGCGAGCAGCCGGCAGTCGGCTCCAGCACACACGCTGACGGCCATCACGGAGTTCGTCACCGAGGAATCACTGAAGGAGGAATGCGAGGGGGAGACGGAGGGGCCCTACCCGGAGCACAATATCGGGCCCAGGCTCGCCAAATATCAATCGGACACGGAGGAGAACCTTACGCCAACAACAGAGTGGAAATAACTTCATGGGCGCTCAAAGTGGCCTGAGGGAAAACTACAAAGGCTGAATTTGTTCCCAAGTGTGCCATGCTCAACCTGCTTTCGGGCTGAATGTGCCCGGGATCAAATCACCGCTGCTTGTACATTGTTGGGTTGAGAGAATAAGCGGAACTACACCAACAAGCGCATGCGTGTGTCACAAAGGGGTAACTTGAGCACGGTGTCTTTTTAACTGAGCACCTAACGCCGACAATACATCTACGAAAGCGTGTTAATTGTAATCGTCCTTGGAGTAGCTCGTAGCTTCAGATTGGAGATGTTTTTATATTTACCATGCTTGGAGCAGTGCAATTTATCATGTTTATATTTTCTGTTTACCTTATTTCTGATAAGAAGATAACTTCTGACTTATCAGGCATTCATGTACTTGTATGACAACATACCCCACGCACATGTACACTGGGGTTATATCAATTTCAATTATGATCTAAAATAAACTTAAACATTCCATAGGATTTGTACAAAGCTGAAAATATCAGAACACAAAAAAGTTAAAAGTCTGGACTACTGAGGGCGCAGTCCAATAATTTACCTAAGTATTGTTGGCACTGCATGTTATTGGAATAGGCGATATACAGGACATGTAGATAATGTGCTGTGATTAATATAGTCCTTTCATTCATGGATGAACCCCGTTTCATATTTTGGGCCCAGCTGCAAAATATGTTTGAAAGCGAGGCAAACACAGCAATCATTACAAAAATCGTCTGGCGACTTTGCGAGTGTGTGAAGGCTCGCTCGTTTTTGTTTGAATAACTGGATTCAGGGAACACGACAGTAAAAAAAAATGAAGCCTATCGGTTTTAATATCTGGTAAAATAGCAATTTTCCCCGTATTACAAAAATGTGTACTGTTGTAATGTATTCGTTTACTTTGTGTACCAGGGCTTGGGTGTAGCCATTTTGTGTCCACAATTTTAGACGCCCTCTGTCGGAAATGTAGTCCATGGTTCTCATGATTAACAATCAGGACCTAAGATTTGGACGAAACATGATTTCAAAATCCTCACAAAAGGTGTTAATTTAATGGCCATTTCTTTCGTAATACGTCATGGTCACAAATTTGTTTGGCCGTTATTGAAAAAAAGAAGACAAAATTATTATTAGGTTTTGCCCTTCACCCCCTCGCAAATTCCATCTTATAAAGAAGACAAATTGAATTTTTTTTTCCAGTAATGTGACTTTAAAAAGTAGCGTTCAGTGTTTGTAAATGAGCAATAAATTCATGGAATTGATCCGGACAAAAATGTCAACAGAGGGCAGCAAACATAGTGTCTGGTGTGTGCCAGTGTGCTAGAGCTTTACCCATAATTATTTTGCTCTTCGTGTGTACAGACATATGTGTTTAAAATGTCTCTCTTCAGAAGCTGGTGCTATTAGTTACATTTCAGTCTTTTGGAAAATGCTTCGTGGGGAGGAATACACCGTCATGATATCCGGAGATATACGATTAATTATATTCCTTTAATTTGAAAGTCATCTCCATGCACTCTTCATTCAACGATATTATCAATCCCAGAATATATCTTAGAAGATTATTTTCGTGGAAATGAAATAATAGATAAAAGCACATGCGTGTAAACAGGCAATTTTAAACTGAGTCTTCTTTGACTAAGTCAATACTGGAAAGTATTTTTAGCTTCCAAAACTGGCTCTTGTCTTTCATATAGACTTGTCAAAAAAAGATAACACACTCCGAGATATTTCTCGGTGAAAATTTACAAGGCGGTGCGCTTTCAGTATTATTATGAAACCTCACCTTGCTGTAGGATAAACTATTCGTCTGGTTTACTTGTTTTAGTTTTTATTTTATATTCTAATATCCTAACAAAAACCTTTCCGAATGGCTGAAATGTGAAAAAAGAAAATTATCTCCATGTTGAGTTTTTTTTCTACGTTTGGTTGTCTGCATGATTATAACCGCCATCCCTTTGCCTATCAGAAGTGTATCTCCCCCACCCGAGTTAGCTGTTGAATTTTGTCCTCGTCATATCATAAAGTTAAATCAAAAAGATACCTTGAACCGGACTCAACATTTAGGTTTTCCCGTATGATTTGAAATTGAAATATAAATTGTTGTGTATTGATAAGGTTTATCAAAATAGCTTTTGTACATTGATGGTAAATTAGAACGAACAATGAAAACGGGGAAGCCGACAAATAAAAGGATAAAGTCCCGATACGGTTCTATGTTTTTTTCTTTCGTGTATTTAGTCCACAAAACTAGGACCTGGATATTTTTTTGTTATGTTTAATTTCTGAAAATAACTTGTAAGGCCTATGTTAGCGAACATTGACAATCGTTGGCAAACGTTGTAATCGTTGAAAATCGGAAAAAAATAACTTGTTTGGCCTATGCTAGTGACCATTAAAAAATCGTTGGCAAACGTTGTAATCGTTGAAAATCGGATCCTACTTGAAATGACAACCTGTAATAGACACTGTAGTCTTCCCTGTTATGTGTCGTGCTGCAATGTTTCCTCATTTTGATAAATTGTCTTTGTAGAATAAATGCAGTTTTTTCCACCTATAAATAAGCACCGATCGAACCTGTGTTATTTTGTTGTTGTTTATTTTTGTCATTTATTCGTTCATGTTTTTGTTGGGAAAAGGCGTAAGCATACATGTCGCCACTACATGTTAAGTTACATGGAATGGAGTTTGGCCGCCACCATGAGTCGTTTAGTTTCTCTCAGACTTGTGTTTTCTTAAAAGAAGGGGTTTTATAGCTGAGAAAATAACAAGGAAGAACCCGGTGTGCAGGCAAAGTTCAGGGAATAATCCGTTGATATTTATGTCTTATACCTACACTGGTATCCATACCGGTGAATTGAGTCTTAAATAAACGGAAATCTTCCATACAAGCTGGTTGCAAGACAAATGTTTTTCTAAAAAAAAAAAATACATCAGTTCGCAGAGCCTCTCGTCCTCCAATTTGATTCACATCCCATAAAAGGTACAAAATGAGGAACGGCCCTGTTGATGCTGATAGCAAAACCAACTTTCCTTCCCCTTCATAAACCTTGATTCACGGCGTCAACTTTCTTGGAATGATTTTGGAAATTTTTCAACAAGATATTAATATCAGTGGATTATCCCTTCATTTTGCTTGCACAAACCGGTTCTTCCTTGCTATTTTCTCAGCTATAAAACCACTCTTTTTAAGAAATCACAAGTCTGAGGAACACTCAAATTCATGGTGGCGGACAAGCTCCATTCCATTTGACTGAACATGTAGCGGTGACATGTATGATTACGCCGTTTCCTAATAAACACAGTCCATTGTTCACTTTTGTCAATTATTCGTTCATGTGCAAATCCATTGTCTCGGCTGAAGTAACGGGGATGGAAAGCAAGTCACTAACTACAAAACATGAGAGCATGATTATGTAACAAATGGATGTGCTCAAAGTAAACAACATACGGCCCTTTATTCAATCATAATCGAAGTTACGTGCTTTCTACGGCCATACTGATGCATCGCTTTACAACTACATCATACGAAAGTAAAAGTTTATTGATTTATTCATAATATTTGGTGTTTCATGCGAAACCTTATACTATTGTTGGCCAAAGAGGGGGGAATTTTATGTTTGCACATGGTTACAAAAATATAATTTAATTATTTTTTTAATTATCCAATTAACAATGGTTTAAAGTGAGCATCTAAGGTTTAAAGTATCGAATACAAAATAAGAAAGCAGTATTAAAGAATAGCAATAAGTGTATCGTCCATTTGTTGGGACGCTTTAAAGAAGGATATGACTGTGAATAATCATTCGAGAGAGGGCGCTGTCACACTTGACAATGGTTACAAGCAAGTGTAAATAATCTCAAGTGTAACCGATTGTATTCATTCACGCGATCGTACATTAATTTTGAACCGTTTAAACATGTAAAAGTTGTACCGATGATTGTTTGAACGTGACTCATAAGTGAGCCCCTATATACTGCCCTCGTGTGGCGAATGAAGGCCAAGGAGAACGGGTTGTTAAATCGCCATTTGGGGCATGCGCTTGTTGAACGATGAGTTTATTTTCGTGACGGCTTTTATTTTGATGCAAATGTTGGCGTCTGTTAAGTCATGTTATTTTTGGTTTGAAATTGAGCACAGTGTTTAAATACAGCTCTCGACAATAAGAATCGGCCTACTGAATATTTTGAACCAGTTGAAATTGCGAGTTCAAATTAAAAAGCTGAATTCGGAAAGATTTGCATCAGCTTACACGTTGGTTGGTCACAACCATTCGATCGTTTTGCCTCGTGCAACATAAGTTGGAGTCCGTGTGGTCTCATATTGTCATACTGTCACCTTGGCCTAAAAACAGACACATCGGATGGCCACCATATTGGCTAGAAATGGATAAACCGGAAGAACGTCATCAATATTTATGCTGCATTGCACTATGGGACTTTTGTCTGAGATAGAATGCTGTACACTGATTCCTATAGGAGGGATATCCGTTAAAAAACAGTTTTGCTGCATACCCGAACGTTACCATGTGCGCATGCGTTAATACCCTGGGATCGCCCAGGGATGTGCGACCTGTGTGAAATTATTTATTTATTTATTAACTTTGGTAGTCGATTTTTATTATTATCATTTTCGGGGGAGGGGGAGTTACCCATCACTAGAAGTATTATCAGTTTTTGATATTACTTAATTTGCATCAGCAAATCCTCCAAAGTTCTAATCCTGTAAAAATATAATAAACAAGTTTTTTATACACATGATGTTGTGTTTTAAATCATGTATAAGTATCACGTATCGTTTACATTAATGGATCTAGTGTATAAAATGTGAGAATTTTATAAAGATTTTTCTATGCATGGTTGTATATACTTGTTGGGAGTTCGTCGTGTATAATTGACCATCTGTATCCGTGTTTGCTTGCTTCCAAGGTTTTCGTCATCTCTGCTGAAATTATTCACACTTTCTGATTTGAACGATGCATCATGCGGTTCACGTACAATAAATACCGAGTGGCTAGAGCCACATTTATCCAAAATCAGTGTTGTCAGCATTATTTTTATTTCTTTGTTGTTGTTGTTGTTGTTGTTGTTGTTGTTGCTGCTGTTGTTGCTGTTGTAAAGCCAATTCCACTTTTCCCCACTAACTCACAACTGAGCATACGTTTAGGGTCCCCCAGGTGAAAAGTACAAAGACATTTAATGCAGAAGAATAGACTTTCATGAACCGTTCAATACCCCACAATATTCATTCAACCACCAATCCCAGAGATAGAGGGCGCTATTGAACTTTTTTTTACAGGCATTTAGCTTAAACTGTACAGTCAATAGAGGGCGCCAATCTATTTTGGCTCTTTCTATATCTCAATAGAGGGCGCTATTTATCAAGTAAACAGAGGGCGCTATTTATCGAGTCGTTAGCAAAGTTCACATCGGTTTGAAGCGATGCAGATCCTGAAATAAGTTGTAAAATCTAACACCAAATACCCCTATTTAAACAAAAATCGTGGAAAATGCGTCTCTCTGAGGTGTTCAAGCTTACATTACGTTAAAGCTTAATTTACCCTCTTTTGCTTTGACAGGATTAAATTAACTACTTTTGGATGATTCTTCCTCTTCCAACAAAAATGCCCCCTAAAGGAAAGTCCCATCGATTTTGTGGAGAGAAAAAATTCAACCTCTTATCTACAGCTTTTTAGAGCGCCCTCTTCTGTCCGTGGCACTTCACTTTCAGGCGGTAGGTGGCGCTCTCCATACGAACCGGTCAAAATAATTTCTGATTTCGGCTAACATTTCTGTCAGTTATTTTACCAAGTAAAGATATTTTTTTAGTTATTTTGAAAGATAATTGAATTTGAATAGAAAAATTTACTTCTCAATCGAATGCTGAATCTTCAATTTTATGCTTAATTAACTGTGACTTAATTTTATTTTTTGTTTATAAAATAATGTTCAGTTTCCAGTTTATAAAAATATTAATTGGTCAGCTTAAGCGTTAGGTACGCTGCTTCAAGAAATCGTGCCGCATTTGCGTTGACGAAAAGAAAATAGTTAATGAAAGAAAAAGATGCAATGTAAAGTGAAACAGATCACCTGTCAAATTTAATCCAGGATTGAAAAAAGGTCTCTTTTTTTTTCAATTTTAAAAGAAATTCTGCTCATTCCAAAAGGTTTCTAAATGAGAAAAGCGATCGCGAACTCCCTCCACAAAAGCCACGCGGGAAAAAAACCCAACTCGGTCCATATTATTTTATAGGCCGTCTGATGAGATCAAAAGCTTCATCTCTGCAAACCCCCCGAGGCAAGGATTCAGTTCATGCGTCCTGTATGTGCTCAATTAAATACCACCACGATGGAGCCAAAAAAACCCAAGAAAAAACAGAACAAACAGAAGAACTAATGTCTGCCCGTGTATGCAGACAGATTGGTGCAAAATATGATTGCTCATTTCATGATAAAAGCATGAAAGTTGGCACACAGTAAGAACATGCCCTAGTGAATCATTTTAGCTATAGGACCATCGCAGATTTGTACTTTGAAAAAAAAGATAGGTAGAATAACAAGCAATTTTCAAAATTGTCAAAATGGCTGTCAGTGCTTGTTATCTTACCTATATTTTTTTCCAAAAGACAAATCTGCGATGGCCCTATAGCCAAATATCGTTCTCATGACATACTCTGACTGTGTGCCAAATTCCATGTTTTTATCATCGAATGAAAGATTCCATCACATCATCGATCTGCCGTACTGATAGGAATGCTCGTAGGTCCTTGTTTTTTGTCCCGCTGTGAATATGGCGCGGTGTCGTGCCGTTACAACGCTGGATGCAAGGGGGCGCTCGCCTTGGTTTTGTATCGAACGTGAGGTTGTTTACTATAGGAATTTGTAGCTAGAATGCCTTACCAATTTGGCCAGCTATTTTCATTTCACTCACAACCGAAGTATGAGTTTTAGGGTTCAATGGTATTATAATATTTGCAGGAATTCTAGGCTTCTGATAAATATTTTATGACAGTGGAAAACTAAATGAACTATTATTATTAGCCAACTGGCTCTCCGTAAAAAAAAAATCTTTTGCATAATAGATAACTCTCTACACCGTCTCAAATTGTACATAACTAAAAACCAATAGATGTATTTACCTTTAATGTATCGGGAGTGTAGTGACACCCCCTGAGGGCGTGCTCCATTGAATGGAAGAAGATAGACGCTTATTAGCATGGCCGCTGGTTGGCGGGCACTACACGCAGGTCGCATGTAAGTTCATCTACCCCGGGGCTTGACTAGGGTAGGGAACACCGAGAGGGGGGGGGGGGCTATAAAACGCCATCTTTAACCATGTCTCCGATTGGGAAAACCCAATTACTGAAAACATGTCATTGATCCGGACCGCGTGTCAGCGTGCGTGGCGTAGGAGGGTCGATTACAAGACTGCGAGCCAGGAATCGATCGGGCCCCGGGAAGACACCCCCCCCCCCTCCCTCCGCTCACTTTATAGCCCCTGCAGCTAGCTCGTTAGAAGTAACCGAATTGTGGGGCCTTAATTGTGTCTCTGTGTGATGCGTCTTCGGAGACGGGACTCCGAGAGAGAGAAAAAGATAGAGAGGAAGGCAAACGCGGAATGGGGCTAAAGCAAGAACGCGACGGGACGGAAAAGGGATACTGTACCAGGACAGTCAATTAGCACCGAGGAAGCAAAACCTCTTAGTCAACAACAGACATTTTTTTGTTTATCAGCGGAGGATGAGGAGCGATTCGGACGTGGGAAGGGGTGGGGGGTGGAAGATCCAGGAATTTCTAAAAGGGACCTGGGATGGGTAGGTACCAAGTCGAATATTTTAAGGGATGGAGGAGGCATTACGGTCAACGCATACAAAGACCAAAGGTCTAAAGCAATGAGTCAAGATCAGTGTTTTAATATTGCATATCCAGATGACGTTATTCTGGGATCATAAATTTTGGACATGCAGTTTTACCAATATTCAATTATTAAACTAAGTCAATCGTTGGGGGGGGGGGGTTGTAGTAAGCCACCCTAACCACCCCCCTTGGATGCGTCCTTGGGTAAAGCATACATTGAGGGGTCCGTTCGTAATTTCTGGAGCTCGTGAAAAGAATTGTGATCAGAATTTATCGATCCAATTAAATGGTCGCCGTGAGTAAACGAGAAAGCCCCTTTGGCCGGATGGTTTCTGCGAAATTGGTAGCTAAGATAATGATCGCGTATCCGATCGTTCTACTGTGTTTCAATAACCATGACTCGAGCGCAATTGATATTGCACAAGTGCAACACTTTAGCTAATACAATTTCGGATCAGCATATATTTTTTTAACAAGTTGGCGAAATTATCTCTTGAGTAAGCATCACATCATCAACCCCAAAAGGCCCTTTTCAGGTTAAACATAAGGGACGAACCTGTGTTCACAGGAACGGAGTGCCCATCTCTCTTTCGAAGCGATTGGGCCAGACTCATTCGTGTATTAATGCTGCTGTGGGAGGGGGTCGCCACACCTCCTCAACGGCGAGTCCGTTACCTTCCCAGCATAGAATCATGCCGCTACTCATTGCACAAGGTTGCAGAGGCCACAAAAAAAAAACTTTATTGGTTTCATTAAAACAATACAATAATAACAGGATTTACACAAAACTTGTTTGCAGTGTGATTTTCTAGCTCAAACCTTTCCCATCCTCTTGAAGCAAATTGTTTTATCTGACGATAGCACGGTGATGACCTAGAACAAGTTGTATATTCTTGTCAAAATATTAGAATATTAACTGGACTAAATCATAATGATTCCATTCATACAGATTCATGATTAATCAGATTGCCTTCGACGCCTGTACTTTTAAAAGTTTGTACTTTTTTTTAACTTTAGAGATGGGGAATTCTGGCTACTCACGTGCCAAGCCACTTCTAAGTTTCATTTTTAATATTAAACAAAAAAGAAGGCCATCCTACCAAATTGAATAAAATCCGTAGCGCTCTCTTTCTGCTTGTGAGGTCTTGTAATGCAGAATTCAATAATTATTTCCAGTGTGTGACAAGGCACGTCCTATATGGCCGACATGTCTCCAGGTGTGTTTCTGCCGATTTAATAAAAACAAAATATATAGTGGCTTGTTGTCGAGTACAGTTAACAACTCCCTACCCTGGAGAGAAGGAGAAAGGGTATCATGCATTTTAATAAACATGGGAAGGGGCAAAAAGTGTGAGGATATCGGCAAAGCCCCTGGATCAATTTAGTTTTTGGATACACGGGGAAGGTCCGCGGATATTAGGGGTTGCTGGCAATTATTTAGCTGAGTGCTGCCGCTGGGGAGTGGGTAAGCTTCGGGTCTCTTACGCCTCGAATTCTCTTGTGCGGCATGAAGCTCGTACGATTGATGTGAGCGACACGCGATGCATGAAATACCAAACGCAGACCCGTTCGGGAATGGGCCGGATAGGCTTTTTGAATGAGGGCCTATAGTCCGAACTATACTTCAAGCCATAATAGGCCAAGTTCGAGCAGCGACTATTTGTCAACCATTGGCTGATTTTGCCTGGTAACCTATATGCACAATATATTTCATGGGTACCAGGCAAAACCGACCAGTGGTTGACAAATAGTTGCTGCTTGAACATGACCTATGCTGAAATCTTTCTTGTCCGGCTGCTACATTGCAAAGTTCCTGTCAGTGCATGGATCGATATGATTCATATTGTTGAGAGCGCCCTCTACCGCCGCGGTGTCCTGACCGCGTTCTCCTGGGGTTTGGTACCGGCTGCATCATGGGAGTCAAGGCCCAATTTAAGTCTTGAACCAAGACTAGATGGTCCACTTCATTGCATACACCGCTTATTTACAGGCTAGGGAAGTACAGACGAGGGGGTTGAATCTGTAGTCTTGAGAACCTTCATATCAGGCCGTTTTATGGTTAGGCCTAACCACGTCAGTGCCCGTCAGTGCACGTCAGTGCATGGTGTTCAAAACGTTCTTAAGCCAACCCGAACCCCTAAAAGCTGGGTAGTTTGAATCCAGCAGTGTCCATTAATTTACAATGTGATTTTCATACATTTCAGTTAAATGTAATGCTCACATAAAAATAAATCTTCTGAACTTTTTTAGCGATGGAAACCTAAAATGAAAATATCACGAACATACGTAATAATATAAAAGAACCAAATATTAAAAAACAACTTTATCTTACAGGGGACGTCTTTAAAAGTAGGTCAGCAGAAATCCACCTTGCTTTCTATTTCAAGGCAAGACTGCAGACCTGAGAGGGGAGAGAGGCGGGTCGATAGGGCGAATAAAACGGGGAAACTCCCGCCAACGCATTTCCGTGGGTTCACGGTCGACTGGAGGCCAAGCTGGGACCGCTGAGTACCGTCCTCGACCGAGGAGAAACGGCAGTGTAGGTTCGTAGGTCCGCTCAGTACGATTTATATCTTGGATATCATAGACCAAAAGACACGGCCGATTTTCTAGCAGCTCAGTGACACATACAAATTGTGATGAATTTAATTGTAAATGAAAATACAGAGGAAGATGTTGGAAAACTCATAGTACACATCCACAGTGAATCGTTGGACCATTTTCCCCTTAGAATTCGACTAAAAAAAGTTGGTTTTCTCCGTTGTCGGGTTTTAAAACCCGCGTTAGTAATTACATCATCTTTTTTTATAAGTGGCCAATCAGCGAGGCCCTTATGTCATCGCACGGTGTGTTGTGCAATGAACCAATAGCGGGAGCCGTGAGCTAAAGCGTTAGGTACCGCTTGAACAGCAATGGCGGCGCCCAGGAGTTCCACGGGTGACGGCGATGTGTCCGAAAAAAAGTGTATTGTGCAGTTTCGAATGTCAAATCGAATGCTCTCTTTTATTCGGAAAAGAGCTGGAACAAATCCTCGCCTGTGCCAGTGAAAGGAAGGATTTGAAGCGATGGACAGAAGCCGAAACAGTTGAAAAATCCGAGACGTAGGCCTACACATAATCATCGGCATGGCAGCACAATGTACCGGAGACAGATGTGTTGTTAAAGCTTAAAGGTAGGCAGTGTAAATATCGGGAAACAGATGTTGCAACCTGACGCCACTTCCGCGATTGTGTACAAAGTCTACGGAGAGTCAAGAACATTTTCGAAGTATTTCCTAACAAAATTGGAAAAATTTCTCAGTCCCAGATTCATGTCTTAACATCATTTTTGAAATGAATGACCTTCATTGAGATGATATATGAAGAAAAAAGTGGCGTCAGGTTGCAACATCTTTTTCCTAAATATCTTCGTGTATTCTTCCGTAC
This sequence comes from Patiria pectinifera, assembly GCA_029964075.1. Lineage (NCBI taxonomy): Eukaryota > Metazoa > Echinodermata > Asteroidea > Valvatida > Asterinidae > Patiria > Patiria pectinifera. Next base: position 6,634,981 of record CM057133.1, read on the forward strand.
CGTTCGGAACCTTGTAAAGCTGCCGCAAAAACAAGACTGTTCAGGGATTTGTGTATTAATTATTGTCTTTGTCTAATATATCTCAACAATACGTGTTTATGATTTCAACATGATCCTTGGCAACCAAAAGTAGTGTGAAGTGCTTTGAATGTGTGAGTTGCAGATTGACCATAGTTCAGCATGTTGCAGATATTGTACGCCCCTTTTGGGAATAAAATTCGCGCAACAGACTCATCCGTGATTGAACACAGGGCGCCCTCTTTGTTCGTTTGTATCATAACTACGAAATTTTCTGCTTGAATGCAGATACAGCGATTTTACTTTTTAAGGCTGCTAAACATGTACTGCTGTGAAACATTCATCAAGCAGGAATATTGCAAACATCCTTCTTGCCTTTGACATGTCGCCACATTTAAAATTCTACTCAGCCGGTTGATTAAAAAATACACGTAGATGTATACAGGCTATATGGTTCTGGTTTGTATTAAATCTGCGTGCTTAATGTGTTTTTCACTCGTTTAACCAAGATTTTTCAAAATCATTTCGGCAATATCATCGTAAATAGAATAATTTCTGCAAAATCTTAAAATGGACGCAGCAGTCTAATTTTGGCACTAAATGCTATGGGTAACTTCATGAGAAAAAAAAACCGTCATATTTCTCAGCCTGTAATAAAAAAAAAATCACTTCGGCAAATAGATTTGTGCCGAAAATAGTTTGTAAACGTCTGAACGACATGATGTCGATATCGAATTCTCTCGGTCTCTAAGCCTGTTTACAGTCGTGGTAGCGTATAATGATGATCGATGAAGAAAGCAAAAGACATTAATGCAAACTGCAAACAGTTTTAAACCCGCACCATTAAAAAAACTGTTTTCTCAATACGAGACATAAAAAAAAAGATTAATTCTGTTATTCTGCAAATTTCGTGCCCACGCACCGCATCACCATGGAAACCGAAAAATCCCCCAAATCCCCACAATACCTGAAACGGGTCACGTGATCAGTTAATTGTTGAGAAACATTAGCTCCTAATGGATGCCTTGGCCGAGTACGAATTAAAATGCTTAAATGACCCCATTTCGGCTACAGAAGTCAGTAACCGATTCAAGTCATGGTTGGTCTAGATTATTATTTTTTTTTTTGCCGTTCAAGAGTCGTCCAATTATGCAAATTTAGCATAAAAGACCGAAGGTGACAGTGTTCAACAGAAATGAAATTAGGCCATTATTTTTTCATTGGGCGCGAGCGTTGTCGGCTGACCTATTAGCCTGTACGCTTGACTTCACTCCTTCGTGTGTAATGACATGTTACAGGGAAATTAGTATGGTTAAACAGCTGTGCGTAGGGGCCAAGAAACCACTGGTGCGTCATTGGCATGCAGTTGATCTTCAAAGCTCAAGGGGGAAAAAGACAGACTTGGTCTTTTGTGATCATGATGAGTCTCAAGCATTTTTTTTTTACTGACGAACGTCACCCTTCGGATCATAAGACGCTAGATCTCCGCAATAGAATTCTCCACCATTTCGATTGGCGATCTGCAAAAAACTGCGTTTATAATGTGAACATGACGGGGGCGGTAGGGTGTCTGTTTTGTTGTGTGTGTGTGTGTTTTTTTTTAAGGATGGGTTGCTTTTACGTCAGCGCGTTGCTTATCACCGTCACTCCGTGTGGGCCGCGATTGTGATCGTATTGATCTCTTTTCACACACACACGTATGGAGACCTCGATGCCGCGCGATCCGTGAGCGAGTCAGATTGATTTGTGTGGTGTGTGCGGGAAGGAGGCGGTGCGCACCAACATTGGCTCGTGACGACACGGATTAAAACACCAGTCGCAGAGTTATCCTGACCAGTGAAAGTACGGGAAAAGGACAGTGCATGCAGTGCGGGCAGTCATAGAAAGGAGGATTGACCGCGTACTTACGCTGACGTTACCAGAGGTGGAGCATTTTGGCTGGATTGGTATACTCGACCAGGCAGAGCTTGCAAGGCATTTTATGCGGTGTGACTACGCAGTTGGAGATCGCACCACTTCCCGCTATCTTCGCGATCATTGCTTGATTGGCTACCCGTCCGGCGCGGTTGTCCACAGCACCAGGCGTTTTCTAGCAAGGCGAACGTAATGAACTCAGCCCCAGTATTCACAGTCGTGCAACATGAACAGCTAGCGAGGCTTCGGTAGAAACCTTGATCCACTCTGAGCATCTGTCGCCAACTGTAACATTATGTGACACCGATACGGACGGGTTTTTAATCATTTCAGCTGTTAGAAGGAGTATTTTTGGTCTGCAATTCGAGAAGGGGAGCTCTATTTTTATAATGCGGAGCAAGGTTGGTGGTGCTTGCGTCCCTTGAAACTGGAAAACCGCGCATGCGGAAAGTTCTAGAAGTGTAATAGAGTCGATCTTCAGTAAACTTCAAAATAGAGCATCCATGAGACAGGGTCTTGGCTGAATGTGTACTGGGAAAATATGCAACTCCGGTCGACCCCTCCACCGATTCTGGAGGCAGCGGAGACCGGGAACTGGTCCGGGGGTCTCCCCAACAACTCCATGCTTGGAGACGGCCTTGGATATAATCTGACGGACGGGGAATACTCGGGGGCCAGCGGTGCGGGTTACAAACTCCAAGGCGGGTCTGGTAATGATTCCTCTAGCGAGGAAAGCGTCCACCTGACGGTAGCTGAGACCGTCGTCATCGCGGTGGTGTTGTCAACGCTCATCGTCCTCTCGATCGTAGGCAATGTGCTGGTCTGCGTTGCCGTAGCGACGGAGGATAAACTCCGGAAGACTGGCAACTCCTTCATCGTGTCGCTGGCGATGGCAGACCTCCTGGTCTCGATCCTCGTCATGACGTTCGGCATGGCCAACGATCTCCTGGGATACTGGGCTTTCGGCCCCGAATTCTGCGACGTGTGGATTTCCTTCGACGTCATGTTCAGCACGGCTTCCATCTTGAATATATGCGCCATCAGCGTGGATCGCTACCTGCACATCAAGAAACCCTTCGCCTACTACCGGTGGATCACTAACCGACGAGCCCTGGTGGCCATAGTTATGGTGTGGATTATGTCTGCCTTGGTGTCATTCTTACCAATTCAGCTGGGCCTCCATAAGGAATTCGGTGGCCCCGGTAAGTCCCTCAGCACCCCCTCACCCATCCCCGATTCGGTCCTCGTGGAGAGCAACTCCTATATCTGCATGTTGGATCTGAACCCAACTTACGCTGTGTTGTCCTCAACCATCAGTTTCTTCCTACCGTGTGTGGTCATGATCGCCATCTACACGCGCATCTTCAGCGCGGTGCGAGAGCGCGTCCGGAACTCTCGCATGGGCCGGCTGGGCAAGATCGACAACCCGGACTCCTCATGCCACGGCAACCAGGCAGCCTCGGACCACAAAGCGGCGGTCACCCTCGGCATCATCATGGGGGTGTTCCTGATCTGCTGGGTGCCGTTCTTCTCCCTGAACATCATCGCCCCGTTGTGCGGCGGTCGGTGCGACCCTTCGCCGCCCCTCCTCAGCGCCTTAACCTGGCTGGGCTACGTCAACTCCACCTTGAACCCCATCATCTACAGCATCTTCAACCGGGACTTCCGCGTGGCTTTCAAGAGGCTGCTGGGGTTCAACTTCATCATAAAGAAACTCCAGGAGAGGAAGGCAGGACTGCTTAACTCCAACAGCCCCCGGAGTAGCATTGAGAGCAGCGTGGCATACACCAACGGGCGACGGGCCACGACAAACCACCATCTCGAGCCGGAACCAACTATCGAATCTCCAACCAGCATGCCCAGAGTGGAGTATATATTCGATAGAATCACATCTTGCTGACATGGTGTCCTTAACCAGTATATCTTCTGACCATTTTGGTGTTTATCTTTTCGTAAAGTAAGCTATACCTATAGTATTTACGTTTTGCCTGTGTAAGCCTGTGTTTTGTTGTGATGGTTTCAAATTACATTGTAAGAAACTTTCTTTAAACTTATACGACGTACTTAAAATCTGAATTTCTACTTAAAAGAAAACATTGACTTGTGAAAAGCCAAAAGTTCTGTGATCGAAAGGCATTCACCTTTGCTTAGAACATTGGAACGTATTTTGCCTGTTTGAGCTGCCAAATTATGGATAAAATTCGCAGATAGTATTACCATCACGTACAAACGAGGGTACTAGGTGAATTTGTTAACAGATGTAGCATGGTCAATAATAATTGCTGCCCTAGAGATTGCAAAGTGTAATCGCGTACATTTTGACTCGAGAGTATTTTGACATGATATGGTGTTGTTCTCTTAACCCATTCACATTGGTAATGTTTTGCTGATAATGGTTAACTACTTGCAGAGCCAATGCGTCCGGCGTTTTAAAGGGGATAAAAATGTGATTTTATTGTAGGACACACTGTTTCAAACCCAAATCCTTCAACGAATATAAAACATTTTAAAGGATCAAAATGTATTGACTCGGCATGAAAATAGAGAGAAAGAATCGCTGTTAATAGGTTTAAAAGGCCACATAATTTTCCCAATGAAACTCTGAATCAGATGAAATACCAGTTCGATGTTTCGACATCTGTCCTGAATTTTCACCGGACTATTGTCAAAATAGGTTACGTGTGTCGAAACGTCAAAAGAAAAATCCAACATCTTTCAACCGATCCGCATTTTCTTCGAAACGTCTTACCAGAACTTGGAAATCGATGAGTTTGGATATTGATGTGGGCATATGCGAATTGAAACGACCTTTATTTACAGTGAGAGAATTCATGACAGTTCTGAAGAACGTCGTTATTTGGCGTCTGGTTTATTTCCTAGTCTTCTTGTTGGCAAGACCCCATGCCGGTATATTATCCAACAGCATGTTCCGCGTCTCAGCTCAGTTATCACAGCATAAATCGGTGGGATAAAAGCTTTAAATCTTATCTACTCAGTTGAACACGAGAAATAGACTAGGGTGAAAGTTACAACAAACGGACTTAATGACAAGAGGGGTGTCGTTGGCCCAAACAACTCTCGGCAGGGTCACAACTTCTGTTGCCCCGCTTTTACATAATCACAATGGGTTTCTCAGTCCCAGTATAATTTGTAGGGCTTCGGTACTTCGGAAGATGTAAATGTCACGGAATCCGGCCCGAAATGAAGCTCTGGAAGAACGAGAAGATCCTCTCAAGTCCTCTCGTTGTTCGTGGGTCTCCTCTGCCCAAAACCCAGGCCCAGTTGTTTGGTTTAATAACCACCCAATCATACCTCCATGGGAAGACAACACTTGAAAAAGAAAGGCCGTTCGGGTGGACAGTACGGATTTTGGGGGTAGGATTAAGGAACTTGCATCCAGCTTTTGGTGGGTGAACAAAGATTCAAAGGAATCCCCCTCCTCCTGTCGCAGCGGGCGCCGTCCCCTTATGAGGGGTTTTGGGGAATATAATTGGCACAAAGGCCAACATTCAGAGGGCGAGACTGCTGAATTGAAACGAGCCTGAAATCTGATGAATTAAAATGCACGTGCGCAGGTGTGCGTGTCTTTCCGCAACGTCAAAGGTTTAGCACCTTGCTTCGCTGTCTGGACAAAAAAATCTGAGCTACTCTAAAAAGAAGTTGCGTGGGAAATACGTGACGTTCTGTGAAAGAATACGAGAAAATTCACAGTATAGATGCATCTCCATTGTGTTAAGGCATACAAGATATCACCCAATCGCTTGTGCCAATGCACGTTTCACTTTCACACCGGCTGATTTAACATATTAAAATGTAAGGACGAGTAGACAGTCTCCTAGTACTTTACATAATTTTAACAAATAACATTAAAATCTGAGATTTAACATCTGCAAATAAACCACCACACTTTTACCTTTCTCGATAAAAGAATATTTTTCTCCACAAGGATTGAATACAAACTATTATACAAAAACCTAGTTTCGAAAGACGGTTATATTTATCACTGTAGACCCTAGCGAATTGATCGACAGGTTTTTTTCTAAGCCGATTTTCTTGGTAGTCGTCACGCAAACGGCATCCGGTCACTGAGAGTGATGCAACAGCTGAATGGCGTCAGACTGCCTATACACGGGGCTGTGTCCATCGTTAAAATAATATTTATCCAATATGAAAGTTATTTTTGATTTTCTCATATGTTTCTTTCATCCACACTGTGTGCGCAATCCTTTTAAGAGATTGAGAAATGAACCTTCCCAGTGAAAGAAAAGCGAGTTATAAATGGATGTGGGGTTGAAACAGACGGAAAATGGGAATTCCTTCGAGTGTGGCGATTCGGGAGAAGTATTGTCCGAGAAAACGCAGCGGAGAAACGAGAAAAATTCTAAAGAGAGAAAAGTCTTGTGGGCGACAAATGGAGCAAGTGCGATCGTTATAGGAGAAAGTCGAATGAGAGAGGTGGATCAGACGTAGGAAGAAAATCGAAGGCAAAACAAGAAGTGGAAAATTCGTCTCGTGTTACCAAACAAGTCGGTGTTTCCAGAGTAGTCACAGTGATCGACCGATTTGTTTAGGGCGTAATACCTTTGAACGTTTGTGGTATGATTTAGACAACTTTTTTAATCATTGTAAAGCAGTCTTGTTGTCGAGTCCAAGTCCTCACAAGTCCATTACAAGTCCTCAAGTCCATCACAAGTCTATCACAAGTCCTCACAAGTCCATCACAAGGCCATCATAAGTCCATCCCAGGTCCGTCACAACTGTATCATAAGTCCATCACAAGTCTATCACAAGTCCTCACAAGTCCATCACAAGGCCATCATAAGTCCATCCCAGGTCCGTCACAACTCTATCATAAGCCCATCACAAGGCCATCACAAGTCCATCACAAGACCTCAAAGGCCATCGCACGTCCTCACAAGTCCATCACAAGTTCTTAGAACTCTATTACAAGTCCTCACAAGTCCATTACAAGTCCTCAAGTTATCAAATTGAGTTACAAGCTGTTCAAAATCATTAACTGTGACAAAAGCACCTTTTTGTTGTTCATATCCTGTTACATGTACTTGTGACTGGGCTTGTGAAAGGACTTATGGTTTACTTTGCACCGGACGTGAGTGGACTTGGTTTGGCCACAAACACAGATGTAAAGTAGTGTTAAAAGTAAGTAATTACTTAAAGTAATTACCCGGGAGAAAAACCACCAATTTAAACGATTTTTTGGAAGAGGTATCCCATCATCTTCATCGTAGAATCGCACAAGAGTTGGTGTTTTTGAGTGAGAGTTGATGTGAGAAGGCATTGGCAGTGGCGTTGAACGGTCATTTTTATTGGGGGTTAAAAATTTTCGAAAAGGACACGTGCACATCCGTGGTGAAATGTAGACAGGTTTTTCCTCCGGACACTTGGCTTCCGTAAAATCAAAAAGCGGGAGGGGGGGGGGGGGCTCTTATCATCTGTCGATGGTTGACGATAATGCACACAAAGGGCCAATATATGGTGCTTTTCAGGGCGATACATGCGCGAAATTAAGAAAAAGGCACACAAAACGGCAGATGCCACAAAAAAGGGCACCACTTCTTTTCTTTAAAGGGCACTTGTTCAGAAAAAAAGGGCACTTCGTACAAAAAAGGGCACTCTTTACAAATTATTGGGGGGGGGGGTAAGCCCATTGAAAAAAAGGGCATTTGAATGGAAAAAGGCAGTCTTTACAAAATATTGGGGGGTAAATACCCCCCTTACCCCACACCCCACACCCCCCGCTGGCTACGCCTATGAATGGGAAAGAAAAAATGGGGGGAAAAAGAAGAACAACAACTTGTGAAGTTGAAAGATGCTTTAGGCTGGTTGCGATATAAATGTGGAAAAGTGGTCGGACTGTGACGGGCAAAGTGAAATAAGGAGTCCAAGGTGAAACTTTTGAAGATGAAAGTTTGAAGATGAATTAAAGAGAAAGAAGAAGGGCAAAACCTAATTTGAGAAAGAAGATGCCGAGTTAAAGGCTAGAAGAGAGGACAATGTTTGAATGAAATTTAAGGATGAAAAGGTGATAGTGTCTATTAATGGGAGAATTTTACATCGGATGGTATAGGCTTATGGTATTTAATGGCGTGGGAATTATGAACAGGAGTGCCAATGCTGCGCAGAGGCGAGGTAAGAAAGAGAATACAGACAATGGGCAGTATCAAGGAAGATGCGTGGTTGGATAATTGAGAGGGAAAACATATTAAAGAGGAATAACGTGGAAAGATGCAAGGAGAGAACGATTAATGGATACGAGATTGGAATGAAACTGTAGACCATGTGGTATCACGTGATGCGCATATTTATCACATGCATACCCATATTTGGTGTCGCATGATATCAAATCTGTGGTGTGATTGGCTCAATTGGAAACCTATTGGGTATCACATGATTCCTAATCTAGTATGTGATTGGCTCCTCGACTTCCGTTTACTCTCTGACAGTGATGTGTGCCTCACGCACAGAAACTGAGATATGCCTTGATGTGGTGATAGGTCATTATCAGGAGTGGTAGAACATTGCGAAACAAGACATTAAATAGGAGAACCAGAAATGTGAGAAAGAAAATCAAAAGGACGGTGAGAAGAAGTAGTGGAGAGGAATGACGTGGGCGTGAAGTAGAAAGAGGAATGTTTGAGAGGCGGAAGATCGTCGGCGTGATTTTTGATGATGCACTTTTTCTTCGGGTCTCGGTGGAAGGGGTAACCGCCCACGGTAGAATTACGTCTGCGGGAAACGATACTGGAGATCTATAATGGTGAGGTGCGAAATAGAAGTCACTGGAGTGGTGTGAAATAGAAGTCACTGGACTGATGATGAGTGGTGTGAAATAGAAGTCACTGGACTGATGATAAAGCAAAGGAAAGTACGGGAATAGACCTTATTCACGAAGAAGCCATGTTTGATCGTGTTCCCTGAATGTATTTTATAAATTGTAAACTGTTCAATGGGATGGTGCCAGACTATTTATGCGTTCCAAGCCCCGCTTTCATTTTTTTAAAATGTGTCTTAAAACATAATCACATGGTCGTAACCCATGTGAAACACCCAAAGCACTTCAAAGCATGGCAAATACGGCGAGGTAACATGAAAATGCATGGTTCTCAACTTTGAGTACAGAAGAAACTTTATAAGAACAAGAGTACATTTTAACAAATGAAGGAAAATTCTTCTTAAAATTAAAACAAATTCTGCTCCAAAATTTCAGAGGAAAGTGCCCAGTAATCGCCTCAGATTGCACCACAGAGCATCTAAAATCAAAAATTTTCCGGGGTCATTACGCGGGCCCCGAACCCCACGCCGTAATGGCTTCGCGCTTCGCGCTCGTCGGAGTTTGCCCTTCGTGCATACAATTTTCAGGCTATTTTGTCACGGTATGTTGAAGCACAGATTTTAAATTATTCATCAGAGCAGCCTGGTATTAATTTGTAATTAACTTTATATCATTGCTTTCGTTTCTATTCGCAAGTTCCAAAACTGAAGCTTTTACCTCGCTTTCAATTGAATATGGCCGACCCGTGGATAATTAGGCCTAGTCAGTGTTGCTGAAAGAGAGTCTGGTGTTGAGTAAATAGACGTCGTGCGTAGCCGCCATCCTAGAGGGAAATGCTTGAATAAGCTTGTGGTGCAATCATTGTCACTTCATTAATATAACAAAGAACGACCTCTACGATGGTCGCTATGTGCATAACGTATAATGTGTGAATTGTAGAATCTTAAATCTTTGAACTACGGGGCTCAACAAAGGACATGTAGGCCTATCTAATCATATCAGCTTTATCCCATGCAATTCAACTGAAAAGAATTTGAAATATTTTCGGCCGGGATTTTTTTTAAAATTCCTTGGCCACGTGGGCCCATATTTTGTGCGCAAGCTCATTCCTTTGCTCTGCCCCTAAAGAGGGAAGAGTAGAGAAATGTCATCGCCGTTACAGATTTAGCCCCACCCCCTTCCCGAAAAAAAAGACGCAGAAGCCAAGGACAACGTCATTGTTTTAATTAAAGTATATGTTTGACAATAGTTACGGTAGAAGAAAATAGCAAGTAACTCCGTCGCCCTACAAAAACATCGGTGACCCATATGCATTACACCACTTTTTCTCGCGCGTGCATTTACATGCGTGCAAAGTGACACGTCATTTAAATAGGTGAATGCATCGGGCACTATGTCTTGATAGAAGAAAAAAACTCCCGACACTCGCGAAATCAACTGAATAACCGACGGTGACGAAAACGGTTGTCACTCTAGGTAATAAGAGGCCAGGAAGGTTGCAGGTCAATTAAATCGCGTCCACACTGACTGAGTTGGGCTTTTGATAATCGACATAATCGATTCCACACCAGTGAATGTTGGTCCGAATTTGCGTTGAAATCGGAGCTGCGCGCTACAGCAGAATATATTATTGCTGAGACACATTATGCTGAAATATCAGAGGGAAATCAATCAAAGGAAATGTGTATTACGTGACATTTTTGCCGATAACCTTTCTTTGCCTTCCTTTTTAATTTATGCTTTCGGTGCCCAGCAGATTTTTGTAGTAAGCAGCGCCAAGAATTGACCCCAATTTTAAAAATTTATTTTGAAATTTGATTATCTTCTTGAAATTGATTCTCCATTGGCCTTGCTATATAATTTATTCATCCTTCACAGATAGCAATTAGTGACACTGATCGCTGTTGCGTTTTATACTGGATAAAAGGGCCCACGCAATTTTTATTCACGCTATCCATGAGAATGCACCTTTGTTTCCCATGTAACCTTACTTTCAATTTTCGTTTTGCCATTGTGAAGGGTATTTTTGGTGCCTTTTTGGTTTTTGTGCTAATGCGAATTCCCATATTCAGGAGCAAATCTGTGATGTCATTCCTGGCAGAAACATCTGCGTTACAACTATTTCAGCACAAAAAGGTTTCTGTGGTGATTTATTGTTGTGCAAGTACATGGCAGTAAAGCCAATGAGAAACCCTTTCTCACAAATGTTTTCAATCAGCAAATTTTGGGTTAACAATTTGAACAGAAAACCCCTACACTGAACAGTGTCTTCCTGAAATGACATCACAACAACAGCGCTCTCAGTTGTCCGGAAAAGCATGTTAAATTGTACATGTTTAAAAAAGTATGTTTTTCAATAAAATTAACCAAAACGGGATGTCACATATTTTGTCATACATTTAAGAGGAGTAGAAAGTTGCACAAAATGTGTTCCAGAGAAAATTCATCGCATACCCCTTTAAGGTTTCCCTATAGAAAGAAAATTAAAGTTTGCCGAGAAAAACGGTGGAAAAGTATCGCTTTGTTTAAGCAGATCATAGTAATCAGAACGTCGTGTGAGGTATGCAGCTTTTTATTTCTCTCCAACTGATTTTTTTCCCTAAATCGTTGCAATTGTTTATGATTTCTTGCTTAACAGCTTGGACACTCGTGAACGATTCTACAATATTTGTTATTACCGAGAATGGTACATTCCCATGGGGTTGTGTGCAAATTAATTTCAAATTTTCATGACCCCTAACCCCCATTTTCCCGTATCCTACCCCACTAATTTTGGTGCAATTATGTTTTGGACCACGAGCAATCGATGTAGTCTATTTTGATGTGACAATAGAATGTTGCCTCTAAATAGGAGTTGTGATATTAAGGAGACATTTTGAAATGTCTCTTTAATCCACCTTGTCTCCTTAAAGGTATAATTTATGACGAAAAATGTCTCCTTAAGGGTACATTGACAGGAATTAAGCCTATACCGAGCGTATTGGAATAATTAAAATCTGGAAATTGCGTACCGTGAATGCGTTGCGTAGGTTTTTATTTAGCCTACAGTTTTCAGGCACATCCAATACTAACTCTTGCATACAGTGAGTATGGAACTAACTTCCGATGATGGTTCTATCTCTGTATACACTGTGCGATTTATTTGAACGTCAGCCGACATTTCAATCGGCCCAGACTACAAAAGCCGAGTTTGTTACATCCCTTTTTCACGCCAGACACGATCGATATTTCCCGCCGGATTGGTATACCCGCCTTTCCTCAAAGAAATCAACCCATTCCGGCTTAACCTGAGCTCAAGGCAACATTGCTATAGCTGACCTGTTTTTTTTCTTGTGTGTCGAGGGTTTTTATTTTATCTGCTCCGTTCAATTTTACCGTCGACCGCTTTCACACACACAAATATGTGGTTAAGTCCCTGACGCCCTTTTTGTAGGCTTTGCTGGAATCCAGTCGGAAAGAATTACATTTAAAGATATATATTGAGTGTCAACTCCTTTCGTCCGTAGTCCAGGGTCTGATAGAGCAATCTACATTAATTTGCGCATTTTTGTACCAGATTCGAGTTATTTGCGTAGTCACTTTGAGTATTTCAGCTGTCTTCGGTAGACACGAAACTTGGTGTCTGGAGTTGAATGTTTTGAGTGTTATTTAATAACTTGTGTATTCTATTGCACAAAATGCTGTCGTAATTAATTTGGTAACATCAGCTGAAATACGTTGGGTGTATTACAGCCGGCCATCTGTTCTTGCCGCCATTTGCATAATTGCAAAAAGTATGCGTACTTTTTAGCGGCAAAATACGAAGGGTATTATACACAACATGGTATTATGAGCAGTAGGCTGACTTCTTAACGATGGCTCTGTGATATAATAGTGGTGTTTGTTGCATTCTTTTGATTAAAGGAAATATCAGCGTGGAAAAATCAGTGGATATTAAGTTTACGCCTAAGTATTGGACAGGTATAGGCTTTTTACGCGAAACTTTATCGTTGGATTTGTAACTCTGGACCAAATGTTGTTTTAAATGTATACTTTTAATTTGTAAAATACGAAAAACGTTTGCCTATTGTGACTGTTGTGAATCACAAGGGAGAGTGTTACTTTAAGATTTGTGAGTTTATTTATATATATTGTTTTCAATTTTAGTAGCAGAGTGATATCAGTGCTCCGAATTATTTCGATGGTTAAAGGAGCAACATAGGTCTCGGTTAGGTTTTAGACTGTTAAGATTCTGGCCTTCATAGTTATTGCATTCGAATGGAACAATAATACAGGGTGAGTAAAAAAACCCGAAACCTACATGTTGGGACCACTGTTTCAGTGAAGTTCCGCATGTAGCACTTTCAAAATCTAGGATATGAAAGCCCAATTCATAAGCTTTTTTTTAGTACAAGAATCATTCAAATCACTTATATGTACTTCTCGCGTTACGGAATTTTAAACACAACCACCGTTTTAAGGTTCTGTCTACGGATCACAAAAAAATATCAGTTTTCTTTCAACAAAACAAAAACAAATCACATAAGGATGTGTGTGAATTGTTTTCGTTTTGCTGAAAGAATGCACACCTTTTTTGTGATGAAGTGGACAGAACCTTAAAACGGTGGTTGTGTTAAAAATTCCGTAACTTGAAAAGTACATGAGTGATTTGAATGATTTTTGTACTAAAAGAAAGCTGATGAATTGGGCTTTCATATCCTAGATTTTGAACGTGCTACATGCAGAACTTCAATAAAACAGTAGTTCCAACATTAATTTTGGGTTTCGTTTTTTTTTACTCACCCTGTATTACGCAGTTCTTATGAAGCACATGTCATAGTCAGGTCCCTATGCGCTGTTTAGAGAGAATGAAAATAATAAGGAATGAAATATACAGAAACTCGGTGGGTTGTGAGAATAATTCTGAACTGTTGTGGCGTGTCTACTTCTTTAAATAAGGTAAAGTAGAGTTATATAGAGATGGGTAACGGCGGCTCGAAAGGAGCGAGAACCATAATATTTTCTAGCACTGGGGGATTCATGAGGGATACGCTGGGAGCGGAGTAGTCTGACAGGCTTATAAACAAAAAGTAGTTCCTATACACGATGTACCGTGAAGGCAATAATTAGTGAGCACACAACTTTGAAATCGCTTCTACATCTTATATAGGCAGCCAGTGTGAATAATGAAGACTTTGGGCTGTGGGTTCAAGGTACGGGTTCTTGTAGCAGTGGAAATGAACAGCAGTCATTCACGCAGAAGCAGGTGTGAAGTGGTGTGAAATTCTAAGGTAATGTTACCTATTTGTTTCCTCAACCCCTCAAAAGGGTTAAGCTTGGTTGCAATAAGGTGATACAGGCTTAAACTTGCTACCGAGATCACATTATTCAGAAAGCACATTGACCCAGCTTAGCTGGAAACAGTTTGTTTACCTTTCCTTGAATACTGGGATTTAATAACACTTTAGAATAATTGAAAGGGGTAAACCGTTTGAAATTTGTACGGTGCAGCGTTTGGAGTGCACATAAACCGATAACGTAAGTTTGTTGTAATTGAAATGACCGTTTGAAAGAGCTTGGAATAGACCTTACTCAGCAGGAAGCCATTTTCGATCATGTTCCCTGAATCTATTGTATCAAATGTAAACTGTTGAATGGGATGGTGCCAGACTATTTAATAATTGGAGTGCGTTACTAGCCTCACTTTCATGTGTTATTTAATGTGGCTTAAAACATTAGAGTTTGTTTAATCACAAATTTCAAATGATTCAACAGAGCAGACTGGTATTAATTTGTAATGAACTTTTATTTTCATTGCTTACATTTCCACTTGCAAGTTCCTAGAATGCGGAGTTTACCTCGCTTTCAGTTTAATATGGCCGACTCGTGAAAAAAAAGTCTATAACGTGCACGTGAAGTCTATTTGTCACGTTGATTACGTGAGTTGTAGCCAAATAATCACGTTAACAATTAATTTTGTTCACGCAATGGTTTGTGCCATCATTGTTACAAAATTAAAAAAATACCAAATCACACTCTCTTATACACCTGCATTGCATAAGGTCTATTCGGTGACAGGGATTGCCGGTTGGCGCGCGAGCATGACTCGTAGCACAGTTTTCAAAAATGCGAAAACCTACTTACAGAAATTGTATTTTGATACATTTTGAGAGTTTATCGTGACACTGCCAAGAAGTTTATTTACTTGATCAAAAAAAGCGTCGAGCAGCTGTGTTCTGAACACGCATAACAAGGTGTGACGTTACGGCCTGCGGCCATCTTAGTCCGCCATGTTTGGTCAGACGCCGCCATGTTGGATTTTTGTCTTTGTAAAAAGGATTTTGACATTTGAAGATAGCACTCTATTTTAATCAGACTGCTACTCTCGCTCTGAGAACTGTATATTGTAGACTCGGTGGAAAAGATGAACGAGCAAGGCAGTTGTACATATAGTACGTGTATTAAGTGTGTGATCTTTTTGTTAAAAATGTTGATTGCAGAAGAGTAAACATTATTCCTCGTAAAATTAATTTTAATAACTGCCTGTGTTTATTCTTGTATGTAATGGATTGGGATGTGATGACGTGTGTTTAACTGCAGAGGTAACAGAGAGAAACATCCAAAGGACATTTTTACCGAGATGAAGAATTGTAGTACTTACAAGAGAATTTGAAGTGTTGTTGAACAAACTTTACACTGCGTGCGTCCGATTTGAACACTGTTTATTTTGTAACATTTTAATTACCATGATAATTATATATCAGGATGTGATCGTGAAAGCATGTGACAAATGAATATTTATATAATGTATATACGCGTGCGCAGTTGGTCACAGGGTGGTATTTGCATAATCAGCGCTTTAAAGTTCGAAGCTGAAGACAATAAAACATATTTTAACATCTGAACTCTATACAAATCTCTTTTTGTGACATAATTTGTTTGTGGCTTGGGCAGGTGTGTGACGATTCAATCAAAACAGATTTGAGCAATTATTATGCACATTCGTATCTGGTTGCTTTGTTTACGTTGTTTATGTGGTTGCTATAGTTCGTTAATGTGTTTATATACTTGGATTGTTAATTTAATTTTTTGTCAATCTACTGGCTATATAAACCGCATGAAAAAATAGATTCACACCTTGACTCAATATTGTGGAGCAGCTAAGCTGGAAAATATTGCTTAGCATTAATCATAATGAGACCCAGTATAAACACGATTCCAGCTATTTCTTTTCGGGGTGTGGGTTTGGGTGGGATTGGGGTTGGGTTGGGGTTGGGGTAATTGGGTTTGGGGTTAGGGTGGGATGGGTGTGGGGGTGGGGTCAGGTGTGGGGGTGGGGTGAGTGTGGAGTGGGGGGGGGGCTCTCACCCCTCCACACCCCTAAGCCACGTAGGAGAAATACTACCAATATGGCACGACCGTTGGTGGGTTTTTTTTAATGAAAAGGCCTAAAAGATATCAATCTTTAATGGACTAAAACAAAACCAAACTATGAAAACTGTTCTTTCGGCTGTTCCTAGCCAAACCAAAAGTCTAAAATATCTCGCCCGTTCAGTAATGAAAATCAGGTATATTGGCCTAGTACCTTTAAAATAAAGATAACATTCTGCACTCTTTCTTGCCCGAGATATCGACGGGAGGCGGGAGCTAATCCAGTGAGCTTATTAAACTGAAGACTTTCCCCTCCTCCAGGTATAATCTCTGTATAAAATCTAAACCGCCCGAAGACGCGCCGATCAAATTTAATAATGCACATCTTCCGTGGGGCCGCGCTAATCCTGAAAAATGTCAGAATCGTCTCCTCCAGCGAGCCTGCAGTGTGCCGATCTTCTTGGCCAGCTTTCAATTTCCAGACCGCAAAGTCTCGATCGTACTCGACACATTTTTTTTTTATTCTCGCCCCAAACATTCCAACACAGAATTTCTGAGAGAAACTTGACTTGCAGGGTCTATACAACTTTTCCCCTCTAAAACCTCTGCTGCGCTTTTTTTCAAGAATTCTGTATACTTCACTTTTTAATATTCGGAAGCAAAACAGGGCGTCACCACATCATATATAATCAAAGAACAGAAAAGTATAATGCCAGCAAAGTAAGGACAACCGGACAACAGTTAACACCATATCTTCTGTTTAAAACCACCCGAAGTCAATGTAGATTTGTTAGGCGCATAGACTTAATTCCTTAATATTACGTAACTCCTTTGCATTCCCTACATATCCCTTGAAAATTAGGATACAAAACACGCGATTTGGTATTTAACCGCTTCTTCTGGTGGCTGGTGGGCTATCGCCCCTCACTACCCTTGCAGGCTCTTGCACGTATGCTGAATGGAGCTATCTCACTTGCTGTCTTTTTCATCGCTTTGTTTTGCCGATTGACTATGTCGACCGAAGAGGAACGTGTATCTAATACAGCAGTGGTTTTTGAGAGGTTTTAAGGATAATTTAAAGGACGATTCAATGCTATTTCAACATCAAAACAGGAGTCCAATTCCATCAAAGAACTAACCAAAAAAAAAGACTGGAAGCCAAGAAGGTTGAAGGAGCTTGAAGGCCAGGTACATTGCTCAGTTTGAATTCTGCGAAAAATTACAAAATTGCCCTTGACGGAGTTAAAGGGAATATACAACATTTGCAAACATCGAAAAATAAAACTACCACGTTTTTGCGAAATACCTTACTAGGATGTTGGTAAATGATAGTCTAAAGCATCCTGTAAAATTATGGCACCTGGTGTGCAGTCATTTTTAAGAAAATGGTATTTTTGTATACATTTCCAACGGTGGTCGGCCGCCCACCGATGGAAAAACCTAACTATCTTACAACTACTGCTCCAAATTTACCACTTTATTCAGTCCAATTTTGTTTGGTATTGGTTACATGTTCATGAACGGGTGCAGGCCAGCTAGACCGGTTCCCTTACCTTACCATTTTCCGGCATCTATAAATTGATCCATTTCATCTTTAGTGGAGTCAGGGAACCAGACTACTTAAACATTTTTGTTTTTCTTGGTTTTTCCAGCATTTTCGAACACAAAACTTCAAACATGTCAGTGTAACAATATTTGATCTCTTATACTAACCCCTCAAATAGTTAATTTCTAAAATTTACAGCAAAAGCCAATGATGTACATTCCCTTTAAATTATGGTTTTGAACACAAGATCTGATCCCGACTCGGCGAGGGAAACTGCTCAAGAAGCCGAGGAGTTGGTATAGCTAACGGAGAAAAAGGGGAAAATCCGCATCGCTGATATAAAAGTAACGTTGCTTGACAAGCATAGTACTTAACACCAGCCTTTTGGCACATCGAGCAACTAAAAGGCGTTACAATCGCCAAGAAAGAAGCCTTGAAGGACCTACAAAGTCGGAAGCGTAGGAGACGAGAACCCCTGTATTAGAGTCTGACACCGCGGGATGTGGCTGATCGTCGGATTTTTTCGAGGTACACATGTTTACTCCTTTTTAAGATATGGCAGGAGCTTGTACATGTCACTTCGTGGTCGGTCGATACGTCGGTCGGTTGGTCTGTCCCCGGAAAATTGACCAAAAGCCGGCCCCCTATGTTTCCCATAAAATACAACTACCAAACTTTAATTTTAAAAAAATTTAATTTTTCACAAAATTGTAAAAATTCGTAAAGCTGTTTATGAATATTTTGTAAATGGAGGCAAAATATGTGCAGTAATGTTGTAGTCACGTGGTAGCCTATATTGCATGCTATATTTTATGGGAAACTTAGGGGGCATATTTTGGTCAATTTTCGGGGACATACTACTAGCGCAGCGTGATTTTAGCAAGGGACGTACGGCGGGCCGGGCTTGTACGCCCACGTCGCACAATCTCCGTTCAACGTCACGCAAGACTTTCATGCAAGACGGCCAGAACTTATTGTGCACACAGTCGTGTTTTACTATACATTCGAGGACAATGCTTTGTCTTTTCCTTTGTCCCTGTAATATAACACTCTCCAATAGACTAAGCACACAAACGCACGACCGAGGACCGATTTCAACAAAAGATGAACTCTCGAGGACAACAAAGAATCTGTTGTTCTCCCTTTGCCTGTCTGTCCTCGGGGTGTATAGTTCACGTACACTCGCACTTGTTTCAGCCTGCATCATATCGTGCATGCATGCCTACCTCTCATGCTGCCTGAATAAATTGATATTTTGAACTGTTAATATGTATATTTATTTTAATTTGTGTAATTTCGCTTTGATTATCGTCGTATAAAAAAAAAAGTGTTTTTCGTGTGTATGAGCACAGCATCGAAGTAGCATGGAAGCATTACTTCTGTCGTCATGTCATGTCTGAATATTCTAATACGGTGTAAGAATACTGACGTGTGTCATGCACACCTCCACTATACGCACATTATTTCCCGCCTCGAAAAAAAAAACATCAATAAATGTGACGACACTGAAGGGTACCCTGACGTCACAACCCTCCACAAAACCCATGCAGCATGTGTGGAAATTCCCGCCCGATTACTTCCAGATCGCCGGATTTACAAGACATTGGCGATCGGTTCATATTTTATGAATTATTACTTTCCTCATTCAACGGCATCGTATACAAAACGCCATCGACCCTACGGTCAGTACACCACGCGCGGAATATTTCTGCAATTAGCCAACTCCGCGTTGACTAATCATTTTTTATTGAGGAACGCACGTCGTGCACGGCAGAGTAGCACGGTCGGTGAGATATACTGCGCGCCCTTTGCGTTCGCGGCGGCCGCGAAATATGTACGAATTAGCCAGGAATCTTCACCTTTTAGGACACAGACTTCAATTTCTACGACTGCTTTAGTGGCTCCGGTCACAGTTTTTAATGAAAAGGGGAAAGAGTTCAGATATGCTTAGATATCCGGTGAGCGTTGCCGCGGGGTACAATCGACGCCAAAATGGCCCCTTATTGGCTTCTTTATTAAAAGGATTACTTTTTGAGCATTCCGGTAAATTAAATTCACACGGGGTGAGTCAACCTGGCGGTCACCCATTTGTTTTCTTTTGATAATCATTTCATATTTTGCCCTGTTAAAAAAGGACGGTGATTCTCGCTATGGTGTGGACGCGACTCCACACACAAAAAGGCATGCATTGCCGGAGTGCCTTGAGCGGGCAATAGGCAGCAACAGATACGGGGGCTCGTTATTTTTTTTCCCGGGAAGCGCGCTCTCCCATCACCCGCTCGGGGGCAAAACTCCGTCTAAGACGATTTAATAAGTTAAAGTCAAAATTATTATACCCGGGGGAAATGCAATATAAACCAGCAAAATATTTTCAACATGATTCGTGAGCCATGGCCAGCGTAATAAAAAAAAATATATCAAGATTTGATTTCAGAGAGATGAAATCACATGAGTAAATTTTCATTTTGACGGACACTCATAAAATGAAAACAAAATGTCACCAATACACTATGCAGCATACTAACGGCTCACTCTAGCGGCGGATCTGTAATGAAAACAAACACGTACAAATTCATACATGCTGGAATTTGTATCCTTGTGGAGTCACTTCTTTGTTCTCGTTTAAACATTTTAGAGTTTGAAAGTGTTGTTTTAAAATGCTCCTATTTTAACCAGAATTAATTTCCTGGGTTGAAATTCGGACTTAATATCCCTTGCATAAAATACTTCAATTTGCGACGGATCAGCACACCTTGGAAATTCCTAGTTTTTGAGTAAACTCCATATGCCTATTTCGTGATGACCTTGTGGAGACGTATTCAGCTACAGAAATTGCCCTGTGGAGACGTACACAATCTTTTGTTCCCTATTATTCACGTCTCCACAGGGTACCGTGTACCATATCATACTGCCCCATAAAGAACCATGTATGCATACACACCTCAGAAACACAGTCGTGAATTTCTGTACGCCCGAGGACAATGCTTTGTGTTTCCATTTTTCCTTGTAATATAACACACTCCAATAGACGCACTTATAACCGTACGATCGAGGACTGTTTTCAACAAAAGACCCAACGCTCGAGGACTGAAATGATTTTTGTTCTCCCTCCCTGTGTTTGTCCTCTATCGTTAAGCCATACATGTACATACTTTTCCAATTTCGAATTTGGTGTGGTTTCCTGGGACGAGAAAATAATATTTCAGCTAAACGTCACTTTAACCCGACCTCTTCAACAGGCCACTACTGTCACGATCCCCTCAATTGGTGTGCAAATTTGGGTTATATCGAATCGATTGGCGCTGATGGGATTGACGACTCGTCTGTGCAAATACGCGGGCAGCAACAAGCGTGTTTCTGCATCTGGAGGTTGATGTCTGTGTACCAATAGCCAAGCCAACGCTATACAAATGTGAGGGTAGGTATTGGACGGAGCTTGGATGCCGGCTGACCTAATAATCTCTTATGAACCAATGCACGTGAATTGCATGTCAAAATAATGGAATTCGATGCTTCCCCGTAAGAAACGGTCCACGCAGAATCAACTTAAATTGACTGAAAAAGAACATTGTCAAGAACATTGTCATTTACCTTTTGAACTTTATTTTATGATAATTATCTCACAATTAAAAAACAGACGGAACACAAGATACAACTTCGGCGATTGGTGGGGTAAATCAAGATGCGACGACAATTAATGTTCGTATTGGTAAGGCCAATGTGTTACGTTGACTGATAAATGCATATGCATTTTTAGGCAGTATTGTTGAAAATTACTGGCGGTGCACTTATTACGGTTATTTAAGGGCGCCAATTAGATTTATATAAAAAAATCAATTACTTCGCGTTTAAAACAAAAATGCGAGCAATCTCGGTACCGTGCCTCAGTGACCCCGATTGACGAGGAAATCGCCGCCTTTGCCCGGCGGCACACGCGGGAGACAAGTACGCACAGCTGAAACTACAAACTAGAGTACAGGCATCCGTTTGTCAACAAAAACTCTGCCGGTTCACTCGCCACGGTAGATCTCAAATCATGGAAAGGAATGGGTGGAAATCTCCCCCTTCCATCTCCCCTCCCCTCTGTCTCACCCCCCCCCCCCTCACCCGACCCACGCCGGTCGATCATCGATTTCGAAGCTGAGGGGCAGACATAATCTAATCGAGGAGTGGGTCGTCGTCGGCCGCGTTTAATAATGAACTCATTACATCATGTTGACTTCTTCAATTGACGAGCATTCTACACACGCTACACTAGTGCACCATCACCGCAGCATATCGACAAAGTCGGACTCTCCAGTGCTTTTTTATGCCCCCATCGACAATAGCCAAATTTTGCCGAACGCTCCAGAAAGTATTGACTCAAAGCGATGTGCTGTGATGTTGAAGTCATGATGATTTTTGTGACACTGAACCTACAAGAACGTCCATATATAAACAGGGAAAACAATATTGTTCTAATCCATTTGTTTCAAAGTTGGGTTATGCCCTTCACCGATATCTGCAAGCGTTGTATCATCAGCTCTTGCCGATAGTTTGCGAGAAAAAAAAGTGCATGATGGAAAACCGCAGTAAAATTTGCATCTCCCCGGTCAACAAAGCCACCTTGTTTCATATTAATGTTTGAAAATTATACCAACTTCTCGAACATTAAACACGTACCAAATCACCATCCGTAAATACCAGTAAATATCAAATTATCGTGTGACGTAATACCAGAACTATTAAAAAAAAACCGTACCAAATCACCATCCATAAATACCAGCAAAACTCAAATTATCGTGTGACGTAATACCAGAACTATAAAAAAGCATCCTCACAAAAGCAAGAAAGAGGTAACTGAACCCAGCTGAGAGATTTGAAACCACAGTGTAATATCGCATCATCCAAGCAAAGAATTCCCCAACACGGTTTTGCGATAACCACTTATAGTCGCGGCGATTGTTCATACTAGGTTAATATGACCCGCCCCCTACAGGCTCCATAACCCGATTTTGAGGTGTTGTAAATTATCGCACATGAAATCATGTACCCTATTTCCGAGGAAAACAGCAAAATTGAGCCCGAACTAACTGGGGGTTGGGAGTGGGTCTGGGAGCGTGAAAATAGCCCTGGCGGAGCACGAGGCGCGATGTAAACATCCGGCAGGATCCGGCTGAACGATCCGGTACCAATTTCATTGGCGCCGCTAAGCATGCAAAATATGCAGCAGCAAAAACAGGGTTACCCGCAAAAAAAACCGGAATTGAGCCCACATTCTGAATTTGGTAAATTGTTCGTTGAAATGCTGAGCAACTTTATACCTGCTAAGCAAATTGTGTACTTATCAGGAGCTGCTTAGCATTATTTTTTTTAAATGCGGCAGCAAAAGGTTACCTGTGAAAATGCCTTTTTGGGCCAGCTTTCCAAATTGGGCCAACTTTTGTGGAGCTGTTATAAAGCAACTTATTTGCGTGTTTAGCAAGACTGCTGGGAACCAATTATAGTTTTATGTTGTATACATCACATGACATTTTTGGTTGGTATCCCTTAATTGTAAACTTAACGTCTTTTCTGTGTTCAACGTTGCAGTGCACAGCAGTTCCAGTTTGAAGCGTATACATTGCACCAGGTTACATAAAACTAGCAGCATGGGGCCACGTGACGCCGAGCTGTGACAGCAAGACGCTGTATGCTACACCGCATCAACTGAAATGCAAGGTAAAATGTTGGGATATACACCGTTCATTAAGAGGGAAAACGTGCCTCATGGTTTGTTATTTTGCTTGTCGGTAAACGTCAGACGTGAGGACATGGGATGAGTAGTTATACACTCACGGACACGATGTGTCATCCATTTTGTATTTCCGATAAGATTTTCCTCTCTATATGTCGGTTCAGCTTCGTCCCTACTGCTTCAGGCCTGCATTCATTTCTCTCTGCAATATCGATCATCATGTGGTCACGTGACAAATTGTGCCAATTCCATTGTCAGGAATAATCATGTTTAAATACGATATAATGGTTTTTTTACTCAACACTTTTTGTACACATACGCCACTCGTTTTCGTAATGTATGCCTGTTCATTTAAACAACAAGAATCGACCAAACTTCAGTAAAGATTACGTACAAACAGATCGTTCACTTGGCCGCCATGTTTAATTCAGGCGGAATCTACCGATACTTAAATAAAACATCCCATCGAGTAGCGGGAATATTAGTGACATTGTGCCCTTAACACCGCCACTCAGGGCACTTTGGAAAGCCGAGAGATGGTTGAAAGCCTTTGCTGACAAGAACAAGAGAGAAGAGAAGACGAACACACACAAAATTCACTCGGAGCGGCCATTCACCGTAAGGAAATTGATATCGCAGCGGTGGGGCTAAATATTCATAGCGCACTGCGGGGCAGCTGCCTGGAAATAGACGCAAGAAGATGAGACAAGCATTTTGTTTTTCTTTTTTCCAGCGGAGCTCCAAAGGAATGAGAGATAGGTGTGAGTTGACCCAGTATTATATCGAGCTAATATTATCTCACTTTGAGATCAATACGGTCAAAAACATGTTGTGAAACTGCTGCTCGGTCATGTCAAAATATGGCAGGAACTGACAAGGGAATTGAAGGAAAAGATACAGTGTCCGTCTTTGCGATGACACACAATTTCACAACATTTTTACAAAGCATTGTACACTATGAAGTATATATACTAGCGGGATGCCGCGTTTCGCGCGGCACCCGCTAGCTGGGTGGAGTCATATACTAATATTTACTTTGGCATGTTGACCCCAAGTGGGCGTGCTAAGCCTTGGTAAAGCAATTTGGCCACATTTTTCATCATCAGCGTTATGTTTTGCGTAATAGCGATACGTTATGGGGTGTTTTCATAGCGATGATGTTGTGATATTTAACTATTCCAAGCCTGGAAGAAACAAATTTGCCAAAAAAGCAAAACAAAACAGATTAATCATTGTCACGTGCAAACCGTGACTTCAGAGGACAGTAAAATCGGAGCATTATATGTACCATGTAAGGACCTTCAAGAAACAAGCCTCTCCACAAACCATTGCATTTTGTGCTTGCGCACACTCTTCAGGCCATTTACAAAAAACCTTGACACACAGACATGCCGGACTCCAACCGGTCTTAAACATATTAGTGTTAAAAACCGGCCAAGCACATTTCATTCCCTTATTGATGCGTACCAGAGTGCTTCACTCACACACAATTTCTTTTTTTTTCTCCGGTTAAAAACAACCACTAAATTGTTTGGGTTCTGTTTTCTTTTAATCCGTAATTCGGTCAAGCACGACGTGCGTAATGAGGGGCGACCTTTTGCAAGATACGCAGACGAGATTTTCTGTTTCCCGCTCGTCACAGATTGTTCTGAAATGGCACACGAGACAATAACGTCCCTTCTGACCACGACTACCGAATCACACGGCCTTGGTGCATCAATGCACGACCTTTTTCTTCAATTGTCCAATTGTCGATAATGACATCGTGGATTTGTATCACAAAGGGACAAATGCAATTACGGCGGGAAAATTACAGACAAGTTTCCCATTGAAGTATGGCACGTGAATAAAGGGGAATGCCGTCAGGAATGAAGTAAAAAATATTTTTGTGAAAAGAAGAATTATGGGATACATAAATATTTTAACCGTGGGTGGATTTATTCACTTTAAAATATAATCAGGTCGAGGACGCACATTATTCAATGCTTGTCTACAAATGCAATTTGGATTTGTGAAATGACGATGTTTCATTGTCATTTTTCTGTATGTAACCGTAAAGTGTGCTTTCAAATTTATAATTTCTGATGGCTTTTTGAAAACATTTTATGGTCGTTTTAAGAAGTTACATTTTCTTCGGGTTTCTTTTTCTTTAGGAAAAAAAAGAAAACACTTATTCAGAAAAAAAGGTTTTTGTTCATGAAATTCGTGTACATGTAGTTCGTGTAACAAAATCAGGCAGAGCTGGTCCCAGAGAACTAAACATTTGATTTAATTGATTCAAAATGTATGTTCACTGGAAGCCTTCTTTTTCAAACATTTTTGGTCTTTTTAGCCCATTCATTGGCAATGCGAGGTAATCCTATACGATACGACTGCCCCGCTGCCAAGTGACAGTCAGTTAGTGAGTGAATCAGTCAGTGAGATAGGTACAAAGTATAGACAAAGCCCGCCCTGTGTGACCGGCAAAGTAGTGTATAAAATTACAGGCAATACAGGCAGTTTTAACAATTTTACCATATTCTTGTTAAAGGGAATGTACAACATTTGCTTTTGCTGTAATTTTCAGAATTAAATGGATTTGGAGGAATAATATGTTAAAGCAAATATTGTTACACTGACTTGTTTCACGTTTTGATGCGTAAATGCTGAAAAACCTGAAAACCAATCTTGTTTCTTGTAGTCTGGTTCCTGAAGATGAAAAAGAAACGGAAAGGAATTATTATATATTAAAAAAATTAGAAAAAGTCTAATCAGCAGGCCTTTGCCCCTTCACTTGTGTGTAATCGATTGCTCAGAAAATGCGGAATAACTAAATATGAAAAAAAAATAAAAATTTTATAAAAAAAAAAAAAATTTCAGTTTCACAACACTGATGGTCAGCCAGGAGAGCCCATTGATGGGATAATTTAGAATTTGTCATTCGAACAGTCCAGAACGAAATTTCGTTTTAATTTTTTTTTTTTTTTTTTTTGATGTTTGCAAATGTTGTATTTTCTCTTGAACACTAAATGATTCTAAAAAGCTCCTGCAATAATTTTAATTCTGATTTCTAAAAAGCACAACAACAAAATAACTCGGCTCGATTGTACTGCCAAACGCTCACATTGCCTGGCATTTGGCGATGTCCTCGTTCAAAAGGCTGCCCTAATTATCAATTCGGCATAATCTCTGGTTGATTTCCCGCTATTTATCGCACTGGGATCGTGTTCTTCCTCCGGTGCGTGATGTGATCAGGCTTATACGCCTGGGCACCACTGTTAAAAAAAAACCTCACTGGGTTAATACGTCCCTCGAGCGTGCCAACTGACCCGCCACCACCTTTCTTTCATCCTCATGTCACGCTGTTCCGGGTACCCTTTTTGGAAGATATGATAGCCTGGGCATAGTCTGGTTTCCAGGCATGCAACACGTATAGTCCCTATAATCCTAGAGTGGCGGGGGATGGTTTTGATGGCCCGTGGACAGATCCCAGATTACTGGGTGAAACAGACGACTAATCCGAACCAAAATAGTCTTCCAGTTAAAGTAATACCTGAAGGAGACACTTACGAAAGATGGTTAATTAGCATAATTTATCAGTGACAGTTAGGTTTTTCCGGGCTCAATTTTTTAGTATGTCAACATTTTCCAATATTCCCTAGAGAATAGATTCAACAAAAATTTGCTGAATAACAATTCTTTCTCATCATAAGATCACCATGTTCAACTCGCCAGATATATGCATTTCTTAATTGGTCATTGCAAGATCGAATTCCGATGAATTTTTATGAACTCTTTTAGGCCCGAAATGCTAAAATGTATGCACATGAATGTCTGTTTCGTATAACATTCGATAGAACTGCTAAAATCTGAAAAGTTATCATTCAGGCTTCTTCAGTGAGTGGAACCGTAATATCTTTAATTATGTACCATACACAGAATCGGTACATACACAGAATTGGTACTTTGCACTCTTCATTTCGAGAAGCAATTAATCATAAAGTTTAGTTTAACAATTATGTCGCCAATTATTTTACCGTCAGTAACAGAAAATTTATACGAGATTAATTTCTCCAATAAAATCCCTGCTTGAACACCAACCGCAATCTATTCACATTAAAGCACCGTTAGCGGTCTTGTATTCTAGGTCTACATTCTCCTGGGGATCCGAACTGCGTAAACACTACACCACATGCTAGCCACTTCACTCCCCTTAAACTCCCCTTAAATCGGGCAAAAAAGGCACCTGTAAATGCCACTAGGCTTCGGTGTTTTTCGAAAACAATCAGGGGACTCAAAAAGCCCCTCGTAAAAATGGGAAATCAATGCCGCTGCATGGGCATGCAGCAAAGCAAACTCCATGCCTTTTTTTCTTTGCCTTCATTAAGACCGCCATGTTTGAAAGGGAAGAGAGCCCTCAAGAGTCCAGTAGGACCCTAGGACGGAAGTCCCTCAGGAAATAAGCGGTACTTGGCCGTCTTGGTGAACAACCGATACTGGTGCGGTGCCATTATTTTCTAGGCTAACTGGGATTTATATTCCTGGTAAAATAAATACCAAGATATTTCTCACAAAAGTTATCCAAATGTAATATTACAAAATGTCTGTTAGAGATCAAAAGACTCAAGCATCATTGAACAGAAAAATCTAACACGGCATTCTATTTGTGTATGGAAATGTGTGATTTGCGACCTTTTGATCAAAAAGGTAGAAGAGCAATGCAGAGAGTTTTCGTAACCGTCTAGATATCCACATATGGAGGTGGTCTTGAAAAACAGCGAAATCCTTTTTTTTTAGGCATTATATACCGCGTAGGCCTATGCACGGGAAGTGTATGATTACTATAAGCTCATAGCTTTACATGACAACCAGTTCTATACCCCCAGATTGACTAAATGAATAACGCAGAGCACAACGCGTGTACTCATCTTGAAATCCAGAGGCTTGGGGGTTCGCTATCACCCAAAAACCTCTCCACAGGTGACGAAATCCGCGCCAGACTTCCGCCCGTCTCCTGTGTCCCCGGCACCGCTTGCCATCGATTTCCCCCCCGCCGATTAGAATTTTCTTCCCCGTGTCTCTCTCTCCGGAGCGGGCCGCGGATTTTTTTTCCTTAACTAGGCCCCGGACTGATGATGATAAGAGCCCGGGCCTACGGCGAAATTTTCTTCTGCATCCAAGTATGGGCGATTGCCATAGTACGCATCAGGGGCGTAAATCCCGAAGGGGGGGGGGGGTGAGATGGGGGTATATATCCCCCCACATCTTTTTGACCGGGTGGGCTATGGGATCACCCCCCCCCCCCAACTTTTTCGTGGTGAGAAACCAAAAATGGATTTGGAGGTATTTTTTGTACTGTGCAACAACTAAAATGTGTTCAATAGTACTGGAAAACTGAGGTACAAAAGAAATTGTTAAAAAGCCGTTTTGATGTAAGGTTAAGACGTGTAAGCTTGCAAGTATATATAAATGAAATTCACATCACACATTCTGTATTACGAACAGCGTCCCCTAGTGTAATGTTGTGTCTAGCCCCTCCCCCGTTTTTCGAATATCCACGGCCGGCGTATTTTTTGGATTTTGGTCATCCCCCATCCCCCACTCGTCGGCACAGATTTACGCCACTGGTGCGCTTGCGTGCAAAATATCACGTGATCGAAATTATACATCACGTGATTTCGAATGACTCTATAAAGTTTAGACTCCAAACGTATTATATATGAACCGACACCTAGTAGTTTTATAATTGTGATTGGCTTTTATTTTCGATCAACTGTGGTACAATCTGTATTGCAATAGATTTTCACATTTTCCCCCAAAAGAGAATTTGTCCGTCTCTAATCGTGTTTTTGTTTCAAGGCTCCTTTTTTCCCCATTTATTAAAGGCTCTGGATGACTTTTCAAGTAAATTCAAGTCCGAGAGCCATTCCGTTCAAGCATTATGGTCAGTGACTATACGTGGTTGCCGAAAAAAATAATTGCGGGCCCGGGCGAGCGGGTCGGTGGCAAAATTAGGCCGACTTGAAATTCAGCCGCTGAAGCACCGCCGCGCGAACGGTCCGAGGTAGGGACCCCGCGGGATCGATGAACGGGGCGGGTATTAGTGCCGGTTAGCCCCGGGGGCTGAGGGGAAAGAGGTCCGTATATACCTGCCGGTATACGCGGTAAGGATGTCGGCTAAATGCACGCCCTCGGGTGGTCACAGAGTTGAATAAAATACTCAATTAAAAAAAATTAAATTAAAACTATTGGCTGAAATTGGCCAGTGCGGGATTTGAAATTGGGACCTCCGGACCAGCACTGTACCATTTTGAACTGCGCAGACCTACGAAATGAATAATTATGCATCACTTGCGTTTCGGGAAACCAAAATAAGTTTCAGAACCTCGATTTACAGAAAATACGACTTTTGCGTGTAATGTATGCGCCTATATTTGTACGTACCTTAACACCAATTAATCCGTTGCATTATGCAACTCTGTAAAACAATAAAAACTCCACAATAACTTTCCAATCTAGCGTTCAACATGGCATTCTTTTAATAAGGGAAATATTGGAGCCTCCCTTTCTGCTGGACTTCCTATGACGAAAATCAATCAAGTATCATACTTCCTATAGTGCACTCCCTATTTTGTCAAGGCACCAGTCTAAAACTTTTGTTCTTTATTCACCCTGGCCCCTTAAGTTTCTACGAGCAAACATCGACAATCCAAAATGTTGAAAATATTTTTACATGGACCCACTCAGTTTAATATAGACCAAAATTTGGATCAATTGCCAACTTTATCGACGCTTAAAAATAGACGAAGACAAACAATGTTTGTCGATAAAACAGACACTGGATGCTACCGATGTATGTGCTCACTGTGACCCATTAGTCTAATTCGGGTCAATAGTGAATGGCAGTTGCCTAACCGATCCCCATTAGTCCGTCAAACTATTTTTCGACGACATAACCCGCGCAGTGTGTTTTGATTCGCCGCTAAAAAATAATGTGCCGGAAGGCCCACGAACCGAAGCCCGGACGCATTAAGCGCCGCTGGCGGCTATTATTCTTGGCCAGAGAACCGGTAATGTTTTATATAACTCGTCATGTCACCCAGACATTATCTTAAGACGGCACACTGATACACCCCCGCCTTAGAGTACATGAAGTCCCGCCCACATTTAGATCCATCTCTGGGAAGTATTTATAAAGGCATAACAAGATGAGGAATATTGGCTATGTCATGCTGGATTAAAGATTGACATGATGAAAGTTATTCTAATACAGTTCCGGGAGTGGGCCTATACAGGAAGAGTCCAAAATAGTGACCGAATTAGAAAAAAAAATATTTGTAAAAATATGTGGCTCGCTCCATTTCGTAAAAAACAAAGCCATAAACTATACATGTACATGTCATTGACTTAAACTGTGAAAAATTCACGTAATTTACGTACTCTATATTCCCAAGTTACGTCTAATTTTATATGAAGATCACAAGATTCAGATGTCATTCAACCATTGATCATTACCGTTCTACGAACTGATGAATACCCGTTAAAATCAATGAAACATGGACGTTTTCCCACCTAGATAAATGGAGGGGAACTTGCAAAGGAAAACATACCACAACCGCCATTAATATTTCAGGGAAAAAATAGAATGACTTGTTCCTCAATATCAAAACACAGAATCTGACAGTAAAAATAATGTTTCAGTCCTGATTTAAATGATTAAAATCTCATTTGTGTTTGAATGCTTGTGTGAAATCTGTAATTCTCACTCAGCTCAATAGCTTCCAATGGCATTCCACGGACAGCTATAAAAATGGGTTCTTTTAGTAAAACGTGCATTACTTCTGATAGCATTGATCAATTTCAGTAATTATATTTTTTTTTAACTAAGAACATGCCCTTTTAAGATATACTTCATTGGCGTTTCAAATTTGATTGCTTTTGATAAGGAGAAAAAAAATGACTAATTCGGGTCACTTCCTTTTTGACACAGTCAGTCAGTACATCTTTTGCACGTGGTACGTTCTCAAGTAAAACTTAAAACCATTGAATGGGTTCTATATAGTTCTTGGGAACTGACCGGAAATGTACACAAAAATTACACGTACGTGCCGATCGTTTTAGCTTTCGAATCGGATCCCATTCAGTGTATAGATTTTCCCGTTAACAGTCCTGATTAGAAACAAATTGAGTTATGGTGACTTGATAAATTGAGTTATCGAATGACTTGTCAAGTTTGACTGGGTAGGCATTACATTCACTGTGTGGACTTCCGAACAAAAGAGATCCACATAAACCAGGTAGAGGCGACGTTGTGTGGACTTGGGCAAGTCCACACAGTGTTTCCCCATTTTTGGAAAACAGGTTTAGAAGCATTTTTGGGTTAGGTTTATCCGTGGCAAAATGAAGAGAAACAAATGGGATCATAGAAAAAAATTGGGCTGAAAGAGTTTTCACAGTTTCAGAAAAATGAGTTTTTTTCACTGATTTTTCTTAACTGCACAAAACCAAGGGAATGTCCACACTTGGTATGTAACGTAAACATGTGTGTGTGCGTGTGTGTGTGATAAGTGAGTGATTACCTTTCTAAGAGTGTACAAGTACCATGTAACTAAAACATAATTTTGAATAACAAGTACCTCAAAATAATTTTCAATTGTATGACACGAAAAATTATTTGAAATAAGGAGCACCTTTAGCAAATAATTGTTTATATTACAAACACACTCCTTTTTGCTATCATTTGTATAATAACGAGCAAAGTGAGCAATACATTATGATGGGGAGCTGACATCAGTGTACTTTAAGCCAAACTTTATTCAGTCCTATTTTACTAGTGGATGCATCCCTGTAGAGGAATCAAAGCAGAGCTCAACAAAGCCCATGCGGTCAAGACACGACTGGAAATCTTATCACCTCTGACGCCCCGGTGGGAGTCGAACCAGGGTACTCCGGGGCGAAGTCCAAATCTTGAGGGACACCTGCAACTGTCAGTAACCTCTCGGAGAACATGTTGCCTCTGCAAATTTGGTGAGGAAGAAAAAAACGAGTAGCTTTCTTTGCTAATCTAAATCGATATTCATCATGCAATTTTCTGCGCATCCGGTCGAAGGCGAGGCCAGAAGTGGCTCGAAATTGCTTCATACCCTCCTTGCCAAAACCAATCCATAACCTGCAAATCATCATCTTCCAATTCTCACTCGGCAGAAAGGGAACCTTTCAAAAAAAATTTTTTTGCAATTTCAGCACTGATAAATCACCGCCTTGCCAAAACATTGATCAATTTATTTGAAATGTCAGCTGGGCGAAGTTCTTTTCGCGCCCGGCCCCCAAAAAAGTTAAAATATTGCGTTTCGCAAATTATCGGACCCGGGCCTCCGTTTTGGCGTCATCTGAGCTGTCATGTTTTTTTCCCGATAATGTTTGGGTCATTCGATTCCCTTCTTCCAGCCTAATTGAAACAATAAGGGCAGCGAGAGATCTAGGGTTATCCTCACGGGCCCTTGCTCCGCTCGTGTGTCAAAGGTCAGGCCAGGCTGTTATCGAGTTAGTCTTTTGAATTCGGTGCGTCTGGCCGGACTCGGGGGAAATTTTCCCCGCGCGCGCGAATGAAAGACCGGCCGGGTTGGCTTGACGAGAACCGCGCTGAGACAAAGTAAACCCCGGTTGTCAACTAATGACCGATTGAATGAAATCTTTTACGTCACTGCTCAGTTCCATGCGGCTTTTGTTTTCAGGAGTGTTACTTAAAACACAAGATTATACAAGTGTTCAAAACAGGTGTGATATTTTATTTTGACGTTGGTGGTTATTCAACTGACAAACATCTACCAAAACTGGTATGGAGAATAGAAGTTCCTGAAACATTGGTACCCTTGTTAATGTTGTTTTCGTTGTTCACTGCTGTTCTTCATCTTTAGACTGGTTAAAATGCGAATTTGGGCTTTGCTGACTGTAAGTCTCGTTCAAAGTACGATGGAAGAGAAAGAAAGGAGTCAAGTGTTTCTTGGGGCGCAGTTTTGGGTTGAACAATTCGGCTCTCGTGAAATGATTCCCCATGCACGAAGGGCCTCGACACAGCAGATTTATACCCTCAGAACATACACGACAAAGCTTGCAAGATAATACTGTCCTTTGTAAATGTCTTTATGTTTGTCAGAGACAAAACAAATCTCTATTTGCGATGATGGCGTTATGAAAGATGTTGCAATGGCCCGTCTAGGCTTACCTGGACCGAATACAAAGATCCTTTTGTCGAACTTGCAAATACCCGAGGCGAGAATATCCATCTGAGGCCGTCAGAATAATTGTCCCTAATGATATCTCCGTACTTAACTTTGTCTGCTGCGTACGTCGTTCCAAGAATTTGTCCGCACACAATTTTGACCAATTTGCCTTCAACAAAAGGTAATAAGATATAAGCCTTCGGGCTGTGTTTAATAAAAGCGGATTGCAAGATTACATTTTTCGATGACGTTGAAAAACAATGCTGAGTGAGAAATATTTACTGTTAGTCTTTGCCCAGCTAAGAAATTGCATATAAATGACTTGCCTTCATAAGAGATGGTGTCACCGTGATGAAATTGTGGTGTTACTGTGGTGCTACTATGGTGTAACTCTTGTGTTACTTTTGTGTAATTGTGGTATTACGATATGGAATAACTTTGGGTAACTGTGGTATAACTGTGGTGTAAATGTGAGAATACTTTGGGGTTACTTGGGGGTAACTGTGACGTTACTGTGCAAGGGCGGACCCAGAACACCGTATTTTTTTTGGGGGGGGGGCCAACAAATTTCGGTCCCCCAAAAAGTGGGTCCAAAAAATTACGGCGTGGAGTTCGGGGCCAACTGAAGGGCCCCAATTTTTTTGGGATTCTCGATACTCTGTGGTTTGTTTTTTTTTCTTGGGGGGGGGGGCATGGCCCCCGTTGCGCCCCCCCCCCATCCGCCCTTGTTACTGTGGTGTTACTGTGGTGTACTGTGGAGTTACTGTAATGTTACTGTGGAGTTACTGTGGAGTTACTGTGGCGTAACTGTGGTGTTACTTTGGTGTTACTATGGAGTTACTATGGTGTTACTGTGGTGTTACTTCGGTTTTACTTTGGAGTTACTGTGGTGTTACTATGTAGCTAACGAGGCGTTACCATGGCGTTGCTGTGATGTTACAGTGATACCCACATTTGGCCAATATGGTTTCAATTCTAAGGTAAATCGTTTTGTTAAACTTGTACTGCAAAACGAGTTTTGAAATGGCACATTCAACTGAACGGCAAGGTTAACACAAGATAATGAGTGGCACTTACTTCATCGCCGTCAACAAATGCCCGTCTTTTAAGCAACTTTTATCATTTGATAAAGTTGCTTTATAAAATGTTTCTATATCACGATTGGTCTCATGCTGTTGCATCCCAAGAGAAATCAGATTATCACTAAAAAAAAAACCCTGGTGGTCACCCGTTCCAATGCATTGGGCTTAATTGGATAATAAGATGGAGACAAATTACTCTAGACAACAAGAAACATTAAACAAAACCTCTTCAAGGACACCAATCGGGTCACTTATGAAACATAATTACTGTTCAAAAGCCCACGTTTCTTGATTGGGTCGACTTGACGTTAATTGGCGCGAAAGTGATTTCCATGCCGCGAACTTCGCCTGAGCGCGTTCTGACACAGTAAGTCTACTGCTGCACGCTACGCAACGACAGCTGGTTGCCAAGGACCTTCCCCGTGTGCGAAGACCCATTTCCCGATTAAGTCAGGAGGGTGCCACTTTTTAAAAGGTTCATTTTAAGATGTATTTATTTATAAAAGTATTTATTGTAAAGCTGAGTCTGGATTCCAGATCCGCGGCCTTTCTGCGCATGTGAAGGTCGTGGGCAAGTTACAGCACAGCAAAATTATTTACGCCGACCAAATCATTACCAAATCACGATGTCAATGTCTCTCGATCCCGATGGAGTGTTTATGTGATCGTTAAAATGAAGGGTCCCATAATATGAACAAGACTTTGATCTTGTATATCTGAGATATGTGGATGATAATTGGGCCTGACAGTCTATCCAATTTCAAATTGGAGGTGGGTTTCAAGCCGGCTTTACGGTGCTCATCTTTGAATGGAAAAGACCCACATTCACCCCGCCAGGATTGAGTAACCAAGCTTTCATTATAAACGTAGGCCTGCATCTCTTCAACATCTTAGAGAGTTGCGAGTATTTGTCGACTTTTTAAAGTAACGTATGCATTATTGGCGTTTAGGTATATGGCAATGTACTCTCAAATCTGAACATAGAAGGTACGTATAGCATTAATCCTGTAAGCTAAGCGTTATGCACAAAGTCTTTGATCAAGACCAGAACAGCTGTCGAGCCTCACCGTAAGCGCGCACCATTCACAGCGACCTTGTTGCCAGGTGTCGCCATCAATGACGGCAAACACTTCTTCACAGGTTACCAGACCGCCATAACTGACGCACATTTGACATCCTATCACTCAAGCTGTTAATGCCATTCAAGTAATTAACGGTGGTTTGACCAGTCTTTCCGTTTTGTACTCGACGCAGGATGTGACATTTGGCGCATGCAGCTGAATTCATTTGTTTGTATTAATTAAACCCAAACGGAACTATCAGACGGGCGTTAATTGCAAGAGCGCGCCAAGCTATTCGTTGTAATTGTAAAAAAAAGGTCCATCTATTTGGTGACAAGGACGTCACGCTCCCTGTTGTGATGAGGCAACATGCATATGCATGAGAACTATATAGCTTATTAATACTGGAAACGCTACGTTTGTATACACTTTCTTTTCATTTGTGACACAACCCAACGAAATGCGTCACACATTTCACCCAAAACAATCTTTGTAGGCCTATATTTAAGTTGTCCGACTTAATCAAAATGAAGAATAAGTTTACGTGTCTATATGAAAGCATACGAAGTGAAAAATTGTCCTTAAAACTGATTTTGTGGAATTTACAGTCCCATTTATACTAAATCACCAAATAGGTAAACGCCAAACGATCATAAACATACAGCCGATTTTCTAAGTTGGATGATATTGCTATTGCATACATTCTAGTCAGTACCTACAACATGGAGGCAAAATGTTCCCACCTCACCTGATTTGCTGACGTCATTTCACACAAATCCGAGCCCGGGATGTTTTCAAATCACGGCCATTGAAATACAACAGAACGCGAAAATCGTGACCATTATTGAAATGTTTGATGCGGGCATGCTACGCCTAGGTCACCCCCGAAATACAAGTCCATGAGACACCCACGGCTAAATATCTGACGGCTCAAACATCGCAGTTTTTGAAATCAAGAGGCGTTTAAGACAACCTCCAACCGTCGTCAAATTTCACTCAAAAGTCAGTTAGGACATGTTTTACGCAAGTGTTTGAACTTGCACACCAACTCTTTCTTCTTATTCTATACCGGCCTACTTCTACTTTTTTTTCGACTGTACTTCATTGCTGTTCGTCGCCGTGCATCGCTGTGATAGCTCCAGTTACTAAAAGTTTTAAAAACCGAGAACCAAAATATTTAGCCGTGCGTATACACACAAAATGTCGCATTTTCAAAAAACGAAAACAATTTCAATGTCCCTCCTATGTGTTTTATTTTATTTGAAGAACAGAACTTGTGATTTTTTGAACTCTGTGACAGAACCCTAGGACGGTTTAAAAGTTTTTAATTTAAAAGTACATAAAAAGTACATATGATTTTGAATGATTCTTAGCCAAAAGAGTTGCTTGTGAATATCCTCATCACCTAGTTTGAAAGTGCTGAGGAAGAACTTCACTAAAACAATGGTCCCGACATTTAGGTTTCGTCTTTTTGTTACTCACCCTGTAGAAGTGAATAGATATAGAACAAGTATTCGAACAGATGAGAGCATCCGCCATTGGTGTCACGGTGACCCCTCTCAAAGCTTCGACGACTTGGCTGATCGTCCGCTACTTTCTGTGGGCCTTCGTTTTTTAACCGTCGTATTTTTTGTAACCTTTATCATACTTTTCTTCTTTCTTTGTGAATTTTTGTTCTAAATTAAGGGCATTTCAGATCATACAAGTTTTGAATTCCGGAATGTGTCTTCCGAGCTTCTTAATTATGTTGTTGCAGTGTTTGAAGACGCTTTGTCATTGTCACGGTATCAGATATGAAATAAATGTCCCACTGAACCAACTGAAAATATTTGTCTTTCACTTGACATGGGCCGTTTCCGAATGCTAACGATCACGCGATGAGTACACTTGAGCAGGCGATTTCTTCATGAATCCTTACCAGGAATATGTAATAACTAACCATGTCCATGCAGAACAAAGTGACAACCAAACCAACGAAGAACGGATTGCCACAATCTACACAGTTTATGTATATATGATGCCCCAGGAAATTATGCCACAAAATAAACCCAGACAGATAATAATTCAATCAGTTGTCCTTAGAGAGCGGAAAGATGTGACAAGCTAACAAGGTCCGACCGCTGTCAAGGGTTTAAAAATGCGATGTGGTGAATCCAACAGGCAACCAGAAAAACACTATGATAGGCCTATAAGTAAACTCTGCTGATGTGCCATACTATAATGATGACGTACCATGTGTCACGATATAACTTGTACTGATGATGTTATGTCAAAGTATTACATGTATTAGTATACTCTGTTGATATACCATAATAAAAGTGTTCTCTGCTGATGTGTAACGACACATCTCTGCTAAAATACGATGATATAAAGGTACGTATACTCCGCTGATATGCCATGATGTAAATATACTCACCATGATATACTCTGGTGGTATACCAAGATATGAGCATAAGTATACTCAGCTAATATGCGATGATATAAGTATAGGCCTACTCTGCTGCTATGCCATCATGTGAGTATACTCTGATACCATGATATACTCTGGTGGAATACTGAGCTATGAGTATAAGTATACTCCTCTAATATGCGATGATATAAGTATACTCTGTTGATATGCCATAAGGTATGTCACCAACAGATGCATACAGACAACCAATGCTGGCACAATGTCAGATCCAACTTCGACGTACTATTTGGAAGAACCCCCTCAATCCCCCCCTCCAAAAAAAGTGTATGATCATTTACTTTCTGTCCGAACACTTACACAAAGTCGGTTAAGACAGGGTGGTATATTTGCCGTGATTATATATTCGTGATCAGTCGCTGATCACGAATGAACTTTATTCAATCGTTTCTTTAGAAAACTAAATGATCATACAATACCTGCTTCAAAGTTTAACCCTTCTGAATTCGATCCATGAATATACATCCCCTGTCATTGTAAATCCAAATTACTATGCAAAGTATGCTTTTTTATTATGCATTGAAATCTTGGCCAGCCATGGAATTTAATTAAAAGGGTAATTGGTTCTACGCATCTCGGAAGACGAACCACGAAGAAAGATCAAAGCGCAGCAGATTTAAAGGCGCGGGTTAACGATAACGGAACGGGATAAGTCACAGGATTGCGACACGCATCGCTGGTAGGCGGCCTCTTCTTAAGAGCTAAAACTGTGCACTGTTTAATGCGTCCAGGGGTGAACCATTACACACGGTCACTGGATCCCCGACCACAACTGGTTCCCGTAGGGTAAAGAACGGGAACAAAGTAATAACACATGGTACTGCTTAGGAGAGATAACTGAATTACATTCCCTTACATCTGGGACGTTAAAATTGAGATTTATACGACGAAAATTGATAAATGTATGACGCTTGCTTTGAACGGTTCAAATCAAACCACACATTAAACCTGTTCATTGCGGTCACCTGTCCTTTGCAGCCATTTTGACTGGGTTTTTGGTTGCTACCTAAAACACGGCATTGGACATTTCGAAGCCAAATAGGTTTGTAACTTTACAAAACCTTCAAATCAAGAAGTTGACTCAGTCTTCTTTTGTTAATGTTATTTTCTTGTTACATTTTACTTAACGATATGAGATATTCTAAACAAAACGATACAAGAAACTTACATAATTATGTTACTCGTTTAATTACACAATAATATACATTGTCGAGGAATTAAGAATGATACAAAGGAAGCCGTAGAATTTGTGCTCGAACTCGAATCTCGAAAGATTCGTAAATACCCGATTTGGATCACGACTCAACTTCCAAAGAAATCGAGCTCCATTAATTTTCAAACTACTCGGAATTGCTTCCGTTTACTTCAACAGAAAATCACTATTGAAGTTGAAGCAAACCCCGTGCCCTGGTATTCCAACACGTATTCTATCAACTACTCGGAACTCGACAGTTTTATGAGGGTCTTTTCGAGAAAAAAGTGAGTGGCACGTGACATTGTAAACCACGCACAGAGTTTAAAAAAGACTGAGCAGTGGCGTATAGCTAGGATTTTTTTTAGTGGGGAGGGGCGCAGGAGGGGGCATCTGAATATATTGGGGGGAATGATATCGCAAACGTCCTATTGCAGTTTTTTTCTCTTGGGCCCCATAAGACATGAGGACATAAGAAATTGTAAACAGTAAGCCTTTGACTAACTGAAAAAATGCAACTTACCAAAAAAAAAGGAGAAAAAGGAGCATTATCAGTATTTTGGTGGGGGGGACCTGGTGGAAAATGTGTGAGGGGCACATCGCCCCCCCCCCCCCGTGGTTACGCCACTGAGACTGAGTAATGAGTTTTCATGTTTCAATTTGAATGAGCACATTTTTTTCACTTTGACGATATGTCCACTGTGGATATACTTGAGTGTTTAGCCAATGGGCGCTTGTACTCATTGTGCGTGCGCGTGTATGACGAAGTCAGTAACGAACCGGATAGATATCGATCCATTAAACCACGCCCACTGCGCACGTGGGCATTCAACACGTGCTCCGATCCTCTCTAATGCCACACTGCATATCCGGTTCGTTAGTATGACGTCAGTTAAAACCACGCCCACTGGCCATTAAAATAGCATTGGAACCATTGGAACCGGAATCAAACGCAACTTAAGTGTTTATCCAATGGGTGCTAGTAATAGTAATCAGTGGTGCGCGCGCGTGTATGACGTTTTTGCTCACGAACCGGATTCCAGACGCGCGCGTCATACGCGCGTGCACACGTGCCGGACTTTGGTACACGCA
Organism: Patiria pectinifera; assembly: GCA_029964075.1. Classification (NCBI taxonomy): domain Eukaryota; kingdom Metazoa; phylum Echinodermata; class Asteroidea; order Valvatida; family Asterinidae; genus Patiria; species Patiria pectinifera. Next base: position 6,675,414 of record CM057133.1, read on the forward strand.
TGTCCGACATTTGTCACGGCTGTGATTGGTCCAAGCACTATTGGGCGGGGCTTAATGGGGTTGAATGGATCGGTCCATTACTGTGGCCCCGGCGTAACTCCCTGTAGGATTTTTTTTCGACAAATGCCGAAAGAAATGCTTTCTCTGTAGAAAGAAATACGTATACGGGGCCATATACATAGTGCGGGGCCAAAGTTAAAACATATCTATAATGTGAACATGCGTGATTAATAGGTGACAGAAAAAAAGTAACAAATGAAACAAAACAACGATTGGGTTAAAAGTTCATAACAAAATCACATCCAAAAATTCACACCAAGCCTCTTCAAACAAATACTGACAAGTTCTTGAACACGACAAGTACGCCGACAAGGTTTTCATTTTCTAGTTCCATCCTGACAGAAACTATATCCACTGATATTTTGTTCCAACCTATATTTCTGAAAAATGTTGACTTCTGACAATTTGTCCTGTTGACAATCTGACACTAATGTCCGTCTAACAATACACAACCAACCTTACAAACACTTCTTTCATATTTCACACACGCACGCAAACAAGCTACATTGTATATACTCTTACTTCTCAAACAATGATCCATATTGGATGGAATGCGTGCATAAAAAAACTATGTTCCGCAATACAATACTATTAGTTATCTTGCGAGCGCGAGTGGAACACGGAATAATGTAGTGCGTCTGTGTCCCACATACCACGAGGCCGAAGGCCGATTGGTATGTGGGACACAGACGCACTACATTTTCCGTGTTCCACGAGCGCGAGCGCGATAACGAATTTATCTTCAAGCAAACTTGACGCGCAGTACAGTTGGAACTAGCACGCTTTACACGGACATTCAGCAGCTTAGATAGAGATCAGTGGCTTAGCGTATGCAGCTGGAATGTCGCTCGAATCTTGGAATAGCGCAATACGCAGAGTGCGGTATGGACCGTGGCCGTGCGGTATGGTTATATGTAGCACGGCTTGTTGCCATGGATCAACCAATCAGGATCGAGGATTCAAGTTTGCTTGAAGATAATGTATTATAGACTACACTGCATTATTCTGAATATAGACGTTTTTCAAAAGTCACAGACAATGTATCATTATCAATTTATCGATAAAAATACAAATGCGCCAATACTAACTTTCGGCTTTTCTATAATCGTATCAGGTTTTTTTAATAATAAACAGTTTTTGTGCAGATAGATCGATATTTTATGACCCTGTATAAAATTTAAAAACCTCACATCTACATCACATAAATAAACAGATTATTTTTCTGTTTTACTTTTATGATTATAAAGTACATACGCGGAGATGGTCTCGCATCGCAGTATTCCAATAGAAGCTCCTGAAAAAAATGTTCAGTTAAGCCGCTGGATGGCGCACTCTCGATTTACTAGTCTCGGTGCTGCATTGTACGGTTTGAAATCAAGAACTTTGCGATTACTGTAATTTGAAAGCGCATATCAACAAGCTGTACAAAGGTTTTCCTAATCGGAATTCTTAATCGATTAATAAACTTCAACATTCAATCTTGATGAACATTCTCCTCAGCCCCACTTCAAATAAATGCTGAACTTATAGTATAATAATAAAAGCCACTCCCAATTTTATGTTGGCGTCGTAGAAAAAATAATTAAGCAAATTCCAAATAATAACAACTTAAAGTAATACACAACAATTGAGTTCAGCAATTGTACATATAGAAACAATTTGTCAGTGAAGAAAGTCATACCATTTGGCACATCGTGTGGCACATCATGTGAGTATATACGGCCTATCAACAGTATGTTAATTCACAGTTTTACGTTATCATAGACCCTTTTACCGATAGCAGCCAGTCCGGAAGTTTGCGGTGATAATATATATGTTACGGTGCATTGTGGGACAAAAATTCCCATCCGTTTGAGAAAACTGTCAGTGCAACCTTCACCTTCACTGCACACTTTCGGTTTACATCAGTAAAAAGGTCTATGGATGTCGTTTGCATTGCTGACGTTGTTGCTATACAGCTGCGGTCGTTGCTGTAGCATTCAAATCACCCCCTCCGCCCGGCGAAATTGGTTGGAACACCTTATTCTCGTCATACATCAGCCCTGGCAGAAGAAAAAGTTGTAAAATTTTTGTTCATATCCCAAACGACAATTCAAATGGCCGGGGCTCAGTATAAGTTGGCGTGCGAATGTATGTGGTATTCTGGTATAGGTTATTGTCAGATATCGTGAATGCCTTTTAAAAAGTGCATAAAAATATTGTCTGATAGTTATCGGAAGATAGTTGTATACGTTCAGCTATTTGGAATAGTTTTGATTACGATTGGTACTTGTTTAATCCCTGTCGGTAGTAGTTTGTGCGTGTCGGTTCTTGGTAGTATGATATGGTTACTGCCGAGTATCCTGACGTTATGTGGAATACGTAATTGTCGGTACTGGTATGTAGTCGACTGTGGTTGTCGGTATTCAGTGTCGGTAGTCTGTTGTGCGTGTAGGTACTTCCAGGTATAGTCTAACTGATACGGTTTACTGTCGGATTCCCGGACGATAAATTCAATAAAAGCTTGTCGGTACTGGTATGCAGTCCATTGTGCTTGTCGGTATTTAGTGTCGGCAGTCTGTTGTGCGTGTGGGTACTTCGAGGTATAGTCTAACTGATACTTGGTACTCTGTACTTGGTGGCTATCCTCTTCAGAACTCTTCGAGGAAGTCTAACTAAGGGTATATTGTCGGACACATCGGTACATGTGAAGTCATGTGCTTGTCGGTTACCCAGTGTTTGTAGTCTGACGGATTACTGGGCGTCGTGTTGAATACGTGTTTGTCGGTGCATGTCAAATCTGTTTCACCTGTCGGTACTTGTCGGTATAGTCTGATACTGTTAACCGTCAGACTGTTAAACCGTAAACCGTTCGTCGTTTGCGGGGAGGGCTTGCCAATATTTGTCAGGGTGAGTCCAGAGAGTCGTTTTGTAGTCGTTTTGCTTGTCGGTCTATCGGCTACGCATGCCCGTATATTTGTTAGTTTGTTTCTTTGCCTGTTTTGCTTTTAATACCTGCAATGCAAGCCGTCATGAATAAGGCGACGCAGGACGCCAAGAGCGCCCTCACGCAGAGCCGTGAGATCTCGGACTTGCGATGCGGCACCAGCGGTATCAGTCCGCCCATCATGACCCCAATGCTGCCCAGGTTGGCAAAGCCGCATAACGCATAGGTAGCGATAACCTCCGAGCGAGTCTGTCAGCAAAAAAAAATAGTACCAGGAATGGCTGTTAACTGTTATACAAATAAAGCAATTTTATTAATTTTTTAGAACTTTTTGAAGGGAAAAAAAGAGATGTCATCGAAATTATAGCATCATAATAAGCATAAGGCTATGAACATAATCCTAAAAATACTTCTGCAATAGAAATAGCGAAAAACTTTTATTCTTGTCACGATGATGTAACATCACTCTACTTGTACTCATCGCAGATCTTCATCGACTTGTGTAGCTTTCACCAAAAGAGGGCGCTTTTCATTGACACACCTCAACAAAAGTGGGCGCTATGTCACTGAAACATCTCGCATAAGTCGCTTTACACAGTGCAGATCATTACCGAGACTACCCCTTCTTTGACGTAGGTGGACAGTTCGCCGTAGGCCACGATCTCGTTGAGAAACAGCTTGACGCCGATGAGCTCGGCCACGATGAGGCAGTCCGGACCGTCCACGCCCAGCAGCCAGGGGATCGGATACAGCACGTACCGGCAAATCAGCTAAAGGGGCAAAAATGGGCATTGGGGTAAAAAAAAAGAAGTGTCAATGAAACTGAAAGGGGGCTGAAAATCCTGGACTTTTCGTACATCTTTGCAAAATCAAAAAAGGGAAGGGAATGAAGTGGACACTTTTTGACACCAGGTGCCTCCTACCGCCCCTTTGTGTAAAACAAATCATGTTAGTAGTATAGGCGAAGCCTTTAGAACCCCGTAGATGTGGGATTTGGCGGAGGCTGAGGTCGGAAAAGGTGTTTAACTTCAAAGATGAAAGCCACTGTTGTGGAATTTCATATCTTTGTTAAATATAAAAAGAAACCATTCAAAAGGAACATTAGTTTCAACACCTGTTTTGAAGGGGGGAATTAAGAGTATTTACTGGTTTACCTGAAAACTGAGATCCTCGATATTCACAAGGGATCCGAGCCACATTAGTGCCGAGTTGACAAAGGCGAGAACGCTGATAATGGCAACGAGGTTACCGATGATGTACGCACAGATCTTGAGCCCATCAATGGCACCCACATACATGGCTTCTAACGCGTTGTTTTCCACTCTGCAATCAAACGGTTGTTTGCAATTTATAAATTTTATTTCTGTTTTTATGTTTTCACAATAAATGGTATTCAGTCTACAAACTTTATTTTCCCGAACAGTATAAAGAAGCATCATACAGTTTAACGTATACATCTTTTACCAGCAAACCGAAAAGTCGGCCCTCTCAAGGAAATTAATTTAATTAAAGTATCGGGGACGTTATTTCATTATTTTGTGAAAATTCAACAGATATAATTACATGCATCCTAAAACGAAGACTTTAATTTCTGACTAGTACAGTAACAATATGACACGAAAATGCACATACATGTATGTTTTAAGGTAGGAACTGCAAACTTCTTTTCGTTGCAAGCGATCGCACCATGTTTTGAATGTTTTGTGATGATTCCTGAACTTTATTAGGGCCTATTGCTTTAAATATTCTTCGTTGATATTTCAATATTCTTATATATTTTTACTATCTACAGAAGATTGTAACACAAGTCAACGTACGCTTTGGCCGTCTTGATGTTGGAAATCGAAGCCGTTTTTGGCGTCCTGCTTTCCGGGTAAAACATTTTGGAGGTCACAAGAGCAGCAGGAGCCGACATGAAGGACGCCGCCAGGAGGTGGGAAGCGCTTATATCAAAGGAGATGAAAATGGCCAACACGCTGCCGGCAATAGTAGCGAAGCCCCCGACAATCACGGCGTGCATCTCCGACTCCGTCATGTCGTTCAGGTACGGCTTGATGGCCAGGGGCGCCACAGTCTGAAAGGAACACGGGAAAGGGTGAGTTGGTCTCTCTTTCGTCATAAGAATATCTCTCAAATTAACTTGGTTCGATCCAACATGAACCTAAGATAATTCCAAATGGTCCTGCAAGGATATAGCCCGTCATACTCGCCAACTTTTCTAATTTATATATTGCAGGTCAATCCAGTCACTAAGCAGTTTTGCAGAAGTTATCAAAAATAAAAACAAAACATGTGTGTTATTTAACCTTCCTATAAAACAAATTGTTTATTCCTCCAGACTACTGTTCCAAGATTTATCGTTGCATATCGGCACTCGGCCAAATCAAGCGTCTGAATAAACGGTATTTCCACTTTTAACCACGAAAAAAATTAACGGCGGAAATCTCGTAGTGCTGAGGTTATGTAGCCTTTTGTGTAAGGTTCAGTTACGATTATTACACATCATACTATGACTTTTGTCAGTAAATTTTCCTCTTGGAATGCCAAGTGAGTTTAGTAGAAACTTGAGTATGTACATGTATCTTGACAGCAAAGCATTTCTCGGAGTACTTTCCTCTGTAATCTTAGGTTTTTGTCTACCGGCGGTTGGCAACTGTTGGCCATCAATGCATAAAAATGCAAAATTCAAGATTGATTTAAAGAAAACTCTCACAAACACTTATCAATAAACGGACTCCATCACACAGCAAAATGGAGATACGTCTCTCCTTATTGAGGCTGAAAATGTGTCGTCAACTTGGGCAAAGTCTCTTGCCAACCATCATGGATGAATTTTACGCACTTTCGGCACCGATACCAAGGAATGACACTTCGTGGTGTTTAGAAAGATGAAAGTCTCTTAAAGAAATACTGTCGAAAATAAAGTAAAAAATTGCTTAACTCATGGCAGGATGGCTATTAAATGGTCTTCTTCAATAGAGATCTGTTTTCCTTACCATGCCGACGAAGATGTTGGAGGCAGTAGCAAAGGACTCAGCTCCGGAGATGCCCATGGTGAAGTGCATGAGAATAGCAAGAGCCATGATCAGGGCTTGCATGACACCCCAGTAGTACAGCAAAGCAAAGACACAACTGGTGTATATGATCACCGGTAACACCTTCACACAAGAGAACCAATATCAGTGGTACTGTTACCTCTCTATCGCTGACAAAACCAAGATTAGACAACCCTACTAAGTCTGGACCCCGGCAGAGGGCACAAAATTCTATCCAATCGATTCCGAACTGCTAATCACATGAAGTATTTCCATGTATATCTATGTCTATACGCAATGGTCTGGATTTGGCCCATCATTAGAAACACACTCTCGAGAAAAAAAAAATGGTCCGGTTTAACTTATACTTTATGATGGGACTTGCGGTTTTGCCGAAGTCAATTGAGTGTGATCGGCTGACTGATAAGGTTTACGCACAAAACCCCCGGCCAATGAGGTTGTGTATAGAATGGTGGCCGGACCACTTTTTGCGAGAGTGTGCTGGTAATGATTCTATTGGCGTAATACGGGGTATTCCCATTTCAAACTTTTGGGCAATAGCTAGACTTAAGCGAGAGTAATACCCCCTTGCCAGTAAGTGGGGGAGGCAGGCAGCCAGTCAGTCAGTAGGCCAGTAAGATAGATACAGAGAAGACTGTAGGCTGACTGCCTCTGAGGCCAACAAACATTGATATTGTGCAAAAAAAAGTACTTTACCTGTTGTTAAGTGAAACACCGATTTTGAATAAGGACATGTTTCTCCATAATCTTGTCCATTTCTACTTACGATTAACAGAATCTCGTGGTTCGACAGTGGGGCGGGGCCAAACACAAACTTCGCCCCCTCATTGGTGTAACTTAAGAAAGTCTCGATATGCCCGCCGAGCCAGTTGAAGACGTCGTATCCAGGCTGCGTCCTCAGTATCAGGATGCCCAGGAACATCTGGAGCCAGAGGCCCCAAAAGACAGTGCGCCAGTTGATCTGGGAGCAAGAAGACGCAAAAATTGTCAGTTTAATTTGTCCGAAATTTGACATCAACTTTAAAAAGTGCACAGCATATTGGACTTTTGGTCGACTAGTGGTTGATTTGTGACGTATGTTGCGGCTGCGCAACAGTATTAACCTCTGATCGCCTTAAGTCGAACGGTAGTCAACCTCGTTCCCATGGGTACGATCTTGCTGCGCCATGTTAGTTCCCGCCATGCCTTGCACGACTCAGTGAAGGAAAGCGCACGCAGCTTCTCGCTCATGGCTCCCTGTTGTGTGTACACATGTTGCACGCGGCTATTGGTAACCTGCGATGCGACCATCTACGATAGGCTGGGCCTGAATAGTTGTCTGGACTAGTCTATGGTCGGCTAGCATGAGTTCAAGCGAAGCTAGTCAGGTGCCCAGATTGTAAGTCTTATGGCTTATGGCACATATTGGAAGCAAACCCAACACATGTCTTCTTTGGTACTGAAATGAGTGCACGTTTGTATCAATTTTCTCAAGTCATATATCACCAGAAAACCAAGGTCAATCTTTAGAAGAAGTTTGAGATAAAGTTGAACTAGTCTGATCCTATGCCTCATATTCAAAACAGTTCTTCAAGCACAGGTGCAAAAAACGTGGAAAAAACTCTCTCCTGTAAATTCAAATTGTCCTCCAACATGGTCAGTGAAGTGCTTTCGGCGAATCCTTTACCTTAACACGGAAGAGGTATATCGGCCTTATGTCAGCTAAGCAGAGAAAGAGAGAGTTAATTTGGTCTGATTTAGTTGTTTGCATATTTCAAATCTGCACTAAGGGACTCGGTCTAGGTCCAAGACTTCTCACCATGCCAGGCTGCCTGGAGAACACGAAGCCGAACAGTAGCATGCAGAAGAGACCGAACAGCGACTTGAGGCGCTCCGGTTCGCTGATGACTGAGTGGATCACGCCGCTGAGGGCGCACATCGTGATGAGAATGCCAGTGAACAGTATGTACACCAAACTGCAGAAAAAAACAATTCTGTATCAGAATCCGGGGTCCAATATCATGCTGTAGAAACTCATTACTGATAAACGATTTTCTTGATATGACCAATTTTCATATAATAAATACCCAAGAAAGAAAAAAACAGTTGGTAAAACAACTCTCAGCTTCAGCAATGTTAGCTATTGACTTTTTGGGCAAAACTAACGGACAGTAATGGTCAAGTTTACGAAGATTGTTGTCAGTTCAACCAAATTATATCAAGTGTGGAAAGCCTGAAAACTGTAGTTTGTCGATTGTAAGTTTGTCGAAGCAGCGGTATGTTTTACAGGGCCAGCTGGGTCGCGGAAGAATTACCATTTTAGTTTTACTGAGGCATGAATTGAAGTGCGGACGCACGGTATATTAACCGCAATGACTGTAATAACAATCATTTTTTTACAAAATTAAGTCAATGTGAAAGCGGCTTTCGACAATAACGTAGAAAAAGATTATACGGTTTTGTTTTTCTGACCCTGTTTCTTGGTAGTGTTATGAGTTCCTCTGTTTCAGAATACCTAAGACACGTCTTCGTGGCATATCAACACCATCTGTAGGATTTCAAGCGTATCAGTTTGCTGCACGGCAGTGCAGGGATTTTTCGCCTCCTACCGTATGTCCCTGGTTCGAACCCCACCAGGTCTATATGTGCATTGGGTTCTTCCCCCCTACCTATACTAAGTCTGTGGATTTTACGATGGAGTATCATTGCAGAGTTTTCCTCCCACATGTAAAACTTAGAATTGCTTGAATGTCTTCTTTCTTTTGCTTTTTTGTCAGTGCATGTGCCCTTTTGATTTCTTGACAAGATACCATTCCACAAAATACCAATTTATTATCAGCCTTCGCTCCTTGAGGAACAAGCCGCATTTCTGTTGCCTGCAGCCGACTACACCAGACACCAGTCTGGCCCCAAATACGTGTTTCAACAGCCGATAGAGGGCGTACGCCAGAGCCAGCATGGAGAAGATGAAGAGCGCCAGCGCGCGCTGGAAGTCCAACACGACGGCGTAGATGACGTAAGCTGCATAGAGACCAATCAGAACGCCGAAGATCACCCACTTGATCAGCTTCCATTGTGACTTGAGGGCGCCCTTGATTACCTTGTCGACTCTGTCGATTTTCTGCGGGTGAAAAAAAAAAAAAGTAGAAAATGCTGAGTTACGATCCACAGACAATAGTATTCCGATGACTGGGTCGAATGATCAAAGCTTTTAAGTTTTTATATCTCTGAAAACGGCTACTTCAAGATGTGCTCTGTACTTTTGTGGGATGGTGTCATTATTCTCTGGCTGATACATGTAGGATGTTATCGAACATGGCTCAATGTGACCCACGAGCACAAAGCCATGTCACTTTGGCCAATCTTTGAAAAATGGGATTTTGGGCTCATTGGGAAGGACACTGAACAAGTTTTCCAATGATGTATAGAATATGCATGGGAATCAGACAAAGTCTGACGGAGTCATAGGTAATTTCAGGTCGCAATTTTCATCAATATTCTATGTATTTAAATTAGGCTGCAATATAGGCTGTCTCTCAAAATGTCGCACTGCCGTGTGACTTCCCTCTGGTTTTCTATAAAGGGACCATGAATACCTAAGTTTACTGGCTTATACAAAAGAACCAGTCTCCTATGTGGATATGCATTGGCTGCCCAGTCATAGGACGCTCATCCAAAGTTAAGTTTCAAGCAAATAAAATGTCAAATTGTAGTCCTACGTGTTTCTTACAAATGGGCGTCTTTTAAAGCGCTAGTAAATATCCACCACTATTGGTGCTCAAAGCGCTGCTAAATGCTAAATGACAAATGCAGCCCGCACTACTTTACATTGTATGCATATCAACAAAATATGCGTCTGTACAATGGCGTGACATCACGGGTTTACATTATCTATTGTTCATCAAAATCTGCAAGTTCCTCCCCCCCCCCTCATAAAACAGTCAGGTTCCGTGACGTCTCATTGTAAATCGTCAGAATTATAAGATCCGGGAACCAGACTATCCCAACCAAAAGTTACGGTGCAATTTATTAGCCAATTTTAACGACTATACATAAGACGCTGACTTTTGAAGAAAACAAAAAGATAAAACGTGAAAAATGAGGTCGTTTAGGAATTCGAAAGAATAACTGCTCGTTGCAGATTTTGCACCTCATTTTGTTTTGTTCTATTGACGGGTCATTGTGGTTTATCTGGATTTGGCGCCGAGACGACGCTCGGGCGATTCCATTTGCTGAAAAATGGGCGGGAATGAGTGGTTAAAGTGATGTCTGATGTGTCGGGAAAACCTATTATACAAGTAGCTTTTATAAATCACCGCACATTGAAACACTCGATGATAATAAAGTTTACTTTTGCATCAATGGTCCCGCGTATCATTAATACATGTCTGTGTAAACACTCGATAGATTCCACGGAGAGATGACAAGTTGAGAATAGTTCATAATAGATGTCAAAAATGTCATCGGTATCTTCTTTGTACTACAAGTGCCCTTTTTGTAAAGTACGGTGGCCTACTGAGAAGGGCTATACGTAATAGATTGTTTTCAGTCCTTGAAGATGATGCGCCACTGTGACAAATTTAACTTTATTTCCAATCATAAATTTGCCACGTTCAAGGATTTGTGCATGGTACCGATTTCATGATAATGCAAATTTCCATATTCCTAAGCAAAACTGTGATCGGTGTTTCGTTGTTGTTTGTGATTTTCATGTATTCCGAGGAATGGATATTTGCCAATAAAAAAAAATCCCCATATGCAAAATTCATGTCATATCCCTCAAAAATTTATCAGGCACATTTTGATGTAAAACTCGAACTATACGATGGTCAAGTCCACTGTGGTCCAATGGTCACGATGTTCGACTCACGCGCCGTGGTACGTGGGTTCGAACCCTGACAGGGAACATGGTGCCTGTGTTCTTGGGCAAGACACTTTACTTCAATTGCCTCTCTCCACCCAGAGGAGTATAAGTTGGGTACCTGTGAAGGTAGAGACCAGAATGCGCTGATTTCGAGCTGCTGCAAAAACTGGTCTCATGGCCTGATGAACAGGGGTAATATAATTGTGAAGCACGTTCAGACCTGGTATAAAGCGCTATATAATACCAAATACCGAAGGTGCGAGAAAGCATGACCGATCATTAAGCACACCATTTAGCTCGATTCGTCCTTGGATTTGCGAAGCAGCAACTAACAATGCCACCCTCAAGCCCGGTTCATACTCTGCACGAGAGCGAAAGCGAACGCGAATTTGTGACGTCGTGGCAAGTATTCGCGCTGCGAATTCGTAAAAGTTGAACATATTTCAACTCGTGCGAATTTCGCAGCGAATGTTTTATGACGTCAAATTCGCTTCGCATTTGCTTTCGCATGAAGTATGAACCGGGCTTCATAAATAACTGAGGCAGACTAGGTTTATGGAAAAATATTAACACATTCAAGTCTCATTTTCTGGAGTTTTCCAAACAACGACTCCATCTCCGGCTTCGGGTTCATTTGTGGTTTCGGGATCATGTAGGAGTCTTTGTGAAAATTGGAAACAATCTAAACTTCGGCCTCATATAAACTTTGGCTCGTATTATAATAATGTGATGCATCTGCACCAGAATACGGTTGCATATTGAGCCACAGTTCCCGATGGGAGAGAGTCAGCCGAGATTCAGAAAACGCCCATCGGTGCCTCCATCTTGAATGTGGGGTCGATCAAATGGGCATTGATTCCAACGGCTAAGGGATATTCACCGTATCACATCATCAGCAAAAAAAATGAAGTTGAGGCCAAAATGTACATGTATGTCCTGATTGTGGACATGGCCTTGGATGACCTCGCGCGGGGTCATAAGTCATTACGCGTGCGCAAACGAGTCATCATCATCAGGCTGTGGTCTTCCATTGTTGGATGAAGCCCTCTTCGAGCAGTTTCCATTCTCTTGTGGCACCTGTCATTCTACTCCATGTTGCCGTGTTCATATATATATGGTGATTTCATCTCTCCATCTCCTTTGTCTACCCCTTCTTCTGCCTGTCCTTGGTTGCCATTCTGTGGGTCTCTTGGTCCATCTGTTGTCTTGTCTTCTTGCTAGCTGCCCTGCCCATCTCCACTTCATTTCCTTGATCTTCTGTTATTTTTACATTTGTTTTTAGGGTCTTATGAAGGTATGTCTGATTTTGTCCCGTAATGATGGATTGAGCATTCTCGTTTCCATAGCTCTCTGTGTTGTTATCAATTTGTGTTCCATCTCTTTGGTTGTTGCCCATGTCTCTGCCCCACAAGTCATTGTCCTTAGGACACACTGATTGTAGATCCTTCTTCTAAATGATATAGGAATTTCCTTGTCGGTTATTATATCTTCCAAAACATCTCCAACCTCCCTTGATCCTAGTGTTTCAACAAAAGATCACCTACAAGCGCCGACGAGTACTGAGCACCAAGTCTCATAATGAGCTTAACCAAAACCTGAAATATTGAAGGAGTTTAATTGTTCAGTGTCTGTGGCAAAAACATCCAATTAATCTGAGAACTTGGGAGGCCATTGCTTGAACTCACACCGCTGTCAAGTACTGCCACTTGAAAACTTGAACGTTTGCAAAACGGAGGCCATTTTTGATTCGCGTTATCATAATATGAAAAGCCATATTATTCTCTCTGAATAGGAACTGGTAACAACCCTTAGTCTATACCTATTTGCTTTGCGGGCCAAATCAAAGACCAAAAGTGATTTATTCTCCACATGTGGTTAAATGGTATCGGTCTTCTTCTTTTTTTAACAAGTGAACAAGTACAAAGTTCTGCATGCACTTGAGTGCCATTTAGTCCAGAAATCTTTAATGGACTGATAAGAACCAAGTTATCTTGTTTTAAGGGTTTGTAAACGGTTCGGGAGCATGTTCTTAAAACGACAGCGCCTGCCATATTATATTGCTCAGTTGAAATAATGGCATAGGCTAATTTGAAGTGTAAACACCAACTCGGGCTACTACGTGAGCAATTAAAAGCTTTTCATATCGCTTTGTGGCAGTAATACACGTGACGTTTTGCGAGCAATCCCACAACTTTTCTTTTTCTTCAAAAATATCAAAAGCAAAGAAACTTTCCACTCCCAACTAGACGTCTATAATCATCCCCATAAGAGACGTACAATTGATATTCGATGCGAATCCAAAACTATCAAAGTTTACCGTTTGAGCAGTGGAAAAATGGACTAACTTTTCAAGCCCAAGTTTCCGTATTAGTCCGCAAAAAACACGGGTCACACTACCCTTGAAGGAACGTTTAACATTGTGAAATGAACACTCTTCTGTCTCTTCAATAATTACGCACCATATTTAAGCTCAGGCAGGAGCTTCTTCATGTCACTTGGTAGTCGGTCGATCGGTCTGTCTGTCTGTCTGTCTGTCGTGGTGTCCCCAAAAAGTGACCAAAAATATTTGACTAATTGACCAAATGCCGTCGTCATAAAATACACTATTGATGACGGTTTTTGGAACACCGATTTTGTTTCGATCGATGCGCATGCGCGTTTATTTTACATGTGTCTGACTGTCTGTCCCCGAAAATTGACCCAAATATTAATACGTTTCCATAAAATATAACTACCAATTTTAATTTACAAAAAAAAACCCAAAAAAATTAATTAAATACTTCACAAAAATTATTTGTAACAATTCGGAAAGATGTTTATGAAAAGTTTGTAAATGGAGGCAGAATATCTGCAGTAATGTTGTAGTCACGTGGTATTCATCACAATTCGCTATAAATCTATGTTTACATCTAAAGTATGGTGTTCCATATGTGCCATCGGCGTCGCCTTTTTGGGCGTCGCATTTGTAAGCTCTGGCAGGGATCAGTTTGATGGATTTCATGCAAGACTTTCATGCAAGACGACCAGAGATTATTGTACACTCGCACTTGTTGTCCTCCAACTATAATTGTACAAACTGTCTTGCTTGTTATTTATCGAACAAACTGTAAGTGCGAACAGGTGTCAGAAGTTCAAGAATTTCTTACATTTGAGATTTTTCTAATTTGAAACAAAAGCGAAACAGTTCAACGGAGGGGCACGCACCGACCGTACAGCGGTCATGACAACCGGGGAACAGGCCCGGTTGCAACGGCGTAATTTGAGGCGTGATAAAACCAACTGCACGCACACAGAGCACGTTTCCCAGAATATCTGAAAGTTAACATTCGCACCTTAAATCTGAAAAGTTCTGCTGAACTCGGACCAAACAAATAAGATTGATGGTAGGGCCGTTGGGAACTCTATAAAAAGGGAATGTTTATAATAATTTCTATGTGTGATATATATTTGTTTATTTTACAATCTCATGCCAGACCCTAAAGTGTTAAAAATGTTCAGGGGAATCAAAAATAGAATCGCAGACCTCTCGTAAAAGAAGGTTTACATTTCTCTGATGCTCTGACGAACCTACTGTGCAGTTTTTCCACGGAAAACTGAGTATTTACGTTCTATTTATATCAAACCCCACCAGGTTAGTCATGAAACGGCCGTTTCATGTCTCGATTTGTCTATCTCAGTGAAGTGGATGATTTCACACCATTTTGGAGAAGTAGGTATAGGCTAAAAATGACCGAATTTTCAATCCAACAATTTTTCAGCCAATCAAAAGGGAAAATGAAAATAGTTGGTGCTTATAAGGTCGGAGCATGAATAAAATCGTCAAATTTTTAATGTGCGCATGCGCAGGTGGTTTACGATTGGCCTGTTAGTACATGTACATATACACTAATCTAAGCCTGTAGAAAATTACCTCTAACACTAAGTCCAACATGAAAAAAAAATGTGCACATTGAATGGACTTACCTTGTTGAAGGCACTCTGACGGATGGGGGCCCAATCAGTGACGTCATTACCTTGGGCGTCATTTTCCGCCGGTCCGGGAGGTAGCTCCGTTAAGTCAATATCCTGCCAAAGGGAAATATGTCATGTGTATCATCACCATGGTAACCGTGTTTTTTTGAGAGGATGTTGAGTTGTGTTAGCTGGAATGCATTATTTACAAGAACTAGAGTTTACCAGGATTCACATTCTGGGATACAAACAAACTGTAGAAATACCTTTTTTTTTCAATGTGCCTGTAAATTGCTACATGTTCTCCTTATTTTTGTCCGAATATTTCTTTGTTTTTCTCCGACAATTTCCTTTTAAGACTGAAACGTCTCTAATAGGGCCTTACTAGGAGCGAGATCAAATACAATTATCAACTAAAATATTAAAAATATTCATTCGGAATCAGTTACACACAAATTGGCCATTTTCACGAGATCCGGCCTCACAAAATTAACCATTATATTGTCTTCCCCTTTCGATTTTAACGTTCAAACGCCTTAAATTCCTTTCAATTTGGAGGGGAAATCACACGTTTAAACATAAAGCACAGGAATGATGCATTATGGTGGGAAATTGATGAACAATTTAGGTTACTAAGAATCATATATCAATGGCATATAGAAGAACGCCCACAAATTCCAATGGGCAAAATTACTGCGGTGGGCAAACATAAGTGGTATACGTATGTGGCTTTTGCATGAAGAACCGCAAATCTCGCTGGAACAATTACGACTAGTTCTTTTAGAATTCCCGGTCTTGCAATAAATAACAGACGACAAGCCAGCTTGTGCCAGTACTGCATACAACAACAAAGGTCTATCATGTTCAATTACTTCTGAATCGGCAACCACTCTGTACTCGACGATGGGGTGTCGATACAAAGAAGCAAAAAAAACTCCTCAAATTCTGTCAGCAGTAACGTTTTAAACTCCATTATCCTTGGCCTACATATCAACCTCCGTGACAAAGGGGTACTTGATGCAGAGAAAATGAAATTTCATAAAGTGAAAAGGTGTTATACACTATTGTGGTATGAGCTGGTTAGGTGGGGTTTTCGGTCACGTCGGCTATTGTGCCACACAGTATAGCCCAATATTCATATTAGCTGAATATCGTGTCCAATTTACAACATGTACTTGGAGGCCTTGACACCAAGTCTTGGCTTCAACTGAGGTGCACTCTAAAAAAATCCTTGGTCATATTGAAAGGAAATCTGGGTTCTATGTTGGCAAAACCCTTTTTGGGGTCATAAATGACACTTTTTGGGTCAAAATAACACTTATCAAGTGATCCTGATCATTTTCTGGGTTGAATCTGACTCGGTAACCTTGGCAAAACTGTCATTTTTGTCCCTGAAAAGTATCGGGTCAAACTCGGGTCAAACTTGACAAGGACATTTTGAGAGTTGATGCTCACTTCATAATTTAGGTTCCAGAATGCATTCAGCTATGGCGTAACCTTGATCAATTTTAATACTCCTGGATTCTATAGTCCTATTCAACTTTTTGGACTTTGTTTGCATTATAGCCTCAAAGGGCACATGCAATATCATTTCATTATATCCGTGAAAATGCACCTTGTGTCCCGTTGAACCTTATTTTCAATTTTCGATTTGCCATTTTCAAGGGTATTTTGGTGCCTAAAGTTATGGTTCTTGTGATAATCCGAATTTTCCATATTCATGAGCAAATTTGTGAGGCGGAAACCTCAATGTTTATACAGCTTTTTCAGCACAAACAGTTGCTAGAATTTTGGATATTTTGCGGTCATAAAATTTCTTTTCATTGGCTTATGTAAGTACATAAGCCAATGAGCAATCCTTTCTCACAAATGTTTTCAATAAGCAATATGTTGCTTCACAATTTGCACAGAAAACCCCTAAACTGAACAGGGCCTTCCTGAAATGACCTCAAGTGTCTGGAAAAGCAGGCAAAATTTCAAAAAGTTAAAGAAGTGCGCCTTTCAATAAAATTAGCCAAAATGTGCTGTCAAATAATTTTTGTACATTTAAGAGGAGTAGAAAGTTGCACAAAATGTGTTCCTAAGAAAACTTCATTGTACAGACCCTTTAAGTTCTCATTAATTCGTTTCAGCAGCATAAATGCAGCCGAAAACTCAAGTCCTGCAAAAATTAAAACTCTCTATATTCTGACAGTCATATCTCATATCATGTTGAATTTTTTTCCCGCCAAAAAATATCAGAGGAGAAGTTTGGATTTGACTTCGATCCTTGACCTTTGACCTCGCACCTGCGCAGACTTGTTTACTTTCACGACAGATGACCACAGGGGAAAAAAAGATTATTTCCTCCCATCGTATAGCCATGATTTTTCCCCATCTTCCGCACGCCAGTTAATTTTTACATGTCCAATCCAGACAATTTTCACTGTCAAAACTATTGACGGCAATGTTTACGAAGAGAAACCTGAACATTAAAAGCACATCAAAGTTTGAGGGGATAATGGCAATATTAAGACGGAAAAAATCAATTCTTGTTTTTTGATCTGACATTGAATTTGATCTCCACACTTTATCCCGTCCTTGCGAGGGCCTATAGTCATGCCTCATGGTGAATTAAACACCCATTAGAGAGGAAATGAAACCACCGTGGATAATTCGCTATCACTACGGTCGGTGGGCCGCGTATGCGCCGTGCAGCACGGCCGGGAACAGTCCCAACGCGCGGGGCAATCTCGTCCACTTAGCCTAACCGGGGCCGAGCGATGGGGGCCGTAATGCATCCCGACACAAAACCGTTGCCGGCGGTGCGAAGCTTTAGCCTCGAAACACGCTGGACGAATTTTCTGCATGGTGAACGCCCGACGTCACAAAATGACGATTACTTTCAGGCCTATTTTTTTTTGTAATAACCATTAACTTCCCTAACCCGGCTGCAAGTATTTGGCTAGTCTTCTACTGAATCCAAGAGGAATTCCACATTACATTGAGTGTGAAGCCTGCTAAATCAGACAAAATTCAACAAAACAAATTATTTTGGAAAAGAATGAAACATTATAAAAATAATTACACACAGGGTACGTGTCCCCAAAAAGTCGTGCAAGCAGATATCCTTTAATTTTTTTCAAAAACTACTTAACATGAGTCTTTCATCTTGATGGAGCATATTAATTATACTCTATTAAATGTGTGAAAATGCCATGGAAATCCGTTTATGCAACCAGAGATCTGACTACAAAAGGATAAGGTTTTTTTCACCCATTCCAATGGGATGGGATTTACACAGTTAACTTAATTTTCATCCGAGTGAAAAGGCCCATGATAATCTGATACACTGATATCAGTAACTGTGTAAATCCCATTGGAATGGGTGAAAACCCCATTACGTTTTACAATCTGTTAGATCTCTAGTTTGCATGAACGGATTTCCATGGCATTTTTGCTGATTATAGGGCCTACACCAGAGTATAATTAATATGCTCCATCAAGATGAAATACTCATGTTAAGTAGTTTTTGAGAAATTAAAGGATATCTGCTTGCAAAACTTTTTTTGGGGGGGGGGGACGCCCTATACTATACCCTTATTCGTTTGGGTAGCTAACAACACCTCTCACCCCCCCCCAAAAGAAACGCACTAAATCCAACCCCAATCCCTCTTGAAAAGCTTGGACTTCACACAACCCCACTCCCCCAGCCAACCTGGATCCCCCACATCACAGCCTCAAAAGGGCTCATGACAGGATCATTACTTGGAAACTTATTTTGTGCCACTTTCTACTCCTCTTAAATGTGTGAAAACTATTTGACATTCCTTTTTGGTTAATTTGATTCAAAAGTGCACATTTTTAAACATTAAAAAAAAACATTTTCCATCCTTTTCCTGGCAAACGAGGGCGCTGTTACTGTGACGTCATTTCAGGAAGACACTGTTCACTTTTCTGTTCAAATTGTGAACCCAAAATATGCTCATTGAAAACATGAATGTGAAAAAAACTTAGCTCACCGGCTTAAAATCACCACAACAAAGAAAATTGACGACAGCAAACTATACAAAATTCTGGCAAGTTTATAAATAGCTGAAACATTGACGTTAATGACATCACACTTTTGCTCATGAATATGGAAATTCACATGAGCATAAAAACCCAAAAGGCACCAAAATGCCCTTAGAAATGGCAAAATGAAAATTAAAAATACGGTTAAATGGGACACAAACATGCATTTTCAAGTATTGCATTAAAAAAAATACATTACATGGCCAGGGGTATATAAGCGGTGAATTTATTAAACCAGGCTTGTCTTCATTTCTCCTATAATGACAACCAGGTCCATAATTATTTCCCGTTTGTGTACACAACCATGTAGAAGACGCCGAATCACAAACAGACGAATCTCGAAGCCAAGGTCAAAAATGACATACACGCACGGATTATCTCCCTCTAAATTGAAGGAGCAGAACAGTCATCTTCAATCATTCAAGATCGGCGATCTATCAGTCAAAACTCAAATATTCATTTTACAATTCCATTAAAAGCATCGCAGATTCCTGTGCAAAATAAACAGAATATTGATATTTTTGGGAAGTTGTTTTGATATCAAAAAATGCCTCTATTTATAAAGAGGGAATATGACATCGTCATCATGAAAATTCGTCATTATGTTTTCGCTATAGATTCCGAGTTTATAATACAGTGCTAAAGAACCTTTCAGGAATTGTTGGTTTCGTATGCAGAATGAGCTAATAAAAACCACAATCCTGGGTCGAGTAACTCAATTAAAAGGAGGAAGTGGGGTAAAACTCAGAAATTTGTATCACATATATAACATTTTTTTTAAAGGATGACATTTAAAAAAAACAGAAATCGGAAAAGAAGTAGACATTTTTTTTTACAGCCGCCCAAAGCGGGATTCGAACTTAGGTCGCTTGTTTGGTAGGGCCCAACTACGAAAACCTCACTTCATGAAGATGACACCAAAATTCAAAACGGACGACTGCAGGAGCAGACCACGGGCAAAGTGACTGACAAACGGACGGATAAACGAACTGCAACTGACTCCATGGATGTTTGCTTCTATAGTTGTTTATTAGCAAGCCAAGCAAGTCTGGCCTCAGACCAACTTGGTCAGGGGATGAAAATAGGTAGTCATCTGAGCAGAACCCAATTTTGGAGCTGAGGCAAGGCTAACGCAAGTCTAATTCACAATAACAGCCAGTCAGCTAGTCAGTCGGTCAGTTCGTCAATTAAGTACAAAAAGGGTCACTTAACCGGCCCTCGAGCTGTGGCCGGTGTAGCGTAAATATCGGACTCCATGAAATGTGGACTCATTGGTAGTATTGCGCAGGCGTAAGTACGATAATGTGCTATTTTTAGAATCATTATGGGATAGTGACCTGTCACGTGCGAGGGATTAACCAATAATAGGGAGAAGGGGTCCGATTTTCATAGGAGTTGGATTTTCATATGACACCGGCATAAACTTTCCAACCTTAAGAATGCATTCACCCAACTCATGTTCGAATTATTCGGGAAAGAACTTTGCGTCTAATTGTTAAAAAAAAATTAATCTGCAAGCTCAAAAATGTATGAATTACCCTTTTTAGCTACGGGTAGCAGCTCTACAAGTACTCATGTCTCTCTGTTAGTCCGTTGGTTAGTTAGTTAGTAACAAACGTTGACATTGCCTATTGCTCCTACATACTTTGACCGATTTCAACCAAATTTTGTCAAAAGAATCAGTACCCCGGCCCCAACATGTCACTTGATCAAACTGGGGTCAAAGGTCGTCATGGGGTCACTGGGGTTAAAAACCTGATTTTTTTTAAACTCAAAACACTACTTCTTCCAGAAATTACATGGTAAAATCACGTGACTAATGCACAAACAACATGAATTCGTTGGCCCACAGGCGCAGCTTCCGAGATCCGATCGAGCTTGTTTTCATGTCTGTGGAAAACACCGTCCTATATCAGCAGCTAAAAATGACCGACGTACCGTCGTGATATCAATCTCGTTTTTTTCAAAAGATCAAAGTATTTCGAGTCAAATCGTCAAACCATTGTATTTAACACACACAGAAAAGTTTCCCTTCGAATGATTTTTCCCCCTGATTGTATTGTCCATGCAGGAACCGTGCAATATTGAAACCATATCGCTTTGAATATCACTCTGCCTTGACCCGAGGAACAAAGACACTGAAAGACCCGTGAAATAATTTTTCCCCTGATGGAATTTTTCAAAAGCCGCTTTGGGTCGTAAAACATGGCACCAATTCAATGCTGTCAATGATGGTTACTGTTTGATACGGTAGTTAATCGGCACGCACGCATATGAATTGCAAAAATTAAAGTGTTGTTAAAAACCCCCAGATTGGCCTACATCTGGTGGAATAATGTACGGATTTCCCAGTGCTGATCCCCAGATAAAAATAGCCGGGGTCGGGGTGCAAACGCTTGTGACTCTACTGACACTCACAGTAGGTCTTTGCAAACTTACATCATTTCTCCGTAAAACTGACGAACTTCGTTCTAGCTCCGACCCTGATTCCAAGCGGAATAATTTGCCTATGGGTCCTTCTATCGTAATGCCGAAGCGCTACTCAAGAAACTCACCAGAAAAGTAATCTATGTCAATGGAAATCGGTTGACGAAACCTTCAGTACAGATACTATATAGTATGTCGTGTAAATCTTTGATGGTTCAAGGCACTCCACAGCTCTTTATGTCATCTGTAATGCGGACTTTTGTATAATTATATAGGGTGGAACTAGGGGCCATGCGTTTAGAGTGAGAAAAAAAAACACCCTATAAATGTTCCATCGAAATACCTTCTTGAAAAAGCATTATCACTCCAGTGGAAACCGTTGAGAGAAATCTCGCTCTATTCGATTGAACTAACTTCACCCTGAAACGTCTGGTACCTGGTTTCAGTCGGTGCGAGTGATTTTTTTCCTCGAATAGAGTGGGTTGTTAGTCTCTAGAAATGTGAGTAACTCAAGTAACACAATGTGGAGTGTTTCAGAAGGTGCCAACAAGACATACCACGTTTCGAATCATTGCTGTCATCAACTACATAATCATTTTTTTATTCTACCTCCTACCGAGACCAGAAAAACAACGCGGCACAAAAACCCAGAAGAGCAAAATGCCCAACGCACCAACCTGCGGTGGAGCCAACTCTTCGAGCTGGAGAACACAGTTCACGTTGTCTCGGCCGGCCAACCCGTTCCCTTCCTCGAAGACCAACTTAGAAACCTTCCCGTTGCTCATGATGGACATCCAGTATAGGCTCTTAGTCTGAGCTTACCCCGATCCACAAATATCCGCTAAATCTCCCCAACTCGCGTTCCAACTCAAACAAGTGGACCTTTGCATTAACAGCCAGCGATTGCGTGCAGTCCATCAACGCACACCTCGCATTATTTTTCTCCGTGGTTTGTCAAAGTCACCTTGTCGATACTACCGTCACAAGGGCAGTGACGATTGCCGTGTTGACGAGCGTACGCCCTCTTGTGTTTTGAAGGCCAAGCTTCAGGTGTTATCACAACACGCGCGTCCTTGACCCAAAGTAACGGGTCACTGAACTGAGCTGAGAAGTACTAGAGATCATGCGCACAGGTCTCACTGTTTGTGAGAGACCTGGACTTACTGACGGATGTTTCAAAATCAATTTCGTGTTCTTTTCTTACTTCCAACTGACGTCAAAGGGATATAGTACGTGGGGTATGATAGGACACATGGGGAATTGTGTCTTTGATGATAAAATACAAGCATGAAATTTGGCACACGGCCAGAGTATGTCATGAGAAAGATAGCTGGATATAGGGCCGTCGCAGATCTGTCCTTGAAAAAATGTTGTTAGAACAACAAGCAATTTTAAAAATGTTCAAAATGGCTGCCTTTGCTTGTTATTCTACCCTTATTTACAAATCTGCGATGGCCTCGGCCAACTATCTATCTTTCTCATGACATACTCTGACTGTGTGCCAAATTCCACGATTGTACCATCAAAGGCACAATCCCATCACGTATCTGCCGTACTATTTAGCACTGTAAATTGAGACATTTAAGCTGGATCGCATTTTAACCGACTTGAAATCTTTCTAGCATGCCTTCGCATGTGAGAGTCACACACTTTTAACTCAATTTTACTATAAGACATATTTTATGCATCAACATAAAATGAAGTGAGACACGCCTTTCTGGTGTTAAGTTTTGTGAAGGGCACTTTTTACATTGCGATGTCGGTTCCCAGAAATCTTAGGGCGCGCTGTTCCTGCGATGCATTTTTGTGGATAAATTATTAGCTCAGTTACCCGCAAGTACAATCAGTATAAGCAAAGAAACACATAAAAGAGAGCCGTGGCCATAAAAAAAACGAAAACAATTCTGGTACCTACTACTGCTGAAGCAGCTGATGAAACGCTGAAGCTAAGATGACATCGCTGTTTTTCTCATAGTAATTACGGCAATTATGACATTAAGAAGATGGAAATTGTGGGCACGTGTGGTCTAGCGGTGGAGCACAGGATTCATGATCGTGAGGTTGTGGGTTCGAGCCCCATCGTGGCCATGCGTGTTGTGCCCTTGAGTAGGACGCTTAATTACTCCTCTCAACCCAGACGTTAAATGGGTACCGGCATTATTCAATGCTGGGAAGGTAACAGATTCGCTGTGGAGGAGGTGTGGCGATCCCCCCACAGCATTACATTGAGTCTGGCCCAATCGCTAAAGAAAGAGAGATGAGCACTCCGTTCCTGTTAACACAGGTTCGTCCCCTTTACTTAACCTAAGATTGAAAATAAAGATACATGTATAGGAAACAAAGGTGAAGTTCAGGGCTTACATTTTCAACAAAAATATCATAAATGACTCTTTATACACAATTTTTTTAGTTTGCGGCACCTTACATGAAAAACGGCCAAGCATCCGGCTTTCCAACAGCTGGAAATGTTAAGGGCGAAAGTAAGTAATTTGTTTTTCCGTAATCGATGCGCATCTCTGAAAGCCATTTTCAGTTGAAGGTCACTGATGATGTCTTATTTGGTTTCTATTCTCCAGGAGTACAAGGGGACAAGTCTACCAAGTTCAATCTCCAATGGTATCTCTTTGTTGGCGTAAAAAGGCAGCTGAAGTCTAAGGGGGCATGGGAGAGGTCAAGAAACGTGAGTTCAGACATTCCCAAACCTGTTAAAAGCATTAATAGAATTATGGAGGAATAAGAACATCTACGGAACTACAGGTGCGATTAGGTTCGGTCTTTGGTACATGTAAATACATAGACAGGGATATGTTCCAAATGCAAATTGATGTGACGTCATAATTACCTCATCGGGTGTCATTTACATTGCATCAAATACAAGGCCAATTGGGTTGAGACTTGGTATGCACGTAGACTGGGATGTTTTATACTAGTGACGTCATAATGACGTCAACAGGTGTCAGGTTATAACTACAGATATAGGTGCGATTGGATTGATACTTCGTATGTCAAGATATAGACAGGGAGGTATTATAGATGGATAATGAGATGACGTCATGATGACGTCGTGGGGTGTCATGTTACATTGAGTTTTGAGCTTGTAACCTGTGCTAAGCACATTTCTTTGTACTTAACAGCTTCACGAGATTGGGCGCTGGTTAGCAAACAAGTGCATTAATTCATCCCAAAGTTCCGCGCATGCGTGGTTTCGAACCTGCCGACTACTCCGACACTTCTCGTATCCACTCCATTTCACAAAATGTTGTGAAGGAAACGCTGTTTCGCAAAGCAATGTGGGTATATCACGTGTCACAATTAATGTACACCCTGGCAGGGTGACCCTGCGTGCATTCCGTGCGCAAGAGAAGTTGAGTTCGTTTGTCATAAACTAAATTCGTCCAATCAGAGCTCGAATAAAATTAGAGGTGGACAAGGAGTTGCTCACTGGTCAAAGTCAATCACGAGAGGGCGTGCATCCAATTTCACGCGGGTCCGCCAAAAGTCAAATATCAAAGTGCACAACGTTAATAGTCCGGTCAATTTAGAACAAAACAGGGCCTGACAAAGAACAGAATCTATTTCAATACTCTCACGTCGTGCGAAGGAAGTATCACTGTTTAATATACTACAAATATAATTTTATCCAAGGAGTGGAAAAGTGCCTTTATTCACTTTTTTTCGAGACAGATTTTTGATCGCGCGTAAACAGTCGTATGGAGGGCGCCATGTTTTCTTATGCGTCTTTTACATTTTGAGGAAATCCGTTCAATTCACGCAGGAGACATCGCGAATTAAAGACGACTGTTTCACAGCAGACGACTTTTTTATGTCCACCAATTACTCAAATCCTTTGGAAAATGCCTTTTCAGTAGTGTGTAGGGTCTCGATAAGATAAGACAAAAGACTGTTACGCATAATGCACAAAAACAATAGACTCATTTGCATATCAATGAAACTTATGACCATATCAGTGGATTATGTTAACATAATAAAAGAGCGCATTGGCGTATGGAAGTTTTATCGGACAAAGGAAGGGTCTGCAAATTTTATTGGACAAAGGGAGGACCCGCCCCCTAGATTGAATATCGGACAGAGGAAGACTTGAACTGGAATATCGGACAAAAGGGAGACGCCGGATGGAATATATGGTACAAAGACGGGTGTCAAACGTTTGAAAATGACTAAGAGTATCATTCGTATTCATTCAAGCAGTGTGCTAACAGTGAATGAAAAAATAAAAATGGAGGTCACACCAACAGAGCGCCGATTAAGTCAACTCGCTGGAAATCGCGTGAAAAAATGTTTTTACTCTGGGGAAAATGGAGTAGTAGTGCAGTTGGGGCAGTATAGGTAGTGCCCCGCTCCTTTGTCTATGTAGCGTTCTTTAGTTTTGGACGGTTAGTCATGACGGTTCGTTACAGCTCGTCATAACGGTCGTCCTGGAAAATCACATTCCTTACTAAAAACGAAGGGGCGTGATCAATAGATCTTGGCCATTCAACTGGCTCCTCTGTACGGTAAACTTTGTCGTTCGGTAATAAAGACTTTAGATTATTATTCAAATAATTATGGAGCACACACACACACACCTATACCCGCCAGGGACTGTCACGTCGAATGCCATGGGCGTCGCCAGGATTTTTTCTGGGGGGGGGGGGGGGGTAATGCACATTATGCACATTTCGCCCCCCCCCCCAAAAAAAAAACCAAACAAACTAATACCTGTTCTTTTGCCAGCATATTCTCAATTTATCTTTTTTTCGAGGGTGGGCATGGTGGCATTTACCAACCACTTTTTAGATGATAAAAAGAAGTAATTTAAGTAGTAAAGTCTGTCAGGAGCAAATGTGGCCCATTGGGCCATGGGCAGCGCCGGCATTTATCTCCGTTTTCAGAGAATATTTCTACTCCCCCTGGATGGGACGCTAGTCCATCGCAGGTTACTCCCCAGCTAATGCCAGCACCCATTTATACTCCTTGGTGGAGAGAGGCAAGTGTGGATGAAGTCTGCCCTAGGACGCAACATATGGACAGCAGCTGAATTCGAACTCCTGACCCTCTGATCATGAGTCACAAACCCTAACCACACTACGGCACAAAAAGGAGTTTGATCACTGCTTGCTCAATTGGAAGTTCGTTGCTGCCTCGGCAAATAATATGGAAGACATAATCTAACTTTTGAAGCGCATTTCTGGTGCTGCACATGGCTACCCGGAAATAAAAACGTCAAACTTCAATTAGGAGATGGAGGAGCCTCTAAAGTCCTTGGAGTTCATGTAACACATGCCTGTCATCTGAAAATACACGTTTTATGGCTGTTTTGTTTTTGCACAGAATACAATTATATTCTGAATTATCGAAAGGACGGTTCGTGGCTAGACTGTACGAATTATTAATATTTTTCTGCATAAGTAACAACATATGCTTATTTTCAACAACAACAAAAGACTCTAAAGTCCTTGGAGATAATGTAATACATGCCTATATCATCTAAAAATACACGTTTTATGGCTGTTTTGTCTTTGCGCAGACGGAATAAAATTATGTTCTGAATTATCGAAAGAAGGGTTCGTGGCTAGACTGTACGAATCATTAATTTTCTGCATAAGCAACATAAGCTTATTTTTTAAAATAATAATGCATTTTGTGGCTTTTTGGTCTTTGCAGGGCATAATAAAAGTTTGCTCTGTTATTTTTTGGTCCCATTTTAATAGTTTATAAAATTAGGCAGCTGCTGAACGGCAGAGGGAATTGCAACCGCCCCCTCTAAATCTGATACTGTAGAAGGAGGCTTGTTGGAAATGAGAGGGTGAAATTATTGTCCATTTGTCTTTGATTAAAACAGTTGTTCTTCCTCGTTTCTACTCATGAATATTAATTTGTGATGACAATTCTTTTAAAAAGCCAGCCATCCAGTCAAAGTATGAGAAGCAGGAAAAAAGCTGCCTAATATGGGAGACGTGATCCACTTTTTTGGTTCACATTATGACTGCTCAAAAGCAGAAACAGTGTCGGTAGACTTCAATTTGGAATTTGACGGAGCCTCTTAGTCCCTGGAGTTTATGTAACATATGCTTGTCATCTAAAAATACATGTTTATTATGGCTTTCTTGTTTTTGCAGGGCGTAATAAAAAGTTTGCTCTGAGCCAACGAAAGAATGGTTCGTCGGTATACTGTACGAACTTACTGAGAGCAAAACTGGTGAGGTACCATTGCAATCAGTTATGGCGAAAAAAAAGAGAAGTGTATGAAATAAAATAATTCTTGTTATTTTGCCCTGGGGTTGTGGTGCGTGTGCCCTTGTGGGGCAGGGGGGCACTTTGCCCCCCGGCGGATCTTTTTGACAATTTTTTTTGTCAGCAATGATTTTCTGACATCAATCCCACCAAAGAAAACCCGCTTAACAAGGATTACAATGCGCCGTGAAAATGTCCATATATATAGTATACATAATAATGTTCAATTTTGAAGAGCGCCCCCTATTCGTATTATATACATACCTAAAATACATTGACATATTTAATGGCTTGCCTAATTAAGGTCCAATAAATTACGGAGGTTCCAACTACATGTGCATTTACAAAGCTCTCCACGAAAAACCTTTGTCCACAGTGACCATGTAAAAAGCAAACCGGGTACCGTTAATGTCATCCTAAGCCCATCAATGAATAATAGTATCATTGAAACGTATTGTATACAGACCTAAAATACACTGGCATCTTTTATAGCTTGCCTAACTAATGTTGCTTTGCTAAGTATAATGACCCTATTGTTCCGATCGCCGTCCAACCTATGCCATTCATCCAAAATGACAAACAAATTCATGTATAATCCCTACACAATGCATCCTCTAATCCTCTTTTCTATTGAATACCCTTCACAATGGATCCTCATTGCTCCTGAAACCGCCCCCCCCCCCCACATTTCCCCGTAGAACGTGTACAAAAAAGGGGCGGGGCACTACCTATACTGCCCCCACTGCACTACTACTCTATTTTCCCCAGAGTAAAAACATTTTTTCACGCAATTTCCACCTCACTCACTTCTTTTTTTCTTCTTTTTTTTTTTAGTCCCACGATTTGGCCTTGGTGACTTGAATGTGGCATGTTTAGTATAATAGGGGTATAAGTGGCGCCACCAACGTCAAAATAGGCCGTCCCTAAAAAAAAAAAACCCACTTTTTTACGCGGCCAAAACTTTTGGGCAACATTTTTGGAAAAAAATTCAACTTTCAACAAATATGTAAAAAAAAAATTAAAAAGGAGCCCCCCCCCCCCCAAACCAAATCCTGGGTGCGCCACTGCATTCGTGACAAGAACCGACTTACATAGAGAGTATTGAATTTCAATCTTTGAAAGGTCGAATCAAGCAATAAAGTTGCACATTATTGTTTGCTCCCGACCCTTCCGTTGTGCTTTGGACCCCAAATGTAGGACGTAGCGGGCAGTTTGTCCAGGAGGAATTCCTCCCGGCGAATGTAAAATAGCGTAGGTACTGAAGGGCCTATGCAATGTACTTTCTGTTGATTGGAAATGCACCTTTTGTGTCCCAAGGGTATTTTGCTGCCCCTTTGTTTTTTATGCTAAGGCACATTTCCACAATCATGAGCAAATTATTACTGTGATGTCCTTCTGGGTAGAAACAACAATTCTGGAATTTTGGATGTTTTACTGTCATAAATTTTCTTTTCTTTGGTTAATTGTTGTTGTGCTACTACATGGCAGTAAGCCTATGAGCAACCCTTTCTCACACACATTTTCCATGAGCAAATTCACCATTATTTTGAACAAAAAAAACCTGAACTGAACAGTGTCTTCCTGAAATGACACCACAGCGACAGCGCCCTCAGTTGCCCGAAAAAGCGTAGACAATTTAAAATGTTTAAAGAACTAGAAGTGCACTTTTCACATTCAATAAAATTAACCAAAAAAGGGATGTCAAATAGTTTTAATGGAAGTGGGAAAACATACGTAAAAGATTAATTGCTATTATAAAAAAAAATAAGCAAGGACGACGAAAAAATCTACAGCGAAGAGGCAAGAAACTTCTGCGAAAGAACGGGCTCCGTGTGGGAACAGATACCTACAAATGTAGTACAATTGTAGGCCTATCTGTTCCCACACTGAGCGCACAATACGTTTAGTTTGTTTACATTATTCCTGACAAGGGCCGACTTTACGAGGAGTGTGAATTTCAACATCTTTGACTCGTGCGATACAGTTGCAAACACACGCAACAATGTGTCCATTTTGCCAGCCCTAAAGATCAGGTTGGGCTCCCTTGCTCTCTGCTTTGCCATTCATGCATCAATTCATTGCGCACATTGAAGAACGTACGCCTATTCAATCAATGTGGATTATCTCGACGGCAGGGTTCGCCACTGGGGCAAGTTTTTTTTAAGCTATAACCATTTCCACTATAACCATGGAATCGGACTGGGACCTTGAATGCAGAAAAACGTGCAAAAACGGCAACATATCTGACCAACTTTACGCACTCTAATTCCGTCAACAAAATTCTCCACAATTTTCATGAGGCAAAGACATCCTCAGTATTTCACCAGAGCCAAGTTTTTGTTCTCAATTCAATTTTTAAAGGAGACTTTTCTTTTAACAGTTTGCCACTATAACTTAAATAACCATGGCTCAGGCCTATGATATAACCGTGACGGTCTAAATTTGAAGCCCAAGACTAGACATGTCCAACTTTTTGAGGAGATTGAGCCTTCAGTGTGGTGGCATGATGACTATGGAAATGTGTACAAATAGAGACTGGGTACCAGATGTTTCTTTTGATACAAATGATTGGTGCATGTGCCAGTCTATTTTCTTGTTTTATATTGCATGTTTATACCATATGTTTTGGGACTCTCATAATAATAGTCATACCATGGAGCTACAGTAGTGAGAGTCCCAATTAAATTTTCAGTTAACCATGTAGCATAATAGCTTCAAGAATGTGCACGACAAACATGGTGAAAATAGAACTACGATGAATGTATATACGTTTCGATCAATTGAGCCATATAGAGCAGAGACATGATATCTATTATGATTGAGATATGAAGCTACTTTTCCCAGATAGTGCAGTGACGGCACAGAACACCTCATGATAACCATGGCAGCTAGAGGCCACGTAACTGTCTAAAGTAAATTAAAGACTCACAATTGTTTCGTAGCCAGGTGGGCAACTGTCCTGTCCTCTAGAGTTCAACTCCTCCCAGCGTAGCGGCGAAGACTCGCCAGAACCACCTCCTTTCTCCCCGCCGACATCCTCACCCAGATGCGACGGATCGCTGTTCATCGTCGGTGCCTGGGAAACATACAGCAGTTTTCTCACAATACACAGCTGGTTTTCACAAATGCAATCCCACAAGATGTATTTAGCACTGTTAGGTCAAGGTCTGTGTACACTGCTGTGGGTTGCTCGCGTGGTGCTGCTGGTGTGAGGCGCGCAACATACACTGAGCGCAGCGGTGGACTGGCGCTGTGCAAACTTTGTTGAGAGGTCACAGAGGTTGAAGACCGACGATGTCAGAGGATTACTAAACTACGAGGCACTCAATAATCCAATCGAATCATATGGAGGTAGTTGGGTCACATGGGCTCTGAGTGTTTTCCCGTCTGTTACGCTTGTTGATCATGTTTGGCGGATGATGATGTTTTCCGAACCGAGTCCTTTTGCCGGGGCGATCCTGGGTCAAACACTGCCGACCTAGGCCTACATCTCCAAAAGAATGCTCTACATGCCCTCGGATAGAGCATGGAGGAAGGAAACACAGAGCGAAGCCGGATGCATGCTCCTTGTTAGTCGCGCTACATTAGTTGGGGCACCACGGATTCGTCGGAGATTGTTTTCCTTTCTCCAGGCTTGGGAACTAGTCTCAACATTACTATTCCTAATAAGCTGGGAACAAATCTCGTCGCAAAAAAAACCTTTCAAAACACATTCCTTTGGAAGAGTCACAACAGCAGCTATAGTGCGGTCCCTGACCAACCTCGGGGTATCTCTTGGAACGGCCAAACACAAATCTGGTTGCTATAAATATTGCATGCAGCTTGGGTTTCCAATTTCACAGAACATTATCGTTGAGGTATGGTGCATGCAGCCATAGAGCTAGCTCTATGGTGCAGCTGAGAAAGTAGGTAGGTGTAGGTGAACTAGGTGTAGCGTAACATCGCTTAGTGCCTGCATGGAGGAATGTGTTCTTATTCCTCCACGGTGCCTGCAAGTCAGTTTTGCGTCATATGTACACTGATGCAGCTTCTTCAGACCATGGTCTATTCATTGAGGAATAAAAAGACATCCTCCAGGGTCTATTCATTAAGTTCCTCCGAACTGCGTGGTAGCTCTCGGCGTCCATGGAAATATGCATGTATAGTGGTCTTTGCTGGCCCCCGAGAGGCCAGACTCCTTTCCCTTTGTACCTCGATGTATACCGACTGACTGGCTGTCACTTGTGAATTAAACTTGCATAGACTTGCATCAGTCTCACCTTAAGCCAAATTGATATGGGACTAGACTTGATGACAAGGCGTTAGATTTTGCGTGGAGCCAGTAACCAACCGGTACCGTACACAAAACAAGTACCCACTTGGCACCAAGTCTAATATGGGACTATATGCCTTTACAGGGGGTGTCCCCAAAAAGTTGTGCAAGCAGATTTCCTTTAATTTCTCAAAACTACTTAACATGAACATTTCATCTCGATGGAGCATATGTGAATAATCAGTGAAAATGCCATGGAAATCCGTTCGAATGCAAACATGGCAAATTAACTAACAGATTATAAAAGGCTATGAGTTTTTCGCGTATTCCAATTATGAGATACAGGAGTTAACTTAATCTGAGTGAAAAGGCCCATGACAATCTGATGCACTGATATCACTAACTGTAAATCCAATTGAGATGGGTGAAAAACTCATGGCCTTTTATAATCTGTTAGATCTCTGGTTCGCATGAACGGATTTCCATGGCATTTCCACTGATTATACACAAGAGTATAATTATAATGCTCCATCATGATGAAATGCTCATGTTAAGTAGTTTTTGAGAAATTAAAGGGTGTCTGCTTGCAGGGGGGGGGGGACACCATGTATGTAATTGTTTGTATAATGTTTTCATTGTTTTACTGGGTGCGAGCGTTTTAAATTACCCTTATGTGGGATATAATAAAGGTGACATGAATGTGTTATTGTGAAGACTAAATATGGCATGTTAATTAATTTTGATTGTCCTCCGATCTCTTGGGTACACGTGCGTATACCGTGCAATCGTAGAGCTTCTCAATTTGTTACGACATGAGACCCATGACCAATGAACTTTACCAAAATCGTACCGTGCAAAATGCAGCTCGCTTCGCATTGATTAGTCCGCCCACAACTTCGATTCCCTGTTATCAATCTGTCTACGATATACCCTGTGCAAAGTGATCGTTTTAATTGTAATGAAATTGTCTGATGTGATTAAACAGTGAATCAATTCAGTGAAAACAGTGCGCTGTCTGAAACCTCTGAGAAATCTACAGCTGCACACACATAAATATTGATATATTTGGATGGTTATGATAGCGATTAATTTGATAAACGAATAAGTGACGCATTTTTTTAAAAATCCTTCTTTTACTTTTTGGAATAAGAGTATGAAGTCCTTTATTCAGTCTGCAAGTTCGAATCGATGTGGATGTGTCGATGAACTTGACAGACAAAAATCATCGGGGAATTTGTATGCGCTAACGCCAAGCTCAGCCGAGTGCAAGATTTAGGTTAAGTTCATCTTGTCTGTCAAGCTCTCAAGAGGGTCAAATGAGGTCAACGAGGGTCACGTACGGTCATCCAGCCAGAAGCTCTAATGCAATGTCACCTACAGCAATCATTCAACACGTAGGAAAAAAGCTTGGCAGTTCATACGCGACTAAAGATATACGAGTCGTTCACCTTTTTGTTCTAGGCTATTTTGTTTCGGGGTTTGAAGGGCCTTTTCGGGAATTAATTATTGCACAATTATTGTAGAATTTATTATCCTGAAATGTTTTTGCCGAGTGCAAGAAGATATGATATGCTTTTAGCATTTGGACAGTTCTCCGAAAAAAAGGTTGTTGATTGCAACTATAGGGTTCCAATAATTAAACGAAATTCCTCAAAATAAGCTTAATCTAGCCTGAGCCCAATAGGCTACTCACTATCTAATAACCCAGGCCTACGAGAAAGGAAAGATGTCGGTTGTTTTCACCCAGATAAATTATGCGCCGTTGGCATGGTCTGACGTCGAAATAATAAGTCGGGCCGATTTTGGCCCAACACGTCGGGTACTAGCGTTTGTCCGACGCAACAAAAAATAATGCCGCATCAACGGTAGTAAAATATAGCTTCGCGTCACCATTTTGTAAGGGACGCATTTTTAAAAAGGCTTATTTTACTTTTCGGAAGAATATAAAAAAAAATTAAAAATGAAATTGTTATATGCATGCAAACGTTTGTCGAAATAATTAGTCGGGTTGACATTATTTTGTCCAACGCTTCCAGCAAGCGTTGGTCCGAAAGAAAATAGCACGTCGGTCTAACATACGCTTCATCATTTTTCGGACCCTTAAAGGAAATATTACAACATTTGCAAACATCGAAAAATAAAACTACCAAGTTTTTACGAAATACCTTACTAGGATGTTGGTAAATGACAGTCTAAGACATCCTGTAAAATTATGGCATCTGGTGTCAAGTCATTTTAAAGAAACTTGTATTTTTGTATACATTTCCAACGGTGGTCGGCCGATCACCGTTGGAAAAACCTAACTATTTTTCAACTACTGCTCCAAATTTACAATTTTCAGTCCAAATTTTGTTTGCTTTTGGTTACATGTTCATGAAGGGGTGCAGGCCAGCTAGACTGGTAACCTTACCTTACAATTTTCCGACAACTATAAATTGATCCATTTTATCTTTAGTGGAGTCAGGGAACCAGACTACTTAAACATTTTTTGATTTCCTTGGTTTTTCAAGCATTTTCGAAACACAAAACTTCAAAACATGTCAATTAAACAATATTTGATCTAGGCCTATTATACTAACCCCTCAAATAGTTCATTTCTGAAAATTACAGCAAAAGCCAGTGATGTACATTCCCTTTAACGCGTTGCATTGCCCCACCGTGACCTTCTTTAAACATTACATTAGCACGTGTTGATGCCAAGCTAGGCGCATCCAACCAAGTGATGCAAATTGCATGCAATGTCCAGGGATCAACATGTGGAAAAAAGTTCAGCTCGATAATTATTTCGTATGCCATTAAGTTACAACGATCGAGTCTTTCACCTTTTTAAAAGGTTAGGCCTTTACATTTGCAAACATAAAACAAAATACCTATTAGTCTCAAGCGTCCTGTGAAATGGCACCGGTGTGATGTCATTTTCAAGAAAAGTGGAATTTTTGTATCAATTTCCAACGATGGTCGGTCAACCATTGTTTGAAAAAACTGATATGTTTGTCTTCTTCAATTCAAATACATCCCCAAATGAACCAAATTTCGTCAGTCCACATTTTGTTTTGCTCCGTTTCGTTTGAAGTAGGATCAGGGAACCAGACTACAAGAACAACAATTTCCACAATCTCTGGTTGGGTTATTTGCTGCATCATCACGCGCGAGGGAAATTCCTACGAAAACATTTCATATGTTTGTACTTGTAATAACACGTCACCCTAAGTCCGTTAATTCAGGCTTCCCAAACCAAAACAAATCTTTAAAAAAAAATGATCTCATTAGTCGGCCCTTCTTCATAATAACTCATTAAAGTCTATGAACATTGATTGAGTCGATTGATTGCCGTCGATCTTTGTGGATGTCACGACCAAGCAAGTAGCACCTGCTATGTTGTGTCACTGTCTTAGACCGAAGACACGCCAACTGCCTAATGCTTTGTTTACGTTTGCTGGTGGTCTGTTTATGAAAGACGGAAAACGCTGACAACATCCCTATTATTACTTTCTGATCTCTCAACCTCGAACTTAACATGGAGGAGGAATACACCATCAAGTCCGAAGTGAAGTTATGGTCGAGAGAAAAAAAATAAGAAAGTTTCCAAAGTGAAATTTGTTCCATCATTGGCTGGCCAAATAAAATAAAACATCGGGTCATCGTAGGCCTACATGTCCATTATGATAGTGCCAATCACGCGGTCCGTTTTTATGATGATTGATTTCACGGGAATGAATAACGAAAAAGTGTCGTATGTGGAAATATTCGAGGTGATTAAAAGAGGCCTGGGGGATCAGTTCACAGGTGGTACATTAATTTGCTACTGTTGGCTTGTGCAGCGGGGCAGTTAAGTATTTTTTAGCTACACACATTGCATAGTACTGGAGATATGGATCAGTGCATGCTTCGAGCCAAAAAGTATACCATGGTTTGGATATGGCGCCCTCTAACGTCTTAATATCAGTATGCCATTGAGGGCGCTACACTGAACAACAAACATTTTGCTGTCGGCCGTCTGATCTTAGACCAGGTAAAATTTGACTAAAGAAATAGTGATTTTTAACCACTTCTGCATGGTCCTGAGTAATTGTGATACTTGGATTCGACCCTTAGGAGTATTGTGGATCGAATTTGAACAATCTGACGTGTTGTCACTGGGGTCTGAGTGATTAAATCGTCGTCTTAAATTAATCTTTCCGCGTCAATATTCACACACAGAGAGATTTGCCTCAATTTCCTCAAAAAACATTGAATATTGCGTAACGTTATTCGTTATTGCCCAGGCACTCGCTCGATCACTTTCAAGCGAATTCAGAGCAGAGTGGAGGGGGGAAAACAGCCGACAGTGAGCTTTTTCAAGTCCTTGGACCGCACCAGGGGTCAGGGAACTTTGAGATCGCCAGGTTTTCCTGATTGATATTTATGGCAAGTTTGCTCGATTTGCCTGACGAAGTCCTGTTGGTCATTTTGGAACATTTGAGCATTGCGGACATCGGACGGACAGCCCAGGTGTGTAGGAGACTCAGCGATCTGATTGGACAGGATGCTGTGTGGCGACCAATCAGCAAGCACCTTATCAATATTCACGAGGATGAGGATGAAACAAAGAACTGTAACTACTACAAAACTGGGTGGGTAATTCATCCAAAATTTGTTAATCGACATGGTCGATACAACTTACTTAGGCGGAACGTTAATAATAAGCCTTATCGCAAATAGCAACATCCGAGAGCATCACGGGAAGGCTCAGGGACATTGACCGCGTACGTACGCTGTCAACGCGTACGCCGCATGGCTTAACATGGCGTGCGCGTTTGAACACGGCATTCATGCGTGGTTCTTTGCCCCCTTATTCTGCCCATAATGCTTTACGCAGCAGTGTATTTTCTATTTGCAATAAGGCTTATCATCACCGACTAATATTGTTGACCCTTTTCCTTCCATTTTAATGTAAAATATATATTGAAAATGTCATGTTTCCATGTTCACAGTCTATCATGTAATTTATAAGGCACTGATCCAAAATTGACAATTTTGAGAATGATATTCATACACGTATTTTAGACCTTTTTAAAGAATTTATAAATGCACATGGAGAAATCCATCATTTGCCTTGCAAAATAAGCATTATTTTTGATATCTAAGATATTGATAAGTTGATATTTGTACCTACATAACAGATACAGTGCGTGGAAATTAACCTATCGTGGTAGAATCACGTCAACGCAGCTTGTGAAATATTGTCCAATTATGAAACGCGCAAAATCTGAGACAAACAAGACTTAACGTACAAAATTCCATACGGAAACGGTAATTGGTAAATTTTTGGATGCTTTAGGCCTAATTACATTCCAGTGTTTTTCAATTGAGTGAAATCTAAATCCAATGATAAAAACATGTTGACATCGGGAAATCCTGAATAGCATTTGTGATATGAAGAATCAATTTTAAGTGCACATTTTTGGTGTTGTCGTTTGAATCCAGCAGTTCTAGATATGTCAGCTTGAAGGACAAATGCCGCATCTCGCTCAACTGGTCAAGAGGACAGAAAACAGATATCCTTCTGTGTAATTTCAAAACTAGGTAAGTCTGCCGATGAAACTGATTGTCTTATGATAACGTCATTTGTACAGACCTTTGGGGAATGTTGTTAGCTACATATTGATACCCCGTTTGCTACCAAAGACTGTAAGTCATCCAATACAGTTTCTGAAATATGATGTAGTTTGAAAAGTTGCACATTTAAAGACTACGCGAGTTGAGTGGAAATTGCTGTGTGACAATGTGACACTGCCCGAAACAAATGGCAGGAAATATCGATGGTTTCTGCATCATTTTTCATAAACAGTTGTCAATCTGGGACGATTTACAGTCTTTGGTAGCAAACTGCGTATCAAAATGTAGCTAACATTCCCCAAAGGATATAATAAATGATGTCATCATAAGACTAACAGATTGATAATTATGACCCCTCCAATGAGAGTGGACTTTCTTTCTTTTTGCGGTGTTTACAGTGTAAAACATGTACACATGCACAATGTAGTGATAGTGTTTCGATGGGTTAAGAATCTTCCCAATCCTCTTTTCTTGCAGGTACCTGCCATGGCTACAGCTGGACGGTCAGCAACTCTACTCCAGCCAGGGGGACAAAGTCCACTGCTATCGGCTGACGGATCAGGGCCGCATCTTCAAGAAGCCCCTGGTGTCTTTCCTGGGCCAGTTAGGTGACGTGTCTCGCTTCGTCGTCAGGAAGGATAAACTCCTCCTGAGCGGCTGGTGAGTTTGCTCAATTTTATGTGCGCGGAAGTTGGCTGAATTTGTTCTTCATTTGATTGCTCTTTTACCAGTTCGTGCCGGAGGCCATCATGATAACACGCACCAGCTGTTTTTGTGCCCAGGCACGGCTGACGGATTAAGACATCAAGATTGCCTCGACTCACCTCCGGGTGACATCTAAATATGCTAATCCCTCGTGCCTTTTTGTACACACACACACAAAGTCTGTGAAGTCTGTGCAGGCAGACCGTGTGTTGACCGTTGTGCGGACCGTTGTGCATGGCCTATCGTTGTACAATTTATGCTTCAGTGCACACCACGGAGTATTGAAACATATGAGGTTTTGGCAAGAAATATCGTACAAATACTGTTAAAATCACTCTTGCGAATCAGGATTTGTGGCGTTTGGCTGTATATATCAGAAGCTGGCTGGGAAATTTTGCCTTTTGAAAATTTTGGAATTTTCGGCAAATATAAACCCCAGTGGTTAATTAGCACTTGCTTTTCCAAGTGTAACTTTTGTTTTCTAGGTCTCTCTCCATGGAGAGCATTGGAGGATGCAAAAAACAATTGACAAAGACTTTAATTAATGCTCTGAAGCTTCATACTAACCCTATAGGCAACCGTATGACATGTAGCTGTAATGAGTCTCATATACGAAATTGTGGTAATAATGTGTCTTGCCCAAGGACACAATATTCCCTCCTGGGTTTTTTTTTAGGGTTTATACTGTACCATGCCATTTCAGTGGTTAGAAAAAAAAGAAGGAACTCTGCCAAGTGAATTAACCCGTATTGTTCAGTGATTTTTTTTGCCAGTCAGCTTGATAGCCATTGCCATCTATGTGGAGTAATGGTGTGCATTTGTGGGTAGTATGGGAACCGGGTAAAACACGGGTACCGGGATACCGTTAAAAAAAAAAAAAAAAAAAAATTAAAATTCCGGAGGTTGTCCGAAGGGCTTTATAGCTTTACAGTGTAAACTGCAACTTTCGTGAGCGTGTTTTCCAAAGACACCTTTCCAAATGACACCTCCATATTGCTACACAGCATGAGGGCAAATCCAGCGCTACGATAAAGGAAGTGTAATGTCCTTGACAGAAGCCAGTTAACCATGATGTCTAATTAAAGGGAATATACATCATTTGCTTTTGCTGTAATTTTCAGAAATGGATGGAATTGGGGGGTTGGAAATATATAGCAAATATAGTTACACTGACTTTTTTGAGGTTTTGGGTTCGAAAATGCTATAAAAACCAAGAAAAACAATCATTTTCCTGTAGTCTGGTTCCCCGACTCCATTTAAGAAGAAACAGAGCAGTTTACATATATTGGGGAATTGTAAGGTCAGGGAACCAGTCTAGCTGGCTTGTACCCGTTCATAGGTGTGTAATCGATTGCAAACAAGTGCGATGGTCAACTGGGGCCAGTATTTGAAAAAAAGCCAGTTTTTTCCAACACTGGTCGGCCGATCAGCGTTGGAAATCGATACAAAAATACCACTTTTCTTGAAAATGACAGTATACCAGGTGCCATGATTTTACAGGATGCTTTACACTGTCATTCACTAACAGTCAGCAAGGTATTTCAAAATGATTTGGTAGTTTTATATTTTGATGTTTGCAAATGTTGTACATGTATTTTCCCTTTAATGATTCAGAGAAATATCCAAAACTCCTAGTCTGTAATCTCCTTGACCATTACTAGATGATGGATGTTGAAGGTTTGAAAAAAGTTTCCTTTCAAGTTTATTCACTGAGTTCTTAAAAGTTCTGTCACGGACATTATGTAGCTCTCGACACACTTGTACATAAAATCACACTTGATCTTGTTTTTTTGTGGTCTTACTGTAACTGTAGTGATGGCAAAATGCTGCTGCACCACAAGCTCACCGGCGCCCTGCTGGGCTGTTACCAGCCGGAGCACCACCTGCCCAGCTTCGTCAACTTCACCTCGGTGGATATGACGGACGACGTCATTATCGGCGGCCTCAACGATCAGTGCATCCATCTCTGGAGCTTGCGCAGCCAACAGAGGGCGCTTACCATCCCTGTGCTGGATAGAGTCTGGTCTGTGAATGCAAGCCCTTGCCAGAGGTTTGTTTGCAAAACCCATCTCTTGGAAGACTAATTTGCATAAATTAAAGTGCACTAATTGGTTTTTCAGCATTCCTATATAATAAATAGTCACTCTGATATTTTGGACCCTGCTTCATAAGCTTAAATGTGAAAAATGTATTTCTTTCTTGACTTTGATCTGTTCAAGTGTTCTTTTTTTTTAAATTTAGGTCATTTGCGACGGGCAATGCAGGAACAGCAGATCACCAACCATTAAAAATCTGGGATATTGAAAAGTGAGTAAAGATTCCTTCATTTTTTTTCAAACTATGTCTCCACTCTTATCCCCTTTTTTTTTGAGGACATCACTTTCCAAAGACAACTGTTCTAGGAACACAAAATATCGTTAGAGATTATCACTTTCCTTTTTTAATTTGAGTAAAACAAGTGCGAGTGCACAATAGTGCTCTGGCCGTCTTGCATGAAAGTCTTGCATGAAATTGATCAAAGTGATCCCTGCCAGAGCTTAAAAATGTGACACCGAAAAATGCAACGCCGATGGCACATATGGAACACCATACTTTAGATTTTTGCAGGATTTATAGCGATTTGTGATAAATGCCATGTGACTATAACATTACTGCACATACTTTGCCTACTTTTACAATGTTTTCATAAACATCTTTCCGAATTGCTACAAACGTTAAGTATTTGATTTTTTTTTTGGTTGCTTTTTTTGAAAATTAAAATTTAATATTTTGTGGGAAACTTAGGGGGCTGATTTAAAATCAGTTCTCATTGCAAAAATGACAAGATGATACAGTGTGTGTATTTTTAAGAAATTTGGAAACATTTGCATTTCTGTCATTGCTTTATTTCCTCAAACTAATGCCAGCTAAAACATGTTTCTGTTAATATGAAACCTTTTTTTCAATGGTCAGAAAAACCGAGGACAATTTGAGACTAATGTCTTTCTTGAACGTTCCTCCTCAGCGGCAAGCACATTCTGTCTGTTGGTCGTAACTGGAGACACGGAGCCGGTATACTGGACATGCAGTACGAGTCCCCAAACACCTTACTGTCCTGCGGGTACGATACTACGGTACGCATGTGGGATCTCAGGACAAACTGCCTGTGAGTACTTTTTAAAAAGTTGAAAACGAAACAGCACTAAAAACTTCTTCCCAACCCATTCCCCCCCTTAAAAAAAAAAAAAATTACGAACTTGTACCAGTAGATAAAAGTTGCAGACAAGTCAATTACAGCTCAATCCCGAGTCAACTCATAAGTCACAGTCATAATTTAGTCACGAGCAAGGGCGTCAATTGCTTCTCAAAAGTAGGAGGGGGGGGCATACCTTAATCAGAACTAATGCAAGTGCGAAGGGCGAAGTCCTAACGGCGTGAGGTTCAAGGCCCACTTAAGAGCCCAAAAAAATCGGGCAACTTTTCCTCGGATCAGCTGATTTCCTCTTTTGTTACTTCCCATGTGTGCCATTGAAA
The DNA here is from genome assembly GCA_029964075.1 of Patiria pectinifera. NCBI lineage: Eukaryota > Metazoa > Echinodermata > Asteroidea > Valvatida > Asterinidae > Patiria > Patiria pectinifera. Next base: position 6,717,032 of record CM057133.1, read on the forward strand.
ACAGAAAAACACTGTATAAAGTTTGGGAAAGATCCTTGAATTTCCACTGTTTTATGTGACTTCCCAGTTGCATGCCTGAATCTGAGGCAACTTCTGACCACTTTAACCAATTTTGTTGAGCAAAAGATCATAATTTCAACATTTTTGAGTTTGGAGTCATTGAATCACCTATTCTGAGCTATAGAATCAAATTTTTATTCGGAGACTAAAAAAGTGGGGAGGGGTCACCAATATGATATCCCCCCCCCCCCCCCCACTTTAAAAGCAACCTAACGCATTTTGTGTTTTGTCGATCGAGCGGCATGGACGTTGGTCTGAGTCTCCTGACTCGGATTGTAGTCCTTGCTGAACAACACCAACAGCAGAATACACAGTGGCAGGATGGCGTAGGGCCAGAAGAACAGCGAGAGTAGCAGTCTTTCTCGTGGCGTCGTGGGTCCTGGGGATGGGGAGTTGGTGAAGTCCTGAAACAAGATCTGAGATAGGATTGCCTGAAGGGTGGTCATGGTGTGGACCGAGTAGATGATAGACGGGATGCGAATCCACTTACAGCTCCCTTTAAAAAAGGAATCGAAAATTAAAATTAGAAAAAACAATCAATTAAAACTAATGGAAAGAATGTTGCAACCTGACGCCACTTCAGCGGTTGTGTACAAAGTCTATTGAGAGTCAAGAACATTTTCCAAGTATTTCCTAACAAAATTGGAAATGTTTCTCAGTCCCAGATTCGTGTCTTATCGTCATTTTTGCAATGACTGACCTTCATTGAGATGATATATGAAGAAAAAGTGGCGTCAAGCTGCAACATTCTTTCCAATTTAATATTCAGTTTTGCCCTTCACCAACTTTATTTCTGATACACTGTTTACTCAGTATAATCAGTGTTTTCTGAGGACTTGCATAAAGAAGGGAAAAAAAACATCATACAATTAGTGATTGGTTGCGGTACTTGCTGCTGTATCAGATTCGAACTAGCTAGCTGACCCTGGCAAGTTCGTAGGTCGTGGGGTAAGACCTTTGCACTAGTAAGCAGGAGGTTGGCTTTCAATCCGACCCTAGTAAACTTGCAAGTTTTTTTGGGAAGCCTTTGGAAAATACTGAGTATACGGTGTTCATAAGATTACGTCTGTGAAGGGCAAAACATAATATGACAGACTAGCTTGCTTAGTCAAGCTTGAACCGAAACTTTGACATTAATTATTCTCGGTGAATCAGTCTGTTTAAGTGATATCCGCTCAGTCACTCAGAAGTGCGTCTCAGTCAGTCAGTGACTCGGGGAGTGGGGGAGTCAGCCAGTAAGTGACTTCGTAACTCGGGGAGTCGGGGAGTCATGTAGTCAGTCAGTAGGGATTTAGTCAGAAGTGAATGAGTTAGTAGCGACACAGTAGTGGCTCAGTCAGAAGTGACTCAGTCAGTGACTCTGACCCAGTCAGTCAGTGACGGAGTCAATTAGTGACTCAGTCAAGCAATTAGTAGTGACTTAGTCAGTAGTGACTCAGCCAGTGACTCTGACCCAGTCAGTCATTGACTCAGTCAATCAGTGACACGGTCAAGCAGTCAGAAGTGTCTCAGTCAGTGACTCTGACTCAGTCTGTCACTGACTGAGTCAATAAGTGACTCAGTGACTCGGTCAAGCAATCAGTAGTCACTCAGTCAGTAGTCACTCAGTCGGTGACTCTGACTCAGTCAGTTATTTACTGAGTCGATCAGTGACTCAGTGACTCAGCCGTCAAACAATCAGTAGTGACTCAGTCAGTAGTGACTCAGTCAGTGACTCTGACCCAGTCAGTCAGTGACTCAGTCAATCAGTGACTCGGTCAAGCAGTCATTAGTGACTCTGTCAGTCAGGGACTCAGTCAGTCAGGGACTCAGTCAGTCAGCGACTCAATCGAGGAGTGGGGGAGTCAGTCAGTGACTCAGTCAGTGACTCAGTCAATCAATGACTCAGTCAAATAGTGACTTGGTCAAGCAGTCACTCAGTCAACCACTCAATTGTCAATCACTCAGGAGTGACTCATGACGCTTGCCCTACAGGTGCAGCAAAACGTACCTTTGTAGAAGGCGTACACAGCAACGAAGAAGAACGGAAACTGCAGCAAGCATTCACCGTAGACAAAGGAAAGGAACCATGGGTGGGGATCCGGGGTGCAGGTCAAGGGATCCTTAAACCGTTCGCAGTGATCAGTCAAGATATCTCGAAGCTGATCACAAAAAAACACAAAATTGCCTTAATAATAATTTAAAAAATTAGTAAAAGCTTCATTCCAGTTTCAGAAGGCAAAAAGAGCAGGAACCCAAAAAATCTCAAAGCAAAAAAAAGGTCAAAACTTCCATGCACTAAACTCTTTCAATAAGTCAGAAAGACTTGGAAATAATTAGAAACAAAGGCTGAGATTTTCAGGAAAAAAATAGCGACTAGAAAAATTAAAAAGTAGCAATATGTTTAATCAAAAGTACCGAAAAGGCAACATTAATCTTCCCCTCCCTAAAAAAAATTGTAGATCAAGTACTGCCCAGCACTCACCCCCTGCGGAAACATCCGTGACGGCAGGATCATTTGCGAATCAACACAGATCGTTATCAGAATGTGACTGGCGAAATACAAGACGATCACCCACTCCAGTACCCGCGTCATTCCCCTTGCCATACTCGCTGTTACTTAGCAGAAAACACACAGCGGTGAAACCAGAACTTCGCTTATTTAAAGCTGCTTGCGATTTGTTTTGAAAAATAAATCCAAGACGGTTGTGCCTCTTACTACATGTATGATAAACATCGGTTAAAAAGAAATGATCTTTGAAAAAACACCTAATGCTGCGCTATTTTACCCGGTCTAACCAATGTCCATCGTTCACATGGCTCAGTTTCAACTTGATTCATTTTTTGTAGAAAACAAATAAACTTTTGGCTGGACTCTGTCCGTTCCAATTATATCTCATACATTGATCTTGATCGTTATTGTGCAGAGATTGCAGTCACCGACATCTTGAACTTTGCTCTCTGAACAGCAAAATCAAGTTTGCAATTTAAGTTTATATAATATAGTTATATTAACTTAAATATTAACTTTAAAAAAACCTGTCTGTATTAAAAAAAAAAGACCACTGTACAAGAATTAATTGCTTTATTTAAAGTCAAGTATTCAAAATCCTCTTTTACGTTGGATGAATTTCATTCACTTTAGCTTTTGTTTAAAGCAACAAAATGACTCAAAACCTAAAAAACGGTACGTAACAGCTAACTTTTTTAAGCTTTCACTCAGTGGCAGCTGCACATTTTGAAGGGGGAAAAAAATAGAAAACATCCGTAAAATTTGTTTTTGGTCTCGTAACTTGATTCCGTTATTAAAAAAAGTGTGCCCACTGGCACGCTTTTTTAAAAACAACCTGCAATGTTTGTTTTCTTTTGATTAGAACCATTTCTGGTGGAATAGTTTCACGGGGTATTTGGGAAAGGCCCCTTTTTCCCTTCGAGCAAGGATTTTCCTCATTTAAAGATATAGTCCATCATTTGTAATTTGTGCATTTTGTTCGTTTGAAGCAACAAAAGTGCTCAAATTTAAAGAAGGGTACTGAACAGCTAACCTGATTAAGTTTCAGCTCAGCTTCAGCTGTATATTCTGAGAAAAACAGCATTATAGGATCTCGACTTCAAATCAAAAGTTGCTGAATCATGTTTTGAATTGGGCCTGAATTCAGCGTCCAAGACATGTTCTCACTGAGCTGATTGCAACGACGCGATGTCGCGCACTGATCTGACGAATTATAACAACCGCGCGCGTGTGTGCGTCGTGTCAACGCTTGCGCGCGCTTCGCCGAATAAAAAATGAACTACTAACGGAAATTTCCAACAGTGCGTCTTAAGACGCACCGTTGGAAAGGCATTCTTTCGTTGATTACTTCAAAATGACAGCTTGCCAGAAAGAATAATTTCACAGGGAGTTTAGTCCCCTTACTATCTTTCAACCAAGTATGGTTTTCAACAATAATTACGCCAGTTACTTTTCGGATGGCTGCAAATGATGGACTTTAACTTTAAGGGATATTCTGGACTGAAATCCCCTGAAATTTTATGTTTTGGATTTTTTTATTCAATCCTATTTCATCAAAGGTCTGGTTGAAAGGAAACTAACCTAATATCTTATAGTTTTTAAGAAAAGACGGAAAAAAACCTGGTTTGTTTTCATCAAATGCGGTGAACTGTGTTATATGCATATACGTATTTCCAGCCTTGTCCATTCATTGTACGGCACACATTGTATGTGTGTGACACGTACACACAGCACTAATACACAAACAGTGTTTCTCGCATGTCCATAAAATGTGACGCACTGGTGGAACATATGCGGCAGGATTCACAACCAGCAACCAACAGCTCGATTTTTAAGAGTCAAAATTTTG